>CM057341.1:257249583-257849583 GCA_030015575.1 Agapanthus africanus
GGAGGCGCCTTTTGGATGAATCGAAACTCGGGAGTTTGAAGAACTCTGTAGTTAAGCGTGCTTGAGCTAGGAAAATTCTGGGATGGGTGACCTACTGGGAAGTAGCCCCCTTTTTGAGTCCGGTTCATTCAAAGGGACAAAACCGTGCGGTTTCGACCAAAGCGGACAATACCATCTGTGTTTGTGGGTGGATCATGACAAATATGATATCAAAGCCGGTCCCTCAAAAGTAGGTCTGTGGTTCGAGGACGAACCATTGTTCTAAGTGGGGGAGGGGGGATGTAATACCCCAGGTGGACTTGGGGATGAATACCACCTACCTCGTGAGAAGTGAGATGTTATCCGGTATCGATGTGGGGATGTAACCGATACGGATATACATGAGGACCCACTGTAGAACAATGGGGAGTATCGAATTCCATTCCGAAAGAGGGCATGATCAGAATTATAAATGGAATGATACCACTCCTATAAGACGGAGGCGCCTTTTGGATGAATCGGAACTCGGGAGTTTGAAGAACTCTGTAGTTAAGCGTGCTTGAGCTAGGAAAATTCTGGGATGGGTGACCTACTGGGAAGTATCCCCCTTCTTGAGTCCAGTTCATTCAAAGGGACAAAACCGTGCGGTTTCGGCCAGAGTGGACAATACCATCTATGTTTGGGGGTGGGTCGTGACAAATATTATTGTAACACTTTAGAATGTGGTTAGTGTTAATTAAGCGATAATATGGGTTTTTAATGAAATTTAACTAATAATTATTTTTTTCACATTTTATTTAGTTAATTAATATTTTATTTAATTGTTTTTTTTCTCACTTGCATACATATGTGCATGTTGAATTAGGGCTAAAAAGGTGTTAACCATGCTTATATAACCATGGCACACTTAACCCTCTCTTTTAACAAGACATACTATATTTTAACATGTATATCTATTTTAATTATTGAAACAAAATGTTTAATGATTTTTTAAAAAGAAAAGAGAATAGAAGAGAAGAGAAGAGAAGAGTTGATTAAGGGGAGACTTAGGGGGGATGGCTGCCATTAAATGGCATTAATGAGAGGGAGAGTGAGTGTAACATCTCATACACTCACCTCACAACACATATACACTCATTTCCTTCACAACACTTCTCATTCTCACCTCACTCTTTAAATTTTCATTGCCAATTCAGTTGCTCTCTCTTTTTTCACAACACTTCAAGTTCTCCACTTGATTTATATGTTTGCATCACAATCCTAAGCCTAACCTTGATCCAACCTCACTAAACCCTTCACAATTCATGCTAAAGTATTTGTGATGATTTGGAGCTTGGAAAACTAGGAGTTTTTCCAAGTTTTGGTGAGGTAGTGCTCTTTATACCCTTATTAGGCTCTAATGAAGTTGTATGCTTATTAGTTTCAGTTTTAAAATACTAAAGTTATGGTTTTGTGCAAATATCGTATTTTTGTGTATGATTTGGTGTCTATGTGATCTGCTATCACTAAGTTAGTCTACTGTAAAATCTAGCAATACAGTAGTATAGTGTTAGAAGCCCCGAGTGTGCACCTGAAACCCGGACCCCACCCCTCCCGGTCGACCCGGCGAGAATGAGGGAAAGTCTGGCACCGCCGGATTTTTGGTCACCTGGGGAGTTGTGTTTTTGAGGGTATGTGTCTGTAGGTTATTCTTGGTGTTTGGTACTGCTTGATTTTCCTATATTGTCTATAGGCAAAATCTGGAAGCACTTAGCTAGTTTTTAGTGTTTCGGCAACGCGCGATATGGATATCCGACACGGTTTTTGTACTTCGTATAGCTTGCTGCACTTGGGTTGTTTTAGGGTGTCGCTTCACACGTTTGCCACTAAGCTAACACTTGAAAGATTGTGGGAGTCGGTGCGTTGGTTTAAGCGTTGTTTGCATATGTTATCGGGAAGTTTCTAATTTGCACTTGTTATGTTTTTGGTGTGATGTTAGGATCTATTGCGGGGACTTCGGGCGCCACAAGGAAAGGGAAAGAGGTGGTTGGATTCACCTAGCTCGAGATCATTGGTGAGTAGATTTAATATCTACGGGGGAATCGTCCGTATGGTGCTAAGCGTCGAGGGCTGGATTCAGCGATATAAACTTATGCTGTTAGTATATACATTGATTGTGTATAAACATCATCTTGCACATCCCATTACTTGTTGTACATTGACACTGTATTGATTGGACACTACACCATTACTAACGGTTCATGTTACACGAGTACTAAATTGTATGCCACACACACACCGTTAGTAATTGCCATGACACGCACACTATAGAAATTACCATGGGTAATATATATTGCATCGTTTTCTTTACCATTTATAGTTAGATATTAATTCTCGTCCTATTGCGCATGTGAATTGCGTCATACTTACATACATACATTGCTGGCCAAATATTTACTCTTATATGATGTTGCATTTCGACTTTGGGGATTTGGGAAACTGCAAGATACCTTTGAAAACATGATAATTTAAAAGAGCGGTTTTCCCTTGATATGCTTACGTTACTGTTCCGTATTTGCATAACTCGTATTTCATGGACATATGCATTGATGTATTGATTTCATGAAATTTCTGGATTTGAGAACCGCGATTATATTAAGAAAAAGGGGAAAATATAATATATTGCTTATAAGAAAAATGCGGTTTCTTTTGATATGATATTTCGAGACGTCCACCATGAGTTTTCTCGGTTCTGAGCTTGTTTTCGAGACCCGATTCGAGGAGTTGGCGGATGCCGTTTGTGGGTACATGGTGGACCTGGTATGGTACCCCGGGGTAAGAAATGATTTTTGTGGTGTAGACGATGAGCCTGGCAGAGGGAACACTACCTATCGGTGATTTTATAGAACTCGACGGATGTCCGGAGGATACCGTCTTGGAGTTATGAGATGAGATATATATATGAGGGCCGATCGGAGTATGCGGCGCCTGAGATATGAGTAATTACGTGTCGATGTTAGACACGGGTTTCATGATATTTCGAGTGTCGATGTTGGACACGCAGGTTTCATGATGTGACGAATATGAGGGCCGGTCAGTATGACGGTGCCTGAGATATTGGGATTTGGGATGTCGTTGATAGACATCGGTTTTCCATGATGATGATTCATACATGAGGTTTTATGTGTTATCCCATACTTAGGATTTATTTGACATGTATTGTTTTATTTAGTTGTTGTACCCTGGTGGTGTACCTTGATCATGCTTTTACTGCATATTCGTATTGTTATATTCACGCCATCAGATTGCATGTTTCAGATTATCGTTTTTCATGCATACTTGCGATTATCTGTATAATGTTATTTACTATTCACGAGTTGGAAACTCACCCCCGTTGTGCCACAGCGTTTTGCAGGCTTGACCCTCATTTCATCTACTTCTGCGGATACCGCTGCTGTTTGTCATGATTTTGGATAGGTGGGTGGTTTTACGGGTATCCGTACGATCTCATTGTACATCTTATTGTATCTAGTACTCTCCATCCACCAATTTCATGTATATTGACTTAGAGACGAGTTTGTGAGGATCGGTATTGTATTATTTATGACTCTGGGTGTCGAGCTCGTTTGGGCCGGCTATTTTATTTATGTTGTGATGTGGTTTCACTTCTTTATTGCTTATTCCTTCACTACGACGTCGTATATACGCTTATATAAACTTGTTTTGGTTGTGTTCTGCCTTTTGGTGTGAGTTTCTCCCGTATGGGATGCTTTATATTTATGTTATGTTTGTACCCGTTTGGGGCTAGTTTTTACAAAGGAGATGCTACAAAAATTTTAAGAATATAAATTTACTTAAGATTTTCAAATGTTTTAAGCAATTGTTTTAAATGTTTATCTTTCTATCTTTTCTTTATGGTTTAGATTTCTAGGTTGTCGGCTTACTTGAATTACATTACACCTTTAGACGTTGCGTGATTTAAGTGCTGATCACGTTCCTAAATTGGGTCGTGACAGTGAGACGATTTCGCCAACCAGTCAACAATCACCTAAATGGAGTCATACCCTCGACTGTACCTGGGTAGACCCACAATGAAGTCCATGGAGATCTGCTCCCATTTCCACTCCGGAACGGGTAACGGCTGCAACTCTTTTGCCGGTCTCTGATGCTCAGCCTTGACTTGCTGACAAGTCAGGCACCTCGAAACGAAATCCGAAACATCTCTCTTCATCTCTTCCCACCAGTGGATATCTCTCAAATCACGATACATCTTGGTGGAACCTGGATGAATACTATAAGCTGACTGATATGCCTGCTCTAGGATCTCGCATCTTAGCCCCTCGGAATCTGGCACACACAGACGAGTCCCAAAATTTAGCACACTCTGGTCATCAATCGTAAACTCCGAATCTCTACCTTGCCGAACATGCTCAAAAATCTCAGACAAACAAGCATCGTCGGGCTGCGCCTCACGGATACGTCAAGTAGGAGTGGATGGGCGCGGACATGAGCAAGCTGCCCTCCAGCGGAAGTGAACTCGAACTATACTCTACTATCGCACAAGATCTGCCAATCTGTAGAAAACTGTCTCTGAACTGCACTCAAATGGAACAAGCTACCTTCGGGCCTATGACTCAAAGTATCAGCTACCACATTCGCCTTGCCTGGGTGATAAAGGATTTCACAATCATAATCCTTCACAAGTTTCATCCAACGGCACTGCCTCAAATTCAGATCCCGCTGCTGGAAGATGTACTTCAAGCTCTTATGGTCTGTGAACATCTGACACGACTCTACGTATAAGTACTGTCTCCAAATATTAAGCGCAAAGACCACCGTGGCCATCTCAAGATCATGAGTGGGATAGTTCTGCTCATGCTTCTTCAACTGCCGGGAAGTATAAGCGATAACTTTATCATGCTGCATCAACACACAACCCAGCCCCACTCGAGAAGCATTACAATAAATGACATAGCCGCCTGATCCTGAAGGCAAAGATAGAACTGGTGCAGTCGTCAAACGAGTCTTCAATTGCTGGAAACTCTGCTCACACGCCTCATTCCAAAGAAAAGGAACTCCCTTCCGGGCCAGTCCGGTTAACAGTGCAGCGATACTCGAGAAATCTTGCATGAAACGGCGGTAATAACTGGCTAAGCCTAAGAAGCTGTGGACCTCTGTCACTGATATAGGTCTGGGCCAAATATGTACGGCCTCGATCTTCTTCGGGTCCACTTGTATACCGTCTCCCGTAACCACATGACCCAAGAAGTCAACACTATCAAGCTAGAATACGCACTTCGAGAATTTGGCAAACAGCTGGTGCTCTTTCAATGTCTGCAAGGTGATCCTCAAATACTGCTCATGCTCCTCTCGACTTCTGGAATAGACCATAATGTCGTCAATATATACAATAATGAACTAGTCGAGGAACGGCCTGAAAATCCGGTTCATCAAATCCATCAACGCTGCTGGGGCATTGGTGAGTCCGAACGACATCACCAAAAACTCATAATGCCCGTAGTGCGTACGAAAAGCAGTCTTCGGAATGTCATCATTCCGAACCCGCAACTGATGATAACCCGACCTCAAATCAATCTTGGAAAAATGTCCCGCACCCTGGAGCTGATCAAATAAATCGTCAATGCGAGGTAAAGGATACCTATTCCACTCCATAACTCGGTTCAATTGACGATAATCAATGCACAGTCTCATACTGCCGTCCTTCTTCTTGACGAACAGAACATGAGCTCCCCAAGGTGAAACACTCGGACGAATAAGTCCCCTGTCAAGCAACTCTTGTAACTGATCTTTAAGATTTTTAAGCTCCGCCGGGGCCATCCGATAAGGCGGTATAGAAATAGGCCCCGTGCTGGGAAACAAATCAATACAAAACTCAACATCGCGCTCTGGCAGCAATCCAGGTAACTCATCAGGAAATACGTTGGGAAACTCTTTCACAATAGGAATCTGGTCCAACGGATCTGCTGTGGCTCCAGTATCACGAATAAAGGCTAAGAATCCCCGACATCTTTTCCTCAAGAGCTGACTAGCGCAAAGAGCTGAAATCAAACTGTAAGGGGAGGCACTACACTCCCCCTGCACAACAAGAACTGACTCGCCCAGAAAACAAAAACTAACCGTCTTCTCACGGCAGTCCATAGACGCATAGCAAGTAGCTAATCGTTCCATACCAAGGAGAACGTCAAAGTCCAATATATCAAGAAGGATCAAATCGACGAACGAATCTCTATCTCCAATACTAACGAGACACGACCGAAACACATGTCGCGCAACAAAAGACTCACCAACAGGATTAATCACGACAAGTGGCTGATCTAACAAGGACGACTCTCGGCCTAACCTCGGTACCGAATGTGTGGAAACATATGAGTGTGTAGATCCTGGGTCAAACAATATGCACGTATCGAAAGAACACACTGGAAGAGTACCTATCACTACTGCATTCGACGCCTACACATCCTGAGGAGTCAACGCAAAAACTCAGGCCTGCCCTTTACCTACATCTGGCTGTCCTCCGCCTTTGCCACCACGTCCCCTCTGAACAAAACCACCACGAACACGGCTTCTCTGAGTATAGGTCTGGCGTGAAGCAACAACGAGCGTAAGAGACAGTGCTTTCTGAGGTGGAGAATGTGGTAAGGTAACATGTTGAACGGTTGCCTCATCCTGATGTGCCTCAGTACAATCTCTGACGCGATGATACTGACTCCTACACCGGAAAATCCAGACGACGACTGCTGACTCTGTGGGTAAGAGCTATATAACTGGCTTCATCTCAAGCCTCTGTTATCACCACCACCTGGAGGGGGTCTGTTTCGGCGTCTACCTATCCGCCTCTGGGCTGATACATCAGTATGAGTCTGCTTCGGTCCCGGAACGACTGAAGTCTCGGAAATATGCTCCTCTACCAGTAGGGATGCATCCACCGTGGCTGCATACGTATCAAAATGCTAGGCGCTAATATATAAGAACAACTAGGTAACCAAGCCTCTTACAATCTCTTGAAGCACTTCTCTTCAGTATCCACCAAATATTTAGCATAAACGGATAGCTGGGTGAACTGAATATCATACTCCGCTATTGTCTGTAAGTCCGTGTTGCCCACCCCGGTGCTTACGGGGAGGCGGAAAACATAATAAAAATCGGATTTTTAATGACTTAGGCAACATGGTCTAAGTTTGTGAGGATCTTTGCTAAACTAAAACTAGCTAAAGTAAACTAACAACTAACAAAGTTGTAGAAAGGTTATACCTTTGGTCTTTAGTCCTTCTCTCCTTGCTCCTAGGTATGGTAGAAAAGGATCACCTTGCTTGTCTTCTCCCGTCAAAGAAGGATCCACCCGAAAGCCACCACCTTTAGCTTCAACTCCAAGCTAGGAGTAACTAGAGTGCAAGAAATGCTAAGACTTGAACCCTAGAAGTGAGTAGAGAAGATCAAGAGAGGGTTTTTCTCAAGCTTTTTGTTTCTCAACACATGAGAGGGAGAGAGCTTGAGGGAGAGGATGAGCAAGAGAGAGAAAAGAAATGAGAGAATGATTTTTTTTGTGAGCCTTTCTCACTAATATGTGTGTATATTTTTTTTAATTGAATAATTAGCTAGATAATTATCATGGTAAATCATGACATGACCATTATCATTTCAAATTGCAAAGATCAAAAAGCATCTTCCAAAAGAAATTATGATGGTCAAAGTGTCAACCTTGGTCAACAAGTCAAAGAAGTCAAAAGGTCAAAAACCACAACCATGGATAATTATTAAACTAATTACTAATTAACAATAACACACACATAAATATTAGGGTTAATAAAATGACAACAACCATTAACCCTAATCAAGGTCCTCTCCCTCAATCTCAAGCAACTGTGCATACGCACCCGCATTCGTGATCCGAGGAACACGAACACAATGAGAAAAACCAATCTCAAATCATATACTAGGATCCGGCTTAAACCAAAGCCCGCTAGTATAGACTGTCCGGACAGCAAACGTGCACAAGTGCGCGGATGCGAACGAACCCTGTCGCAAAACCATGCGACCTCTACTCATTTTGCCTAAAGGCGAATAGCTCTCTGTGTGGGACTCTAAAGACTCGACACTACGCTGGCAGTGGGTTTAACCACAGACCGCAAGCGGCACTAGCTGTACGTAACGGTCCCCAGGTAGATGTCGATAAGAAGACCGACGAGGTGAACCCCATCTGCTCTCCTACTGAGCCTGTATGTGACAGTCTCCGTACAGTCCGGTCTGTTCGTCTGATACATCGCATGGCGGGCCTAGGGGGGCGGTGAACGTCAGTCCCCTAATAGCGGTACAAGTCGTGTCGGAGTGTAGCCCAGAACACCCTGAGATAACACTGGAAACCTACCAGTATATCTCGCTTGCCCTGGCCAGGGACTACTCGTGTAATGGCTCTCCTGGACACAGCGCGATGTCAACCCCCAATACCGGGAGAGACGAATCCTGTCTAACCGTCACTGCCTCCAAGTGCTTCGGGACTGCACCCAAAAACTACCTGTTTGCACAGCTCCTTTGAGCCGTGGTAGGGTAGTAATCAAAGTGCAGTGGGAACACACTCGAGGCGAAGTGACAGTGTCAAGTCAGCGGACTAAGCTGTACTCATGTCACCTGGGAACTGATAACTGACGATAGGTATATTACCAACCAACAGTTCCCAACGAGTCCTGTCCAGTGTACTCGTAACCTAACGAGCACCCGCATACTATCCCAAGTACGACGTACTAACGGCTGTGGGACAGACCGTCTCCCACACTGGGATGAGAAGCGCATACGCTAGTCTACTCCGGAGTATCGATGCCCTGTCTCGATAGTCCAACGACCAGGGACCTGTATAAGGATGTGCTTATAGATTACCCAGCTCCCACGAGTGCGAGCGCCATCACAACGCTGGTAATCAAGCAAAGATCCTAAGGGCTCTACTAATATGTATACCAGCAATATGCTAAAAGAAACACATGCACATATTAAAGCAGAGACAAACCAAGTAGCATACTACCATTTCGAGCAAGATTGTATATACAACTGTGAATATCCCAAGCTTCCATTAAGTAATATACAAGCTAGTATGATACAGTAATGGCCTCTAGGGCATATACACTAACAATCTCCCACTTGCACTAAGGCCATGTACTGGCGTATCGAAGACCTATCATCTCGATCAGCCGCTCGAACTGAGTCTGGGGCAAGGCCTTGGTGAATGGATCTGCTGTGTTATCCTCTGATGCAACTCTCCGGACCTCGATCTCCTGGCGATCTACGATCTCCCTGATCAGGTGATACCGCCTTAAGATGTGTCTGGATTTCTGATGGGACCTGGGTTCCTTCGCTAAAGCTATAGCCCCGTTGTTGTCGCAATACAGAGGTATTGGGTCAACAATGGACGGAACCACCTGAAGTTCTTTCAAGAACTTCCTCATCCAGACAGCTTCTTTTGCGGCATCAGATGCAGCGATGTATTCCGCTTCCATAGTCGAGTCAGCAACGGTTTCCTGTTTGGAGCTCTTCCAACACACCGCCCCTCCATTGAGGGTAAAGACAAAACCCGACATGGACTTGGAATCATCCTTGTCACTCTGGAAGCTGGAGTCAGCAAAGGCCTCAACCTGCAGGTCTTTTCCGCCATACACCAAGAACATCTCCTTAGTCCTTCTCAGGTACTTGAGAATGTTCTTTACTGCTATCCAATGTTTCTCCCCAGGGTTTGACTGATACCTGCTTACCACACTCAGTGCATAAGCCACATCCGGTCTGGTACACAACATCGCATACATTATAGAGCCTACCGCAGAAGCGTAGGGTATAATAGACATGCGATCCCTCTCCAAATCAGTCTTGGGAGACATCTCTTTGGAGAGGGTGATCCCGTGACAAGCCGGTAGATTACCGCGCTTGGAATCTTCCATACTGAATCTCTTCAGTATGGTGTCGATGTACCTGGACTGCGAGAGTCCTAATATCCTCTTGGATCTGTCACGGTAGATCCGGATACCCAGAATGTAGGAGGCATCACCCAGGTCTTTCATGGAGAACCTGTGTGACAAGAACCCCTTGACAGATTGTAGCATAGGAATGTCATTTCCTATTAAGAGAATGTCATCCACGTATAAAACGAGGAATACTACAGTTCTCGCTACAAATCTACAATAGATGCATGGTTCATCTGGATTTTTGATAAAGCCAAATTCTTTGACTGTCTCATCAAAACAGATGTTCCAACTCCGCGATGCCTGCTTGAGTCCATAAATGGACTTGAGCAACTTGCACACCTTTCCGCTGCTCCCACCCTGAATGAAACCCTCTGGCTGGTCCATATAGACACACTCCTCTAAATGACCATTTAGAAAAGCTGTCTTTACGTCCATCTGCCAAATCTCATAATCGTGGAAAGCAGCGATGGCAAGAAGGATCCGAATGGATTTCAGCATAGCTACTGGAGAAAAGGTTTCGTCATAGTCCAAACCAGGTCGCTGACGAAAACCCTTTGCTACCAGTCTAGCTTTATAGGTCTCAACCTGTCCATCTACACCAATCTTCCTTTTGAAGATCCACTTGCATCCTACGGGTTTTACCCCGTCTGGAGCAATGTCCAACGTCCATACTTTGTTGGTGTACATGGACTCCATCTCGGTCCGCATTGCATCCAGCCATTTTACCGAGTCGACGCTCTGAATGGCTTGCTGGAAGCTAGTAGGCTCATCACAATCCAGGATGCAGTCTTCTCTATCCCCGTCAATGAAAAAACCGTAGTATCTCTCGGGCGGATGAGACTGCCTACTACTCCTGCGGAGCGGCATAGGAATGTCCTGTTCTTTTGAACTTTCTGGTTCCACTAAACTTTCAGTAATAGTTTGTGGTTCTGGAATTTCTTCCAGTTCTATTGCGCTCCCACTTATTTCTTTTTCTATGAACTGATGTTCTAGAAAGTGGGCATGGCGAGAAACAAGGACTTTTTGTTCCTCTTCGCAATAGAAGTAATATCCCTTGGAGTTCTTTGGATATCCCACAAACTTGCACTGTACTGAGCGTGCCTCGAGCTTGTCCGCATGCTGCTTTTTTACAAAAGCTGGACATCCCCATGTCTTAATGTGATTAAGATAGGGTTTCTTCCCACTCCATAACTCATATGGTGTGGTAGGCACAGTCTTAGTGGGAACACGGTTTAAAAGATATGCAGCTGTCTCTAGCGCATACCCCCAGAAAGATCGCGGTAACTCAGCGTTACTCATCATGGACCGTACCATATCCAATAGGGTTCGGTTCCGTCTCTCCGATACACCGTTATGTTGCGGAGTGTATGGAGGAGTAAGCTGAGAGAGAATTCCATTCTCTTTTAAATAGTTCAGGAATTCGGCACTTAAGTATTCTCCTCCTCGATCCGATCTTAGGATCTTGATACTTTTGCCTGTTTGTTTTTCTACTTCATTCTTATATTCCTGGAATTTTTCAAAAGCCTCGGATTTATGTTTCATTAAGAAGACATAACCGTACCTTGAAAAATCATCCGTAAAGGTAATGAAGTAAGAATAACCGCTTCGCGCATGTGTAGACATTGGACCGCATACGTCGCTGTGTACGAGTCCCAAGAGCTCGCTCGCTCTTTCTCCGTGTCCAGAAAACGGAGCCTTTGTCATCTTTCCTTTGAGACAGGATTGACAAGTTGCATACGATTGATATTCGAACGAATCTAAATATCCTTCAGTATGTAACTTAGTCAATCTTCTCTCGTTGATGTGACCCAGTCTACAATGCCATAAGAAAGTTTTATTAATTTCTGGAGACTTTCTTTTGTGTGTATTCTGGATATTGAAAATCTGTGGTTGGTTTAAAACGTATATACCGTTGTTCAATGTACCTGACCCAATCAAAACTTGATTAAGGTGAATGTTCACTACATTACTTACAAATGCAAATTCATAACCTTCTTTAGATAATAAAGATACAGAAATGATATTACAGGTTGCATTTGGTACATAATAACAACTACGCAAAACCAAAAAGTGTCCATCTGATAATCCCAGGTGATAGTCCCCCACGGCCTCTGCATCCATGCTAGCACCGTTCGCAACTCTGAGGGTCATGTCACCTGCCTTCAAAACTCTACGCTTTCTCAACGCCTGCAAAGAATTACAGATATGAGATCCTGATCCGGTATCCAATACCCAGGAAGTAGAGTTTATTGATAGACAATTTTCAATAACATACACACCTGAAGCTGAAGCTGCAACTCGCTTCAAATCCTGTGTTCTGGCTTTCCAAGCCTTGCAATCTTGTTTCCAGTGGCCACTTTTGTGACAATAGAAGCATTCTTCCTTCCCCACCAGCTTCCCCGCTACCTTTGTTGCTTTACCCTTTCCCTTCGTATCCACTTTACCGACACCGCCTCTTGGTTTGGCGGGGGCTTTCTTCTTCTTGCCCTTGGCTTTCGCCCTGGACCTAGAAGAGGAAGATCCTCCTACAAACAAAGTGGATGTCTCCCTACTCTTCTGTAGGGTGCCCTCAGCAGTCCTCAACATGTTCAGAAGCTCGGCAAGTTCTACCTCCTTTCCTTGCATGTTGAAGTTAAGAATGAACTGGGCGTAAGTGGAAGGAAGGGACTGGAGAATCAGATCAGTATAGAGTTCATTCTCCAACGTGGTCCCAAGGTCCGCGAGCTCCTCTATGTAGCCGATCATCTTAAGCACGTGGTCCGCTACCGATGATCCGACGGCCAACCTTGCCGAAAAGAGCTTCTTCGACACTTCGTATCTTGCGATACGAGACTGCTCTCCATACAGTTCTTTTGTATGGAGAAATATGGACTCTAGGTCCATATTCTCGTGCCTCCTCTGATGGTCATTGTCCATCGAGGCTAGTACGAGGCATTTGGCCCTCGCGCAATCTATCTCCCATGTCTTACGGATTTCTACATCCGCGACGCTGGAGGTGGGACCTGGGACGGGGGGAGCTTTGGTGGTAAGTATATACCCCAGCTTGTCATAAGTGATAGCCATCTTGACATTCCTGAGCCAATCTTTGTAGTTTGGCCCTGTCAATATGTTTTTATCTAACAGTAACTTAAGTCCGGTCATCTTGAATGGTCGCTGCAATTAGGAGAGAGAAAAGAAACACTTTAGCATGATGCTCTTGCAAGTTTAGAGTGGTTTTTAGTTTGTCTAAACTGGATGGCTCCCACTGTCTCTCGAATCCCTTCTCAAACCGTAAAGAAAAGGATTAGCCGGGATCATTCTCACCGTACAATACTTGCTTAACCGTTCAGCCAGGCCAGTGTCGGTACTTCGAGGGAGGTTTTCCAACGCTTTCGCGAAGTTCCTTAATTAAGTAACCTCTTTTCCCTGTGGGCGTAGCCCCGCTAACACCTTTCTAGGCACCTACTAGGTTTATAGCATTGATCGTTAAGTGAGAGTTTTCCCGAGGAGTAGCATATACTCACAGTAGGATCGGGATCCAAATATCATCGCGTGATAAAACCGAAGGAATCCTACCAGAATCATCACACTCCAAATGGTATGCAAATCTAGCAAGTTTCAGTACTTATGAAACTCCCGATGTGGATTTTTGCCCCATGCTCTTATGACCTTGACTTTGGCCAAAATATCATAAGTCACATGTCAAGTTCTACCCGTCATTCTCCTGGTTAATTTGGACCCACCCGTACCTACCCTTGACTTTGGCCAAAATGGCAGCACGACTGTCCCAAATCAACGCATCTATCTATGCTGCACATGAATACCCAAACGCTACCAATCACTATGCCTTGACTTTGGCCAAAATACATAGCTTGAATACTTTTGACCATTCATGTGGAATGACGGAGGGCTACGGATGGTTTTGGCGAAACCGTGAACGTAGTGAACTTGATATAATCGATGGAACGAGATAGCTTTTAAAAGGAGTGGTTCAAGCTCCGCGTTTAAAAGTTTTAGTTTTGAAAAGAACCGAGTGGTTTTCAAAGTGTTCCAATCGACTTTTACTTGGTTTATTTCTTGCATTAGTTCTTTTAATGCGTCCCATCATTTAATCCTACCATTGCAGAAAACAACCAAAATATGACGTACGCTTATGCCATTCGCATTCGCCACGGGGCCCCGTCATCACCCGTTAGGTTACTTAACTAACGACAGAGCGGGGGCTGGGCTAGCGCGGCTGTAAAACATAAGCAACGCCTAAATAGTTATTATATATAAATATATAGCAATGATAGACATTACAGATCACAGATGAATACATTGGATATACTAGGAATCCGCAATGCGTTCGAGCCTGCAACGCAAAGCGGATTACACGGTCGCGGTGAATAGCCAATACCCCACCCAAGACCCCTACGGGTGCGGCAAACTACCCGCCAAGCACCCGAAGCGAAGCAACCTCCCTCACCACCGTGAGTAGGCCACTCGGCACTTCGAGATACCCGGTAGTTTGTGCACCCCCTCCATGGGTCTATCCTAGGAGCAAAAACAGTAAAAAGAATTATACAATGACGGCTACAACCCCGACCCGGTTGTGCGGCCATACAAAGAATATTATTACATCAATTTACATGTTACAAATGAATGAAAGAAAATAACACTCATCTCACATCCAACCCGGCTATTCACCCGCGACAATCCAATCCATTCATATCCACAAACCAACAATCACAGATCACAGAGATGTATAACCCCGACTAATCGACTTATAGCGATTAGCCGACGTTCAATACATACAAGCATCACAGATATAACCGATATAGTTAAAGTGTAGTGAAGTTCCGAAAAATACGGATTTATAGGCCCCCAAAAGTAAATTTTAGTTCTGGAAAATCTGGGCACATATTATATATCCTAAAAATCCTAAAACCAACTCAGAAACAATCTGCACCAAAAACGATACAGAGAGTTGACAAGACGGCCGCGCTTCCGCGGCAAGAGCTTCCTTATGCCGCGGAACCGCGGTCCTCTTGGCTCCTCTCTGGTTCGTATTTGGTGGTGTTTCACACAAAACCCTGAGACAATTTTACAAGTATACAGTTTTTTATTTTGAGCAGAAAAAATTTCAACAGAAAGTTGGATTTTGAAAAAGTT
The DNA here is from genome assembly GCA_030015575.1 of Agapanthus africanus. Classification (NCBI taxonomy): domain Eukaryota; kingdom Viridiplantae; phylum Streptophyta; class Magnoliopsida; order Asparagales; family Amaryllidaceae; genus Agapanthus; species Agapanthus africanus. The sequence goes on from CM057341.1 coordinate 257,264,640, forward strand.
TGGTTTTAGGGTTTTTCGGTTTCGAAACTTCGTTACACTTAACTACTTAGCTAGTTTGAGTTTAGTTAGGCTCTGATACCACTGTAAGTCCGTGTTGCCCACCCCGGTGCTTACGGGGAGGCGGAAAACATAATAAAAATCGGATTTTTAATGACTTAGGCAACATGGACTAAGCTTGTGAGGATCTTTGCTAAACTAAAACTAGCTAAAGTAAACTAACAACTAACAAAGTTGTAGAAAGGTTATACCTTTGGTCTTTAGTCCTTCTCTCCTTGCTCCTAGGTATGGTAGAAAAGGATCACCTTGCTTGTCTTCTCCCGTCAAAGAAGGATCCACCCGAAAGCCACCACCTTTAGCTTCAACTCCAAGCTAGGAGTAACTAGAGTGCAAGAAATGCTAAGACTTGAACCCTAGAAGTGAGTAGAGAAGATCAAGAGAGGGTTTTTCTCAAGCTTTTTGTTTCTCAACACATGAGAGGGAGAGAGCTTGAGGGAGAGGATGAGCAAGAGAGAGAAAAGAAATGAGAGAATGATTTTTTTTTGTGAGCCTTTCTCACTAATATGTGTGTATATTTTTTTTAATTGAATAATTAGCTAGATAATTATCATGGTAAATCATGACATGACCATTATCATTTCAAATTGCAAAGATCAAAAAGCATCTTCCAAAAGAAATTATGATGGTCAAAGTGTCAACCTTGGTCAACAAGTCAAAGAAGTCAAAAGGTCAAAAACCACAACCATGGATAATTATTAAACTAATTACTAATTAACAATAACACACACATAAATATTAGGGTTAATAAAATGACAACAACCATTAACCCTAATCAAGGTCCTCTCCCTCAATCTCAAGCAACTGTGCATACGCACCCGCATTCGTGATCCGAGGAACACGAACACAATGAGAAAAACCAATCTCAAATCATATACTAGGATCCGGCTTAAACCAAAGCCCGCTAGTATAGACTGTCCGGACAGCAAACGTGCACAAGTGCGCGGATGCGAACGAACCCTGTCGCAAAACCATGCGACCTCTACTCATTTTGCCTAAAGGCGAATAGCTCTCTGTGTGGGACTCTAAAGACTCGACACTACGCTGGCAGTGGGTTTAACCACAGACCGCAAGCGGCACTAGCTGTACGTAACGGTCCCCAGGTAGATGTCGATAAGAAGACCGACGAGGTGAACCCCATCTGCTCTCCTACTGAGCCTGTATGTGACAGTCTCCGTACAGTCCGGTCTGTTCGTCTGATACATCGCATGGCGGGCCTAGGGGGGCGGTGAACGTCAGTCCCCTAATAGCGGTACAAGTCGTGTCGGAGTGTAGCCCAGAACACCCTGAGATAACACTGGAAACCTACCAGTATATCTCGCTTGCCCTGGCCAGGGACTACTCGTGTAATGGCTCTCCTGGACACAGCGCGATGTCAACCCCCAATACCGGGAGAGACGAATCCTGTCTAACCGTCACTGCCTCCAAGTGCTTCGGGACTGCACCCAAAAACTACCTGTTTGCACAGCTCCTTTGAGCCGTGGTAGGGTAGTAATCAAAGTGCAGTGGGAACACACTCGAGGCGAAGTGACAGTGTCAAGTCAGCGGACTAAGCTGTACTCATGTCACCTGGGAACTGATAACTGACGATAGGTATATTACCAACCAACAGTTCCCAACGAGTCCTGTCCAGTGTACTCGTAACCTAACGAGCACCCGCATACTATCCCAAGTACGACGTACTAACGGCTGTGGGACAGACCGTCTCCCACACTGGGATGAGAAGCGCATACGCTAGTCTACTCCGGAGTATCGATGCCCTGTCTCGATAGTCCAACGACCAGGGACCTGTATAAGGATGTGCTTATAGATTACCCAGCTCCCACGAGTGCGAGCGCCATCACAACGCTGGTAATCAAGCAAAGATCCTAAGGGCTCTACTAATATGTATACCAGCAATATGCTAAAAGAAACACATGCACATATTAAAGCAGAGACAAACCAAGTAGCATACTACCATTTCGAGCAAGATTGTATATACAACTGTGAATATCCCAAGCTTCCATTAAGTAATATACAAGCTAGTATGATACAGTAATGGCCTCTAGGGCATATACACTAACATTGTCATACCAGGAGTCTAGCACAAAGACTCCAAGATGCGAGCTCGAGCATCTCTGATGCTCTGCGGGAGAAAACGAGTAAGAAAAACCATCGCGAACTCAACCCAGGTCATAGGAAGAAGACATGCAGCTCGACCTCTCTCTAAAGACTCGCACCAAGTCTGGGCAAGACTATCCAGACGAAAACTAGCGAACTCTACCGATCTCGCATCGAAGCATCTCAACGAACGACATATCCTGGCCATTCGATTGAGAAACGACTGTGGATCCTCAGCTGCGTCGGTGCCGGTGAAAGCTGGAGGCTTAAGCCTCATAAACTCTGATAAGGATACAACGATAATCTCGGTAGCGGTAGGCACGACTGTTTGAACAGTAGGTACCATCATGGTCCTTGTAATAGGTGGAACAACCTCCGATCTCTATACTCGGTTGGTCTCAACCAGCGATCCCACCATCTGACGTAAATCATGAATACTAGCCTCTAGCCTAGCAATACGTCCCGAAGAAGGTAGATCAATCTGCTCCTGAGAAATAGGCATATCGTCTTGGTTAGTCTTCGTCTTAGACGAGCCTGCCTTGACCTCGGCTCTAGCGGCTGCTCTCTGTGCTCTCGTAGTCTTTGGCGGCATAGTGGCTGGAGTAAAAAAACAGGATTCGATAAGAACATAGAAATCGAATCATAAGGATATATGGAAGAAAATATGTCCTAAGGTCACTTAGGCGGAGTACCGTGTCGTAAGTATGCCGCGGAACATACACACGCTACGTCACTCTGCTTAAGCTACCTACTCCATCTTACCAAGGGCCATCCTACACTCCGAAAGGTAAAACCTAGCGCTCTGATACCAACTTTGTCACGAACCAATTTAGGAACGTGACCGTCACTTAAATCACGCGACGTCAAAAGGCGTAACGCAATTCAAGTAAGCCGAAAAACCCAGAAATCTAAACCAAGAAAAGAAGTAATGTGATAAAGCAGTAGTTGAAAATATTTAAAAAATCTCAAGTTATAAAATTTCAACTTAAATTTATTTTCTTAAAATTTTTGGTAGTATCTCCTTTGTAAAAACCAGCCTCAAACGGGTACAAGCATAGAATAAATAAAAGGCATCTCCAAATGGGAGTAACTCACGCCAAAAAGCGGAACACAATCACAACAGGTATATATAAGACGCCGTAGCGAAGAAATAAGCAAAGAGGAAGTAAAACAGCATCACAACATGAAATAAAAGCCGGCTCACATGAGCGCGACACCCAGAGTCACCAATAATACAATATCGATCCTCACAATCTCGTTTCTAAGTCAAATACCTGTAAGTAGTAGATGGAGAGTACTAGATACAAAATAAGATATACAATCGAATCATACGGATATCCGCAAAACCCACCTACGCCAAAATCATGACTAACAGTCGCGGTATCCGCAGAACTAGAGGCAATAAGGAGCCCTGCCGCGACTACACCGAGGGTCAAGCCTGAAAAACACTGCGGCACAACGGGGGTGAGTTGCCAACTCGTGAATAGTAAATAACATCATACAGATATTCGAAAGCATGCACGAAAAGCGATAATCTGAAATATGCAATTTGATGGAATAAGTGTAACAATACGGATATGCAACAAATCATGCTCAAGGTACACCACAAGGGTACAACAACTACATGAAAAATTGCATGTCATAATAAATCCTGAGTGTGGGATAAAACATAATCCTCATCAGTGAATCATCACCATCAAATCCGGTGTCTAACAACGACATCTCAAATTCTAATATCTCAGGCGCTGTCACTCTGATTGGCCCTCATATCCGTCACATCATGGAACCTAAGTTTCCAATATCGACACTCGAAATATCATAAAACCCGTGTCCAGTATCGACACGTAATCTACATATCTCGGGCTCCGTCAGTCCGGATCGGCCTATGGGCTCCGTCAGTCCGGATCGGCCCATATCCATCTCACGACTCCGGTCGGTATCCTCCAGATAACCGCCGGGTCCAAACTATCATTGGTAGGTAGTTCTCCCTCCTGCTAGGCTCATCATCATCCCCATGATCTTCTTGCCCCAGGGTACCTTACCGGGTTCATCATGTACCCGCAGACGGTTCGTCCAACTCCTCGAATCGGGTCTCGAAAACAAGCTCAGAACCGAGAAAACTCATGGTGGACGCCTCGAAATCACATCACGAGAAACCGTGTTTTTAAAACAATTTATAATTTCCTTTGAAATTTATCTGCGGTTCTCAAGTCCAGAAATCGCATGAAATCGGTATCTTAATGCATATATCCATGAAATACGATGTATGCAAACATAGAACAGTAATGTGAGTATATCAAGGAAAAACCGCTCTTTTTAAATGTATTAAGTTTCAAAGGTATCTTGCGGTTTCCCAAATACACGAAATCGAAATGCAATATCATATGAGAGCGTATATGTAACTATAGCAATGTATGTATGTATGTACGCATGTATGTGTGTACATATGATGCAATTCATATGCGCAATAGAACCAGAATCAATGTCTAACAGTTAATAATAATGGAAGCGGTACAATATATTATCCGTGGCAATTTCTACAGTGTGCGTGTCATGGAAATTACCAACGGTGTGTGTGTGTGCCATACAATTCGGTGCTCGTGCAACATAAACCGTTAGTAATGGTGCAGTGTCCAATAATACTATGCCCATGTATAATACGTAATAAGATGTGCAAAATGGTACTTATGCACTATCAATATATATACATGTAAGCATATGGTTATATCACCGAGTCTAGCTTTCGACGCATAACACCATACAGGCGATTCCCTCATAGATATTAAATCTACTCACCGGACGATCTCGAGCTAGGTGAATCCAATCACCTCTTTCCTTTTCCTAGCAGCATCCGAAGTCCCTGCAATCGATCCTAATATAACACAAAATCATAACAGGTGTAATTAGAAACCTTCCGATAACACACAGAAACAACGCCGAAACCAACACATCGACTCCCACAAGCTATCAAATGTTAGCTTAGCGGGCTAACACGTGTAGAGACACCCTAAACCAAACCCATGGCTGCAAGCTACACGAAGCACTTAAACCAAGTCGAATAATCCGTATCGCACGTTGCCGAAACACTAGAAACTAGCTAAACGGTTCCAGATTTTGCTTATAGACAAAATAGGAAAAACAAAGTGTACCAAATATCAAGAATAACCTACAGAGACCTACCCACCAAAAACTAACACCTATCTCCACAGGAAGACCGGCGGTGCCGGGAAAAACGCGATTCTCGTCGGGTCAATGGTGAGGGGTGGAGTCCGGGTTTCTAGGGTACACTCAGGGCCCTTGTATCAATCTACTGTATTGTTAGATTTTATTAGAGACCACTCTAACAACAGTAGATCACAGAGTTACAAAACTTATCACAAAATACGATATTTTGCACAAAACTATAACTTAATGGTTTTAAACTGAAACTAATAATCCAAACAACTTCCTTAAGCCTAGTTAACAGCTTGAGATCATTACCTCACCACAACTTGAATGAAACCCTAGCCATCAAGCTCCAAGTCATCACAATAGGGCTTTAGCATGAGTTGTAAAGGGTTTTTGTGAGGTTTGATGAAGATTTAGGCTTAAGGGTTGAGGGAAAATATGGATCAAGAGAAGAATTTAGTGAAGGAGGAGTAGAAGAAGAAAATGAAAGAGTTGTGAGGAAATGAGAGAGTGAGGTGAAGGAATGAGAGAGTGAGAGTGTGAGGGTGAATGAGCCATATTCTCTCTCTCTCTCTCTCTCTCTCTCTCTCTTCATTAATTGCCCCATGCTATGTCCCATGCCATGCCTCATTTTCAACTCTTCTCTCTTTCTTATTTTCCGAAACCAATCAAACCCTTTTTACTAATAAAATAGATAAAAAAATATAGCATATATGTAACATGACATGGAAAAAAATGGTTAAGTGTGCCATGGCTAGTAAAGCATGGTTAACACAAACTTAACATTAGGTTTTCATGCACATGTATGTGCAAGTAAAAAAATAATTAAATAAAATATTAATTAATTGAATAAAATATGTGAAAACAATTATTGGTTAAATTTTATGAAAAACACGCATTATAACGCTTAATTAACTCTAATTGCATTATAAGGTGTTACAACTAACCACTCCATCTAAGCTGAGAGAACGATCACTCTCCCTTTCAACATTAGAGAGGCCGGAAGAACCCGAACAATGTCGGGGAGTTTTTTCGTCGCCCGAGTTCATTCATCTTATAACATCCTCTTGGGTCGCCCCACCTCAAACGCCTTTCAAGCTCAGATCTTGACCTACCATCTCGCGCTCAAGTTTCCTCTGAGCGTTGGTGGCATAGGCCGGGACTACGGAGACCAGCAAATCGCTGGGGTGTGTCTCGCCATGACAACGTGCGAGGACAGAGAAGTTGATCTGACCCACGGACCATGTGATCCTTAGGAATCACTAGATACACGTGACGACAAGGATTCCGGGGTTCCCCAGTAGAAGCCTTGTCCGAAGTCTCTCTCAAAGAGGGAGTCATCAGTCGAACTATCCAGATCGGCTCCCTCTTGACCGGGGAAAATCAGGAAAACCTGATCCAGTTCCTTTGAAACAACTCCGACGTGTTTGCTTGGACTCCCACGGACATGTCGGGGATCGACCTCAAGGTGATCTCCCACAGGCTCGGAGTTGACTCAAAAGTCTGTCCGGTCCAACAAAAGAAAATAAGCTTCGCGTCTGTCAGATAGAAGATGATTGAGGAGGAAGTGGACCGACTACTCGCGGTAGACTTCGTCAGAAACTTGAACTACTTATCTTGGCTAGCTAACATAGTCATGGTCAAGAAAGCGAATGGGAAGTGGCACTTGTGCGTTGAATTTACCGATCTGAACAAGGCCTGCCCGAAGGACAACTATCCGCTCCCTCGGATAGATCGGCTGGTGGATAGCTCGGCCAGTCACGAGCTGCTGAGGTTCATGGATTCCTTCTCCGGTTATAATCAAATCCGGATGGACCAGGCCGACGAAGAGCTCACGGCTTTCCCTACTGATCGAAGGATTTGCTGCTACAAGGTAATGCCCTTTGGCCTCAAAAATGCTGGGGCAGCTTATTAACGGCTGATCAACAAGCTGTTCAAGTCATAAATCGGGCGGAATATAGAAGTTTACGTTGATAACATGCTCGTGATGTCCATCTAGTCAGCCGGGCATACCACGGACCTTGGCGAAACCTTCGAGGTCTTGCGAAAGTACAAAATGAAGCTGAATCCAGCCAAGTGTGCTTTCGAGGTCACGGGCGGAAAGTTCCTCGGGTTCATGGTTACCCACCGAGGAATCGAGGCAAACCCGAAAAAAATCAAAGCCATCATCGACATGTCAACGCCCAAGAGCAACATAGAAATCATGCAACTCACAGGCAGGGTAGCCGCTCTAAGTTGATTCATGTCTAGATCCGGGAAAAAGTGCCTAGCTTTCTTCAGAGTCTTAAGGAAGATCCCAGGGTTTAAGTGGTCCGAGGAGTGTCAAGTCACCTTCAAGCAGCTCAAAGCTCATCTATCGACGCCACCGCTTCTCACCCGATCGGCCGAAGAAGACGAGATGCTGCTGTACCTGGCCGTCTCCGGCTAGGAAGCTAGTTCCGTACTCATCAAAGAATCCGATGGGATATAGAGGCCGGTTTACTACATCAGCCATGTTTTCATATATGCGGAGACAAGGTATCCGGCCATCGAAAAGATAGTCCTAGCGCTCGTCGTCGCCTCCAGAAAACATCGGCACTATTTCCGGGCACATACAATCATCGTTCTCACCGACCGACCCCTGGGGAACATCCTCAGTTCCCCCAAGTTGTCGGGCCTCTTGAGAAGTGGAGATGAGAGTTGTCGCAATTTGACATCCAGCATCGACCAAGGCAAGCTATCAAACCCTAAGCCCTAGCCGATTTTGTAGTCGAATGCTTCATTCCCAACAGAGAAAAAGCGCCGACACAAGATCCAAACCCACAACACTCAGTCAAGGAAAAGCTCGGTTCGATTTTGGACTGGGTACTCTTTGTGGACGGTTCCTCCATAGAGGAAGGAAGTGGGGCTGGGCTGGTCATCTGTGGCCCCAATGAAGCCTAGATAGAATATTCTCTGCGTTTCGACTTCAAGGCCTCAAACAACGCCGCAGAGTATGAAGCCTTATTGGCCGGCTTACGAATCGCTTCGGGGGTGGGGCTAAAGAAAATCAAAATCCGCAGCGATTCCGCATTGGTCGTCAACCAAGTGACCGGACTATTCGAAGCCTGAGAACCCCTCATGATGAAATACCTCACCGAGGTGAAAAGGCTACGAAAAAATTTCGATGAAGTTCAAGTGGAGTAGGTTACCCGGAGTATGAACATCGAAGCCGACGCCTTGAGCAAGCTCGCCTCCTCCTATTCGGACAACCACACGAGGAACATCCTCTCCGAGGTCCTGCTGTGACCCAGCATCGAAGACACAGAAGTGATACACAGGGTCTACACCATTCAAGGGAGTATCCCGGATTGAGAAAGCCTATAGTGGAATTCCTCAAGGGCGGAACGCTCCCCGAGGACCGAACGGAAGCGCGGAGACTCCGGATGAAAGCTCGTCACTTCGTATAGAGCAAACGTAACTTGTACAAAAAATCGTACACCCAACCTCTACTCAAATGCATTGATTCCGATGAAGGTGAGTACGTTCTCCAAAAGATACATGAAGGAGTCGGGGTACAAATCAGGGTGCCCACAATCTGATTCAAAAGACGCTGCTGCAGGGGTATTATTGGCCAACTATCCACAATAATACAGAAAAGCTCGTACGAAAATGCAAGGCGTGCCATCCCTTCGACAGCATTCCTCGGTTACCATCCACAGAGCTAACGCCGGTGAGCTCCCCTTGGCCATTCGCACAGTGGGGAATGGACATGATTGGCAACTCCCTATAGGCATAAGGGAACAAATATGTCCTTGTTGCCATTGACTACTTTACAAAATGGGCCGAAGCCACTCCGATTAGAAAACCGGATGCCGCCTCTACAGTGAAGTTCCTGCATAACAAAGTAATCACCCGATTTGGAATTCCGAGGTGCATCATCACCGACCATGGAACCAACTTCGAAAACGACAAAGTTAAAGAATTTTGTAGCGACTACCATATATTAATGAAGTTCTCCGCGGTCGCTCATCCCCAGTGCAACGGGCAAGCTGAAGTAGCAAATCGAGGTGTCATCTAGGGCCTCAGAGCTTGCTTGGAAAGAAGATAGGGCAGATGGGTCAAAGAACTACCCCGGGTACTGTGGGCATTGCATACGTCGAAGAAGACACCCGCGGGGGAAACCCCGTTCAGTCTCTGTTATGGCACTGAGATAATGGTTCCCACAGAAATCGGTCTACCTAGTTATCGAGTCGAACCCTTCGACGATGAAGCCAACGGCTTAGACCTTCGAAGCAACTTGGACATGCTGCTGGAGAAGAGAGACCGGACGCAAATAAAGATGGTCGCATATCAACAATAGACTGCCCGGTATTACAATACTCGGGTCTGTTCCCTCGTATAAAAAAAAGAGAAAAGGGGAGAAAATTCCCCACAACTCAAATCTTACGTGTTAAACACGTAGGCGTCTATATGCAAAGCATATAGGCGCTGCAATCAAAGAACTAATAGGCTAAATAAGCCTCACGTGTTAAACACGTGAGCGCCTATATGCAGAGCATATAGGCACTGCAATTAAACAACTAATAGGCTAAATAAGCCTCACGTGCTTTGCATATAGGCGCTGCAATCAAACAACTAATAGGCTAAATAATCCTCACGTGAGCGCTAAATGCAAGGCATATAGGTGCTGCAATCAAACACCTAATATGCTAAATAAGCTTCACGTGTTAAACACGTGAGTGCTTATATGTGGTAAAGCATATAGGCGCTGCAGTCAAATAACTATAGGCCAAATTAGCATCACGTGTTAAATACGTAAGCGCCCATATGCAAGGACGCTAAATAAGAGAAGCTAAATAAGCCTCACGTATTAAACACGTGAGGGCACCTCCTTACATAGAATTAAATTCTACTCAAATAAGGAACTGTTGGATCAAAGATCCAATGGTGATTAAGCATAGAATTAAATTCTATTGGGAAGGATATTTTCTGTTAAACAGAAAGTTGGTGGATCAAAGATCCAAGGAGATGGAAGATATTTCCTATATCATTCTAAACAAAAAAAGATTGTGCTCTGTTAAACCGAGCACCCTTTGATTAAAAATCCAATGGTGATAAAAATATCACCGTTCAATAGAATTTTATTCTATATATGGGAGAATATTCCTTCAATCTTGTTAAAACAAGAAAACATATTCTGTAAGACAGAAACACTTGGATCAAAGATCCACCGGTGGGTAAAATTCCCAAAATCAATTTTGAGTCCAATTAAATCAATTAGAATATCTCAATGAGAGATTTTCTCAAAATTAATTAACAAAGTTGCCTCCACTATATAAAGGACTCGAGACTTCAAGTCTCATATAGAAAAACCCCCTAGAAGCTCCTGCCAAAAAAATACAGTGAGCTCTTGAGAGAACAGAGAATTTAATTCTCAAAAAAAGAAGACCTTCCTCCTTCAAAACACTCTAGGTAAATAACAAAAGAGAGATTAAAAGTATCCCTCTCGCCTAGTATAATGGATATAAGGGTTTAACCCTTCATACAAGAACTTAGTTCTTCCTCTGGTTTGAGATTTGCCCACAAGTTGAGAATTCAATTCTCATTGGGGAGATTCTGTTCTTTAGACTCAAAACTTAAGGGGAAGAACTAGGTTAAAAAGAAAAAGAAAAAGAAAGAAAAGGAAAAAGAACATATGTTATGAGAATTTAATTCCCCCGAAATTAGGGTTTAACCCTACATAAAGAACTTAGTACTTAAATAAAAAAAGAGAACTTAGTTCTCCAATAAAAACAATGACGATGATTCAAAATCTTCAAAACAGACATCTCGATGGTCATCAATGACTAAAATGTCATTAAAAGAGATTAATATCTTTAAAAACAAGAAGAACTTGGCGTCTCACTTAAAACACACGTGAGTAAAATTAATGCTTAGCACTATTATTTTACCTCATGTGTTTCCCACGTGAGTGCTTAAAACAGACAGAAGAAAAACTAAAACGCCTTATGTGCTTCCCACGTGAGCTTAGAAGGGCAATGCCGCTTGTAAAGCTCTTTTGTCGAGGGGCGTCCAAAGAGCAAGAAAAAACTCCTTTGTGTTAATTAGGCATCCACCAAATAAAGCAGCCCAACACCCCAAAATAAAGCAATCATATGAAATACACGTAAAATACTCTTAGATACCCAAAATCTTGCATATCATGTACTTCACACGCGAGCTCCAGCCAAGTGCTTAGCACTTATGTCAAAAAAGGGGGTGAGCAAATAAAACCTGAAATCAATGCACAGCGCTCACGTGCTTCCCACGTGAGTGCCATGCAAAGTGGGCAGCGCCCATATCTGAGCGCCTCACGTGAAAAACATATGAGCGCCAGAAAAAATTAGTGCTCAGCACTATTCGAGCGCCCTACGTGAAATACACGTGAGCACTCCATATATTAGTGTTTAACACTACTGGGTAGTATAAAAACCCAATCTCAGCCCAAATGGGATAAATTTCCTGAGGTTAAACCTCTTTGATTCTAAATTAACCAAGCCCATATTGCTCATGATTTCCAAACTAATCTTAGTCTCAAACATGATTAATGATCTCTCATTGATGATATCCAAAATGATATTCATCCCATATCTTCTAAGATAATCTTGGTCTCAAATATGACTAACGATTCTTAGGTCCATCACCCCCTTTCCCTCAAATACGGGATTTGGTTTAAGGGTACATCTTTTCGCACCTCTAATATATGTTGTTGTAATTTCTCAACGTCTTTAGAGAGGTGGCTGGTCCCGACAACCAACAACTCCTTTCTCGTCCTAAATTGATATAAAATTTCGTCAAGATAGGGAATGATATATCGATCAAGCCAAGGAGGAAAAATCTCTAAGGCAGATCTTGATGATTATATAGCTCAACAAATAAGAGCTCATCAAGCAAATGAAGCGGCTAGCCAAATCATCAGAACTGAGCGACCCTATCTAGGCTGGTATGATCAAATCAAGTACTCGCCGGGATATATGATCCCAAAGTTCCATGTATAAAAAGGGACAGGCAATCCCCATCAGCATATCGCACAGTTCAGAGCTCTGTGCGGCAACACTGGAGGCGACGACAAACTGCTGTTTCGCCAGTTCGTTGGCACCCTATCAGAAACAACCTTTGAATGGTACTCGAAGCTCCCAAATGACTCCGTGAAAACATTCACAGAAATGGAACGGCTGTTCACACAGCGGTTCACCAGCGCAAGAGAGCGCACCCCGATCACGACATTAATCAATGCCAGGGTAAGGTCAGGAGAGACTTGGGTCCAATACGCGATCCGGTGGCGGAACCTATGGTCAAAGTGCGAACAACGCATCTATGAATCCCCTGCCATGGGCATGTTCATCGGGACCCTTGATCCTCAAACAACTGTGTCCCAGTTCATGACATTCTTCAAACCGACGACTTTCCAGGCTCTGATCAATAAGCTGGCCCAAATGGACTAGATGGGGCACATGCCTTCCTCCTCGAATAAGGACCCTCAAAATAACAAAGGCAAAGGGAAAGCAGCCTTCGTTGCCAACACGCAACAACAACCGAGTGGCCCAAAACCAGCTGCTCGCCAAAACAACGTGCGTCCGCGCCCATCCTTGGAGGAAAGACTAGGACGCACTTACTTGTTTCCCCACGATAAGACGAGGAGGCTATTTGAATTGGTAGTGCGTAACAAACTCATCACATTGCCTGACCTAAGACGTCCACCGCAACCCGGTGACGTCAGTAACCCCAACTATTTCTCCTATCACAGAATGGTGAGCTACCTAATTGAGGATTGCTACATCTTCAAGAACTGGGTCGAGGACCAGTATCAACAGGGGAAATTCGCGCTGTCTGAAAACTGGAGGGTAAACCCACCACAGAAGCACACTCCCAAAAAGGTGGATGCACCGGGGGCATCATGCTCGCTTGTGGAAGAAACTCCATGGGAAGTCATTATTTTAGCTAAAACCAAAAGAATGCTGAATAACCTACATGCATGTCCAGCAGTCAGGTGGAAAAGCCTACTTGAACCTGAAATCATCGAAGGGATGCTGAAACCACGTCCCCTATCGAAAGTTGTTGACAAAGGGCAAAACCCCTAAGTTGAGCCTTCGAAGTCTTCGAAGAAAGAGAAGAAGACCAAGAAGCCTGTGCAGCCCGCCGAGTATGATGACAAGCGCACAGACCTACAGAAGTACATTAACATGCTGGAGGAGTACAACCAGAAGGCGTGGACACCGGTCACACTCGAAGAGTTCCTCAAGCATATTCTTGAGAACGAAGAAAGTGACAACGATGAGGAAAATGACTCATCAAAAGAAATCAAAGACTATGTAGCAAGTTGCCACATGGTCTTCCATTCGTCGTTAAATGAAGATGAAACTCCCTCGGCATCAGAAAACAACACGGAGAACTGGGGGGCAGAATCAGCGCTAAAATCCTCAGAACTTTCTGAAGACCCGATCAATAGGTTGTTAAACGAAGCCTTTCAAAAAAGTAAAGCTGACCAAGAACTCGAAACAGCCATATACGAAAAGGCTAAGTGTCAGCATCAGGATGAAGAAGCCCGACAAGGAGGAGTTGTAAAGTACTCCAACTAAACCAAAGTATACATTCGAAAAATAAGAGCACGATCAATGAAGAGAAGCGGTTCGCCAAAACCCTGTCAATGGGAATGAAGCTGCCACCTTTCGTAGGAAACACTCCCGGGGTCATATGCCTCGACGGAGAGTATTCATATCCAAACTACTGCCTATATCATCGAAGGGTTACCCACCCTACCGAAGAGTGCAGTACCTTCAAGAAGTGGTATCAAGGATACGTTGCCCATCAAAAACACTTCAAGTGGATGAAGTGCGAAGCTCATCGACGGCAAAAAAGTGCGACAGATGTAAGTCCACGTTGCCCACCCCGGCTCTTACGGGGAGGCGGAAACGGTAAAAAATGATTTTTTAAACTCAAGGCAACATGGACTAGAAAAGAGGATCTTTGCTAAACAAAAACCTAGCAAACTAACTAGAAGTTTAACTACTATGTTAGAGGGTTATACCTAGGTCTTGAACTCCTTCTCTTCTTGCTCCATGGAGTGGTTGGAACGGCTCCACCTCGTAGTCTCCTTGTTGTCGAAGAAGGATCCACCCAAAAGCCTCTACCTTGAGTTCCTACCTCAACCGAGAGGAAACTAAAGTGCTTGGCTTACTAGACCTAGAACTCTAGAGTGAGTAGAGAAGAGTTTTGTAGGGTTTATCTCAATAGCTCATGCTTCTCAACACATGAGACATGAGAGCTTTGAGAGAGAGGAAGAGGGTAAGGTTTGGATGAGAGAGAGTGATCAAGTGAGAATGAGCTTGACTTTTTACAACCATGCTCACAAAAGAAAGAATAATGATGATAATACTAATAATAATAATTAAGAATTGTGATGGTTAGTTTCAATGACCATTATCATTTCATGCATTTAATGCATTTTGTAAAGAACAACAAGTAAACAAAAGTCATAGAAATGAAATGATGATGGTCAACAAGTCCACAATGGTCAACCGGTCAACAAAGTCAATAAGTCAACAAAAGTCAAATGTTCAACTCAACCATGGCATATTAATCCTTAATTAATATTATTAATCATATTTCTTATTCTCATTAGGGTTTAGAAAAAGTCAACGGTCAACAACCTCAATGAGAATCCTCTGTCTCTGTCAACTGTGCATACACACCCGCATCCGTGTTCCGAGGAACACGAATACAATGAGATAAAACCAATCCCCAAAACATATATTAGGATTTGGTTTAAACCAAAGCCCGCTAGTAATAACTGCCCGGACACCAAACGTGCACAAGTGCGCGGATGTGAACGAACCCTGTCACAAAACCATGCGACCTCTACTCTGTTTTGCCCAAAGGCGAATAGCTTTCTGTGTGGGACTCTAAAGACTCGACATTACGCTGGCAGTGGGTTTAACCACAGGCTGCAAGCGGTACTAGCTGTACGTAACGGTCCCTAGGTAGATGCCGATAAGAAGACTGATGAGGTGAACCCATCCGAACTCCTACTGAGCCTGAATGCGACAATCTCTGTACAGTCCGGTCTGTTCGTCTAAGAGTATCGTATGGCGGGCCTAGGGGGCGGTAAACGTCAGTCCCCTAATGGCGGTACAAGTCGTGTCGGAGTGTAGCCCAGAACACCCTGAGATAACACTGGAAACGCTAGCAGTATATCTTGCTTGCCCTAGTCAGGGACGACTATGTGTAATGGCTCTCCTAGACACGGCGCGATATCAACCCCCAATACCGGGAGAGATGAATCCTGTCTAACCGTCACTGTCTCCAAGTGCTTCGGGACTGCACCCAACTGCTACCTATTTCCATGACTCATTTGAGCCGTGGTAGGGTAGCAATCTAAGAACAGTGGGAACACACTCGAGGCGAAGTGACAGTGTCAAGTCAGCTGACTAAGCTGTACTCATGTCACCTGGGAACTGATAACTGACGATAGGTAAAGTACCAACCAACAGTTCCCGACGAGTCCTGTCCAGTGTACTCGTAACCTAACGAGCACCCGCATACTATCTCAAGTACGACGTACTGACGGCTGTGGGACAGACCATCTCCCCTGCTGGGATGAGAAGCGCATACGCTAGTCTACTCCGGAGTATCGATGCCCCGTCTCGATAATCCTACGACTAGGGACCTGTATAAGGATGTGCTTGTAGATTATCCAGCCCCCACTAGTGTGACTGCCATCACAACGCTGGTAATCAAGCAAAGATCCTAAGGGCTCCACTAATGTGTATAGGCGATATGCTAAAAGAAACACATGCACACATTAAAGTAGAAACAAACCAAGTAGCATACTACTATTTCGAGCAAGATTGTCTATACAACTGTGAATATCCCAAGCTTCCATTAAGTAATATACAAACTAGTATGATACAGTAATGACCTCTAGAGCATATGCACTAACAATCTCCCACTTGCACTAAGGCCATGTACTGGCGTATCGAAGACCTATCATCTCGATCAGCCGTTCGAACTGAGTCTGGGGTATGGCCTTCGTGAATGGATCTGCAGTGTTATCTTCTGTAGCAACCCTCCGAACCTCGATCTCCCGGCGATCCACGATCTCCCTGATCAGGTGATACCGCCTCAAGATGTGTCTGGACTTCTGATGGGACCTGGGTTCCTTCGCTAAAGCTATAGCCCCGTTGTTGTCACAATACAGTGGTATTGGATCAACAATGGACGGAACCACTGAAGTTCTGTCAATAACTTCCTCATCCATACGACTTCTTTTGCGGCATCAGATGCAGTGATGTATTCCGCTTCCATCGTCGAGTTAGCAACGGTTTCCTGTTTGGAGCTCTTCCAACACACCGCCCCTCCATTGAGGGTAAAGACATAACCCGACATGGATTTGGAGTCATCCTTGTCACTCTGGAAGCTGGAGTCAACAAAGGCCTCCATCTAGAGGTCTTTTCCGCCGTAAACCAAAAACATGTCCTTAGTCCTTCTCAGGTACTTCAGAATGTTCTTTACCGCTATCCAGTGCTTCTCCCCAGGGTTTGACTGATACCGGCTTACCACACTCAGTGCATAAGCTACATCTGGTCTGGTACACAACATCGCATACATTATAGAGCCTACCGCAGATGCGTAGGGTATAATAGACATGCGATCCCTTTCCAAATCAGTCTTGGAAGACATCTCTTTGGAGAAGGTGATCCCGTGACAAGCCGGTAAATTACCGCGCTTAGAATCTTCCATACCGAATCTTTTCAGTATGGTGTCGATGTACCTGGACTGTGAAAGTCCTAATATCCTCTTGTACCTATCACGATGGATCCGGATCCCCAGAATGTAAGAGGCATCACCCAGGTCTTTGGAGAACCTGTGTGACAAGAACCCTTTGACAGATAGTAGCATAGGAATGTCATTTCCTATCAAGAGAATGTCATCCACGTATAAAACGAGGAATAAGACTGTTCGTGCTACAATTTTACTATAGATGCATGGTTCATCGGGATTTTTGATAAAGCCAAATTCTTTGACCGTCTATCAAAACAGATGTTCCAACTCCGCAATGCCTGCTTCAGTCCATAAATGGACTTAAGCAACTTGCACACTTTCCCGCTACTCCCACTCTGAATGAAACACTCTGGCTGGTCCATATAGATACACTCCTCCAAATTTCCATTCAGAAAAGCGGTCTTTACGTCCATCTGCCAAATCTCATAATCGTGGAAGGCAGCAATGGAAAGAAGGATCCGAATGGATTTGAGCATAGCTACTGGAGAAAAAGTTTTGTCATAGTCCAAACCAGGTCTTTGACGAAAACCCTTTGTAACAAGTTTAGCCTTATAGGTCTCAACCTGTCCATCTACACCAATCTTCCTTTCGAAGATCCATTTGTAGCCTACGGGTTTTACCCCTTCTGGAGCAACGTCCAAAGTTCATACTTTGTTGGTGTACATGGACTCTATTTCGGTCCGCATTGCATCTAGCCATTTTACCGAGTCAACGCTCTGAATGGCCTGCTGGAAGCTAGTCGGCTCATCATTATCAATGATGCAATCCTCTCTATCCCCGTCTATGAGAAAACCGTAGTATCTCTCAGGCGGACGAGACTGCCTACTACTCCTATGGAGTGGCGCAGAAATGTCCTGTTCTTTCGAACCTTCTTGTTCTATTAAGCTTTCAGTAATAGCCCGTGGTTCTGGAATTTCTTCCAGTTCTATTGCGCTCCTACTTATCTGATTTTCCAAAATTTCAGTTTCCAAGAAGCAGGCATGACGAGAAACAAAAACCTTTTGTTCCTCTGCGCAATAGAAGAAATATCCCTTGGAGTTCTTTGGATATCCCACAAACTTACACTGTACTAAGTGTGCCTCGAGTTTGTCCGCATGCTGCTTTTTGACAAAAGCTGGACATCCCCATGTCTTAATGTGCTTAAGATAGGGTTTCTTCCCACTCCACATTTGATATGGTGTGGTAGGCACTGTCTTAGTTGGAACTCGGTTCAAAAGGTATGCAGCTGATTCTAGTGCATATCCCCAGAATGATCGCGACAACTCAGCGTTACTCATCATGGAACGTACCATATCCAATAGGGTTCGGTTCCGTCTCTCCGATACACCGTTATGTTGTGGAGTGTATGGAGGAGTAAGCTGAGAGAGAATTCCATTCTCTTTTAGGTAACCCAGGAACTCGGCACTCAAGTATTCACTACTTCGATCAGATCTCAGTGTCATGATACTTTTGCCTGTTTGTTTTTCTACTTCATTCTTGTATTCCTGGAATTTTTCAAAGGCTTCAGATTTATGTTTCATCAATAAGACATATCCGTACCTTGAAAAATCATCCGTAAAAGTAATGAAGTAAGAATAACCACTTCGCGCATGTGTATACATTGGACCGCATACATCGCTGTGTACGAGTCCCAAGAGCTCGCTCGCTCTTACTCCATGTCCAGTAAACGGAGTCTTTGTCATCTTTCCTCTGAGACAGGATTGACAAGTTGCATATGATTGATATTCGAACGGATCCAAATATCCTTCTGTATATAACTTCGTCAACCTTCTCTTATTGATGTGACCCAGTCTACAATGCCATAAGAAAGCATGATTTATTTCTGGAGACATTCTTTTGTGTGTATTCTGGACATTGAAAATCTGTTGTTGGTTTAATACGTATATACCGTTGCTTAATGTACCCGACCCAATCAGAACATGATAAAGGTGAATGTTTACAACATTGCTTACAAATGCAAAATCATAACCTTCTTTAGACATTAAAGATACAGATATGATATTAAAAGTCGCACTGGGTACAAAATAACAATCACGCAAAACCAAAACATGTCCATCTGACAATCCCAAGTGATAGTCCCCCACGGACTCAGCATCCATGCCAGCTCCGTTTGCAACTCTGAGGGTCATATCACCTACCTTCAAAACCCTACGCTTTCTCAGTGCCTGCAAAGAATTACAGATATGAAATCCTGATCCGGTATCCAATACCCAGGAAGTAGAGTTTATTGATAGACAGTTTTCAATAACATACACACCTGAAGCTGAAGCCACAACTTGCTTCGGGTCCTGGTTTCTGGCCTTCCAAGCCCTGCAATCTTTCTTCCAGTGTCTACTCTTGTGACAATAAAAGCACTCTTCCTTTCCCACAAGCTTTCCCGCTACCTTTGCTACTTTTGCCTTTCCCCTGGCTTCCACTTTACTAACACCGCCCCTTGGTTTGGTGGGGGCCTTCTTCTTCTTTCCTTTGGCTTTCGCCTTGGACCTAGAAGAGGAAGCTCCTCCAAAAAACAAAGTGGATGTTTCCCTTACTTTCATCAGGGTGCCCTCTGCACTCCTCAACATGTTAAGGAGTTCCGGAAGTTCTACTTTCTTTCCTTGCATGTTGAAGTTCAGGATAAACTGGGCGTAAGTGGAAGGAAGGGACTGGAGAATCAAGTCAGTGTAGAGCTCGTTCTCTAACGTGGTCCCAAGGTTTGCGAGCTCTTCAATGTAGCCAATCATCTGAATCACGTGTTCCGCTACAGATGATCCGACGGCCAATCTCGCCGAAAATAACTTTTTCGAGACTTCGTATATTGCGATACGGGATTGCTCTCCATACAGATCTTTTGTATGAAGAAATATGGATTCTAGGTCCATATCCTCGTGCCTCCTCTGATGTTCATTGTCCATAGAGGCAAGCACGATGCACTTGGCCCTCGCACAATCAATCTCCCAGGTCTTACGGATTTCCTTATCCGCGACGCTGGATTGAGGTCCTGGGACAGGGGGAGCTTTGGTGGTAAGAAGATATCCCAACTTGTCATAAGTGATTGCCATTTTGACATTCCTGAGCCAATCTTTGTAGTTTGGCACTGTCAGTATGTTTTTATCTAGTAGTAACTTAAGTCCGGTCATGATGTTTGGTCGCTGCAATTAGGAGAGAGAGAAGAAACACTTTAGCATGATGCTCTTGCAAGTTTAGAGTGGTTTTTAATTTGTCTAAACAGGATGGCTCCCACTGTTTCTCGAATCCTTCCTCAAACCAAAAAGGAAGAATTAGTCGGGATCAATTTCACCGTACAATACTTGCTTAACCGTTCAGCCAGGCCAGTGTTGGTACTTCGAGGGAGGTTTTCCAATGCTTTCGCGAAGTTCCTTAATTAAATAACCTCTTTTCCCTGTGGGCGTAGCCCCGCTAACACCTTTCTAGACACCTACTTGGTTTATAGCATTGATCGTTAAGTGAGAAAGTTCCCGAGGAGTAGCATATACTGACAGTAGGATCGTGATCCAAATATCATCGTGTGATAAAACAGAAGGAATCCTACCAGAATCATCACACTCCAAATGGTATGCAGCACTAGCAAGTTTCAGTTTCTTTAGAAACTCCCGATGTGGATTTTTGCCCCATGCTCTTATGACCTTGACTTTGGCCAACAAATCATAAGTCACATGTCAAGTTCTACCTGCCATTTTCCAGGTTAATTTGAACCCACCCGTACCTACCCTTGACTTTGGCCAACAAGGCAGTACGACTGTCCCAAACCAACGCATCTATCTATGCTACATATGAATATCCAATAGCTACCAATCACTGTGCCTTGACTTTGGCCAACAAACACAGCTTGAATACTATTGACTATCCATATGAAATGACGGAGGGCTACGAATGGCTTTGGCGAAATCGTGAACGTAGTGAACTTGATATAATCGATGGAACGTGATAACTTTTAAAAGGAGTGGTTTAAGCTTCGCGTTTAAAAGTTGTTTTGAAAAGAAACCGAGTGGTTTTGAAATTGTTCGAACGACTTTACTTTGGTTTATTTTCTTGCATTAATTTAATGCGTCCCATCAATTAATCCTACCATTTGTTGGATATATATGCCCTAGAGGCCTTCATTGTATAGGATGCTAGGGATATGTATGTACATGACAGTCTTGCTTAATATGATAGTACGCTATTTGGTTTGTCTTTATCTTAACATATGATATATTTTGCGTAGTATTCATATATATATACATGTTGATAAAGCCCATAGGGTGTTTGCCTGACTACCGGCGTTGTGATAGCAGTCATACTAGTGGGAGCTGGATAGTAAATAGGCGCATCCTTAGATGTCCCTGGTCGCAGGAGTATCGAGACTGGGTATCGATACTCCGGAGTAGACTGGTGTATACATATCTAGACCCTGAGGAGGGGCGATGGATTGGTCCCGCAGCCATTGGTGGAGTGCACCTAAGATTGTATACAGATGCTCACTGGGTGTGAGTACTGTTAGTTATATGTATGCCCTAGAGGCCATTACTATACATAGGATGTATATTGTAGTGGATGCTTGGACATATATAGGGAGGACTTTCTTGCTCGACATGATAGTATGCTATCTGGTTGATCTTTACCTTAACGTGTAGACTGATTGTCTCTCTGTTACATGTTGGTAAAGCCCCTAGGATGTGTACTTGACTACCTGGACTATGATGCGGATCATACTAGTGGGGACATGGTAGTCCATAAGTACATCCTTCAAGGTCCCTAGTCGTGGGTGTATCGAGACGGGGCATCGATATACCAGAGTAGACTAGCGTATACCTTCTCGACCCATACAGATGGGCGATGGATGATCCCATATCCATTGGTGTTTGACATCAGAGATGATATACGGGTGCTCAGTGGAGACTGGGTACACTGGACGGACTCGCCGAGAACTCCCAGATGGTATTATACCTTACGTCAGGTGGCAGTTCTCTGGTGACACTGGTACAGAGTGGTCTGTTGACCCGAGATCGTCATAGAGTCTTGTGTGATTCCCACTGTGCTTTGATTTCCACCTTACCACGTCCAAGAGGGCGTGCAAAACGGTGGTTTTTGGGTACAGTCCCGAATCACATGGAGGCAATGAGCGATAGGAGGGGATTCGTCTCTCCCGGTATAGGGAGTTGATGTTGCGCTGTGTTCGATTGGCTATAACCGGAAATCCCTGGCCAGGGTTGCTGAGATTTACTGGTAAGTGTTACCAGTAGTTTCTCGAATTGTTATAGACCTCATAACGACACGACTTATCAAGCTATTGGGGTCTGACGTTTACCACCCTTAGGCGAGATATGCGACATATCAGACGATCAGACCGGACTGTACGGTAAGTGTTACTGGTTGGATTCACAGGAGTGTGAGCGGGCTTGCTCGTCGATCTTCTGATCGCTTAATACCCGGGTGGCCGTTACGTTTAGCAGACCGCTTGCGGCTTGTGGGTGTTTGATATGATCATCATCTGCTGCCGGCGTATTGACGAGTCTTTAGAGTCCTACACAGAGGTTTCCTGGCTCAAGCGAAACGAAATAGGAGCGCATATGAGATATGTGCGGGACCGAGAATAATGCGTGTATGTGATACCGTATTCCATTCTCGCGATAAATGTATCGATTGGTTATATGCGATATAACCTAGTTATCGAATCAAGGATTGGTTCGATAAGCCGATACATAGGATACTAGTCGGTTATATGCGATATGACCGGATCGTTAAATCAAGTGTTGATTTAATGATTTAATGTATAATTATATATTTGATATATTACTTTGCATTAACTAGTATTGGTTCACTTTAAATGGATTTTCTCACTTGGATGTGCAAGTTGTATATGTGATATACTTTTGTGCACATGTTTGTATCATGTTTGATGATGCATGCTTCTTTGGTTAAGTGTAAAGAATTAAACCATGGTTAAGTTGATGATTAGGGTTTAGCTTATTCATTTATTTATTTGTTTATTCATTTTGGAAAAGCATAAAGAGAAAAATGGTTGCTAGTTTTGTTTTATCTTTGAAGCTTCATGAAGCTTTGACTAAAGTGACCATTTTGTCTCATGCTTAACCCTAACCATTCACTTGAACCTTAGTTAGTTCTCTACACTTGACCATGGTTCATGATATGATAAGAATTGATTTATTTTCTATTTAGAAAAAAGACTTATCATATTCTTGCTTCTTCTTCTTCTTCACTTCATGAAGAAAGCTTTCTACCAACAATGGTGAAATGTGAAAATGAGTGAGAAATCCAATTCTAAAGTGAACCCACTTCCTATTTCTTCATCCTCTACCTCTTGCCAAGTAGTATAGGGTATTTTCTTCACAAGTTTCTTGACTTGGTGAAGTTGGAGCTTGATCTAGTGATGCCTCGACGTAGATCATCTTCGGCATCGAAGCCGACGACCAAGCCCGCCCATTTCTCCGATGAAGCCGACGCTAGAGCCCGGGATTCGATTTGGACAGCGAGGAGACTTCATTGCGGAGCTATGGAGGTGGAGGACCGGATCTACAAAGGTTGTATTTCCGTTCTTGTAGTTAAGTTGTTAACTAGTTTCTTTTGTCGCCTAAAATTCTAGTTAACGATCTAGTTTAGGGTTTCTCGGCACTTGTAAAATTTGAAATTGGCATGGTCGATGCCTTGTGAGGCCTCATTAGAGTGCCTAGGAACCCTACAGTGGTATCAGTGCCTAGCTAGAGCCTTAGGCAATGCGTAGACGGAGTTTGAAGTCCGATTGAACCGAAACCCTAAAACAAATTTGCTCTCTGGACTTTTTTCAAAAATGGGGATTTTTTAGAATTAAAAATTCGCAGAAAATAGAGCAGGAAATTATAAGGATTACTGCAGAAAACGAAACCCTAATTCTACTGTAGCGCCGCGGAACCGCGGCAATAGCCTCCTTTTGCGGCGGTTCCGCGGCCGTTTGTACTGATTAGGGATTTGTTTTGATACAGTAATGCCAGTATCTGTTTCTTCTATTCTCTGGGAAATTTTAATCTGCACTCAAGAGTTGAGTTTTCTAGGGTTGTTTTGGGGATTCGATGATTCGATCGGATTATCAGATTTTGTCTATGTGGATTCCGGATAATTTTTGAATATGTTAAAAAGTTCGACCGGATATAAATACCCAACTTTTCCCTGCCGGAAAATTTCCAAGTGTTGGATTTTTCCGAGGTTTAAAGACGTTCTAAGTAGTGCAAGTAACGCGATGGTCCCTCTAGAAGACAACAAACCTTAACTCGATTATGTGACCGTCTTGAACTGCCCTTTGAACCTTAGGGTTTGGGGCAGTACGGTGTGCCACATGTGAGGCGTTGGCTTGACCCTTCTACGGCTGGACCATTGGTACTGAGGCATGAACTGAATGTTTTAAAACCTATTTCATGCGTTGATCTGTTTCGGGAAAACTTGGGTGTTCGAATGTTCGATCGGAAAGTTTAACATTTTCTATCTTATTCGAAATGTGATACAATAATTGGAATTCACAAGAAGTTATGAGATAACTGAATGAATGTTATAAACATAGCAGTTTAGTCTCACTTGATCGGTTGCCACGGAATTTTGATGTGATCAAAAGTCCGTCGAAATCACGTAGCGTACGCGGATACTCGCCGGGTAAACTTAATAGACAGCCTCGCTCCATAGCCCCGACCAAGTGACTTTAGGAGAACCCCGTCGCCGAAAGCATCCGTTCGGGTGCTCGCGGCAGCGGTGTTCCGCCTTGGTGCACTTCGTCGACGGCGTCGGGGGTGCGGCCGCCTACTAAAGTTTGCGACGAGCATTCGATCAGGATGTCGGGAATCCTGTTGAATTACCCGACTTGATATTGAAAAGTGTTTTCGATAATGAGACTAAAATGCGGCGTTTATAATTGTTAGGCATGCGATGTCTAAGTAATTCATTTGATTAGGCATGCGATGTCTAAAGAGATTGCGGATTCCAACTGTTGTAGTTTTACACTTTCTTTTCTGTGACCGTAAGTGTAATATGTGATATCGCCGGTTTCGTTGCTATATATCAACGACAATTGGGATGCGCATATTTACTTACGTTGATGACATGTGATGTTATGTGTTGCTGGATATGTTATATTGGATCGTCGTGATTGAATAGCCGGGTTTTTTTTATGTGAGATGAGTGTTTTTCATTTTCATTCATGTAAAAACTTGTATGTAATATTCTTTTATTGGGGCACTTCCAGGTTGCGGAAGATGTCACCGTTTATATATTATTTACTTTTCCGCACTAGGATAGACCCAAGGAGGAGGGCACAAGTAACCGGGTTCTGGAGTCCAGTGGGAGACCAACTCGAGGTGTCGAGTCCGGGTCTCCTAACTCTAGAATTGGTAGGGTTGCTTGCCGCTCTCGTAGGGGTCTTGGGGTGTGGGTTTGGCTATTCATCACGACCGTGGAATCCGTGTTTTATACTGGCTCGTATTGAAAACACGGACGTCCTAGTATATCCAATATTTCATATGATTCTTCTGCTGCGATATCTGTGATGTGATCATGTGATGTTCTGTGATGGATACAGTATATAGTATATATGATATATTATATAGATGTTACTTATGTTTTACACCCGCGCTAGCCCTGCCCCGCTCTGCCGTTAGTTACCTAACCTAACGCCGCACGAGGGGACATCGAGGCGAATGCGGATGGCATAAGTGTACGTCGTATTTATCTGTGATGTTTAGGTAACTTAATGATGGGACTTCATTAATAAGATTAATGAAATAAAAGAAACCTAAGATGTTGTAGAATCGAATTTCAAAAATAAAACAGGTAGCTACAGTTCTTGCTTTGCACAGCGGTATATGTGATATATCCTGCACTTTATTCGATGAGGAAAGGACTGAGATCCCTTCACCGGGAGTGACTCCTTTAGCAATAATTGGCAAATGCTACACACTCGGTTTGTCTTTTGATTGCTTTTAAGAGTTTTTGCTTTGCACAGTGATATATTTGATATATCCCGCACCTCATTCGACGAGGAAAGGACCGACGATCCCTTCACCGGGAGTGACTCCTTAGCAAAACTAGAAAAAGCTTCAAAAACACTCCATTTTAAAAAAATCATTTGATTCTACAACGATATCAAGTTCATTACGCAATAGGTTTTCTGAAAAACCTGTCGTAGCCCTCCGTCATTTCAGATAAGTACTAGTTAGTATTCGTGCTGCGGTAGTTTGGCCTCCGTCAAGGCGTAGTGTACGGTAGCTAACTAGTGCTTATCTGCTAGCATATGATGCGATTGGATTAGGGTATTCGTACGGCGTTGTTTGGCCTCCGTCAAGGGTCGTGCGGGTGGGTTTAATTCAATCAGGAAATGACGGGTTGAACTTGACTAGCGGACTATGGGTAGTTTGGCCTCCGTCAAGGTCATAGGACGCTAGGGGCAAAATATTATCGGGAATTTCAAGTGTTGAAATTTGCAATGAGATTGCATACCTTCTATGAGATAGTTGGATCCCGATACCCACTACGAGTAATTGTTACTCCTGGGAGAGTTTTACACATTACAATTAGCCGATCAAGTAGGTGTCTAGAAAGGTGTTAACGAGGTTACGCCTCTGGAAAAACGAGGTTTACATTAATTAGGTTCGTGCGAAAGCACGGGGGACCTCCCTCAAAGTACCGACACTGGCCTGGCTGAAAGATTGGCGAACTTGTAGTGTGTAATTAATCCCGGCTAGTCTTTCCTTTTAGGGTTTGAAGGAAGATTTGATAAAAACAGTGGGAGCCATCCTGATTAGATAAAATAATAACCAATCTATTCTTGAAAGAGCACACGCTGAGTGTTTTCTTCTCTCTCTCTCCAGGTAGCGACCATATCACGCCTTAATCAAGATAATAATACGGAATATTGACCGAACCCGCTTGTTATACAGAGCTGGGGAACGTTGGTCCCGCTCCAACTTATAATTGTTATAAGACAGAGTAGGAAATTGGGGATTACCAGAATTCCCGTGCCGCCTAAACGAAGAAAGTGCATATGATGCATCTCCTTCGGGTGTGTTTGTTACACAGAACTGTTTCTCAGTATCCTCCGCATCCTGGGTATATGATACCGGATCAGGATCCCAGATATGTAATCTGTTACATAGGGCTGCAAAAAGGTAGAAAAACTGAGACAGGTGATAAGTTTCATGAGACAGAGAACGGGACAAGTGTTGCAGCCAAGTCTGTTGGTCACTGTCACCCTGTATTCCAAATACATTAATTCTGAACAAATGTTATTAGATACCGAACCTGATATATAAAATCATATCCATCTCTTTGTTAGTAAAGAAATGATAAAATTTTGTATAGTTGGATAATGTTTTGAACATTTCCTATATCAAAAGTTGATCGGTTCAGGCACGTTATCTAAAAGCATTGATGTTCTAAATCAAACTACAGTTCTTTAGTATACGGAACACACATAAGAGGAAGAGTTCAGAAATGAACAAATCCTTCTTGAGGTATTGTAGACTAGGTCATATCAATGCGACCCGACTAGCTTAAGTTACATATAGATGCATATTTAAATCAGTTTGAATTTACATCTTGTGAAACTTGCCAGTCATGTCACAGAGATAAGATGACCATAGCTCCGTTTACTGAAAACAGAGAAAGAGTTACTGAACTCTTGGGATGATACATGTTGATGTATGTAAGGTCCCCTGTCTACATATGCCAGGACTGGTTCTTTGTACTTCGTTACATTCTCTGATAATCTCTCAAGATTCAGACATATGTTCCTGTTGAAACACAAGTCCGAACCTTTTGAGATATTCACAGAATATAGGTTAGAAGTAGAGAACCAAAATACGGGTATAAGTATTATGTCCTTTGATGCGATCAGGGAGGAGAATACTTGAGCACGAAATTCATGGACTATTCTAAAGGAGAATGAGATTCTCTCTTAGCATTACTCCTCCGTATACACCATAGCACAATGGTATATCGGGGCGGAGCAATCACACCCTATATGATAAGGTGTGCTCTATGATGAGTACTACTGAGTTACCTATTTCCTTTTTGGGAGTTATGCACTTGAGAAGATGCATACCTATTGAATAGGGTTCGAATCAAATCAGTTGCTTACCACTTCATATGTGATATGGAAAGGGAAGAGCCCATGTCTTAAGTCAGTTAAGATTTGGGGTTGTCCGGCCTATGTCTAAAAGCAAAATCGGGACAAGCTCGAGGCAAGGTCAGTTATGTAGAACTGGAAATGTTCCAGCTATACAAACTACAGCAGATGATTTGATAAAACCAAAGGATTCAATAGTTACCAACGAACCTCAGCCTCTCCGCCGATCTAGTAAGGTTCCTCACCCGCCTGAGAGACACTTCGATTTCTCTATGACAGTGGGAGCGAGGATTGCATCATGAGATGATGACCCAACTAGTTTCGAGCTGGCCATCAGGAGTGGGACTCTGTAAGAATGGCTGGATGCTTAGCGATCTGAGATGGAATCCATGTACACCAACAAAGTATGGACTTTGGTTGCTATATCTGAAGGGTTAAATCCCCATCAGGAGCAAGTATATCTTGAGAAGATTACTTGATGTAGATGGAAAAGTTGAGACTTTCAAAGCTAAACTTGTTAAAGCTTTTCGTCATCGACCAGGCATGGATAATGATGAAACCTTTTCATGTGGCTATGCTTAAGTCCATCCAGATCCTACTTGCCACGGCTACATACCATGACTACGATATATGGCGGTTGGGGTGCCATGACTGCTTTTCTAAATGATGTTTTAGAAGAGGACGTCAATAAGTACACAGCCAGAGGGCTTCGTAGACAGTGGGAGCAGCGGAAACGTGTACAAGATGCTTTATAGGATAAAGCAGGTATCGTGGAGTTGGAACATCTGTTTTGATATGTTAGTCAAAGAGTTTGACATCATCAAAATGGTAGATGAACCTTGTATAAACAAAAAGGTAGTAGGGAGTATGGTGGTGATCCTCGTAGAGTACGTGGATCGCATACTCTTGATAGGGAAGGAGTTTCCTATGCTACGCTCGGTCAATCTCCGCTTATCACAAGGATTCTCCATATAGGATCAAAGTGATACCTCCTAAATTCTGTGTTTTCATCTATGAGATAGATATAACTGGATATTAGGATACTCACTAGATGTAGTGAGATGGTATGAAACGATCCTGACGAGAATCACTGGAAGTGTTCTAGGGTGATAAAGACGACTGAATGTCAGTCACAGGCATTGTCTTTACCCTCAGTGGAGGGAAGGTATGTTGGAAGAGTTCCAAGAAAGATACCGTGGCATACTAGACGATAAAGGCTGGATACATCGCTACTTAAGATGCTACCAAAGAGGCTGTCTGGGTGTATATTTGTTCATAAGATGAACTTAGTTCCTCCCATTGTGTGACAATGGAGTTGTGGCTTATGCCAAGAAACGTCCGTCCCATCAGTGATCCAGACATATTCTAAGGCAGTATTACCAGATCATGGAGATGGTTGATCTCCAGGGGATCGTGGTTAGGAGAGTAGACTAAGAGGATAAACACGGCGGATCACTCACGAAGGCCTATTCCCAGAGAGAGACTTTTATGGGATGGTTGAGTATGAGATACTTCAATCACTGCTACAGATGGCCCTAGTGCAAGTGGGAGATTGTTAGTTATATATATGCCCTAGAGGCCATTACTATACATAGGATGTATATTGTAGTGGATGCTTGGACATATATAGGGAGGACTTTCTTGCTCGACATGATAGTATGCTATCTGGTTGATCTTTACCTTAACGTGTACACTGATTGTCTTTCTGTTACATGTTGGTAAAGCCCTTGGATGTGTACTTGACTACCTGGACTATGATGCGGATCATACTAGTGGGGACATGGTAGTCCATAAGTACATCCTTCAAGGTCCCTAGTCGTGGGTGTATCGAGACGGGGCATCGATATACCAGAGTAGACTAGCGTATACCTTCTCGACCCATACAGATGGGCGATGGATGATCCCATATCCATTGGTGTTTGACATCAGAGATGATATACGGGTGCTCAGTGGAGACTGGGTACAC
Organism: Agapanthus africanus; assembly: GCA_030015575.1. Lineage (NCBI taxonomy): Eukaryota > Viridiplantae > Streptophyta > Magnoliopsida > Asparagales > Amaryllidaceae > Agapanthus > Agapanthus africanus. The sequence goes on from CM057341.1 coordinate 257,294,795, forward strand.
TGGACGGACTCGCCGAGAACTCCAGATGGTATTATACCTTACGTCAGGTGGCAGTTCTCTGGTGACACTGGTACAGAGTGGTCTGTTGACCAGAGATCGTCATAGAGTCTTGTGTGATTCCCACTGTGCTTTGATTTCCACCTTACCACGTCCAAGAGGGCATGCAAAACGGTGGTTTTTGGGTACAGTCCCAAATCACATGGAGGCAATGAGCGATAGGAGGGGATTCGTCTCTCCCGGTATAGGGAGTTGATGTTGCGCTGTGTTCGATTGGCTATAACCGGAAATCCCTGGCCAGGGTTGCTGAGATTTACTGGTAAGTGTTACCAGTAGTTTCTCGAATTGTTATAGACCTCATAACGACACGACTTATCAAGCTATTGGGGGTCTGACGTTTACCACCCTTAGGCGAGATATGCGACATATCAGACGATCAGACCGGACTGTACGGTAAGTGTTACTGGTTGGATTCACAGGAGTGTGAGCGGGCTTGCTCGTCGATCTTCTGATCGCTTAATACCCGGGTGGCCGTTACGTTTAGCAGACCGCTTGCGGCTTGTGGGTGTTTGATATGATCATCATCTGCTGCCGGCGTATTGACGAGTCTTTAGAGTCCTACACAGAGGTTTCCTGGCTCAAGCGAAACGAAATAGGAGCGCATATGAGATATGTGCGGGACCGAGAATAATGCGTGTATGTGATACCGTATTCCATTCTCGCGATAAATGTATCGATTGGTTATATGCGATATAACCTAGTTATCGAATCAAGGATTGGTTCGATAAGCCGATACATAGGATACTAGTCGGTTATATGCGATATGACCGGATCGTTAAATCAAGTGTTGATTTAATGATTTAATGTATAATTATATATTTGATATATTACTTTGCATTAACTAGTATTGGTTCACTTTAAATGGATTTTCTCACTTGGATGTGCAAGTTGTATATGTGATATACTTTTGTGCACATGTTTGTATCATGTTTGATGATGCATGCTTCTTTGGTTAAGTGTAAAGAATTAAACCATGGTTAAGTTGATGATTAGGGTTTAGCTTATTCATTTATTTATTTGTTTATTCATTTTGGAAAAGCATAAAGAGAAAAATGGTTGCTAGTTTTGTTTTATCTTTGAAGCTTCATGAAGCTTTGACTAAAGTGACCATTTTGTCTCATGCTTAACCCTAACCATTCACTTGAACCTTAGTTAGTTCTCTACACTTGACCATGGTTCATGATATGATAAGAATTGATTTATTTTCTATTTAGAAAAAAGACTTATCATATTCTTGCTTCTTCTTCTTCTTCACTTCATGAAGAAAGCTTTCTACCAACAATGGTGAAATGTGAAAATGAGTGAGAAATCCAATTCAAAAGTGAACCCACTTCCTATTTCTTCATCCTCTACCTCTTTCCAAGTAGTATAGGGTATTTCTTCACAAGTTTCTTGACTTGGTGAAGTTGGAGCTTGATCCAGTGATGCCTCGACGTAGATCATCTTCGGCATCGAAGCCGATGACCAAGCCCGCCCATTTCTCCGATGAAGCCAACGCTAGATCCCGGGATTCGATTTGGACAGCGAGGAGACTTCATTGCGGAGCTATGGAGGTGGAGGACCGGATCTACAAAGGTTGTATTTCCGTTCTTGTAGTTAAGTTGTTAACTAGTTTCTTTTGTCGCCTAAAATTCTAGTTAACGATCTAGTTTAGGGTTTCTCGGCACTTGTAAAATTTGAAATTGGCATGGTCGATGCCTTGTGAGACCTCATTAGAGTGCCTAGGAACCTTACAAGTACACCGGACAGGACTCGCCGAGAACTGACTGGATGGTATTTTATACCTAACGTCAGATAGCAGTTCTCAGGTGACATCTGTGCAGATAGTCCGTTGACTTAATGTCGTCATTTGTCTCGTATGAGTTCCCACTGTGCTTTGATTACTACCCTACCACGGTTCGAAGGAGTCGTGCAAACAGGTTTTAGTTGGGCACAGTCCCGAGCCACGTGGAGGCAGTGAGTGACTGTTAGGGATTCGTCTCTCCCGGTATAGGGAGTTGATATCGCACGGTAATCGGTTGGTCATTACCATAAGTCCCTGGCCAGGGCTGATTGAGAATTACTGATAGATTGATCAGTAGATTCTCGGATGGTGATAGAGCCATACCGACACGACTTGTACGGTTATTAGGGGTCTCACGTATTCTACCTCCCTAGACCATACATGCGATACTCTTAGATGAACAGACCGGACTGCACGGATATTGTCACGGACAGGCTCAGTAGGAGTTCAGATGGGTATCCTCATCGGCCTTCTTATTGACATCTACCTGGGGATCGTTACGTACAGCTAGTGCCGCTTGCGGTCTGTGGTTAAACCCACTGCCAGCGTAGTAGTCGAGTCTTTAGAGTCCCACACAGAGTTTTCCCAACTTCAGGCGAAACCATATAGAGGTCGTACGGTTTTACGACAAGGGTTCGGACGAATACGTGTTTAAACGCACGTACGACATTCGGACAGTTTTTACTAGACGGCTTTGGTTTAAGTCAGATTCTAGTATCAGGTTATTGGATTTATACAGTCTAAAGTTTTTCCGTGTTTTCACGGATGAAAGGGCGTTCTCGTAATTTCCGGGAAGCTTCTAGAAGCATAGTGACTTGAGGGGTTTAGGTGGCATTGTCATTAACATAATTGTGACTCATTATGTGTGATTCACTATGTCATTAATGCATCATTAAATGCTTAATGACTCACATAGTGAATCACTCATATTCATTTATGAAGCATGATGAATAATCTCTTATTATTCATTTTATTGATTTATTCATTATGCTTGATATATAAAGTGAGAAGCAATTTCATTTCATTATGCTAGTTCATCTTCTCTCTCCTCAAGCTCACTCTTTCTTCAAGGTCTAATCCTACCACTCATGAGTTGAGTACAAGGATTAGAAAAGACTAAACATCCCATAACCTAACTCTATATGACCTAAGTTCCTTTGATTAGCAACTAGAGAAACTTAGTTACCTCAAGTTTTGAGGTGAAGCTTGGATTAGGGTTCTCGGGTGGATCATCTATCACTTGGAGGAGGCCGAGGAGGACGAAGAGATCGTAAAGATGAAGGACACGTATCACTAGGTATAATCTCTTTACATAGTAGTTTAGAACTTTTATGGTAGTTGTTAATTATCGTTTAGCAAAGATTTTCGGTTAGTCGATGTATGCTTCAAGAACAAGATCGTTTTTCATATTTCCGCCTCCCCGCAACTCGTGGGGTGTTGCACATCGACTTACAGTAGTATTAGAGCCTCACTAAACAATAATTAACTCACTTGCAAAGTCGTATGAATTTCGAACGCAAAACGATCCGGAAAATACCCCGATATCACATAGTTTCTGTCGTTTTTAAAATGAGGTCCAAAAATTTTTCAGGTTCCTCCAGAACACCCCAAATGAAATTATAAGAACACACAGAAAAAATGGGCTCCTGAATCGGCTACTGAGCCGCGGAACCGCGGCCGATCCTACCGATCCACCGCGGATCCGCGGCCGAGTTGGGGCCGATTCAGCCCAATTTTTCTCTGTGCATCTTCTGTAATATGTTGTCTTTTCTGGTATGGTTTATTTTTGCTCAGGTCTCAGGTTTACAGAGATGCTTTGGAGCAGAATCTAATGGGTTTGATCGATCGAAATTATACGATGTTTGCTTGTTTGATTATATCTGTGAACTGTATTATGTGTTCGTAAACCTCCCCTAACTACTAGTATGTCGGTTGGCAGGGGGTTGCACATATCTGTGATGTTTTAACGGTTTGTGATTATGAACTCTATTGGACTGTTGTGATGATTAGCCGGGGTTTTGTGATGGGTTATTGTATTAATTCATTCGATATAATTGTAATAAGTTGTAATATTATTTTGCGGGGCACATCCAGGTTGCGGTTGTAGCCACCGTTGTATTATTTCTTTTTACTGTTTTTGCTCTTAGGATAGACCCAAGGTGGGGTGCACAAACTACTGGGTATTTCGAAGTGCTTAGTGGCCTATTCACGTTGTTGAGGGAGACCGCTTCACTTCGGGTACTTGGCGGGTAGTTTGACGTACCCATAGGGGTTTAGGGTGGGGTAATGGCTATTCATCACAACTGTGTAATCCGTCTTTTCTTACAGGCTCAAAAGAAACGCGGATTGCTTGCATATCCAATAAAGTTTATCTGTGATTTGGAATGCTTATTATTGCGTCTGACGAATGTACAATACCTATATATGATAGCTATTTAGACGTCTCTTATATTTTACACCCGCACTAGACCAGCCCCCGCTTTGCCGTTAGTTAAGTAACCTAACGGGTGATGACGGGACCCCGTGGCGAATGCGGATGGCATAAGAGGACGTTGTATTTTCGTTGTTATCTGTAATGATAGGTTAAAGATGGGACGCATTATTTTTAATGCAAAGAAAAATAAAACCTAAACTGAATCGTTGGAACAATTTCTAAAACCACTCGGTTTTCTTCAAAAAGCAAAATTTAAATGCGGAGCTTAAACCACTCCTTTTAATAAAGGCTATCTTGGTTCCTTCGATCAAATCAAGTTCACTATGTTAACGGTTTTTTGCCAAAAACCAGCCGTAACCCTCCGTCGTTTCAAATAGACAGCACATCGTATTCATGCTATGCTTGTTGGCCTACGTCAATGCATAGTGGATGGTAGCAGTGTGGTCTGCTTATTTGTTGCATAGATAGATGCATTAGTATAGGACAGACGTACAACCTTGTTGGCCTACGTCAAGGGGATGTACGATGTACCTAAATTAATCAGGACAACGACGGGTAGAACTTGACTTGCGTCTTATGACTTGTTGGCCTACGTCAAGGTCAATAAGAGCTTGGGGTAAAAAATCACATCGGGAGTTTCAAACATAAAGGAAACTTGCAGATTTAGCATACCTTCTGGAGTGTGGTGACTAGAGTGGCTTCCATCTAGTACATCATGCAATGATAGCTGGATCCCGATCCCACTGATGAGTAGGATTACTCTCGGGAAACTTTCTCACTTAACAATCAATGCTATAAACCAAGTAGGTGTCCAAAAAGGTGTTAGAGGGGCTACGCCTCCAGGGAAAAGAGGTTATTTAATTAAGGAACTTCGCGAAAGCGTTGGAAAACCTCCCTCGAAGTACCAACACCAGCTTGGCTGAAAGGTTAAGCAAGTATTGTGACGTGTGATTAAATCCTGACTAGTTCTTCTTTTAGGTTTTGAAGAAGGATTTGAGGGAACAGTGGGAGCCATCCTGTTTAGATAAACTAATAACCAATCTAAACTTGCAAGAAGCATATGCTGAGTGTTTTCTTTTCTCTCTCTCTAGCAGCTACCATGACAGGACTAAAACTATTACTTGAAAAAAATATACTGACCGGGCAGAACTATAAAGATTGGCTAAGGAACGTCAACATTGCACTGACTTATGACAAAGTGGCATATGTTACCACCGCTGTTCCTCCCCTTATCCCTGAACCAGATTCCTCAGTTGTGGACAAGAAAGTTCGCAAAACCTGGGATCTAGATTGTGAGCGAGCTAAGTGTATCGTGCTGGCATCCATGAACAATGAACTCCAGAAACAGCATGAGAGTATGGATATTATATCCATATTTCTCCATGTCAAGGAATTATATGGAGAGCACTCCCGTATCGCAAGGTACGAGACCTCAAGGAAACTCTTCCAGATGAGGTTAGCTCCAGGATCGCCTGTAGGAGAGCACGTCCTCAAAATGATCAGCCTCATTGAGGAACTCGCAAACCTGGGATGCGTGCTAGAGAATGATTTGTATATCGACTTGATTTTGCAGTCCCTTCCCCACACCTTCTCTCAGTTCGTGCTAAACTTCAACATGCACGAAATAGAAGCTGATCTTCCAAAGCTCCTCAACATGTTGAGGGTAGCAGAGACCTCCTTGAAAAAGGAGAAGACCCCCGTTCTGTATGTTGGCCAATCATCTTCTTCTAAATCTAAAGCGAAAGCTAAACGGAAGAAGAAGATGAAAGCCACCAAACCGAAGGGTGGGGTCAAGAAGGTGCAGGGAAAGAACAAGGCAGGAAGGGTGAAAGCGGATATAAACGAATGCCATTATTGTCACAAGCAAGGGCACTGGAAGAAGGACTGTATGGCCTTCAAGGCAAAGGACACGAAGCAAGCGGTTGCTTCTGCTTCAGGTGTGTTCGTAATCGAAAATTGTCTTTCAGTAAACTCTACATCATGGGTACTTGATACCGGTTCTGGTTCTCACATCTGTAATTCATTGCAGGATCTGAGAAATAGTAGAGTACTGGGAGCAGGTGATATGACTCTCCGGATGGGCAATGGAATGCATGTAAATGCTACTGCAATAGGGGAATATCACCTAGGGTTGACTAGTGGGCACGTTTTGGTGTTGTACAGCTGTTTTTGTATTCCCAGTATGTTGTGTAATATTATATCAGTATCTTTGTTATCTAATGAAGGATATAATTTTGCGCTTGAAATAAATGTCATGAAAATTCTCCTAAATCAAGAACTGATTGGGTATGGCACACTGGAAAATGGCATATACATACTTAATCAACCTCGAATTTTCAATATTCAAAACACACTTAAAAGAAAGGCTCCAGATTCGAATCAAGCCTTTCTATGGCATTGTAGACTTGGTCATATAAACGAAACAAGGTTGACTAAGTTACATAAAGATGGATATATAGATCCGTTTGAATATTCATCATATGCAACTTGTCAATCATGTATCAAAGGAAAAATGACCAAATCTCCGTTCACCGGATACGGAGCAAGAGCCACAGAACTCTTGGGACTTATACACAGTGATGTATGTGGTCCAATGTCTACACATGCGAGAAGCGGTCACTCCTACTTCATCACTTTTACATATGACTTCTCTAGGTATGGACATGTGTTCTTAATGAAATATAAATCTGAGGCTTTTGAGAAGTTTAAGGAGTATAAAAATGAAGTAGAGAAACAAACTGGTAAAAGCATCAAGACACTTCGATCTGATCGAGGTGGAGAATACTTAAGTACCAGTTTCCTTGAATGCTTAAAAGAGAATGGGATTCTCTCTCAGCTTACTCCGCCTTATACACCTCAGCATAATGGTGTATCAGAAAGGAGGAATCGCACGCTATTAGATATGGTGCGTTCAATGATGAGTAGTGCTGAGTTGCCACTTTCGTTCTGAGGATTTGCTCTAGAATCAGCAGCATACCTATTGAATAGAGTTCCAATTAAGTCTGTGCCTACCACTCCATATGAAATATGGAGCGGGAAGAGACCATATCTCAAGTATATCAAGATATGGGGGTGTCCGGCATATGTTAAAAAGCATAGACCGGACAAGCTCGAGGCACGATCGGTTTTGTGCAAGCTTGTAGGATACCCCAAACATTCAAGGGGGTACATGGTCTACCACACTGAAGAACAAATGGTGTTTGTCGCTCGCCACATTGTCTTCTTAGAAAGCGAATTTCTTGCAAAAGAAATTAGTGGGAGCGCGGTAGAGCTGGAAGAAATTCCAGAACCTCAAACTGCTATCGAGGACTAAGAAGAACCTTAGATTTCAATAGAACATGACGAACCAACGCCACTCCGCAGATCTAGTAGGCTTTCTCATCCTCCAGAGAGATACTATGGTTTTCTTCTAGATGGGGATCGAGAGGATTGCATCATCGATGATGATGAGCCTACAAGTTTTCAGCAGGCTATCACGAGTATTGACTCGATGAAGTGGCTGGATGCTATGAGATCCGAAATGGAATCCATATACACCAATAAAGTATGGACTTTAGAAGTTGCTCCTCCTGGGGTGAAACCAGTTGGATGCAAATGGATCTTCAAAAAGAAGATTGGTGCACTTGGACAAGTGGAAACCTACAAAGCTAGACTCGTTGCAAAAGGATTTCGTCAAAGACCAGGATTAGACTATGATGAAACCTTTTCACCTGTAGCTATGCTTAAATCCATTCGGATCCTGCTTGCCATTGCTGCCTTCCATGACTATGAAATCTGGCAAATGGATGTAAAAACAGTTTTTCTAAATGGACATTTAGAAGAAAGTGTTTACATGGATCAACCAGAAGGTTTCTTAGACAGTAGGAGCAGCGGAAGTGTGTGCAGATTGCTTAAATCCATCTATGGATTAAAGAAAGCGTTGGAACATCTGTTTTGATGAGACAGTCAAAGAATTTGACTTTATCAAAAATGTAGATGAACCATGTATTTATAGGAAGATTGTAGAAGGAGCAGCAGTCTTCCTCGTTTTGTACTTCGACGACATACTACTGATAGGGAATGATATCCCTATGCTACAATCAGTAAAGCTCTTCTTGTCACAGAAATTCTCCATGAAAGACTTGGGTGATGCAACCTACATTTTGGGCATTAAGATCTATCGTGATAGATCTAATAGAATGTTGGGACTTTCACAGTCCAGGTATATTGACACTATACTAAAGAGATTTAGTATGGAAGATTCCAAGCGCGGTAATATGCCCGCTTGTCACGGGATCACTCTCTCCAAAGAGATGTCTCCTAAGATTGATGAAGAGAGGGATCGCATGGGCATTATACCCTACGCTTCGGCAGTAGGATCTATAATGTATGCGATGTTATGTACAAGACCGGATGTAGCTTACGCACTTGGTGTGGTAAGCAGGTATCAGTCTGACCCAGGTGAGAAGCATTGGATAGCGGTAAAGAACATTCTCAAGTACCTGAGAAGGACTAAGGAGATGTTCTTGATTTACGGTAATGGGGACCTCCAGGTAGAGGCTTTTACCGACTCCGGCTTCCAAAGTGACAAAGATGATTCTAAATCCATTTCGGGTTTTGTGTTTACCCTCAATGGAGGGGCGGTATGTTGGAAGAGTTCCAAACAGGATACCGTCGCAGACTCAACTATGGAGGCTGAGTATATAGCTGCTAGTGAAGCCGCAAAAGAGGCTGTCTGGATGAGGAAGTTCATCTCTGAACTTCAGGTGGTTCCGTCCATTGCCAATATAATACCTTTGTATTGTGATAACAATGGGGCTGTAGCATTAGCGAAGGAACCGAGGTCCCATCAGAAATCCAGGCATATCTTAAGGCGGTTTCACCTGATCAGGGAGATCGTTGATCGTCGGGAGATCGAGGTACGGAGAGTGGACACAAAAGACAACACGGCAGATCCATTCACTAAGGCCATCCCTCAAGTTCAGTTCGAGAGGCTGTTTGAGATGTTGGGCATGCGGTACTCCAGCAACTGGATCTAGTGAAGACAGTGGGTACTCATTGCGCCAATTATAGGCCTTAGTGCAAGTGGGAGATTGTTGGATATATATGCCCTAGAGGCCTTCATTGTATAGGATGCTAGGGATATGTATGTACATGACAGTCTTGCTTAATATGATAGTACACTATTTGGTTTGTCTTTATCTTAACATATGATATATTTTGCGTAGTATTCATATATATATACATGTTGATAAAGCCCATAGGGTGTTTGCCTGACTACCGGCGTTGTGATGGCAGTCATACTAGTGGGAGCTGGATAGTCAATAGGCACATCCTTAGATGTCCCTGGTCGCAGGAGTATCAAGACTGGGCATCGATACTCCGGAGTAGACTGGTGTATACATATCTAGACCCTGAGGTGGGGCGATGGATTGGTCCTGCAGCCATTGGTGGAGTGCACCTAAGATTGTATACAGATGCTCACTGGGTATGAGTACACCGGACAGGACTCGCCGAGAACTGACTGGATGGTATTTATACCTAACGTCAGATAGCAGTTCTCAGGTGACATGTGTGCAGATAGTCCGTTGACTTAAAGTCGTCATTTGTCTCGTGTGAGTTCCCACTGTGCTTTGATTACTACCCTACCACGGTTCAAAGGAGTCGTGCAAACAGGTTTTAGTTGGGCATAGTCTCGAGCCATGTGGAGGCAGTGAGTGACTGTTAGGGATTCGTCTCTCCCGATATAGGGAGTTGATATCGCACGGTGATCGGTTGGTCATTACCATAAGTCCCTGGCCAGGGCTGATTGAGAATTACTGATAGATTGATCAGTAGATTCTCGGATGGTGATAGAGCCATACCGACACGACTTGTACGGTTATTAGGGGTCTGACGTATACCACCTCCCTAGACCATACATGCGAAACTCTTAGACGAACAGACCGGACTGCACGGATATTGTCACGGACATGCTCAGTAGGAGTTCGGATGGGTATCCTCATCGGCCTTCTTATCGACATCTACCTGGGGACCGTTACGTACAGCTAATGCCGCTTGCGGTCTGTGGTTAAACCCACTGCCAGCATAGTAGTCGAGTCTTTAGAGTCCCACACAGAGTTTTCCCAACTCCAGGCGAAACCATATAGAGGTCGTACGGTTTTACGACGAGGGTTCGGACGAATACGTGTTTAAACGCACGTACGATATTCGGACAGTTTTTACTAGACGGCTTTGGTTTAAGCCAGATTCTAGTATCAGGTTATTGGATTTATACAGTCTAAAGTTTTTCCGTGTTTTCATGGATGAGAGGGGCGTTCTCATAATTTCCGGGAAGCTTCTAGAAGCATGGTGACTTGAGGGGTTTAGGTTGCATTGTCATTAATGTAATTGTGACTCATTATGTGCGATTCACTATGTCATTAATGCATCATTAAATGCTTAATGACTCACATAGTGAATCACTCATATTAATTTATGAAGCATGATGAATAATCTCTTATTATTCATTTTATTGATTTATTCATTATGCTTGATATATTAAGTGAGAAGCAATTTCATTTCATTATGCTAGTTCATCTTCTCTCTCCTCAAGCTCACTCTTTCTTCAAGGTCTAATCCTACCACTCATGAGTTGAGTACAAGGATTAGAAAAGACTAAACATCCCATAACCTAACTCTATATGACCTAAGTTCCTTTGATTAGCAAAGAGAAACTTAGTTACCTCAAGTTTTGAGGTGAAACTTGGATTAGGGTTCTCGGGTGGATCATCTATCACTTGGAGGAGGCCGAGGAGGACGAAGAGATCGTAAAGACGAAGGACACGTATCACTAGGTATAATCTCTTTACGTAGTAGTTTAGAACATATATGGTAGTTGTTAATTATCGTTTAGCAAAGATCTTCGGTTAGTCGATGTATGCTTCAAGAACAAGATCGTTTTTCATATTTCCGCCTCCCCGCAACTCGTGGGGTGTTGCACATCGACTTACACCATTGCAGAAAACAACGAAAATATGATGTACGCTTATGCCATCCGCATTCGCCACGGGGCCCCGTCATTACCCGTTAGGTTACTTAACTAACGACAGAGCGGGGCTGGACTAGCGCGAATGCAAAACATAAGCAACGCCTACTAGATATCATATATAGATATATACATTCGTCAGACGCAATGATAGCCATTCCAGATCACAGATGAACACATTGGATATACTAGAAATCCGCGTTTCGTTCGAGCCTGCAACGAAAGACAGATTACACGGTTGCGATGAATAGCCAAAACCCCACCCTAGACCCTTTTGGGTGCGGCAAACTACCCGCCAAGTACCCGAAGTGAAACAACCTCCCTCAACAACGTGAGTAGGCCACTCAGCACTTCGAAGTACCCGGTAGTTTGTGCACCCCTCCTTGGGTCTATCCTAGGAGCAAAAACAGTAAAAGAAATAATATACAATGGCGGCTACAACCTCATCCCGGATGTGCGACCATAAAATAATATTACATCAATTCACATATTACATCAAATGAAAGATAAAGAAAACTCTCATCTCACAACCCCCGGCTATTCATCCGCGACAATCCAACGAGTTCATATACACAATCTATCAACATTACAGATCACAGATATGCACAACCCCTACTAATCGACGTATAGCGATTAGTTGACGTTCAGTGCATATATCACATCACAGATATAACCCATTAGCTAAAGTCTACAGAACTTCGATCAAAAATACGGATTTGTAACTACCCCAAACACAACTTTGTTCTCTGGAAAATCTGGGCAGAAACAAAATATCCTAAAAATCCCAAAACAGAACACTGAGAAAACTACAGCAAAGACGAGTCACGGCCGAGTCAACTCGGCCGCGGATCCGCGGCAAGAAGCATGTTCTCGCCGTGGTTTCGCGGCGCGTTGACCGAGTCAGTGGCCCGTTTTTGTTGTGTGTTCCTAGGAAACCCTGAGCCAATTTTTAAGATGTGTGGAATTATTTTTTGAACAGTTTTAAAAATCGGCAGAAACATGAGTTTTCGGACGTGTTTTGCGATTTTTTTCTCCGATCGAAATTCTAAATACTTTGCTAACATGCTAGTTGTTGTTTAGCTAGGCTCTGATACCACTGTAAGTCCACGTTGCCCACCTCGGCTTTTACGGGGAGGCGGAAACGGTAAAAAACGATATTTTAAACTCAAGGCAACATGGACTAGAAAAGAGGATCTTTGCTAAACAAAAACCTAGCAAATTAACTACAAGTTTAACTGCTATGTTAGAGGGTTATACCTAGGTCTTGAACTCCTTCTCTTCTTGCTCTTTGGAGTGGTTGGAACGGCTCCACCTCGTAGTCTCCTTGTTGTCGAAGAAGGATCCACTCGAAAGCCTCTACCTTGAGCTCCAATCTCAACCGAGAGGAAACTAAAGTGCTTGGCTTGCTAGACCTAGAACTCTAGAGTGAGTAGAGAAGAGTTTTGAAGGGTTTATCTCAATAGCTCATGCTTCTCAACATATGAGATATGAGATCTTTGAGAGAGAGGAAGAGGGTGAGGTTTGGATGAGAGAGAGTGATCAAGTGAGAATGAGCTTGACTTTTTACAACCATGCTCACAAAAGAAAGAATAATGATGATAATAATAATAATTAAGAATTGTGATAGTTAGTTTCAATGACCATTATCATTTCATGCATTTAATGCATTTTTTAAAGAACAACAAGTAAACAAAAATCATAGAAATGAAATGATGATGGTCAACAAGTCCACAATGGTCAACCGGTCAACAAAGTCAACAAGTCAACAAAAGTCAAATGTTCAACTCAACCATGGCACATTAATCCTTAATTAATATTATTAATCATATTTCTTATTCTCATTAGGGTTTAGAAAAAGTCAACGGTCAACAACCCCAATGAGAATCCTCTGCATCTGCCTCTGTCAACTGTGCATACACACCCGCATCCGTGTTCCGAGAAATACGAATACAATGAGATAAAACCAATCCCCAAAACATATACTAGGATCTGGCTTAAACCAAAGCCCGCTAGTAATAACTGCCCAGACACCAAACGTGCACAAGCGCGCGGATGTGAACGAACCCTGTCGCAAAACCATGCGACCTCTACTCCGTTTTGCCCAAAGGCGAATAGCTCTCTGTGTGGGACTCTAAAGACTCGACACTACGCTGGCAGTGGATTTAACCACAGGCCGTAAGCGGTACTACCTGTTTGTAATGGTCCCCAGGTAGATGCCGATAAGAAGACTGATGAGGTGAACCCATCCGAACTCCTACTGAGCCTGAATGTGACAATCTCTGTACAGTCCGGTCTGTTCGTCTAAGAGTATCGCATGGCGGGCATAGAGGGGAGGTAAATGTCAGTCCCCTAATAGCGGTACAAGTCGTGTCGGAGTGTAGCCCAGAACACCCTGAGATAACACTGGAAACGCTACCAGTATATCTCGCTTGCCCTGGCCAGGGACGACTATGTGTAATGGCTCTCCTAGACACAGCGCAATATTAACCCGCAATACCGGGAGAGACGAATCCTGTCTAACCGTCACTGCCTCTAAGTGCTTCGGGACTGCACCCAACTGCTACCTGTTTGCACGACTCATTTGAGCCGTGGTAGGGTAGCAATCTAAGAACAGTGGAAACACACTCGAGGCGAAGTGACAGTGTCAAGTCAACAGACTAAGCTGTACTCATGTCACCTGGAAACTGATAACTGACGATAGGTACAGTACCAACCAACAGTTCCCGATGAGTCCTGTCCAGTGTACTTGTAACATAACGAGCACCCGCATACTATCTCAAGTACGACGTACTGACGGCTGTGGGACAGACCATTTCCCCTGCTGGGATGAGAAGCGCATACGCTAGTCTACTCCGGAGTATCGATGCCCCGTCTCGATAATCCTATGACTAGGGACCTGTATAAGGATGTGCTTGTAGATTACCCAGCTCCCACTAGTGTGACTGCCATCACAACGCTGGTAATCAAGCAAAGATCCTAAGGGCTCCACTAATGTGTATAGGCGATATGCTAGAAGAAACATATGCACACATTAAAGTAGAAACAAACCAAGTAGCATACTACTATTTCGAGCAAGATTGTCTATAAAACTGTGAATATCCCAAGCTTCCATTAAGTAATATACAAACCAGTATGATACAGTAATGGCCTTTAGGGCATATACACTAACAACAGATGCACGTGAAAAAAGGACTGGCAACCGTCATATAGTTGGTACCAGTTCAGGAGGGGAAAAACCTCAAGTTCTTACTTTTGGGAGAGATTCTGAGGACGAAATACCCTTCAACCCTCTTGTAGCGCCTTGAAAAGTCGTTTTGGTGTTTTCCTGAAAATCGGTGAAAATTCGGTATTTTTCCGTAAACCGTCTTTTTTGTTATTTTGCAGTTTAGGACTAATTATACCTAATTTGGATAGGTAATTGCTAGTTTTTAGTAGCAAATGAGTTACTTATGAAATTCTGGTCGTTTAAAAATTTTCCCTAATTTTTCAATTTTTATTATTATTTTAAGCCGGTAAGAAAATACATTAAATTAGTGATAAATACAAATTTAAATGGGCTAAATTTAAGCTTTAAAATCATGTTAATTAAAATATAGTTGTAACATAAATTTTTAGTATTTTATTTCAAGTTTTAACTAATTTTTATTATGGAAAATGAAATTTATTGAATTTAAGCTAAAACTTGCAATTTTGGACTTGTAGGGGGTCTTTTTGCATAGAATTTCCTTGTAAAATCTCTCTCACTCACTCCCCTCCTCTAGGCCGGCCCCACCATCAGCAGGTCAAGAAATTTCCTTGCCTCACTTTGACTTTATTCATGTGATGAAATGAGGTGTTTTGAAAGGGTTTTTAATATGTTAATTTTGGAGGTATGGTGTACTTGTTAGGAGAGGGGTTTGACTTTGATTTTTCCACACAAATCACACACACACCTCCCCTTCCCAATTCTGGCCGAGAGCAGCTCCCCCCCTCCATTATTTTTTTTCCTTCTCTTTTCTCTCATTTTCTTCAAGAAAATTCCAAAAATTCAACAAAAATCAACAATTTCCTTCACAATTTCAAAGCAAAACCTTATTCCCTCTCTTCTCTAACCTAATTGTTTCAAATCTTGGAGAAAGATGGCATCTTTGGAGGCATATTGTTCTTGCTAGATCTCTAGTTGAGGTATAATTTCAATTCTTGGCTAATTTGTAGTTTAAAGTGTGTTAATTAGAACTTGAAAGTGTTAATTTTAGTGCTAATTTCTAATCTAGTTTTTTTAGTTCATGGCTTGAATTTTAATTAGGGTTTAGAAAACCATTATTAGGTTAATTAATTTATTTTGCTATCTAGTGTTTTGCTAACCTAAATCTAAGAGGTGAACTTGCTATTGGGTTTCAAATTAGTGTTAGTTTAAGTTTTTCTAGTATGGTTTTTTAATTGCAATTGCTATTGATTAAAATCAAGAAAGGGTTGGTTGTGGAGTATAGGTTTTGAATCATAGTTAATGTGTTGAAATTTTGTGTAGTGGCTATCTAATGGTGTGACTTGGGTGATTATGCGAGGTTGTAGTCCTTTTTATCGCAAAACGGCGATGTTGCGCCGATTTTTGGAATGTTTGTGCTTACTAGTTTTGTTATAAAATTATGTGATGAATTATTTTGGTATCTTAATGATTGTATTGGCTTATCCTATGACATTTAGGATGTTTGAGTGCGGTTTTTTTTGAGTGAGCGGGTTTTAGCTTTGCCGGGCGACCAAATCGACGATTTTAGTTAGTTTTTGCGATTTTCGCGTGTGTTTCGCGCACCTTGTGCACGTTGTACCTAGCTTGTGAACGTTAGTATTTTCGTTTGGGATTTGCGTCGTTCTTGATATGTAACCCTATGTTGGTATTGATGTAAATTCCAGGTTCGGTCGCGGAGACGTCAGACGCGGCACGAAAGGGGAAAGCGGTGATTGGACGTGGCTAGCTAGGGATTCCGGTGAGTAGATGTAACATCTACGGGGGACTATCGTTGGATGGCGCAAGTCGCCCGATAGTTTTAGTAACTTAAAAAGATTCTTAGTAATGTTAGTAATTAGGAGTGTAATACTTGTATGATTATTTGCTACATTCATGCCTTATATTGACATACATATGCGAACCCATTCTATAGGACACCTGCACCATTGCCAGAGTTTTTGTATGCAGCACGAGCACTATTCATGCTTACACACACGCCCTGATAATTGCCATGCCACCACACTAGATAACCTATAATTTGAAACCTTTTACTATAATTGATACTTAAACTTGTACTATTGCCTTTAATTCCTTAAAATGAAATCATAGGATTGCTATTCATATGCATGTACCTCATCATATTATTTGTTCATGCCTAGTCTATTAATCATACATTGCAACTTGATTATTGATACCATATGCATTCATTATCATTGACATATGCACTTATGAGGATTTCTTGAGATTTTATGATATTTCTGGATTTCGGGGGAAAGCCGCAAATTTCTAAACTTATTATTTTTAAAATATGTAAATTGCGGTTTTCTAGTGATGTAAGTGTCGTCCACCATGAGTTTGCTGTGGTTTTCGAGACCCGTTTCGAGGAGTTGGATGAACCGTCTCGGGTACATGGTAGGCCCGGTAAGGTACCCCGTGGCAAGAAGCTCGTGGTGCTGACGATGAGCCTGGCAGGGGACGGATTACCTACCGGTGACTGTTTGGCACGGCGGATATCCAGAGGATACCGACCGTGGCCGCGAGATGATGAGATATTGATATTGAGATGGGTCAGCCGGATGGCTGAGGCCAGAGATACTATGACATGAATATATGAGATTTGTGATAGTTTTGAGGTGTCGTTGCTGGACACAGGTTCTTGTTGATTTTAACGGTATTGCGCTGGTATTTCAAAAGAGATTCCTAAAGGAAAAACATGATTCTTATACTTACACATTCAGATCATGAGTTGATTCACATTGCATTCATACCTGCTAGTATATTCATACTGCATACATATCTGCTATTATGTCCTGCCATACCTGTATTATAGATGCTAGGATGCTTGTGTGCATACTTGCGATAGCCTCTATAGATGTTATTTATTACTCACGAGTTGGCAACTCACCCCCGTTGTGCCACAGTCTTTTGCAGGTCCGCTCCGTCAGCACAGTAGCGGCGGGCGCACCGCTTCTTTTGCCTCTCTTGCCAGGACTCGAGGTTTTTGCTCGTAGGTGGGTTGTATTATTATTTTTGTACCATCTTGTATATTCTTTGTATCTAGAGTACTCCATCTACTGTATCTACCAGTATTGTTGTATATTGACCTAGAGATGAGACTGTGAAATTTGTGGACTTTTTATGCTGTATTTTGGGGTCGAGCTCATTTGAGTCGACATGCTGTTTTTCTCATGCTTCTTTATGATTATTTTGCATGTTGTTGTTTTATATTGCGTGGGATTTGTGACCGCCTTGTGGCGAAGAGCTAGCTCCCGCTTGGGGATGCCATATTTGTTGGATTTATATATATTCTTGTTGAACCCATTTTGGGGGCCAGTATTTACAAAGGAGACTTTGCTGAAATTTTCGGAAAAATTGATATTGTTTTTAAAAAGGTTTTATATGACTTATTTGATAAACTCGCTTTCAATTGATTGGTTTTTCTTCACTCTTTTGCATATTTGGTTTTGGGTTCTGGGCTTTGGCTTACTTATTTTACGGACGTCTTGAGACGTTTCGTAAACTTAAGTGCCAGTCACGTTCCGTACCCTGCGGGTCGTGACACTTCTCTTCAAAGACTCCACCTCCGAAAAAAAGAGAAGGAGAAGAACTGCAAGAATATTCAGCTGCATAACCGCACGCTGCCTGAAAAGAATCTCGGACCTATAAACAAAGGTTTGAGCAGAAAAGACAAAGGGAAAGAGAAAATCTCTGAGGAAATTGTCCTCGAAAACGGAGTTGTCAAAGTGCTTGCAGTAAGGGACCCGCCTAGGAAAAATAAGGCGGATTACAATGTCCTAGCACATCTGAGAAAAATACCCTCACAGTTGAGCATATTGGTGTAAGTGCACGGCGGCGCCCCGGCCGTCAAACCGACGGCCAAATGCGGAAGCGGTGAAAAACTTTAATTTTGCGAACTTAGAAAACCGGCACCACCGCGCACAAAACCCGGATCGGGCCATTAAACTAAATCTAGCTAACTACAAAGAGAAGGGGAAGAGAGATATACCGACGATCCAAGTCCTCCGGTCTTCTCGTCGTCGTCCCGATCTCCCGCGGAAACTCCGGTGGTCGCCTCCTCGCCGGAAGGGCACCACGAAGCCGGATTCTTTTACGGGCTCCCACCTCAATACCGAGGCAACTCGGGCGCGAAGTTGGCTAGCCGACGCGCCCAAGATTTGCTGTAGAATAATGTAGAATCGTTGTCTCTTTGGGGTTAATGAGGTTGCCAAGATGGAGGAATTTGAGCACAATGTTTTTCCATTTAACTTGCTAGATAAATGGAGCAGACAAAGAAATGAGCTCGGCCAGGGCATTTTTGTTCACTGGAAAAATGAAGCAAGCCCTCACTTGAAGAATGAATGAAGCAACCACACATTTTGCTCACTGGAAAATGAATTCAGAAAATGTGCATGGAAGAAGTCAAATGATTAATAACATGCTTCAAAAAAAATCCTCAGCACTCAAAAAAACATTCCAGCACACACATATTATTAAATTAATCCCTCATCTTAAAATCATTCCACTATACATTAATCCTCACTCCATACTGCAAACAGTGGCCGGCCCACTCCAATTTCCATCACAATATCACATCAAAACCCATACCCTCTCAAAGCCAATCATAACCTACAATGGTCAAGCCATCATGGAAAAGAAAGAGTCAAAGGATAGGCTCCATCATGAAACCATCATGATACAAGGAAACATGCAAAGACCCCCTCCACTAAAGCTTATTTGCAACAATGCAAATAAGCCCTCCTCCACCAAACTTCGGCCAATGAACGGAACAAAGGAAATCGGCCGAAACTAAAAGCAAACTGGCAACTCCAGAAAACTGGTCCCGTAATAAATTACAGGAAAACCCCGATACTGTGCATACACACCCGCATCTGTATTTCGACCGAAATACAAATGCAATGAGACAAAATCTACACTATCTAAAACTAGAATCCGGCTTAAGCCAAAGCCGGCTAGTAAAATCCGTCCGATCACGATCCGTGCAATACCGCACGTATCTGATCGCACCCTGCCATATCTCCATACGGCCTCTACAGCCTTTCGCCCGAAAGCTGAGTAACTGAATGTAGGGAACTCTAAAGACTCGTCAACACCTCGGTTGTGGATTTAACCACTAGCACGTCAGAGGTATAAGCCAATACGTAACGGGCTACCAAGTATTGACTAAAAGGGACGTCTGTGAGTGAACTCAGCCTGACAACCCTACTGAGCCTGTCAGTGACAATATCCGTGCAGTCCGGTCCGTTCGTCTATGAGTATCGCATGGCGGGCCTAGGGGGTTGGTAAAAGTCAGACCCCCAAAAGCGGTACAAGTCATGTCGGAGTGCAGCCCAGAACACCCTGAGATACTACTGGAATACCTACCAGTAAATCTCCTTGCCTTGGCCAAGGACTTTGTGTAATGGCTCTCCTAGACACAGCACGACCTCACCCCCAATACCGGGAGAGACGAACCCCTGAAGATACGCTCACTGCCTCCATGTGGCTCGGGACTGTACCCAACTAAAACCTGTTTGCATGACTCCTTTGAGCCGTGGTAGGGTAGTAATCAAAGTACAATGGGAACTCACACGAGACAAATGACGATCCCCAGGTCGATGAACTAACCTGCACACATGTCACCAGGGAACTGCCATCTGACGTCTGGTATATGACCAACTAGCATGTTCCCGGCGAGTCCTGTCCGGTGTACTCATAACCCAATGAGCACCTGTATATATCTTAGGTGATCCAACTGACACCAGTGGCTTGTGAGACCGGCCACCGCCCCTCGTCGGGGTCTCGACGGTATACACTAGTCTACTAATGGAGTATCGATGCCCGGTCTCGAAACTCCCACGACTAGGGACCTTTTAAGGATATGCTTGTAGACCCCCAGCTCCCACTTATATGATCGCCCTCATACTGCTGGTGGTCAAGCAAGAATCCTAGGGGCTCTATCAACGTGTAATAGCGACGTGTCAGGTCACCTAAAGCAGTACACGATGATAAAGGTAAACCAGATAGCATACAATCATCTCGAGTAAGACTGTCCTACCGGGATAGGTCCTCCCTCAATCATTACAATCACGTACCTGTGACCTAATAATTGACTCTGAGGGCACTATCCCCAACAATCTCCCACTTGCACTCAAGGATAATTATTGCGATGTCGCATACTCACAGCCCGTGTGATACCGAACATCCAACTCCTCTACTAGTCAGTCTCACAAAGCTCGTTTGCGGAACTATTGCGTTCGAGGAATAGCCTCAGTGAGTGGATCCGCTTGTTTGTTTCTTTCTATGTCTCTCTATATCTCAAGTTCGCGGAGAAAACCATCTCCCGAAAAGAGCAATACCTGTCTTAGAATGTGCTTGGATGTCTGATGGGACATAGCTCATAAATGAACTCCAAATCCAAACTTCTTAGACTGTATCGACAACTGAACTTAATCAGTATCCTGCGCGCCATGCCTCCCTCAGTATTGCCTTGGACCACCTGTCCAAAATACTGCCCCTCGTCAGAAGGAAAAACTATAGCTCTGACAACCTCCTTGTCGTCCATGTCACCTTGGAAGCCTGGAATGATAACTGTCTCCCGAATGAGGCTGTCGTTATCATATTCCTAGAACATGCACTTATGTTCTAAAACTGCTTCCGACTGCTTCTCCAGGATTGGATTAATGTCAACTTATTGCATCTAGTGCAAGAACAACATCTGGTGTGGTACTTGACATCTCATTATTGACTCAATTTCCTGAGCAAGTGATCTGCCAATCATGCACGTCCCTCTCCCCTTTAGTCTGTAAGACACCTTTAGAGAGGGTGACTCCATTACCTGCAGGTACACTACCGTGCCAGGAGTCGTCCATTCTAAATACTCTTAGAATGCTGTCAAAGTACCCTGATTGGGAAACCACCCAAATCTAGATCTAAAACCATAGATCTAGTAACCAGTATGTCTGATATAAAATCCATTTCCTTTGTGGAGAAACAACTGTGTGACGACCAAACTATAACCGATCGTAGTGTAGGAGTTTCCTTTCCTACTCTGTGTATATCATCCAAATACCAGGATATCACACCCTACTACCTTCTCAACAGATCCATCTCCTATTCTGATGAAGTCAAACCCATGACTGTCACGTCAGAAATAGATGATCTATCTCCGCTACATCTGCTCTAGTCTATAAATAGACATAAGCAACCTGTCCACCAATGCTTCCGCTGCTCCCACTGACTACGACAACCCTCTGGCAGAGTCATATAGACGTACACTTCTAAAACTGGTTTAGAACGACGCTATACTCATCCTCCCGCCGGGTCTCGTAACCTGGAACAACAGCAATGGCAATTGTGGGTAAACAAGAACTTCCCTGTCACCGTCCTTGAGGCTACCGTAGTACCTCTCGGGTGCCTGAAGTTACCCACCTTATCTGCGGAGTGGCCAATGGAATGTCAATCCAGATTGAATCTTTAGGTTCCTTATCAAATCTTCAGTAATCGTTTGTGGTTCTGGAATCACTTCCAGTTCTACCATACTCCCACTACTGTTTTCTGAAAAAATCCATTTTTATTAAAACTGTGGAGAGTCTAGAACAATATTGCTATTGTTCATCCAGATGGTAGAAAGTCAACCCTCGTCAAAGCCTGGGTCAACCCACAAACAGCCATTACAGAAACGTGCCTTGAGTTGTCCCGTGTCTGGTTTTAATCATAAACCGGACAACTCCCCGTACCTTAACATCGTTAAGATACGAACTGTTCTATATCCCATATAGGACCAGAGGCACTGATTCAATTGAACCAGATTCAAATCATGCAGCTGTCTCCAGCGCATGTCAACTAAATGGAAGGAGGCCGATCAGCGTTACTCAACTTAGGAATGCTTCCAATTATGAGTAACCTGAAAAAGAAGCAAGATCTCTTTATCATCACTATCAACTGAATACAATACACAAGTATCTACATCTTCGATCTCTTTGAAAAATCCCGATACTTGCTATACCTGGTTCTCTACTCTATTCAAATACCTATAACTTCTCAAAATTCGGACCCTGTGTTTCCACGAAACACCTGTCTAAAAACTAGAGAAGTCATAAGTAAACCGAATATAGTACGAGGACCAACCCCTCTGTCCTGATGGACCCTGGACAACATACAATACTCTGTACAAGTCCCTTGAGTCTGATAACTCATTCACTGTGTGTCGTAGGTTGAAAACTGTACTTATGGTTAAGAAGAATTACACCGCTGTTTAATGCTCCTTACCTAACCATCCACTGATATAGGTAGATGTCACAGACATAATTTCAAAAAGGTATATCTCACTCTATGAAGATAGACGTACAGATATATCAATTTGAAATTGGTGCATAACTGCGGATATTCAAAACCAAATATTTGCCGACTGGCAAACAGCCCAGGTGATTTCCTCAAATATCACCGATTACAACGAATCCCGATATAATGAGGATGATCACCCAATTCCCAATAACTTACTCCCACTCATCATCTGTAAAACCATACAGATGTGAGAATCGTACCTGGTAAATACATACCCTGGAGTAAGTATCTAATCGGGAAATCAGTTTTCCTTTAACTGTACACAGTGAAACTGAAACATTGAAATGTTTCGTGGGGTATCCCGGTATTCATAGTAATGTCTCTTCCATTATCCAGATTCACAACTACAACCGTATAATTCATTGCCATCTCTCCACATCCCTTCATATGTCTTTAGTCATTACCTTCTGCATACCCCTTTAGGCCAAATGGTTTTCTTCCTTCCCTACCGTTCGGCATCAGCCTATGGTTTGGAAGAAGACTATCCAATAAGCATAATGGGTGTACTGTCCTAATCCTAGGAACACTCGCAATGCGAGAGAAGGTGAAGATAAAAGACACCCGAATAAACCTTATTCCTATTTCTCCTGAACCAGAATCCATCCCCGAACTGGAACCAGTTCCATTCGAGTTCGTATATAACCATATGATGGAGTATCCAAATAAACTGTGGATCTTCGTAGTGATACGGAGTGTCCTGGAGAAATACAAAGGTGATGTGGGAGTGGTAACGAAATATTTGGTTTGGTCGTGAATATCTGTTGCAATTTACTTTGCCCTCTTACTAATCCCTTACTTTGTCTGAACTTAATACCTTCTGCACACCATCGTTATGCTAATTGGTTTTCTTCATTCCCTACCGGTCGGCACCAGCCTAAGGTTTGGAAGAAGACAATCCAATTTGCGTAATAGGTGTACTACCCCTAAACCAAGGAGTACTCGTAACCTGAGAGAGGGTAAAAGGAAAAGACAACTGAATAATCCTATCCGTTTTCTCCAGAACCGGAAACCATCCTCGAATAAATTCTTTCGAGTTCGTATCTAACCATACGATGGTTTTGTCCAATGGAAGTGGACGTTCGTAGTAATACGGGGTGTCCTGGAGAAAAGGTAAAAGTAGGAGTGGCAATGAGGTTTGCAACTCTGACAATCCAAAAGCCAGTGTTAAAAAGGTTCGGTCAACTTGGTCACTGAGTCATAGTCTTAGGGTCGGGTCAATGGTCGCTGCCAAAGAGAGAGAGAAAAGAAACACTCAGCGTGCACTCTAACCTAGATCAGAATGGTTACCAATTTATCTAATCTGGAAACCTCCCACTGTACCTCAAATTCTCCTCCAAACCTGAAAGAAGAATTAGTCGGGATGTCCCGAGGAGTAAACTAACTCATCAGTGGGAATCGGGATCCAACTCTCATCGCATGATAACGTGACGGAATCCGCTCACGGTATCACACTCCAGAAGGTATGCGCATATCTGGCAAGTTTCAGTTCTTTTGAAACTCCCGATGTGATTTCTGCCCCATGCTCTTATGACCTTGGCGAAGGTCAACAAATCATAAGTCACATGTCAAGTTCTACCCGTCATTATCCAGGTTAATTTGAATCCACCCGTACAAGCCCTTGACGAAGGTCAACAAGGCTATACGACTGTCCCAAACCAACGCATCTATCTATGCAGCAGAAAGGTAACAAGCAGCTACCATACACTATGCCTTGACGAAGGTCAACAAACACAGCATGAATACTACGTGCTACCCGTCTGAAACGACGGAGGGCTACGAATGGTTTCTGGCGAAAACCTTTAACGTAAAGAACTTGATATCGTTGAAGGAACTGATAGCTTTTTGAAAATATAGTGACGACAACCGTTGCTAAAGAGGTCACTCCCGGTGAAGGGATCTCGGCTCTTTCCCCGTAGAATGGGGTGCAGGATATTCCAACTGAATACCGCGATGCAAAGCAAAAGTAATCGGCTATAGTGAAGTTAATGCCCTGACGCAAACTTCTGTCCAAGGGGTCACTCCCGGTGAAGGGATCTCGGCCCTTGCCTCGTCGACTGAGGAGCAGGATATTCCAATGAATACCACGATGCAAAACAAAAGTAAACGTCCTTGCAATAACAGCTTTTTGAAAAGTGTTCCAACAACATCAGATTAGGTTTGTTTTAACTTGCATTGATCCGAATCAATGCAGTCCCATCAATTGATCACACCAAAAAGAACGAAAATATACCGATGTACGTATATGCCATCCGCATTCTCCACTGGGTCCCGTCATTACCCGTTAGGTTAGCTTACTAACGACAGAGCGGGGACTGGACTAGCGCGGATGCAAAACATATACGACATCTACTAATATATATACCAATATATAGTATTTCGCTCAAGGCGTGAATAAAAAGCAACATCACAGAAATGAACAGCATCACAGAACAATACAGATATCTGGGATCCCCGGGTTTCACAGAGCCACTACTGAAACCCGACGTTCCCCTGGTCGTGTGGATAGCCTGTGCAATGAAAACCTATACCCCCTACGAGTGCGGCGAATAGCCAGCCAATCCTGGAGTGAAGCCCCCTCCGTCCCAATGCCATGAGATGCGGGCTTGTTGCCTTCTAGAACCCGGCTATCCGTGCACCCCTCCGCGGGGTAACCCTAGTACAGAAAGTAAAATATACATACAACGGGTACATCGACCGCAACCAGGTCGTGCCCCAAAAGAATAATACAAACAGGCAATGACGGCAGTCCACATGTCGGACGCTCGCCCCGCAATATCAAATGTACATAATACAACAAAACTGTACTAGCATTGCATCCAGGCTATCCCCCACGACCGATCCGCAACATCACAGCAAATACATAGAACATCAACGTGAAAGTCACGTTCGCAAATCCGTCTAACCGGGCTATAGCAGTTAGACTGGATTTACCGATCGAGTGACATTCACGGTCGCAGATATAATGTAAATACTGTGAAAAATGTGTTTAAAATATCCGATCGATCAAAATATAACAAGTGGGCCCCAAAGCAATACTGCAGTAGTTACAGAAATTATGAGCCCAATTTTAATGTCCCAAAAACCCTATTTTCACAACAGAAGCCCAATGGAAAAAAACCAGCCCACTGATCCCTTCAATAGGCCGCGAAACCGCGGCTCCATGTAGGGTTATGCCGCGGTTCCGCGCTTCGATGAAGGGAACAGTGTATCGTATTTTTCCAGTGGCCTTAATTCTTCTAGTAAAGTACTTTTATACAACCTGAAAAAATTTTAGAGACAAAAAAATTTCAACAGAAAACTGTCGTGACAAAATACGGGTTTTTGGACATTTCGATCGATCGGAACTGAAAAACACATTACACAAAGCTAGACTAAGTTAATGGCGAGTCTCTGATACCACTGTAAGTGCACGGCGGCGCCCCGGCCGTCAAACCGACGGCCAAATGCGGAAGCGGTGAAAAACTTTAATTTTGCGAACTTAGCAAACCGGCACCACCGCGCACAAAACCCGGATCGGGCCATTAAACTAAATCTAGCTAACTACAAAGAGAAGGGGAAGAGAGATATACCGACGATCCAAGTCCTCCGGTCTTCTCGTCGTCGTCCCGATCTCCCGCGGAAACTCCGGTGGTCGCCTCCTCGCCGGAAGGGCACCACGAAGCCGGATTCTTTTACGGGCTCCCACCTCAATACCGAGGCAACTCGGACGCGAAGTTGGCTAGCCGACGCGCCCAAGATTTGCTGTAGAATAATGTAGAATCGTTGTCTCTTTGGGGTTAATGAGGTTGCCAAGATGGAGGAATTTGAGCACAATGTTTTTCCATTTAACTTGCTAGATAAATGGAGCAGACAAAGAAATGAGCTCGGCCAGGGCATTTTTGTTCACTGGAAAAATGAAGCAAGCCCTCACTTGAAGAATGAATGAAGCAACCACACATTTTGCTCACTGGAAAATGAATTCAGAAAATGTGCATGGAAGAAGTCAAATGATTAATAACATGCTTCAAAAAAAATCCTCAGCACTCAAAAAAACATTCCAGCACACACATATTATTAAATTAATCCCTCATCTTAAAATCATTCCACTATACATTAATCCTCACTCCATACTGCAAACAGTGGCCGGCCCACTCCAATTTCCATCACAATATCACATCAAAACCCATACCCTCTCAAAGCCAATCATAACCTACAATGGTCAAGCCATCATGGAAAAGAAAGAGTCAAAGGATAGGCTCCATCATGAAACCATCATGATACAAGGAAACATGCAAAGACCCCCTCCACTAAAGCTTATTTGCAACAATGCAAATAAGCCCTCCTCCACCAAACTTCGGCCAATGAACGGAACAAAGGAAATCGGCCGAAACTAAAAGCAAACTGGCAACTCCAGAAAACTGGTCCCGTAATAAATTACAGGAAAACCCCGATACTGTGCATACACACCCGCATCTGTATTTCGACCGAAATACAAATGCAATGAGACAAAATCTACACTATCTAAAACTAGAATCCGGCTTAAGCCAAAGCCGGCTAGTAAAATCCGTCCGATCACGATCCGTGCAATACCGCACGTATCTGATCGCACCCTGCCATATCTCCATACGGCCTCTACAGCCTTTCGCCCGAAAGCTGAGTAACTGAATGTGGGGAACTCTAAAGACTCGTCAACACCTCGGTTGTGGATTTAACCACTAGCACGTCAGAGGTATAAGCCAATACGTAACGGGCTACCAAGTATTGACTAAAAGGGACGTCTGTGAGTGAACTCAGCCTGACAACCCTACTGAGCCTGTCAGTGACAATATCCGTGCAGTCCGGTCCGTTCGTCTATGAGTATCGCATGGCGGGCCTAGGGGGTTGGTAAAAGTCAGACCCCCAAAAGCGGTACAAGTCGTGTCGGAGTGCAGCCCAGAACACCCTGAGATACTACTGGAATACCTACCAGTAAATCTCCTTGCCTTGGCCAAGGACTTTGTGTAATGGCTCTCCTAGACACAGCACGACCTCACCCCCAATACCGGGAGAGACGAACCCCTGAAGATACGCTCACTGCCTCCATGTGGCTCGGGACTGTACCCAACTAAAACCTGTTTGCACGACTCCTTTGAGCCGTGGTAGGGTAGTAATCAAAGTACAGTGGGAACTCACACGAGACAAATGACGATCCCCAGGTCGATGAACTAACCTGCACACATGTCACCAGGGAACTGCCATCTGACGTCTGGTATACGACCAACTAGCATGTTCCCGGCGAGTCCTGTCCGGTGTACTCATAACCCAATGAGCACCTGTATACATCTTAGGTGATCCAACTGACACCAGTGGCTTGTGAGACCGGCCACCGCCCCTCGTCGGGGTCTCGACGGTATACACTAGTCTACTAATGGAGTATCGATGCCCTGTCTCGAAACTCCCACGACTAGGGACCTTTTAAGGATATGCTTGTAGACCCCCAGCTCCCACTTATATGATCGCCCTCATACTGCTGGTGGTCAAGCAAGAATCCTAGGGGCTCTATCAACGTGTAATAGCGACGTGTCAGGTCACCTAAAGCAGTACACGATGATAAAGGTAAACCAGATAGCATACTATCATCTCGAGTAAGACTGTCCTACCGGGATAGGTCCTCCCTCAATCATTACAATCACGTATCTGTGACCTAATAATTGACTCTGAGGGCACTATCCCCAACAATTGGATGCTCTCCTCTTGTCCAAAGAGGCACGAGAGTCTCTGATCAAGGCTTTACAAGAGCCCGATCAGTTCCAAGATTTTCTCGCAGAAGAGAAGATGAAGGATGAGCTGGCAGAGTTCCATACGGCTAACATTACATTCAACGATGAGGATCTCCTCCTCGGTACGTGCGAACATAATCGCCCGTTATACGTCACCGGATACTGCCATGACATCAAGATAAGGAAAATGCTCGTCGACAATGGATCCTCCATTAACCTTCTCAACGTGAGGGTGCTGAAGGAGATTTGCATGAACGTTCAACACCTTGCCCGAGACAAAATTACTATTTCTGGGTTTGACTCATAGTCGTCATGGATGCTTGGGTCCGTAATACTGACGTTACGCTTTGGGCTGCTTGTCACTGGCATCAAATTTCATGTCATTGACGCCAAGACTTGCTATAACGCTCCGCTCAGCAGTCCTTGGTTACATGAGTACAACATCATCCTTTCTACACAACATCAATGTATGAAGTATTTCAAGGACGTCTTGGAATGCACCGTCACAGGAGAGCTAAATCCGTTCTCCGTAAACGAGGTACAGAAATATTGAGACGCAAAGTACTTCCTACTAGACTTCGAAGATACAGAAAGATGTCATAAGCCGGAGGATAAATAGAAGTCCGTCGCTACTATCCCAATCTTTAGGAGTGATACCGAGGAAGATGAAGAAATTGTCTACTCGGGGCAACCCCAAAAAGAAAACAACAAGCCCGGACCATCTACTCCTATTCTGGTCTTTGGCAGTGACTCTGAGGACGAGGCCAATACAGTGTTCTCCGTCCGCCCATCAATACAAACTTTTTCCGAAGCAGATCAGAGTCTGCAAATCACAATGGCTCCGCCTCGGCATTATAAGGAACTTGATGCACTCGATACATACAGCGTACACGAGCTACAAACATTCTACGTCCCTTCTAGGTGAAGAGGTGAAAAGGCGATCATCTTCTACCAATTTACGGAGACCAAAGTAGAAAAAGATGTTTTGCATGGTGCCGGTTTTGCACTCGACAGGCTTCAACCATTTCGTTTGCCAAGGTACTACGTGGAGGGATTGAAAAGGCTGTTAAGATACTAAGGTGTATCTCTCGAACAAATTGTTCGACAAGCCCAATTCTACAAAAAGATTTGGGATATTCCCAGGACTCAGCGAAAGATGCCCAACGGGAAGATGGAGACAACCGGGTTCGGATAAGTTCGGTCTAAGAAACGGGAGCAATGCCACGGCTGCTACATCAAAAACAGCTACTGTGAAGGGGAAAACGCTCTTCCGAATGGCCGCGACATTGAAACAGAGCGAGATCCCGCTCTAAGAATGTTAAGTCCGTCTCTTGAAGAACAAATAAACAAGCTAATAAAAGAAGCTTTTTAAAAGAGCTGAGACGATCACAGCCACGAAATAGACATTTATGAAAAGGTCAGGATGCAGCACCTCAATCAACAATCCATGGAGAAGGAAGACTATAATGCTCTTCATCCCCGGACCGCTGTATGTTCTCGCGAAAGGGGAAAATCCCGAAATAAAGGAAAAAACAGGGTAAAGAACGCAAACGATGTTCGAAAACAACAAAGCGGATCCAAAAAGCTGTGCAATCGAGAAAAGGTCGATTGGAACCCGTCTTTTATAAAGAAGATGGGTCGGGAATACTCTTTCCCCTAAGACAAGACGAAGAAAATATTAAACATTGTCATGAAGCACCAAATGATGACACTTCCGGAGTCTCAGCACACCGAACAAATAAACAAGCATCCGGATTATTGCTTCTATCACCGAGTAATAGGTCATCCCTTTGAAGACTGGTTCACCTTTAAAGACTGGGTAGAAGACCAGTATCAGCAAGGCAGGTTTGCTTTATCCGACAGCTGGAGGGTAACCCCGTCGTAAAAGCATGAGCCAAAGAGGATGTATACCATGAGGATAGGACCAGCTCTACATCAATAATGGAAGCGAACTCGTACCTGCCATATGATAACACTCTCAAAAGAGGGAGGGCACGAGACTATGGATGACCTCCACATGTGCTTCACAAATGAAGATGAGGATGAGGTGATCTCCATGTTTCCACCAGCACCAAAGGAGTTGGAAGATGGGATACACACCATGGCGGACAACCTAAGAAAAATTGACTTAGGGACGAAAAATGATCCGAAGCCAACGTTCGTCAGCGAGCTACTATCTAAAAAACAGGTAGCCATATTAAAAGACGTGTTCATGCAATATAAAGACTGCTTCGTATGAAACTATTCCGAGATGCCAGGTTTAGATCTAAAGATAGCAGTATATAAACTGTCCATATCGCCGGACATAAAGCCAGTCAAACAGGCACCAAGAAGAATGCGGCTCAAACTTGAGATGAGTATAAATGCTGAGGTCAAAAAACTAATCGACTCCGGCTTCATCCAAGAAGTTCAATACCCTGACTGGATCGCCAACATCATCCCAGTGACGAAGAAAAATGGGACGGTTCGCATCTGCGTGGATTTTCGGGACCTCAACAAAGCTTTCCCGAAGGATGATTTCACAGTACCTGTTACTGAGCTAATGATCGATAACACATCTACCCATGAAGTCTTCTCCTTCATGGATGGATCTTCAGGATACAACCAATAAAAATGCATCCAGAAGACCGAAAGCATACTGCCTTCCGAACCCCATTGGGTATATTCTGTTATAAGGTGATGCCCTTTGGTCTAAAGAACACTGGTGCTACTAACCAAAGGGCCATGACAAAGATCTTCGATGACCTCATCCATGAGATCGTTGAATGCTACATCGACAACCTTGTGATAAAAAGTAAATCTCACGAGGAATATTGGGAACATCTAAAAATAGTGTTCCGAGGTCTTCGGAAGTATAATCTGAAGATGAATCCTCTAAAATACGCATTTGGAGTCTCCTCAGGCAAATTTCTAGGATCCATAATACGTTACCGGGGTATCGAAATCGACCCTTCAAAGATCAAGACGATTATGGAAATACCCACGCTAAGAACTCTCAAACAGTTGCGATCTTTTCAAGGAAAGCTCACATATATCTGGCGGTTCATAGCCAACCTCTCCGGAAAATGCCGTCCCTACAGTCATCTGATGAAGAAGGGGACCCTGTTCGTCTGGGATTGAAAGTGCCAAAATGTACTAGACGAAATCAAACAATACCTGATCGCTCCGGTTAAGGGAAAACCCCTTATCCTATATACAACGGCCCTTAAGAGATCTCTAGGTGCGCTATGGGCACAAGAGAACGATCAGGGAAAGGAGAGTCTTTGTACTATTTGAGTCGAGTTCTCTTGGGGGCAGAAAACAACTACACTCCCATCGAAAAACATTGCCTGGCTCTGATCTTCGCAATAACAAAGCTCAGACATTACGCCTTAACACATGAGGTTCATCTCATATCAAAGATGGATACTCTCAAATATCTGATGTCAAGGGCCATACTAACAGGAAGGCTTTCCAAATGGACCCTCCTCCTGATGGAGTTCTCGATAACGTATTGACCCCTCAAAGCAATGAAAGGGCTGGCCATTGCCGACTTTCTCGCTGAGCATCCGATACCAGCCAACTTCCTTCTTAAATTGTGAGTTTCTAGATGAACATGCGTTCGACGCAATCGAAGAGAAAGAAGAAAATGATTCCCAATGGGAACTCTATTTCGATGGAGCATCTTCCGTGAAAAGGCGAAAGCAAAGCACCCCCATAATCAAAGCCGGGATGGGCCTTATCTTCGTGACTCAGCAAGGAGGGATATTGTATTACGCTCTCTCCTTAACAGAGCCAAGAACAAACAACGAAGCTAAATACAAAGCTTTGATAGCGGGTATAGAGACCGCTTTCGACATGGGAATCAAAAACCTCCTCATATATGGATACTTCCAGCTGATCGTTAGCCAAGTAAATGGCGACTGTCAGACATGCAAGTCAGAGCTGATAAAGTATGGCGAGAAAGTGCAGCAACTGCTGACACAAATCCCCTCTTACATCCTGGAAAGTATACCGCATGCAGAAAATAGCAAGGCGGATGCATTGGCCAAATTGGCCAAGGAACTGGCCAATGAAGACCTCGATGATGCAAGGATCTTTATTCAAAGCCACAGGGTTCTCGCGCCAATAGAAATATCTTTGAAAGACTTAACAGAGCTGTCCGAAAGAAAAGAAACGACCGGACAAGTATCCTTTCAAATAGAGGATGAAGAGAAGGTCAAGGACTTGAGGGAAGTTTTCATAGACTACTTCAAATCCCGACGAACTCCCAAAAATGTGTCGTCTAGACATCAGCTCATGAAATGAGCTCTGTCCTTCGCCTTCGTCAATGATACTCAATATAAAAGATTGTTTGACTGTCTGTGGCTAAGATGCCTAGGACCAGAAGAAGCGACGAGAGTCGTCCAAGAAACTCAAGACAGACTCTGCGGCTCTCATCAAGCTGGGCCAAAGATGAAGCTGAAGATCAAAAGAATGGGTTACTATTGGCCCATAATGATTCGAAACTGCCTTGAATATGCGAAGCAGTGTCACTCGTGCCAAATTCTCGGGGACTTCATCCACCAACATCCAAATCCGCTACACCCAACATTGGCTAGGTAGCCATTCGAATGTGGGGAATCGATATAATTGGCCCCATTGAACTAGTATCGTCCAAAGGACATCGGTTCATACTGACAATGACCAACTACTTCTCCATGTGGGTAGAAGCAGTACCACTAAGAGAGGTGAAAACGGAGAACATCATCCATTTCTTCAGGACACATGTCATCTATCGGTTCGGCACTCCGCGACGAATTATCTCGGATAATGGGCCAGCTTATAGTAGTCATAAAATTAGCTGCTTCGCTCAACAACATTAAATATATTAGAGATACTCGTCAGTCTATAACCCTCGGGCCAATGGTCTAGCTGAAGCTTTCAACAAGACCTTGACAAAGATTATAAAAAAGACGGTGTCCAGAAACAAAAAAGACTGGCACGAAAGGCTGCATGGGGCTCTCTGGGCGTACCGAACAACATTCAAAACAGCAACAAATACAACACCATACGCGTTGGTATTCGGCACGGAAGCAGTGCTTCCCCTGGAAATAGAACTCCCCTCTCTATGAGTAGTAGTTCGGTATGAGCTAACATATGAAGAAAATGCTCATCTTCGTCTTGAGGAGCTTGATGCTCTTGACGAAACTCGCCTTATAGCACAGCAAAAGCTGGAAGCTTATAAAGCAAGGATGACGAGGTCATACGAAAAACTGACCAGGCCGAGAACATTCCGCCAAGGCGAACTCGTGCTAGTCGTCCAAAGACCAATGATTCCCAATAGTGCAAAACAGGGAAGGTTCGAGACGAACTATGAAAGCCCGTGTATTATAGAAAAAGTCTACCAAGGTAGAGCCTACCTGCTCATGGATATGCATGGCGAAAGACCCTTCCGGCCAATAAATGGACGATTCCTCAAAAAATACTACGCTTAAAGAGTCAAGACTTAGGTCAATGATAGATGACGACGCTTGTGTCCGCTCGCTATCTTCCTGAGTCGGGACTCTGAGAGTAGTATCCAAAAAGCTCAATCGCTTCAAAAATAGCGACAACAGACTGAGAAGTCCTTAAACTAATTATCCGCGTCAAACATGGCGACAATGGACCGAAATGTCTTTAAACTAACAACGGACCAAGAAGTCCTTAAACTAACTATCCGCTTCAAATATGGCGATAATGGACCGGAACGTCCCTAAACTAGTGCATCGCCCCAAATACGGCGATATATTCCCTTGAGATCTATATTGCAATCGAAGTCTTTGCAGGAAAGATTGCAACTTAAGTCCCACTGGCTACATAGCTACTCCAGCGATGAAGCAACCCCTAAAACCCACCAGCAAATAGGTGGGTCACCTGCGACGAAGCTACCTTTGAGAGTTTCACCATTTAAAAAAAAATGGTATGTCCACAAGCAAAATGGGCACGGATGAAAACCCGAAAGGGCACCGTGAGTAAAAACAGCAGGACTACCCGCGAGCTTGTGAAAACCCGGAGGGACGCAATCTCGTAAAAAAATACACTAGCAGGGTCCTTTCGATCTTGTGAGGAGAAAATACCTGCGTGAGATCCTTACAACTCACAAAGGAGCAACACACTTAGGAATTCTCATGATTCCTAGGGAGAAATTACACTTACGGGATTCTCATGACTCGTAAGGAGAATTCCCCTTATGAGGCCCTTACGGCTCATAAGATTCAAAAGCCTTAAGCTACATGAATCTGAACCTGTTCTTAAGCCGTCATATCCCCCAAGTTGCCCTACAGGCGGTCCAATATTAACCCTTGTATACAATCCATGGGCACGAATAATTATTCCCTTACTAAGTTCTACCAATGGCGAGAAATGTCCCCATATGGTAAACGACACTTGTAAGTCCTCTCGAGTTATAAGGAGAAAACACTCTTATAAGATCCTTACGACTTGCAAGGGAAAACACCAATTAGAAGTCCTCCCGACTTCTAGGAGAACATACAACTACGAGATCCTCACGACTCATAGGGAGAAATACCTTCATGAGACCCTTACGGCTCATAAAGTCAAAAGCCTTAGTCGATAGAATCCTAACCCTGTTTGCTAAGCCACCTTTGTTCAAATCAGCAAAGGCAAATAATAAGTCACTTTTGGTAATATTCCAGTGGTAGCGATGCCGATGCCTAAAAAGGTGTCAAACTTCAATTCCTCTCAAGGCCAATGATAAGTCGCTCCTGGAAATATTCTTGTTGTAGCGATACTATGCCAAAATTGGTATCAGGACCTAAGTCCCTGACTCGCAATAAAATCAGCGAGCAAAGAAAAAAGTCGCATATGAAACAGCCAAAATGATGGGGCAACTCGCAATGAAAATCAGCGAGCAAAAAATGCATATGAAATAGCCGAGATGATGAGGTAACTCGCAATAAAAATCAGCGAGCAAAAATATATGCATATGAAATAGCCGAAATGATTGGGCACCACGAAAAATAGCCGAAATGATTGGGCAATCACGACTTTCACGATATGAAGAGCTGAAAAGATAGATCATTACGGAAAGAAATAGGAAAATGGAAATGAAACTTTTCTGCCCTGCAGGTAGGTCCACACCAACCCCTGTATACAATCTATGGGCATAAATGAAAGAAAGGGTACCATATTTTCCCACCAGGCTCCAATAAAGGGTGAGCCAGATCTTAATGGCAACATGTACAGCTAGAGGTCATTCCGACGTTCTTCTCATTCCGACAAGATGCAGATGCAATGTCAACAAAGCTCCAAGGAGCCAAAACCAAAAAGGAGTGATGGCAAAATCCTAACACCAGCTCGACGTGCTTCTTATGCCAGCAGGATGCAGACGCAACGTCAACAAGGATCCAAGGGCCAAATCAAAGTGGAGCGATGGCATATTCCTAGCTCTAGATCTTGACGACGACATCTACAACTTAGAGATCGACTCAACGTGCTTCTCATGCCAGTACGATGCAGAGGCGACGTCAAAGGCTCCAAGGAGCCGAATCAAAAAAGAGTGATGACAAAATTCTAACTCCAGCTCGACATGTTTCCCATGCCAGCAGGATATAGACGCAATGTCATCAAAGACCTAAGGGTCAAACAAAAAAGGAGTAATGGAAAAATCTCAGCTCCAGCTCGACGTTCCTTCTCGGTGCTGACATGACGTTAACAAAGGCTCCAAGGAGCCAAATAAAAAAGGAGTGACGACAAAATCTTGATTCCAGCTTGACGTGCTTCTCATGCGAGCAGGATGTAGACGCAACGTCATCAAAGACCCAAAGGTCAAACAAAAAAAGAGTAACGGTAATATCCCAGCTCCAGCTCGACATTCCTTCTCGGTGCAGATGGGACATCAACAAAGGGCTCCAAGGAGCCAAATCAAAATGGAGTGATGGTAAAATTCTAGCTCCAGGTCTTGACGGTACATATACAATCTAGAGACTATCCCTTTGTCCCCTCCCTCCTCATTCCAGCAGGGGCAGACACGACAATCAAATAATAGTGAAGTGACGGCAAAATCCAAACTTCAAGTCTTAATGACAATATCTAAAGCCTAAAGATCACCCCGACGTTCTTCTCATTCCAGCAGGATGCAGATGCAATATCAACAAAAGACCCAAGGGTCAAAGAAAAAATAGAGCCATGGCAAAATCCTAACTCCAAGTATTGACGATACATATACAACCTAGTGTCTATCCCGACATCCCCCCTCATTTTAGCAGGATGCGAACACAACTATCAAATGAAATTGGAGCAATGGCATATTCCTGGCTCCGGACTTCAACTGAAATACACGCAGCATACAGGTCCTACAGATGTCTACCCTTCTTCAGCAAAGAATCAGCGTGACATCGTCAAAGCAAAAAAATGAAGTGACGGCATATTCCCAGCTTCGGGTCTCGACGACAACTCATATAAAACCTAAAAGACTATTGGAGATCATCCCACACCAGAGCAGAGTGGTTATGACTCATCGGGGCTCCAAATTGAGCCTAACCTCAAGTAAGAAGCATCATGAAAAATTCCTAATGCTTGCCCTTCTGACGGTAATATGACCTAAAGAGATTACTTGAAGACATCTTGTACAGCGCCCGAAGAGATCAGAGACACGACAGTCGCGGGGCTACTCGAACAACAGCTTGAAGACTGCATATCGAGGGATACATCAGCCAACGCGACGGTACCACGGATTAAAACCCTAGTACCACAAACCTAACAGACCCCTGTCGTAAAGAATGGGGGTTATCTGCATATAACGTTAGGACAAGTTTGCCTATAAATCTAAGGGAGGTAAATTAAAAACACTCCGAAATGAGTACATAAACTAGAAACTCCGAAACGGGTGAATAAACTACAAACTCCGAAATGAGTACATAAACTAGAAACTCCGAAATGAGTACATAAACTACTTCGCACCGAATCAAGACAATCAAGAAAAGGGAAAGTGCAGGGGGCTTATCATTCATATTTCAGAAAAGATTACACGGCGATGATAGGAACGACTAAAAAAAAACTACTACATTATCTGAGGTTTACAATAGCAAGACGCTGAATTCCGGACATGGATTCACAAACTTAGAGGCAAATTTGAGTAAAGTGCTTCTAGCTTCGTTGACCATCTTCTTACGCATTTTCTCACGAATGCAAGCGTCGGGATCCCCGCTGATGTCGTCCATCCTCTGATACGCGGATATTATCGCCTTTTGTTGGAAGACACGATGCAAAACAGCGACAAGATCATCCCTCCACTTCTTTGAGATCAGGCCCATCAGATATACCGAATGCATCTTGTGTTCAGCATCATCAAATGCCTTGAGCGGCATAGCCTCATTAAGCTCAAAAAGTGCTTCCCAAATCGACCCAACGACAATCTTCAAAAGAGCAGAACGGCGGGGGAGAAATCGACCGTTGTAATCGTCGAAACGACGCATCACCTCAGCGCATTGGGCATCAGTGAACTCCTGGCCTTGACAGCGGCCTTGGATACGAATCTCCTCATAAGTGATAATCTCTTCAAGATCATACAGATGAGAAGCCATAGTATCTAAAAAAACCTAGTAAAGGATTAGCAATCAAAATACCAAAATCGTTACGATCTAGAAGAAAAATAGTAGGCCCCACGAAATCTAAATGGCGGCTCACAAATGATGAGGCAATATAATCATTGTGAGAATCCAAAAGGTTTCTCATTAAATAAATAGTAGAGTTTAAAAAAAAACTCTTAATGTTCTCGAAAAGTGAGTTCTGTTGAGAATAGACGACATATTCAAATATGTGAAAAGGGTATTAAAACCCTAAAAAGGAAAATGCTCAAGAACAGAAGGGGAATAAAATTCCCAAAAGTCACTAGATCTCTTAAAGCTAAGCTCTGTAAGAAAATGGAATTAAATTCCTTCAATAGTAGGATTAAACCCCAGAAACCCCCATGGCGGGGAAACAAAGAAAATGGAATTAAATTCCAATGATCCTCGAAGATCGGTGATAGGGTAAAACCCTAAGAGGAGAACTAACGATTCTCATTGATTCAAGACCCCAGAGTCTATTTAAAAAAAAGTTTTTTTTAGATCTCTAAGAGATCGGTTGAAGAAAAGTGCAAAGCTCTGTGGATGGATTTAAAATCCAAGACAAGAACAAAAAGGGTTTCCTAAGAAATGAATTCCGTTCATAATCCTTACCAAGTAGAGTATTTGCAGTTTTTAACTCTGAAGTTCTATGGGCAGAGAGCTAAGCTCTGAAAGGAGAATTAAATTCTCAAGAAAAAGAGTTAAGAAAGAAGATGAAGAAACAATGGTCATCTCGAAGGCCAAAGGCCCCATTTATAAGATATGATGGGAAGCGGTTCAGCTTCCCATTCCCCTAGGCAATCTAACGGTGATAAAGATGGGCAGTGTTGCACTCATGTGCAAGCCACATGAGAACAACGATAGGGGGCATTTGTTCCCTCGTATAAAAAAAAGAGAAAAAGGGGAGAAAATTTCCCACAACTTAAACCTCACGTGTTAAACACGTGAGCGCCTATATGCAAAGCATATAGGCGCTGCAATCAAACAACTAATAGGCTAAATAAGCCTCACGTGTTAAAAACGTGAGCGCCTATATGCAGAGCATATAGGCTGTGCAATCAAACAACTAATAGGTTAAATAAGCCTCACGTGCTTTGCATATAGGCGCTGCAATCAAACAACTAATAGGCTAAATAAGCCTCATATGTTTCACACGTGAGCACCTATATACAAAGCATATAGGCACTGCAATCAAACACTTAATAGGCTAAATAAGCCTTACGTGTTAAATACGTGAGCGCCTATATGCGGCAATGCCCATAGGCGCTGCAGTCAAACAACTATAGGCCGAATTGGCCTCACGTGTTAAACACGTGAGCGCCCATATGCAAGGCATATGGGCGCCAAATCAGAGAAGCTAAATAAGACTCACGTGTTAAACACGTGAGGGCACCTCCTTACGTAGAATTAAATTCTACTCAAATAAGGAACCGTTGGATAAAAAATCCAATGGTAATTAACCATAGAATTAAATTCTATTAGGAAGGATATTTTCTGTTAAACAGAAAGTTGGTGGATTAAAGATCCAAGGAGATGGAAGATATTTCCTATATTTTTTTAAACAAAGAAAGATTGTGCTCTGTTAAACCGAGCACCCTTGGATTAAAAATCCAATGGTGATAAAAATATCACCGTTCAATAGAATTTTATTCTATATATGGGAGAATATTCCCTCAATCTTGTTAAAACAAGAAAACATATTCTGTAAGACAAAAACACTTGGATCAAAGATCCAACGGTGGGTAAAATTCTCCAAATCAATTTTGAGTCCAATTAAATCAATTGGAATCTCTCAATGAGAGATTTTCTCAAAATTAATTAACAAAGTTGCCTCCACTATATAAAGGACCCGAGACTTCAAGTCTCATATAGAAAAAACCCTCTATAAGCTCCTGCCAAAAAAATACAGTGAGCTCTTGAGAGAACAGAGAATTTAATTCTCAAAGAAAGAAGACCTTCCTCCTTCAAAACACTCTAGGTAAATAACAAAGGAGAGATTAAAAGTATCCCTCTCGCCTGGTATAATGGTAAGGGTTTGATCCTTCGTACAAGAACTTAGTTCTTCCTCTAGTTTGAGATTTATAAAAGCAAATCTCCCCACAAGTTGAGAATTTAATTCTCATTGGGGAGATTCTGTTCTTCAGACTAAGAACTTAGGGGGAAGAACTAGGTTAAAAAGAAAAAGAAAAAGAAAAAGAAAAAGAAAGAAAAGGAAAAGGAACATATGTTTTGGGAATTTAATTCCCCCGAAATTAGGGTTTAACCCTACATAAAGAACTTAGTTCTTAAATTAAAAAAGAGAGAACTTAGTTCTCCAATAAAAACAATGATGATGATTCAAGATCTTAAAAACAGACATCTCGTTGGACCTCAATGACTAAAATGTCATTAACATAGATACGGACATCTCGATGGACCTCAATGACTAAAATGTCATTAACATAGATTAATATCTCTAAAAACAAGTAGAACTTGGCGTCTCACGTAAAACACACGTGGGTAAAATTAGTGCTTAGCACTATTATTTTGCCTTACGTGTTTCCTATGTGAGTGCTTAAAACAGACAGAAGAAAAACTAAAACGCTTCACGTGCTTCTCACGTGAGCGTCCAAAGAGCAAAGGAACACACCTTTATTTTGATTAGGCAGCCACCAAATAAATTAGCCCAACACCCCAAAATAAAGCAATCACGTGAAATACATGCGAAACACTCTTGGAAACACAAAATCTAGTGTCTCATGTGCTTCACACGTGAGCTCCAGCCAAATGCTTAGCACTTATGTCAGAAAAAGGGGGTGAGCAAATAAAACCTGAAATCAACACTCAACACTCACGTGCTTTCCACGTGAGTGCCATGCAAAGTAGGCAGCGCCCATATCTGAGCGTCTCACGTGAAAAACATGTGAGCGCCAGAAAAGATTAGTGCTCAGCACTATTCCAGTGTCCCATGTGAAATACACGTGAGCACCGCATATATTAGTGTTTAATACTACTGGGTAGTATAGAAACCCAATCTCAGCCAAATGGGATAAATTTCCTGAGGTTAAACCTCTTTGATTCTAAATTAACCGAGCCCATATTGCTCATGATTTCCAAACTGATCTTAGTCTCAAACATGACTAATGATCTCTCATTGATGATATCTTAAATGATATTCTTCTCATATCTCCTAAGATAATCTTACTCTCAAATATGACTAACGATTCTTAGGCGCATCACCCCCTTTCTCTCAAATACGGGATTTGGTTTAAGGGTACATCTTTTCACACCTCTGATATATGTCGTTGAAATTCCTCAACATCTTCAGAGAGGTGGCGGGTCCCGACAACCAACAACTCGATTCTTATCCCAACTTGATATAAAATTTCGTCAAGATAGGGAATGATATATCCCACATTGATGCACTTCCAAATTGACGTGCACACCTCAAATCGGATCGCACCCCGAATTGGGTGTATTCCATGTTATCATCATTGACTTCGCCACATAACAAATATACATGCGTGCAAGATAGACATTGGACCGAAATGTCCTTAAACTAATATTCGCCCCAAATATGGCGATAATGGACCGAAACGTTCTTAAACTAACACTCGTCCTAAATAAGGAATGTTGAACCGAAATGTCCTTAAACTAACATTTGTCCCCAAAATGGGAATGTTGGACCGAAATGTCCCTAAACTAAAATTTACCTTCAAATACGGCGATAATGGACCGAAATGTCCCTAAACTAATATTCGCCCCAATACGGCGATAATGGACCGAAACGTCCTTAAACTAACATTCGTCCTAAATAAAGAATGTTGGACCGAAATGTCCTTAAACTAACATTCGTCCCCAAAATGGGAATGTTGGACCGAGATGTCCCTAAACTAAAAGTTCGCCTCAAACATGGCGATAATGGACCGTGACGTCCTTAAACTAAAATAATTGGGCCCAAATGATCATATGTTTAAGTCGATCTTAATCTCGAACCAGATTAACGGTCCTTAAATAAACCTAAACCCAAATCTAAAATATATGGATTTGGACTGATCCGTGTCCTACTGACAACGACATAAATTAGTCTCCGTATACAATCCACGGGCTACTAAAACAAACAAAATAACACACGACACGAAGTGAACTTCCAGAGAAAGAGAAAGTGGTTACCGCAATACGGTAACGTAATTAACTACAGGGGCTTGCGTCTGCAGGGAAGAGAATCCCCACAATCAAAAAACCCCTCACAAAATGAGGGGGAATCTGATGAAGTCTGCTACAACGGCTGCATCCATTCAAATCTCCGATATACGGTGCCATAAATCAACTTGGTATCTTCGGTGAGGTGGACGGATAAATCCAAATAACATCTGCCCCCAGATTCAGGTTAGATGTCCCAACGTCTCGGTCTTTATCTTCCGGCGGTGAACAGGGTCAAACACCGAGCATTCAAAACAGGAGACTTAGTCCTCCGACGTAACGAATTCGAGGACCAAGGGAAGCTGCACAAGTTCTTCCCAAAGTGGGACGACCCTTTCCTCGTGACCGAGGTATTGCCCGGAGGAGCGTACCGCCTCCAAGACTCCTTAGGACGAGCCCTTCCACGGCTGTATAATGCCGAAAAGCATAAATTGTATTGCTAAAAACTTGTATCCCCTTTAATAATAAAGATTCTTGCTTCTCTGCAATCTGGACTGTTTCTCCCGATTCTAAACTTAGATGCTGCATAAGGCCGGCGGGCAGCCTCTTACCCGTCGTGTCCATTCAAAATAGTTAGTTTCCTGCCTGACCAAACTGAGGGTTTAAATCCTTCTCTGGCTCGGGGGAAAGGGAAGTATCCCAGACCAGCCCTTTACTCAGGTGAATAAAACGCGGACGCATTTGTAGGTAGCTGACCTAGGTCTCGCTCCGCCCATCTTATCTCGACTCCGAGATGAAGGATTAGAGGAGGGGCACCTATCTACCTACACTTGGAAAAATTAAAGCAAGAAAGTTCAACATTCTAACATTCTAAGCAAAGAAAAATTCATGAGCAAAGAAAAATTCATGAGCAAAAGAAAAATTTATTAATAAGAGGTATTCTCATCTCCTCATCCTTACAAAAGTGACCGGGGCTCAGAAAAGAAAAGAAAAGAACACTTCTTAACGATTACAGCAAAGGAGAAAGAGGGTCTTAAAAGCATTGATCGTGGTACTCAAAGCAGAGATCCGATTGCCGAGCCCAGGCAGCGTCCCATCGCTCCCTCTGCTTATGTCCATGGACCCGAGTAGCTATGGTTCTGTCTGGGACTCCCGCCGTTGTGCATGAAGCTATGATCAACCTCTGTTGGAAAGATCGACACAGGATATCTATCGAACGATCTCGTCTGCTCTTCAAGATCTGGCCCAACTCATAGGCTGTGCGTATCTTGTTGACGGCCTTCTCTAAGGCTTGTTAGGACAATGCCCTGAAAAATCCAAGGGAAGATCTCCAGATCACATAGACGAGCACCTGTAGGAGAGACGTTCGGCATGGGAGTAACCACCCATAATGACATTCCTGCCAACCTATCACAGCCTTGTATGTCATCTCAGAATTGTCGTAGTCGTAGTAGTAGACATCGTCGTGGGATATAATATCTTGGATGTTGTACGTTTTGCAGGCCATCGGAAAACTATTGACTATGAATGTCGGAGAAAGAAAAAGGCAGGATATGGAGACAATTAAAAGCAAATCGACGGAAGTGCCTAAGAGGAAGCCAAGGCTTCTCTATTTATAGCCTCAAATAAAATTCCCCAATGGTCCAGATTCTCTCCCACCAAGACGTGAATTACAGAGTATCGCATCCATCCGATAAGACGCCGCTATGCGGCATCCGGCCATTGGCCGCCTCCCTTTCACGCGGAACTGGGAAGATTGAATGATGCCATCAGAGGATTCGACGGCACCGTTTTCGCTCCCACCGGCCGGCTGATGGAAATAGGAA
This sequence comes from Agapanthus africanus, assembly GCA_030015575.1. NCBI lineage: Eukaryota > Viridiplantae > Streptophyta > Magnoliopsida > Asparagales > Amaryllidaceae > Agapanthus > Agapanthus africanus. Next base: position 257,338,878 of record CM057341.1, read on the forward strand.
TCAGGGAGGCGCAAATGTCAACGTCATGGCAATCCTACCTTCCATTGGTCTGAAACTTTCTTACGAGGCTGCTGGGTTGCTTCCGACCCGGCTAATCTGCAGCGAGCAGATTCCTGCTCGAGGCCGCCGGGTAGGTTCCTTCCCGGCCAACTCGCAGTGAGTAGATTCCTGCTCAGAAGCCCTCTCACGAGGCCGTTGGGTAGTTTCCTCCCCGGCCAATTCGCAGCGAGTAGATTTCTGCTCGACCCAAACTTTGGATCAAAACCCTCTCACAAGGTTGCTGGGTAGCTTCTTGCCCGGCCAATGCACAACAAGTGGATTCCTGCTCGGAACAAACTATGGATCAGAAGCCCTCTCATGAGGCCATCGGGTAGCTTCCTGCCCGACCAATTCGCAGCGAGCAGATTCCTGCTTGGGAGCCATCTCATAAGGCCGCTAGGTAGCTTCCTACCCGGCCAATTCACAGCGAATAGATTCCTGCTCAGAAGCCCTCTCACGAGGTCGCTGGGTCGCTTCTTGCTCGGCCAATTCACAGTGAGTAGATTCTTGCTCGGAAGCCCTCTCAAGAGGCCACCGGGTAGCTTCCTGCCCGACCGATTCGCAGCGAGCAGATTCCTGCTCGATCCAAACTATGGATCAGAAGCCCTCTCATGCGGCAGCCAGGTATCTTCCCGCGCGGACTAAATGGTGGACCCTAAGATCTCGCATTAAACTAGCAGGCAGACCTCTACCGGAACGCATACTTGAAGTAGGCAGACTCCTGCATAGCCTAAGTAAAGAAAGCTCGCCCATGGTCGATAGCCAGCCCAACTCTAATTCCACTCGAATCCGAAGAGAGGATGTTACTAAGCTTTTCTAAGACCAGTCCGAGTTCCTAAGAGTTTCCAAGAGGACACCGGTCTATCTAAACTTGGAAGAATAAACCTAGTGTTTGCTCGACTCACATTACCTCGTCTCCTGGGTAAGGGGGACACCGGTCTATCTACAATTGGAAGAATAAGACTAGTGTTCACTCGACTCATGTTACCTTGTCTCTGGGGTGAGGGGGACACCGGTTTATCCATACTTGGAAAAATAAAAGTAAAAGCGAGAATTTCCAATCAGACACATCACAGATGAGCAAAAATACTTCGTTAATTTCAAAATTATGTACAAGGTATTATGAGCTCCTCAGCTGTACAAAATCGCTACAAAATTTCCTGAAGGCTTACAAAGAAAAAAAAGAAAGAGCAGGGAGAGCGGTGACTTCAAGTCTTCTCGGCCAAGGTTCCTAGCCGCCAGCCAGCTCGGCGCTTCTGCCCTTTGGCTCTACCTCCAGGATGGAGTACCTCGCGTGGAGCTCTTAGTCATCGAACCCGGGCATCATCTTCTAACGGAGTCGAGAGCATTATGCTACCAAACGTTTGCAGAGTCAGCAAGGTCGACGTAGAACTGGTCGGACATCTCGTAGTCCTTCACATCCTTCTCTGCCTTCTCCTCGGCCCTTTTCGCAGCCGCGTTGGTCGCTCGGGAACCCCCCTTGAATGAGTCTCTTTTCTTCCTTATGGAAGCAAATAGGTCATTGACTTCGCCGACCTAGGCCTGGAGGGCCCGGTTGGACTTAGTCAAGGACCGTGAGATTCTTTCAGCCTCGTGGCCTTCGTACCCTCCGAGACCGGCCATGAATCGAGTGAGGCGGCATTATCCTTGGCCTCCTTTAGCTTGGCGAAGGGCTTTCCCTCACGCGGAGATGTCTCTCCGATTTTTTTTATCGCCGAGGCAACTTCCTCGACCTCCATGGCAGCCTGGAGGGCACAGTGTTGGAGGACCTGCAGAAAAAAGCGAACAACATTCGTCAGGGACTGAACAGAGAAAAAATTACTTAGAAAATTTATGGAAAAATTATCAACCTGGATGGCCTCCTGAGCTATCGCCGCGACCTGGGCTTTCATGTTGCCCTAAGGTATCTTAGCCCCCACCGCTTTCTCTATATCCGCCAGCAAGCTGTTGGCTACGGATAGCCTCGATGGCACCTCGAGGCAGAAGTCGCCCTCCTATATATGTATCCCGGCCGGGGGCGGCCAGGAAACAACTATCTTGAGCCTCTTGGTTGGAGACTCGGCAGAAGAAGGCATCTCCGGCCTTTCCCGGGGAACCTGTTCCTAGGCTTGTTTCAGCCCTCCACTCCTACGCTCCTTGGGGACAGACGGAGCGGCGACGGTCTTTGCCGAGCCGCCGCCGCCCTTCCTTCCCTGTACCTTGGTAGCTAGGATGGCCATTATCTTCGACCGGTCCATGGGCTCTGCGGGAGGAAACAAAAAGTGTTAGCAATAGAAGAAGCAGTAAAATATACCAAGTCTAAATTGATCGGCTAAGACCTAACTTGCTTATGAGTTATGCACTCGCCCAGCTCAAGGCCTGCTTGGAAAGTAAGGCATCGGCATGCTGGATCGGCTCCTACCACGACATGATCCCCGCCTTCGGGGCATTCGACTACTTGGCCTTTGGGCAATCTTCCCTATGCCACTTGGTGGGTACCGACCACTCCTCTCCCTTCAGAGGACCGATAAAGACGAACTTCTCCTTCCACTCGTGATTAGAAAAAGGGACGACCACTACCCCCTACCCGGCCACCCTACCTTTATACTTTTTAAAAGAGAAGTAAAACCAAATTGGCTCATCCTTACGAGTAACCAGATGGTTCTTATAGGAAATAAAGGACAAGAGAAGCCCTAGGTTAAAAGGGATCTGATCAATTTTAAGCTGGACCAGGAATTCGAGGAGAATCCTCCATGAATTTGATGCAAGCTGGTCCGGGGCGAGTTGAAAACAATGAAGGACTGCACAAATCTTAGGCAAAAAGGGCAGACGCATCTCTGCTTAGAACGCTTCCAAGTATAGGGCAATCTCATTAGCCTGTACCTAGTCTGCCCGTTTACCCTCCCTGGCCAGATGAAGCGTGCAGCCAGGGGGGATGTGGAAATGAGCCCGGATGTCAGAAAGCCCGTCCTACCTGTTCAGTATCGAGGGAGCGTCATGAGTATTCTCGATACGCACCTTAAGGGCCTTCTTGGCCCCCCAACGATGGGGTACAAGAGAATCGCCACCCCTTAGGGGCGAACCCGATACGAAGGAGGAAGAACTTCCTCGGCTATCAGAAGCCGAGGAACACGTGGAAGACCTACTAGACTCGGCTTCAGAAGTCGAAGCCTCATCGCCTGACTCTACCCTAACTACATCTATTAGAGGATTAGAGGAAGACATCTGACCTGATTCAAAGGAAGAGGAGATGAAGAAGGGTTTGGACCAGGGATCCGACCTAAGTGCGCGAGCGCCGAGCAATCCACAGACGTTAGAGGGAAAAAGAAGTAAATGTGTTTCTTGAGGACATGCCGCCTATATTTATACACTCAGCAAATGCCATCCAGCGGCCCAGATCAGCTCCCGCCACAATGAAGCATCGCGCCCAACGGTCTTAATGGTGCCCCGCGGCATCCAACTATTGGACGCTTCCCCCTCACAGCAAATAGATTCCTGCTCAGTAGTCATAGCGAATAGATTCTATGCAACATCTAACATTAGATGCTTCCCCCTCACAGCGAATAGGCCCACTAGACTCTGCTTCAGAAGTTGAAGCCTCATCGCCTGACTCTACCCTAACTACATCTATTAGAGGATTAGAGTAAGACATCTGACCTGATTCAAAGGAAGAGGAGATGAAGAAGGGTTTGGACTGGGGATCCGACCTAAGTGCGGGAGCGCCGAGCAATCCACAGACGTTAGAGGGCAAGCGAAGTAAAGGTGTTTCTTAGGGACATGTCACCCATATTTATACAATCAGCAAAGGCCATCCAGCGGCCCAGATCTTCTCCCGCCAAAACGAAGCATCACGCCCAACGATCCAGATGGCACTACACGGCATCCAACCATTGGATGCTTCCCCCTCACGCGGATCCGACCGGACGAAGCAACGTCTCACAATCTGCCATTTGATTACGGCCACATGGCATGAAATCGACGGTCGGCCTGCCGCCACGATGACCCGAATAAGAGAAGCGATGTATCCATGATGGCGCCGCCCTCTCAGTGATCCGCTGACGTCATCGGGGATATGTGCGAAAATTAAGACACGTGTTAAACGCCATGTGGACTCAGGGATCGAAGAGAAACAATCGCCAAACTCCATGTCATTCCTGGACAATCTACTACAAAGAATCCTCGGCTCCAAGCTGAACATAGAAAACCGAGTAGATCGCTTTTGACCTGACCCATAAATAGGTCGTAACGAGAGTGGGAGGCTAATGATGATACTCATAAATGGGAATTCCCCATATCAAGAAATGTAGCAGATGACGTGTCGTCCACATAAGCCTACTAAATTCCTAGGGGCTATGGCTGGAATAGGTATGGTACATCGGGGGCATTCCTCGGTGCCTAGCCTTCGAGGTTGCACCAGACCTTTTGGTGGCCTCCCCTGGGTACGTTCCCTTTTCGCCTAACCACCAGCTAATTTCTCGTCTTCAAGCAATCATAGAGTTGAGCTTCCTCAGCTTCCTAGCTTGTCTCTGAGCTATCCTATAGATGAGATTCCTCAGCATCCATATTTGGCTAGGAACATGGAGCACGAGCACCCCCATAATGGCTCCGTGTATCTCGCCACGATGAGATCTCTACCACTCCATGTGCCGCATCCCATGCTAGCGTATCACGCCATTAATGAGCGTATCCCACCATTAATGGGCGTATCCCACCATCAACGTGAATGTGTTGCAGGGGCGAAATGGACGGCGAGAATCTCGCATTGGCTTGCACCAATGTGACCCCTATATAAACCCCTCCTCCAGACGATTCAGGTAACTCGATTTGATTCTAATACGCCGCTACTCTGTCCAATTATTCCTTGATGCTTACTTGATCATCGGAGGGTCTTACGGTGGCTTCCCATCCCGAGACTTCATTTGCAGGTAGCTCGGCGTCAACAACAACCAACAATCCATTGAGATCCATACACAACCTCCAACAAAAATCTTAACCGTTCAGCCCCGCTGGCCGTAAGATCGACGGAGGACAATATCTGAGGGAGATTCAGACCTCCATCACGAGGTGAAGGGAAAGGAGAATATAGTGTGTAAGCTGCGAATGAGCTTGTATGGCCACAAGTAAGTTCCTAGGCAGTGGTATCTCAAGTTCGATCAATTCATGCTAGAGATAGGATTTGTGCGGAGTGAATCAGATCACTGCGTCTACGTTCAAATTTTCATGGACAAAGACTACATTATTTTGTCATTGTATATGGATGACATTGTTTACCGCCAAAAGACCAGACCGAGACGTTGGGACGTCTAGCCTAAATTTGGGGGCATATGCTATTTAGACTTATCCATCCACCTCTTTGAAGATACCAGGTTGATTTATGGCACCGTATATCAGAGGTTTAAATAGATGCGACCGTTGTAGCAGACTTTATCAGATTCCCCCTCATTTGTGAGTGGTTTTGATTGTAGGGACGCTCTTCTCTGCAGGCGCAAGCCCCTGCAGTTAATTACGTTATCGCGTTGCGACGACCACTTTCTCCTGCTCCAGCAGTTCACTTCGTGTCTTGTTGTGTTTTTTTTTATTTTGAGTTGCCCGTGGATTGTATACAGAGACTATTTTATATTGTCGCCCAGACGCGGATTAGTCCAAATCCGTATATTTTTAGATTTGGGGTTTTGAACTTAGGTTATATGTTCTTTTAGTTCAAAATTTTTTTGTTTGGTTTAAGGACCGTTAATCTAGTTTGAGATTAGGACCATCTTAAACATATAAGTGTTTGGGCTTAATTTATTTTTTAAACTAAAGATACGTTAGTCCTATTTTAGACTAAGATCAACTTAGCAATATTTTTAGGATCATCAAATTTTATTACGTTCCAACAACAAAGCATTTGGGCTCAGATGATAAAAACTTCAGAGAGACTTTTAGTCAATTTGGGCTTGGTCTGCTTAGTCTTTTCTTCTTTCTTCTTTTTCTTTTATTCAAAAGTGCTAAGCACTTATTTAGGTTCTGTTTACTCAGCCCCCCTTTTTTTATGCAGGAGTGCTAAGCACTTGTTTGGAGCTCCTGTGTTGACATGCGTATTATGTGAAGCGCTCAGTCATGGACGCTGCCTAATAAGTGCTAAGCACTTTAGCCATTTTGACTGAATGTGCATAGTGCTAAGCACTTTTATATGGCATCCACTTAGGAGCACGTGCGGCGCTGTCTCATTTATTTTGTTTGGCACCCACATGTGTTTCACGTAAGGCTCTGGGCGATGCCCAATCAGTGCTAAGCACTCAGCCGTTTTGGCTGCATATGAAGTGCTAAGCACTTTTACTCAGCGCTCATGTGTCTTTCACGTGAGGCGCTGGCCTTCTGTTTTGAGCGCCCACGTGAGAAACATGTGAAGGCGCTGAGTCTTTTTTTTGGGGGTGCCCACGTATTTTTCACGTGAGGCGCTGGGCTCCTTTTCTATTTTTTTAGAGATTGAATCTCTGTTAATGACATTTTGACCATTAATGATCACCAAGAGCTTTGTTTTAAAGATCTGAAATCAAGTTTTCTTTAAGAACTAAGTTCTTATTCTTCCCTTTTTTTTTATAAGGACTAAGTTCTTTTCTTAGGGTTTAACCCTATATTTAGAGGAATTAAATACCAAGAACATAGGTTCTTTTTCTCTCTTTTTAACCTAGTTCTTTTCCTTTAGATTTTGAGTTTGAAGAACAGAATTTTCCCGATGAGAATTGAATTCTCAACTCGTGGGGAGATTTTCTTTGCAAATCTCAAATCAGAGGAAGAACTAAGTTCTTATATGAAGGGTTAAACCCTTGTTTCCGTTTATACTAGGTAAATGAGATATTTTGATCTTTTCTTTTCTTTACTTAGAGTTTGAAAGGAGGGAGATCTTTTTCTTTTGAGAATTAAATTCTCGGTTTTTCTTTTTTTGTGTAGAAACTTAGGAGGTCAATTCTCTATCCATCGTCCTCTTCTTTTGAGACTTGAAGTCTCAGGTCTTTTATATAGTAGAGGCAAATTGTTAATTAGTTTGAGAAAATCTCTCATTTGAGAGATACCAATTGATTTAATTAGTCTCAAAATTTGTTCGGGGGATTTTATCCACTGTTGGATCTTTGATCCAGTGATTTTTTGTTTTACAGAATGGTGATTGGGGAAATATTTTCCATATATATTGAATTTTATTCTGTCAAACGGTGATTTCTAATCACCATTGGATCTTTGATCCAAGGGCTCTTCATTTAACAGAGCATAACTTTCTTTGTTTAGAAAGATATAGGGAAATATATTCTTCCATTTCATGGGATCTTTGATCCAACAACTTTCTGTTTAACAGAAAATATCTTTCTCATTTAGAAAGATTAAGGGGATATTTCCTCCTAATAGAATTTAATTATATATTTGGTGATTTTTATTCACCATTGGATCTTTGATCCAACGATTCTTTGTTAACAGAGAATATCTTTCCCTTTTAGAAAGATCAAAAGTGGTATTTTCCCAAGAATAGAATTGAATTCTATATAGGGAGGTGCTCTCACATGTTTAACACGTGACTCCGATGTGGGTGTTTAGCCTATTTTATTTAGTGCCCATATGCCTTGCATATGGGTGCTCACGTGTTTAACACGTGAGGTCAGTTTGACTTTTAACCACTTACTCTTAATGCTTATTTGCTTTGCATACCAAATATAATTTAATTCTATGTATACAATTTAACTCTTATATGAAGCTAATGCTTCAAAAGAGTGTTTTCACGTGTTTAACACGTGACCCCAATGTGGGTTTTAATCTGTTTATTTAGTGCTTATATGCTTTGCTTATAAGCGCTCACGTGTTTAACACGTAAGGCCTGTTTAGCCTTTAGTTGTTTGGTTTCAGCGCTTATATGCGCTCGCGTGTTTAAAACGTGAGGCTTAAAACGTAGGGAATTCTCCTCTTTTTTCTTTCTTCCTTTTTTTTATAAGAGAACAAATTCCCCCAGTGTTGCTCTCACATGACTTGCACGTGAGTGCAACGCTGTCCCTCTTTAGCACCGTTGGATCGCCTAGGGGAATGGGAAGTTGAATCGCTCTTATCATGTCCTATAAATGGTGCCTTTGACCTTGGAGTGATTACTATTTTTTTATCTTCCTCCTTGGTTTTTTTTCTTTTGAGAATTTAATTCTCATTTCAGAGCTTAAATCTTTGCCCTTAGAACTCCTCTGATTAGAGTTAAACTCTGCCAAAATTTTGGTAAGGATTATGAACAGAGCTTAGATTTTAGAAGACTCTAAATTTTGTTTTAGATTTTTAATCCATTAACAGAGTTTGGCTCTTTTCTTGAACTGATCTCTTGGAGATCTTAAAAAAAACCTTTTTTAGTTGACCGTAGGTCTTAAATCAATAGGCATCCTTAAAAATCACTGGTTCTCTTCTTAGGCTTTTACCCTATCATCGATCCTGATCTTTGAGGGTCTCTGGAATTTAATTCCATTATATTTCCCATCTGTTTCCCATCATGGAGATTTCTGGGATTTAATCCCATTATTGGAGGAATTTAGTTCCATTTTTTCTTGCAGAGCTCAACTCTGAATTTTTTTGAACTTTGGGAATTTTATTCCCTTTCCTGTTCTTGAGTATTTTCCTTTTTAGGGTTTTAATATCCCCTTAACAGATTTGAATCTGTTGTTATCTTTAAAGAAACCGCTTTTTGGGGACATTAGGAGTTTTTAATTCCACTGTTCATTTAATGAGAGTCCTTTTAGATTCTAACAATGGGCACTTGTCTCATCATTGACGAGCCGCCATTTTGATTTCGTACGGCCCACTAGCTTTGGAGTCAGTAGTCCCATGAGACAGACTCACACCTTTTGTTGATTTTTTTTGTCTTGTCTCTTTTTTTAGGTACAATGGCATCACTTCCCTACTTCCTTTATACCCACTCAGAGATCGATTTCCCACAGTCGCCATCTGACGAGAAAGTGATGGCTATGATTAGGAATTATGACAAGGACAAAAAGAGCCTTCTCTTATGGGGAGTTTGGTATGGTCATATTATAAGGGGCCGTCCCAGTTTTTCATGCGGAGTACCAACGGAACCCATTCGTTCTATCCAATTTACGGAGCGTCCGTGTACTGCTTATGCAGTGGAGGCGGCTAATTGGACTCCTGAAGGCCGGCTTGAGCCATCAACAACAGGGATATCCAATCAGCCTTTGGTGGCTATGGACATTCTGGGACGCCGAATATGCCAAGGCGAAGCTCGACCTTAGGGGCAGGTATATAAGATAGGCGTCATCCTACGGCATCCAGTAGGCTACCTTCCTTGGGCCCGGTATATTCTCTCCTCCTAACGCTCACGGTTGCAGAAAGTTGGATTGTGACAGGCGGTGTATGCGTCGTTATTTTAATATCCTCCTCCTCACGTTTGGTGGGTTAAGGTCTTTTTAAACTTCCATCGCATACGTTTCTACTGAGGAATCGTGAAGTTTCTATTTCGCTGGAGGAATTCCGAGAAATTTCCGAACTACTGATCAGGGGAGAACATTATGAGGAATTACTACCCCCTGACGAGTATGTTTTCGTCGCGGTGCCAGCCATGCATGAAGGCTTAACAACTGAGAATGCTGTTCAGCACAAGAATCCAAGTTTAATCAAAGCCTTAGGCATTTTTGAGAGCCTGTTTGTGGCATCATAAGGGCAAGGTGTTAGTTTTGATGATTTCATCGCTCGATTTCTTCGTAGTGATGCTTTATCCAAGAAAGCTCCGAAATTTGCGAAGGTCGAGGATCCTTTCAGATTTGTCCTAGACAAACTACCAGCGAAAGAAGAAGATCTGCCACAATTTTATATTCCAAGTTCGTCGACCGTGGCTTTTGACAAGATTGCTGCTCCTGGTATGGACGAGGAAACATTTTTGGTAGGCTTCATCGGTCTTTGGCTTAGCTAATTTGCAATGCCGATACACCGACGCTTTATGAGAGTCTCCATCTTTTACCCTGCACACCGCATAGCCGAAGGAGCATGAACGGCCATTGGCGTTGCATGGTTATCACACCTATATTATGGTTTAAGTACCGCAGCCAACACTTCAAATCTAGGTGCAGAAACCATGAACTTTTCCGTCCATTACTTTATGTCCTTGATTGAGATGCACGTGTTAGGTGCGTTTGCTGTGCACCGGCGGCCTGATTTCTACGAGTTTTATACTTTCCCATCAGTCATGAGATTGGTTGATGCTTCTGATCCGACTCAGTTAGGGGCTTTGCGCGTGCTGCTTAACCTGTATTCGAACGAGGGAGGCATGGTTTTCAATGATCGGGTTCTCTCTATGCCAGCGGGGCCTATTCAAAGTTATTCGATTTATTGAAGAATGGAGCGCCGACTTTGAAATATAAGGAGATCATGCACTTGTATTCGATCTGGCCGGGGTACTTGGTATTCCGATTAAATGATGTCGCTATCTTCATGCGGTATAATCCGCATCGCTTTGCCCAACAGTTGGGTTATAACCAGGGTGTGCCCCTCGAAACTTTCTTGGTTGAGCCTGCTCCCTCGCTGGAGACTGCTCGCAACGCTATTCATCACTTTATGCGACTGAACACCGGTTCTCTCTTCATGGACCCAGAGCCCGATTACATTCCAAGGCCTGTGGGACCTTTCAAGGGATGGCATTGTCATCGGGTCAGTTTAATCATTACAGAGGAGAGACAGGTGCTTTTCGAGTGTAAGGTCTCTGTGCCTACCCAAGCCGTCAATATTCCGCTGCGACCACGGTTGGTCGTTCGCCCTCCTCGAGAGACAGTGATTCAGTGATTATTCCGAAAGTTGCTCGAACAGAGTTAGCCCCTCGTATTGCTAGTATGCCTGTTCACACTGGATCTGGCGCAGGGACTCCAGATAATGCACAAGCTGCAGCGTCATCAAAGTTGGATCCCGAAGATGAAATTGGGCAACACCGTGCAAAAGTGCCTAATGGGATGAAGCGTCCTTCTTTGAGTTCTAGGTCGGGCTCTAAAAAGAGGAAGAAGTCGGTTGTGCGTTTAATCAATATCTTGCTCGAGCCTGAGCCTCTCATGCAGGGTTGTCTAGCGCGGCAACAAGGTTTCGGGAGGCATCGTCCATGCCAATTTCAAATTTTTGCCGTTCTAGCTAACCCTAGCCCTAGAATCGTTACGAGAAAATCCGACGAAACGATATGTAAGCACTTTACAACTAAGTGAATGAGGGAATACAACCTTTGTAGACCGGTCCTTCACTTCTAAACCTCCATGTCGTAGTCCCTTCGCTGCAAGTTGTGAAGAACCGGACTCTAGTAAGCGTTCATATGAAGAAATGAACAAGCTTGCTCAATGTCTTCTAGGACGAAAATGATCTACGTCGAGGAGACTCGAGCTTATGCTACCACTTCACTAATGGTGAAATTAGTGAAGCAAACACCCTAAACTAAATGGCTAATAGGAGAGGATGATGAAGTAGGAAGTGGGCTCTCTTTAGATTTATTTTTCTCACAAGGTTTCATCACTTAGAAAAAACTAGCAAGCTTTTTCTCAAGTGAGGAAGAAGATGATGAATGAAACTCATGAGATTAGAAATGCAACCATGGTGAGTGTATATCATGCACTAACCATTGTAGAGACTAAACCATAGCTATGTGTTAAGGGTTGGGTTAACAAATATCTTAAACTAGACAAACAAGTGGACTAAGTCAATGTTCTACTAGCTTCTCCAAGCTCATCCATGACTAATTCCAAATGTTTGAATTACTTAAAACTAATAAAACCTTAGCATTAACCTAGCATAGTGTGAGTCTCTTACAAACATGTTGCATGTGTAACCTTGCATGACACAACAATATATATCACATATATATTTTGTGCAAAAAGAAAACAATACATTTAACACATATCACATATATATCAATGTATCATAAGTGAGAAAAATGAATACTTAAGTGAGCTAATATTAGTTAATGTAATTTAATATATCAAATATATAATTCTACATTAAATTATTAAATCAACACTTGATTTAATAATCCGGCTATTGTCTCATATAACCGACTAATATCAATAGTAACAACTTATCGAATCAACACTTGATTCGATAACTTGGCTATATCACATATAACCGACGAATGTCACATATCGTGAGAATAGAATACGGTATCGTATATACGTACTAATCTCGGTCCTGCACATATCATATATGTGCTCCTACTCCGTTTTGCATGAACCGGGAAACCTCTGTGTAGGACTCTAAAGACTCGTCAATACGTCGGCAGTAGGTGATGATCATATCAAACACCCACAAGCCACAAGCGGTCTGCTAAATGTAACGGCCACCCGGGTATTGAGCGATCAGAAGATCAACAAGTAAGCCTGCTTGTACTCCTGTGAATCCAATCAGTAAGACTACCGTACAGTCCGATCTCTTCACATGATATGTCGCATATCACAGCCTGGGGGTGGTATAACGTCAGACCCCAATAGCTTGATAAGTCATGCCGATATAAGGTCCATAAAGGTTCGAGAAACTACTGATAACACTTACCAGTAAATCTCAACAACCCTAACCAGGGATTTCCTATTATGGCTAATCGAGCATAGCGCAACATCAGCTCCCAATACCGGGAGAGACGAAACCCCTCCTATCGCTCATTGCCTCCATATGACTCGGGACTGTACCTAAAAACCACCTTTTTGCACGATCTCTTAACCGTGGTATGGTGGAAATCAAAGCACAGTGGGAATCATACAAGACTCTATGACGATCTCGGGCCTACAGACTAACCTGTACCAGTGTCATCTGAGAACTGCTATCCGACGATAGGTATAATACCATCTAGGAGTTCTCGGCGAGTCCGTCCATTGTATCCAGTCTCCACTGAGCACTCGTATACCTTTTCTGATGTCAAACACCAATGGATATGGGATCATCCATCGCCTATTATATGGGTCGAGAAGCATATACGCTAGTTTACTCTGGAATATCGATGCCCTGTCTCGATACTCCCACGAATAGGAACGGTTATAGGGTGTACTTGTGGACTACCTTTGGCCCTACTAGTATGATCTCCATCATAGTCCTGGTAGTCAAGTACACATCCTAAGGGCTTTATCAACATGTGAAAGCAAGACATCATCACTTATACATGTCAACATGTTAAGATAAAGTGCAACCAGATAGCATACTATCATATCTAGCAAGAAAGTCCTCCCTATATATGTCCAAGCATCCACTACAATATACATCCCATGTACAGTAATGGCCTCTAGGGCATACATATAACTAACAATCTCCCACTTGCACTAAGGCCATCTGCTGTAGTATCCTATACCCAACAATATAGCAGTGGTTGTAGTATCCCATACTCAACCATCCGAAAATCTCTCAAATAGTATTTGGGAAAGCAGGCATTGGTGAGTATATCCGCCGTGTCATCCTTCGTGTCAACTCTCCTTAACCTCGTTCCCTTGAAGATCAACCATCTCCCTGATCAGGTGATACTGTCCTCAGAATATGTCTGGAACGTTGATGAGACGTTCGTTCCTAGGCAAAACCACAACTCCATTGTTGTCACAATAACAGTTATTGGATGCTCAATGGTAGGAACCATGTTCATTTTAGAACAAGAAATGCCCAGACATCCACTTTGGCAGTATCATTGGTAGTAATGTATTCAGCCTTTATCGTCTAGTATGTCACGGTATCTTGCTTGGAACTCTTCCAACATACCGTCCCTCCACTGTGGGTAAAGACAATGCCTGTGACTGACTTTCAGTCGACCTTATCACTCTGGAAGCTCGAACCAAGAACTTTCTTTTAGTGCTTCTCAAGCACTTAAGAATGTCCTCTACAGCAGTCTAGTGATTCTCCTAAGATCCGATTGATTCCTAATCACTTTACCTAGTGAGTGAGCTACATCTGGTCTGGTACATAACATCGCATACATGATAGATCCTACTACCGAAGCATAGGGTATCCCATGCACGCGATCTCTCTCCAAATTATTCTTGGAAGAAATCTTTTTGGAGAGAGTGATTCCTCAGTAAGTGGGCGAACCAACACGCTTAGAATCATCCATACTAAACCCCTTTAGTATGGTGTTAATATACCTGGATTTGGGACACTCCCAACATCCACTTAGATCTATCACTATAGATCATAATCTACAAGATGTAGTAGGTATCATCCAGATCTTCTATTGAGAATTCTCGTGATAAGAAAAGCTTGACCGATTGTAGCATAGGAAACCCTTTCCCATCAAAAGTATGTCATCTACGTACAATACGTGGAAGACAACCTTACTCTCTACAACCTTCTTGTATATACAAGGTTCATCTACCAATTTGATGAAGTCAATCTCTTTGACTGTCACATCAAAACAGATGTTCCAACTCCGTGATGCTTGCATTGATCCTGATGGAGTTAAGCATAGCTTTAAAAGTCTCAACTTTTCCATATACACCAAGAATCTTCTCAAGATCCATTTTCTTCCAATGGGTTTTATCCCTTCAGGTACAACATGCAAAGTCATACTTTGTTGGTGTACATGGATTCCATCTTTGATCGTATAACATCCAGCCTTTACAGAGTCGCCACTCGTGATGGCCTGCCTGAACCTAGTTGGGCCATCATCTAGCATGATGCAATCTTCGCTCCCACTGTCACCGAGAAGACCGTAGTATCTCTTAAGTGGATGAGGAACCCTACCAGATTCGCGGAGAGGCTGAGATTCGTCGAAGACTATTGAATCTTTTGGTTTTACCAAATCATCAGCTGTTAGTTTGTCAAGCTAGAACAACTTCCAGTTCTACCTCATGACCACAAATTTCTTCATAAGAAATTCCTTTTCTAAAAAGGTGGCATGCTGAGAAACAAAACACCTTTTGCTCCTCAGAGTGGTAGAAGATATTCCCTCACAAATGTTTGGGATATCCTAACAAACTTATACAGAACTGACCTTGCCTCGAGCTTGTCCAGATTCTGCCTTTCAACATAGGCCGGACAACCCCATATCTTAACTCGTTTAAGACATGGTCTCTTCCCATTCCATATTTCATATGTAGTGATAGGCATTGATTTGGTTGGAACCCCATTCAATAGGTATGCAGCTTTTCAAGTGCATAACTCCAAAAGGAAACAGGTAACTCAGTAATACTCATCATAGAGCGCGTCATATCACATTGGGTGCGATACCTCCGCCCGATACACTATTGTGCTGTGGTGTAATCGAAGGAGTAAGCTGAGAAAGAATCAAATTCTCTTTTTAGAAACTCTAGGAATTCTATGCGCAAGTATTCTTCTCCTCGATCACATCGAAGGACTTAATACTTCTACCGGTTAGGTTCTCAATTTCAAGCCTATATTCCTTGTATTTCTCAAAAGTTTCAGACTTGTGTTTCAACAGGAACATATGTCCGAATCTTGAGAGATTATCAGTGAATATAATGAAGTATGAAGAACCAACCTTGGCATTTGTAGACATAGGACCGTATACACCATCATGTATCCATCCCAAGAGTTCACTAACTCTTTCTCTGTTTCCAGTAAATAGAGTGTTGGTCATTTTACCTTTGAGACAAGACTGGCAAGTATCATAAGATGAAAATTCGAACAGATTCTTATATTCATCCTTATGTAACTTAGGTTATCGTGTCGCATTGATATGAGTTAGTCTACAATGCCTCAAGAAGGATTCGTTCATTTCTGAACTACTCCTCTTGTGTATATTCTATATACTTTGAACTGTAGTTTGATTTAGAACGTGTATGCTATTTCATAATGTGCCTGATCCAATCAACGCTTGATTAAGGAAAATGTTCATAACATTATCCTTCTATACATAATTATATCCTTCTCTAACTTAATAAAGAAACCGATGTAATGTTGTATATCAGGTTCGGTATCTAATAACATTTGTTTAGAATCAATGTATTAATACAAGGTGATATTCGCCAACTGACTTGGCTGCAACACTTGCACCATTCTCTACACTTAGAGACATATCAACCAATCCCAGTTCTCTACCTTTCTGTAGCATATGTAACATCTTACATATGCGGGATCCTGATCTGGTATCACATACCCAGGACGTAGAGGATACTAAGAAATAGTTCTTGGTAATGAACGCACACGAAGAATATGCATCAACATGCTTATTCCTCGATTGGGTCGTGTGGAAATCCGGATATTCCCCTATTTCCGGCTCGGACTTATAACAATTATAAGATAGAGCGGAACTAACGTTCCCTAGGACAGTATAATAAGCAGGTTCGGTCAATGCATCCATATTATTATCTTGATTAAGGCGTGACATGGTTGCTACCAGGAGAGAGAGAAGAAAACACTCTGCGTGCGCTCTTGCAAAATTAGATTGGTTATTATTTTATCTAATCAGGATGGCTCCCACTGTTTTAGTCAAATTTTCCTTCAAACCCTAAAAGGTAAGACTAGCCGGGATTAATTACACCCTACAAGTTCGCCAATCTTTCGGCCAGGCCAGTGTCGGTACTTTGAGGGAAGTTCCCCGTGCTTTCGTAAGGACCTAATTAAAATAAACCTCGTTTTCCCAGGGGCGTAACCCCATTAACACCTTTCTAGACACCTACTTGATCGGCTAATTGTAATGTGTAAAAACTCTCCCAGGAGTAACTCTTACTCGCAGTGGGTATCGGGCTCCAACTATCTCATAGACACTACTACAATATGAGGTTGCCCCTACGGATAATGGAATCCGTAGGGACAGATGTTTGTTGCCCCTACGGATTAGTCCGTAGGGCCTAATGGTTGTCCCTACGGTGCCCGACGTTTTAATTTAAAAATATTAAATCGTAATTTGTTATTTGGCCCTATGGAGCCATAAACCAATGACCTATGGACTAATCCGTAGGGGCATCTAAATGGGAATTTAATAAAAAAAAGGCACAGAAATGCCCTACGCCTCGATCTCGCTCGCGCGTTCCCAAAATTCCCAAAATTCTCGTCGTCGCCACCGCCCTCCGTTCTCGTCGTCGCCACCGCCGTCCGTTCTCGTCGTCGCCACCGCCCTCGTTCTTCCTCGTCGCCGATTGCGCGCATCGTCAACCACCGATCGAGCGTCTCCGTCGTCTCCTCCACCGCCTACAGGTTAGTAAATCTCCAAATAAACATAATTTTGATGATTTTAGGGCTAGGGTTCAGGGTTAGGGTACCGATGAGGGTTAGGGTTAGGCATCGGTTGGGGTTAGGGTTAGGGTTAGGGTTCGGTTGGGGTTTGGTGTTGGGGTTAGGGTTGGGGTTGGGGTTCGGCTGGGACTGGGTTTGGGGTTACGGTTAGGGCTAATGTTAGGGTTGGGGTTCGGCTGGGGTAGGGCCGGGGCTAGGGTTGGGGATAATGAAAATTTTGTATAGAAAATTACAAAGGTTTATAGGCCTATAATCGATGATGAAGCGACAGTTTACCTTTTTGGGAATAAGACAAACGAGAGTAGAATTAACAGCCTTGGGCACCTCTTTATGTTTGAAAAAATATTTCCCAGCTTCCAAAAGATCTTCACTAATAATCTGCCATGCAGCCAAATAGAACTTGTCAGAGAACCCATCAGGACCAGGAGCACTATTTGGATCCATATTCTTAATACCACTGTGTAGCTCTTCAATAAAAGGAATATCATTAAGTATTTTATTTTCAACATCTAAAATCATATTAGAAATGATATGTCTGCAATCAAATTCTGCCTTTATATTTTGTGAAGTAAAAGCTTTTTCAAAATGAGAAGCTGCCATATGAACAATCTGTTTATGCTCCTCAAAACAAATGCCTTCTACATTTTGCAACTTTGTAATTCTGTTTTGACATCTTCTGACATTAACCCAACAATGAAAGAATTTGGTATTTTTATCACCATCTGAAATCTATTTTATCCTTGATTTATGTCTCCAAAAAAATTGAGGAAGGTTGTGTTTGTTATATCAAAAACCTTTTTGTTGAACCCAATAGGTGAAAGTTTAGAGTTGTTATAGATAACTCTTACATGTTGCTTAATGCATGTACCATTGTTAAGAGAGTGCAAGGTGGAGAACAATAATTTGTTTCAACGGCACTTTTTTCAAGTTAAAACCAATATATGATATTCGATGATAATATGAAACTTTCATATTCTCATCGATACTCATATATGAAACTCAAAGCGCCACATAGTCCCCGTCTATCGGTTAACATACGTTCGATGTTCGTCGTGATATAGAACTATACGAAGGTTGTTAAATATCGGACGGTATAGCTCGATACTAACAACCGTCGTGTAGTCTATGTGACGAGAAGATTCAATTGTATGATAACCGATAGATTTGTCCCGTGTGGACAAGTTAGGAATGTATAAAGCAAACACCTTCATTCACTTGTGTTTTCATCTGTTTCGAGATATTTCGTCGGTACTTTTCCGCTGGTTCTCCGTGTACAAAGATAGATTAGATGTTCATTTCAACATTGTTTCACAGCTTTGAAATGATTATCTATTCTATTACAATGTACTCGGAGAACAGTGGGGAGGTGCTGCTGAAATTTACTCGAAACGGTTGAAAGCACAAGCGAATGGGTGTTCGCTCTATACATTCTTAATGGGATAGAAGCCTTACCCCCGACAGCCGAAACACACACATACAACAAGAAACACAACAAACGCATCATTAGAGAGTGATTCAAGATGTTCAAATTAAAACCAATATATGATACTCGATGATAATATGAAACTTTCATATTCTCATCGATACTCATATATGAAACTCAAAGCGCCACTTAGTCCCCGTCTATCAGTTAACATACGTTCGATGTTCGTCGTGATATAGAACTGTACGAAGGTTGTTAAATATCGGACGGTATAGCTCGATACTAACAACCTTCGTGTGGTCTATGTGACGAGAAGATTCAATCGTATGATAACCGATAGATTTGTCCCGTGTGGACAAGTTAGGAATGTATAAAGCAAACACCTTCATTCACTTATGTTTTCATCCGTTTCGAGATATTTCGTCGGTACTTTTCCGCTTGTTCTCCATGTAAAGATAGATTAGATGTTTATTTCAACGTTGTTTCACAGCTTTGAAATGATTATCTATTCTATTACAGTGTACTCGGAGAACAGCGGGGAGGTGCTACCGAAATTTACTCGAAACGGTTGAAAGCACAAACGAATGGGTGTTCGCTCTATACATTCTTAATGGGATAGAAGCCTTACCCTCGACAGCCGAAACACACACATACAACAAGAATACACAACAAACGCATCATTAAAGAGTGATTCAAGATGTTCAAGTTAAAACCAATATATGATACTCGAAGATAATATGAAACTTTCATATTCTCGTCGATACTCATATATGAAACTCAAAGCGCCACTTAGTCCCCGTCTATCGGTTAACATACGTTCGATGTTCGTCGTGACATATAACTATACGAAGGTTGTTAAATATCGGACGGTATAGCTCGATACTAACAACCGTCGTGTAGTCTATGTGACGAGAAGATTCAATCGTATGATAACTGATAGATTTGTCCCGTGTGGATAAGTTAGGAATGTATAAAGCAAACACCTTCATTCACTTGTGTTTTCATCCGTTTCGAGATATTTCGTCGGTACCTTTCCGTTGGTTCTCCGTGTACAAAGATAGATTAGATGTTCATTTCAATGTTGTTTCACAGCTTTGAAATGATTATCTATTCTATTACAGTGTACTCGGAGAACAGCGGGGAGGTGCTGCCGAAATTTACTCGAAACGGTTGAAAGCACAAGCGAATGGGTGTTCGCTCTATACATTCTTAATGGGATAGAAGCCTTACCCCCGACAGCCGAAACACACACATACATCAAGAATACACAACAAACACATCATTAGAGAGTGATTCAAGATGTTCAAGTTAAAACCAATATATGATACTCGATGATAATCTGAAACTTTCATATTCTCATACATGAGTATCTTCAAATATAACTTTGATTATCGATAATTTATTCTTTTCAACGACAAACGCACACACAAAGCATATACACGGATTTTCTCGTTTGTCAGTAACCATCCCGTTCTTAGATTTCTCAATATAGTCATCATAACCTACAATTTATATGTTATACAGTGTAACATGGCCCATGAGTACGTCAGAGTTAAGGACTGGATGTATGTGGATTGGCAACAACGTATGCAACCTAAGTTTGTCGCAGGAGTTGCGGCTTTTATTGAATTTGCACACACACATAATAAGATCGTGATAGAGAAGATTCTCTGCCCGTGTGATAGATGTGGGAATAAGTACTGGCAGAAAGTAGAATTGGCAGAGCTTCATATTGTAAAATATGGTTTTACTAGACTTTATACAACTTGGCTATATCACGGGGAAGGAGAAGAACGCAGTAATGCGGCAGAAGAAGAAGGAGAAGACGATAATGCGGTAGGAGAAGAAGGAGAAGACGGTAATGCAGCAGCCGAAGAAGACGGTAATTTCTTTCCATCAGAAGAAATGGAGGATATGGTAGAGGCTGCCCTAGGTGAATCTATTCGTACCGAAGATGACATTCCTTCCGGTCAAGGACCGCGTGCGGATAAATATGAAAATTTCATGAATGATGCTAGAAAACTAATTTATGAGAATACAAAGTATTCCACTTTCTCATGGTTCGTCCAACTTTTCCAGATTGAGTGCTGTTCCCCTCCGAATGACGCGGCGGAGACGCGGTGGACATCTTGGGCCTGAGATGCTATATGGTTTTATCCGTCCACCTCTCCGAAGATGCCAAGTTGATTTATGGCACCGTGTATCAGAGGTTTAGACGGATACGGCCGATGTAGCAGACTTCGTCAGATTCCCCCTCGCTAGAGGGGTTTTTGATTGTGGGGACGCTCTTCCCAGCAGGCGCAAGCCCCTGCAGTTAATTACGCTACCGCATCGCGGTAACCACTTTCTCCTTCTCCAGAATTTTACTTCGTGTCGTGTGTGTTTGTTTTGTTTGTGGTTGCCCGTGGATTCTATACGGAGACTAAGTGATGCCGTCGCCCATAGGACGTGGATTAGTCCAAATCCGTGTTTACTTAGATTTGGGTTTGGTGTTTTAGTTTAAGGATACGTTAGCCATATTGAGGCTAAGATCAACTTAAACTTTTGTTAAGGATACGTTAGCCTAATCTCCAAACTAAGATCAACTTAACGGGATCGTTTAGATCCAACAAAAGAGCAATTGGCTCTATTGTTTAGTTTAATGACGTTGCGGTCGATTTTCAGTTTAGGGATATGGTGGTCCATCATTCCCATTTGGGGACGAGCATTAGTTTAAGGACATTTCGGTCCAACGTTCCCATTTTGGGACGAATGTTAGTTTAAGGACGTTTCGGTCCACGAGTTTAGGGACCCCGCAGTCCGTATCGATGTGTGGTTATCGGAACCCGTCACCTCTCTGACGTCGTTGAAGGATTACAACGATAGGTGTCAGGGGAGTTCGGAGATGTACCCTTGAACCGGATGTAAATTGATTTAGGAGAGCAGTCTTGCTCAGTCAATTTAATTTGAGGACTTACGGCTATGATTGCGCTAAGTCCAGTTGAGAATATTCAACGTTTTTATCTTTGGCCTATTAGGCCTGTGCTAGGGCTTTGCCCCTTTTTAGTAATGCACTGCATTTTATTCTGGCCTGCTAGGCCTTTTTGATTTGGGCTCAGTCCCTTTGTAAATGATGCAGAGCATTTGTTTGGGCTCTGCCTTTCTTTAAAATAATGCACTGTATTTAATTTGGCATGTTAGGCCTTTTTTAATTGGGCTTGGCCCTTCTGTAAATAATGCAGTGCATTAATTATTTGACAGTAGCTTGTCAGGCGCTTTGCACCAATTATTGAGCGCAAGCGCTTGTGGTGGTGACACGTGTCACGCTCTGGTGAACGCAAGCGCAACAGCGCAGTACGCTGCGCCAGTGCGCTGCGCTGTTGCGCTACTGACACGTGGCGCGCTCTGGTGAGTTGCGCCAACTTTAAAGAGCAATACTCTCTTTTAAAAGCGCACAACGCAAGTGATCTTGGAGCAGGCACGTGGCGCTCTCTGGTGGCTTGCGCCCACCCAGGAGCGCAACAGTGTAGTTTTTCAAGTGCAAGGCACTGTTTTAATTTCTTGATCCAACTTTGGATTCAAGAAAAGAATCTTTAAGATTCCAGAACCGCTGGTTCATAAAAAGGTGCAGGGCACTGTTATTATTATTATTTTTATTTATTGAAGATCATTGATCTTGTTCTTAGATCAATGATCTATTCAGAAGAAATTCTTCTTTTTTTATAAAGGTTTTTACCTTTTTTCTTCTTGAGTTCTACTCACAATTCTTCAGAGTTCTCTCTATTTTGTTGTTTTTTGAAGTTCTTGATGATTTCGATGTTTTGAATTGGGGTCTAGGGGCCTTTATATAGTGCCCATTAATTTGTTAAATTTGTTAAAGAGATCATTCTCTGAGTGATTTGGGGAATTTTCCCCACCGTTGGATCTTTGATCCAAGGGCTTCTGTTTTAGAGAAGACAATCTTCTTGTTTTAACAAGAACAGGAAGATCTTACTGGAATTTTAATTCTGTTTAACGCAAACGCCCCAGCGCTTGACACATGTCATACAGCGCACAGCGCAGTGCAACTGCGCTTGCGCAACTGCGCTGACACGTGTCGCGCAGCGCAGCGCTTGCGCAACTGATGCGTTGCTTCCTTTAATTTTTGTTTTAAATAGAGCCTTGCTCTGATTGGGCGCGCTGCCTTGGGTGCTGCGCTCCCTGCGCTGGCGTGTCTGATTTTGACACGTGGCGCCCTGTGCAGTGCAGAGGATCTGAAGCGTTGCTTCATTTATTAAAATTTTAATTTTTCAAAGTAGAGCTTTGCTCTGATTGGGGGAATCGGAAGCGTTGCTTCATCTCCCGCTTTGGAATTTGAACAGAGCTTTGCTCTGATTGGGGTAAACAAATGCCCCCTACCGTTGCGCTTACGTGGCTCCAAACGCGAGCGCAACGGTGGCAGAATTCCAACCGTTGCGGCAACTTTTGGAAGTTGAAAGGGCATTTGATGCCTATAAATAGGACCTTTGGTTTCTCAACAGATGATTATCATCTTCAAACTTTTTACATTCAGAATCTCAGAGCCCTGCTCTTTATTTTTAAGAACTCCAAGAGTTAAACTCTTAAAACTTTTAGGTAAAATCTTTAAATTAAATTAAATTAAATTAATTTTCATTGACAGAGCCTTGCTCTTAATAGATCCCTGATCTAAAGAAAACCCATTTAGGGTTTCACTTAGCAGAGCTTTGCTCTAAAGGGGTCCCAAGAGAATTAAGGAGTACCCTATTAGGATTCCATTAATAGAGCTCTGCTCTCTAAAAGATTTTCCTTGGATTTTCTTAATTCATTAATGGAGCTTTGCTCCTTCCAAATCATATAGAAGAACTCTTAAGAATTCTTCATGGATCTTGGAAGTTAAAGATGGCATTTTGTATTATTATTATTATTATTATTATTATTATTATTATTATTATTATTATTATTATTATTATTATATCATCTTTTCAGAGCAAAGCTCTCAATGTTCTTAGGGGATTTTTCTCAAATTCTCCTCATGACTGATTTTGGCAGGTGTCACTCCTGTCTGCAGAGCATTGCTCTCGAGGAGTTTTAACTCCCTGTCCTTTTTTTTATTGCCAATTTTCCAATGATATTTCCTTCAGGCATTATGGCTGTTCATCTATACAGTCTGCACGAATTCATCACCTACGAGGATATTCGCGTACATGGCCGTCATCAAAACCAGGAGTTTACAGATGCCCAGTGTGCGGAGGTTATGGGTCGCTTGAACGCACGCGTTGGTTGGCTACTCCCTCGCCGTTCTGCTCTCTTGAAAGTCATGCTGGGAGCAATTTGGAGAGCACTCCCGGGGTTCCACGAGGCCATGCCGCTCAATGCGCTGGATGATGCCGAAGACAAGGTGCATTCAGTGTACCTGTCGGGGCTGATCTCGAAGAAACGGCGGGATAGCCTCATCGACATTCTGCATCAAATTTTCCAACAGACAACGATAATCGCTGCTTATCGAAGGATGGGGGGTTCGCCGAAGATCTTGACACACAGGAGCGCGAGAGGTTGCGCACGAGAATAATCAGAAAGGCCAGAAGAACTCTAGATGGCCTTACTTTTGAATTCCTCAATCCGTGCCCTGGATCTGAGGTTATACCGTTGTAATTATTTGAATAATGTTTTTCGTTTATTTCATTCATGATTGTAAGAATTTTTGGCAATATGAATGGAAAATTTTTATTCCAGCTTGTCTTATTTCTCGTTCTGAGTCTTTTGTCCATGCATGAATGAGTGTGTCTCAAACGCTTGATCAAATGCAATTCAGAAGTTTTTTTATCAGCATGCTGTCTTGATAAACAAGGTCGAAAGATAATAGAATAAGCATCTTAGTTTCTTCAAGAAATAGCGATGGCTTAGGCCGCATGTTCAGATCTGCTGCCTAAGACTTTTCAACTCTATAAGCCGTGAGGGTCTCATAGAGATTTTTCTCCCTACGGATTGAGAGGATCTCGTAGGTGGATTTTCTCCTTAGGAATCGTGAGGATTCCTAAGTGCGTTTTCTCTTATAAGTCGTAAGGATCCTATAAGAGAATTTTCCCTCTTACGAGTCGAGAGGACCCGTAAGCGGTTGTTTCCTTCCTTGTCGAGATTCGACTTTGGAGAGTGAGACCCGTGAATAGTATGCAAGAGACCATTTTAGACCGACTTGCAGGGTCCCAGTGCTCAGGAAACAAGTTCTTTAATCCCTGCTGCCTAAGGCTTTATCTTGCAAGTTGAGACGAATCGGGAAGTTCTCGCGGAGACACTGGTTTCTCTGCGGGCCGACGCGAATCAGGAGGCTCTCATCAAGGATGCTAGTTTCCCTGAATTGAGGAGTTTTCCAGGGACACTGGTTTCCCTGGGGTTGAAACGAATCGATGTATTCCTGCAAAGACGCTAGTTTCTCTGCGGGTCGACGCGAATCAGGATGTTCTCGTCAAGGACACTGGTTTCCCTGAGTCGAAGTATTTTGCCGAGGACGCTAGTTTCCTCGAAGTTGAAACGAATCGGAGTATTCCTGCGGAGACACTGGTTTCTCTGCGGGCCGACGCGAATCAGGAGGCTCTCATCAAGGACGCTAGTTTCCCTGAATTGAGTCATTTGCCAGGGACACTGGTTTCCCTGGGGTTGAAACGAATCGATGTATTCCTGCAAAGACGCTAGTTTCTCTGCGGGTCGACGCGAATCAGGATGTTCTCGTTAAGGACACTGGTTTCCCTGAGTCGAAGTATTTTGTCGAGGACGCTAGTTTCCTCGAAGTTGAAACGAATCGGAGTATTCCTGCAAAGACGCTAGTTTCTCTGCGGGCCGACGCGAATCAGGAGGCTCTCATCAAGGACGCTAGTTTCCCTGAATTGAGATATTTGCCAGGGACACTGGTTTCCCTGGGGTTGAAACGAATCGATGTATTCCTGCAAAGACGCTAGTTTCTCTGCGGGTCGACGCGAATCAGGATGTTCTCGTCAAGGACACTGGTTTCCCTGAGTTGAAGGATTTTGGCGAAGACACTGGTTTCTTCGGGG
Organism: Agapanthus africanus; assembly: GCA_030015575.1. NCBI lineage: Eukaryota > Viridiplantae > Streptophyta > Magnoliopsida > Asparagales > Amaryllidaceae > Agapanthus > Agapanthus africanus. The sequence continues at coordinate 257,364,492 of CM057341.1, forward strand.
TTGAAACGAATCGGAGTATTCCTGCGAAGACACTGGTTTCTCTGCGAGCCGACGCGAATCAGGAGGCTCTCATCAAGGACGCTTGTTTCCCTGAATTGAGGTATTTGCCAGGGACACCGGTTTCCCTGGGGATTGAACTAATCTGTGGCGGTCTTTCGGGTTTTATATGAGTTACCGTCAAAATCGTGAAGCTATGAATTTGATCTTCGCTTCGTTTGCTGGCACTGTGTCTGTTGTATCGAGACGAATGTCACAGTTGTCTCTAGGTTGTTGGTGAGCCGTCGAGATTTGGCTTTGCTTTCTGGCGGAGCCTGTTGGGAAGGTATGGTTCCGTGTTTGTTTGTGCCCTTGGATTGTATACAGGGATCGATGTGATCTCACCTGTAGGGCAAAAGTTTCATCATTTTTCTTTTATATTATTGCTTTATTTCCGCGATGCTCTATCATTTCAGCGTTTACATCGCGAAGGTCGCGATTGCCCAATCGTTTCGGCTATTTCCCGCGGTGCCCAATCATTTCGGCTATTTATTTTATCTTTACTCGCTGCTTTTCATTGCGAGTTGCCCAATCATTTCAGTTATTTTGTGCGCATGCGTTTTTACTTGCTGCTCTTTTTTATTGCAAGTTGCCCCATCATTTCGACTATTTCGTATGCATGCGCGGCCTATTGGCTTTTCTCCATAAACCTGAAATTAGACACCGATTTCGGCATCAGCACCGCTACAACTGGGATGTTGCCAGGAGCGAATCATCATTTGCCTCTGTCGATGTCGAAAAAAGGTGGCTTAGCGAACAGGGTTAAGGTCCTGTCGACTAAGGCTTTTGACTTCATGAGCCGTAAGGGTCCCACAAAGGTATTTCTCCCAACAAGTCGTGAGGATCTTGTAGGTGTATTTTCTCCTAAGGAATCGTAAGGATTCCTAAGTGTATGTTCCTCTGTAAGTCGTAAGGATCTTACAAGAGGGTTTTCTCCTTGTAAATCGAGAGGACCTACAAGGGTTGTTCATCATGCGAACATATCCCCAGTCACGGATGGGACTTGGTTAGGGAAATGTTTATTCGCGCCCGTGGATTGTATACAAGGGTCAGAATTGAACCACTTGTAGGGCAATATCGAAGGTTGTGGAGGTTGCTTAAGCACAGGTTTAGGTCTCTTTAATTTAAGACTTTCAAATCTTATGAGCCGTGAAGGTCCCATAAGAGAGTTCTCTTTACGAGTCGTGAGGATCTCGCAAGTGTATTTTCTCCTTAGGAATCGTGGGGATCCCTAAGTGTGTTGCTCCCTTGTGAGTCGTAAGGATCTCACGCGGGTGGTTCTTCCTTACTGTTAGTCATATGTATGCCCTAGAGGCCATTACTGTACATTGGATGTATATTGTAGTGGATGCTGGGACATATATAGGTAGGACTTTCTTGCTCGACATGATAGTACGCTATCTGGTTGCTCTTTATCTTAACGTGTATACTTTCTGTCTCTCTGTTACATGTTGATAAAGCCCTTAGGATGTGTACTCGACTTCCAGGACTGTGATGCAGATCATACTAGTGGGGCCTGGATAGTCCATGAGTACATCCTTCAATATTCCTAGTCGAGGGAATATCGAGACGGGGCATCGATATTCCAGAGTAGACTAGCGTATATCTTCTCGACCCATTCGATGGGCGATGGATGATCCCATATCCATTGGTGTTTGACATCAGAGATGGTATACGGGTGCTCAGTGGAGACTGGGTACACTGAACGGACTCGCCGAGAACTCCCAGATGGTATTATACCTCACGTCAGATGGCAGTTCTCTGGTGACACTGGTACAGCTTAGTCTGTTGACCCGAGATCGTCATAGAGTCTTGTGTGTCTCCCACTGTGCTTTGATTTCCACCCTACCACGGCTCTACTGAGTCGTGCAAACAGGTGGTTTTCGGGTACAGTCCCGATTCACATGGAGGCAATGAGCGATAGGAGGGGATTCGTCTCTCCCGGTATTGGGGGTTGATGTTGCGCTATGCTCGACTGGCCATAACAGGAAATCCCTGGCCAGGGTTGCGATGACCTACTGGTAAGTGTTATCAGTAGTTTCACACATGTTATGGACCTTACGTCGGCATGACTTATCAAGCTATTGGGGTCTGACGTTTACCACCCCTAGGCGAGATATGCGACATATCAGACGAACAGACCGGACTGTACGGTAAGTGTTACTGGTTGGATTCACAAGAGTGTGAGCGGGCTTGCTCGTCGATCTTCTGATCGCTCAATACCCGGGTGGCCGTTACGTTTAGCAGACCGCTTGCGGCTTGTGGGTGCTTGATATGATCATCATCTGCTACCGGCGTATTGACGAGTCTTTAGAGTCCTACACAGAGGTTTCCTGGCTCAAGCGAAACGAAATAAGAGCGCATATGAGATATGTGCGGGACCGAGAATAATGCGTGTATGTGATACCGTATTTCATTCTCGCGATGAATGTGTCGAAAGGTTGTATGCGATATAACCTAGTTATCGAATCAAGGATTGTTTCGATAAGATGATACATTAGATATTAGTCGGTTATATGCGATATGACCGGATCGTTAAATCAAGTATTGATTTAATGATTTAATGCATAATTATATATTTGATATATTACTTTGCATTAACCAGTATTGGTTCACTTTAAAAGGATTTTCTCACTTGAAGTGCACATTGTGTATATGATATATTTTTGTGCACAAGATTGTATCATGTTTGATGATACTTGGTCATTTGGGTTTGTGTAAAGATTAAACCATGTTTAGTGAATGGTTAGGGTTTCTTTTCTCTTATTTATTTATCCATTTATTATTGTTTTGGAAAAGATAAAGAGAAAAAGAAATGGTGGCTTAGTTTGTTTTTGTTGAAGCTTCTTGAAGCTTTGAACAAGTCCACCATTCTTGTCTCATGTCTAACCCTAACCATTCATCTAACCTAAGTTAAATCTCTACACTAAACCATGGTTGAATTATGATAAGTATCATATTGTTTTCCTTTTTTTAAATATACTTATCATTATTTTCTATCATATTATCTTCTTCTTCTTCTTCATCTTCAACAAATGAAGAAGCTTGTCTTCATCAATGGCAAGTTGAGCATATGAGTGAGAAATTCAATTCTAAAGTGAACCCACCTCCTATTTCTTCATCCTCTACCTCTTGCCAAGTAGTATAGGGTGTTTCCTTCACAAGTTTTAATGGCTTTGTAAAGGTAGAGCTTGATCTAGTGATGCCTCGACGTAGTTCATCTTCGGCATCGAAGCCGACGACCAAGCCCGCCCATTTCTTCGATGAAGCCGATGCTAGAGTTTGGGATCCGACTTGGACAGCGGAGGGACATCGTCGCGGAGCCTGGGACGTGGAGGACCGGATCTACAAAGGTTGTAGCTTCTTTCCTTTAGTTAAAAGTCGTTAACTTGCATCGCATAGCCTATATATCTAGTTAACGATCCGTATTAGGGTTTCTCGGCACTTGTAAAATTTAAATTGGCCGTGTTTGATCACTTGCAAGACTTCATTAGTGTGCCTAGGAACCCTACAGTGGTATCATAGCCTAGCTAGAGCCTTAGGCGATGCGTAGACGGAGTTAGAAATCCGATCAAACCGAAACCGTAACCCTAATATTGCTCTTTGTACATTTTTGAAAATCGTGGATTTTTGAGAATTAAAAATATGCAGAAAACTCAGTAGACGATTCTAAGAATTACTGTATAAAACGGAGCCCATGAATCCATCAAAGAGCGGCGGAACCGCGGCATTAGCATGCTAATGCGGCGGTTCCGCGGCCCTTTTGTCTCCTCTTGCAATAAATTTTGCACAGTAATTCCTAGTTTGCAGTGCTGGTTTTCCTGGGAATTTTTAATATTTTTTCAAGAGTTGAATTTTCTTGGTTGTATTGGGGACTCGGTGTATCGATCGGATTGTCTAATTTTGTCAGTGTGTTTTTCCGGGTATTTTTAGAATATGTTAAAAAGTTCGACCGGATATAAATACCCACTTTTTCCCCTGCCGGGAAATTTCCAATTGTTGGATTTTTCCGTAGTTTAACGACGTTCTAAGTAGTGCAAGTAACGCGATGGTCCCTCTAGAAGACAACAAACCTTAACTCGATTATGTGACCGTCTTGAACTGCCCTTAGAACCTTCGGGTTTGGGGCAGTACGGCGTGCCACATGTGAGGTGTTGGCTTGACCCTTCTACGGCTGGACCGTTGGTACTGAGGCACGAACTGAATGCTGTTAGACTTATTTCATGTGTTGAGCTGTATCGGGAAAACTTGGGTGTTCGATTGTTCGATCGAAAAGTTTAGCGTTTTCTATTTATCCGGAATGTGATACAATAATTGGAATTCACAAGTAGTTATGAGATAACGGAATGAATATTATAAACATAGCAGTTTAGTCTCACTTGATCGGTTGCCACGGAGTTTTGATGTGATCAAAAGTCCGTCGCAATCACGTAGCGTACGCGGATACTCGCCGGGTAAACTTAATAGACACCCTCACCCCATAGCCCCGACCAAGTGACTGTAGGAGAACCCCGTCGCCGAAAGCATCCGTTTGGGTGCTCGCGGTAGCGGTGTTCCGCCTTGGTGCACTTAGTCGACGGCGTCGGGGGTGCGGCCGCCTACTAAAGTTTGCGACGAGCATTCGATCAGTTTTTCGGGAATCTTGTTGAATTGCCCGACTTGGTATTGAAAAGTGTTTTCGATAATGAGACTAAAATGCGGGGTTTATAATTGTTGGGCATGCGATGTCTAAAGAATTCATTTTATTAGGCATGTGATGTCTAGAGGAGTTGCGGATTCCAACTGTTGTAGTTTTACACTTTCTTTTCTGTGACCGAAAGTGTAATATGTGATGTCGCCGATTTCGTTGCTATATGTCAACGACAATTGGGATGCGCATATTTACTTACGTTGATGACATGTGATGTTATGTGTTGCTGGATATGTTATATTGGATCGTCGTGTTTGAATAGCCGGGGTTTTTTTTATGTGAGATGAGTGTTTTTTCATTTTCATTCATGTAAAAACTTGTATGTAATATTCTTTTATTGGGGCACTTCCAGGTTGCGGAAGATGTCACCTTTGTATATTATTTACTTTTCTGCACTAGGATAGACCCAAGGAGGAGGGCACAAGTAACCGGGTTCTAGGGTCCAGTAGGAAACCAACTCGAGGAGTCGAGTCCGGGTCTCCTAACCCTAGAATTGGTAGGGTTGCTTGCCGCTCTCGTAGGGGTTTAGGGGTGTGGGATAGGCTATTCATCACGACCGTGGAATCCTGTTTTATACTGGCTCGTATTGAAAACACGGACGTCCTAGTATATCCAATATTTCATATGTTTCTTCTGCTTTGATGTGATCATGTGATGTTCTGTGACAGATATTATATATAGTATATATGATATATTATATAGACGTTGCTTATGTTTTACACCCGCGCTAGCCCTGCCCCGCTCTGCCGTTAGTTACCTAACCTAACGGTGCAGACGGGACATCGAGGCGAATGCGGATGGCATAAGCGTACGTTATATTTATCTTTGATGTTTAGGTGGACTTAAATGATGGGATATTCATTAATGAGATTAATGAAAGAAAATAAACCTAATTGATGTTGTGGAATCGAATTTCAAAATAAAAACAGGTAGCTACAGTTCTTGCTTTGCATCGCGGTGTTCCTTGTAGAACATCCTGCACCTTATTCGATAGGGAAAGGACCGAGATCCCTTCACCGGGAGTGACTCCTTTAGCAATAATTGGCAGATGCTACAACCCTCGGTTTGTCTTTTGATAGCTTCTATAGTTTATGCTTTGCACAGTGATATATATGATATATCCCGCACCTCATTCGACGAGGAAAGGGCCGACGATCCCTTCACCGGGAGTGACCCCTTTAGCAAAACTAGAAAAGCCTCAAAAACATTCCATTTAAAAACCATTTGATTCCGCAACGAGATCAAGTTCAAAGCGTTAAAGGTTTTCACAAAAACCATTCGCAACCTTCCGTCATTTTAGGAAGTAGAGTACTTAGTATTCGTGCTTTATTTGTTGACCTTAGTTAAGGCACAGTGTACGGTAGCTAAGTGATGTCTTCCTACACCGCATATGATGCGATTAGTTAGGACAGTCGCGTGACTTTGTTGACCTTAGTTAAGGGTCATGTGGGTGGGTCTAATTAATCACGAAATGACGGGTAGAACTTGACTAGTGCTTATGATTTGCTGACCATAGTTAAGGTCATAAGTGCTAGTGGTAAAAATCTTTATCAGGAGTTTCAAGTGTTGAAATTTGCAATGAGATTGCATATCTTCTATGTGATAGTTGGATCCCGATACCCACTGCGAGTAATTGTTACTCCTGGGAGAGTTTTGCACTTTGCAATTAGCCGATCAAGTAGGTGTCTAGAAAGGTGTCAATGGGGTTACGCCTCTGGGAAAACGAGGTTTACTGTAATTAGGTCCGTGCGAAAGCACGGGGAACCTCCCTCAAACTACCGACACTGGCCTGGCTGAAAGATTGGCGAACTTGTAGAGTGTAATTAATCCCGGCTAGTCTTTCCTTTTAAGGTTTGAAGGAAGATTTGATAAAAACAGTGGGAGCCATCCTGATTAGATAAAATCTATAACCAATCTAATCTTGCAAGAGCGCACGCAGAGTGTTTTCTTCTCTCTCTCTCCAGGTAGCGACCATATCATGCCTTAATCAAGATAATAATATGGATGTATTGACCGAACCCGCTTGTTATAATGAGCTGGGGAACGTTGGTCCCGCTCCATCTTATAATAGTTATAAGACCGAGCAGGAGTTAGGGGAATACCAGAATTCCTATGCCGCCCAAACGAAGAAAGTGCATATGATGCATCTCCTTCGGGTGTGTTCATTACAAAGAACTGTTTCTCAGTATCCTCTACGTCCTGAGTATTTGTTGCCGGATCAGGATCTCAGATATGTAATCTGTTACTTAGGGATACAGCTAGGTAGAGAACTGAGAACGGGTGATAAGTTTCATGAGACAGAAAACGGGGCAAGTGTTGCAGCCAAGTCTGTTGGTCACTGTCACCCTGTATTCTAAATACATTGATTCTGAACGAATGTTATTAGATACCGAACCTAATATACAAAATCATATCACTCTCTTTATTAGTAAAGAAATGATAAAATTTTGTATTGTTGGATAATGTTTTGAACATTTCCTATATCAAAAGTTGATCGGTTCAGGCACGTTATCTAAAAGCATTGATGTTCTAAATCAAACTACAGTTCTTAGTATACGGAACACACATAAGAGGAAGAGTTCAAAAATGAACGAAACATTCTTGAGGCATTGTAGACTAGGTCATATCAATGTGACCCGACTGGCTGAAGTTACATTTTAGATGCATATTTAAATCAGTTTGAATTTACATCTTGTGAAACTTGCCAGTCATGTCACAAAGATAAGATGACCATAGCTCTGTTTGTTGGAAACAGAGAAAGAGTTAGTAAACTCTTGGGACTGATACATTATGATGTATGTAAGGTCTCCTGTCTACACATGCCAGGACTGGTTCTTTATACTTCATTACGTTCTCTGATAATCTCTCAAGATTCAGACATATGTTCCTATTGAAACACAAGTCCGAACCTTTTGAGATATTCACAGAATATAAGTTAGAAGTAGAGAACCAACAGCCGGGTATAAGTATTATGTCCTATGATAAGATCAGGGAGGAGAATACTTGTGCATGGCGTTCCTGGACTATTCTAAAAGAAAATGAGATTCTCTCTCCGTATTACTCCTCTGAATACACCACAGCACAACGGTGTATCAGGGCGGAGCAATCGCACAATATTAGATATGGTGTGCTCTATGATGAGTATTACTGAGTTACCTATTTCCTTTTGGGGTTATGCGCTTGAGAAGCTGCGTACCTATTGAATTAGGTTCGAATCAGATCACTGCCTACCATTCCATATGAGATATGGTATGGGAAGAGCCTATCTCTTAAGTAAGTTAAGATTTGGGATTGTCCGGCCTATATCAAAAGCAAAATCCGGACAAGATCGAGGCAAGGACAGAACTGGAAAGGTTCCAGCTATACAAAACTACAGCTGATGATTTGACAGAACCAAAGGATTCAATAGTTCCCGACGAACCTCAGCCTCTCCACCGATCTGGTAGGGTTCCTCATCCTCCTGAGAGATACCTCGGTTTCTCGATGACAGTGGGAGCAAGGAATACATCATGAGATGATGACCCAACCAGTTTCAAGCAGGCCATCGAGAGTAGGGACTCTGTAAGAATGGCTGGATGCTTAGCGATCTGAGATGGAATCCTAATACACCAACAAAGTATGGAATTTGGTTGCTATATCTGAAGGGTTAAATCCCCATCGGGAGCAAGTATATCTTGAGAAGATTACTTGGTGTAGATGGAAAAGTTGAGACTTTCAAAGCTAGACTTGTTAAAGGTTATAGTCATCAACCAGGCGTGGATAATGATGAAATCTTTTCAGGGGACTATGCTTAAGTCCATCCAGATCCTACTTGCCATTGCTACATACCATGACTACGATATCTGGTGGTTGGGTCCCATGACTACTTTTCTAAATAATGATTTAGAAGAAAACGTCTATAAGAACACAGCCAGAGGGCTTCGTAAACAGTGGGAGCAGCGAAAACGTGTGCAAGTTGCTTTACATAATAAAGCAAGCATCGCGGAGTTGGAACGTCTGTTTTGATGTGATAGTTGAAGTGTTTGACTTCATCAAAATGGTAGATGAACCTTGTATATACAAAACGGTAATAGAGAGTAAGGTGGTCATACTCGTATTGTACGTGGATAACATACTCTTGATAGGGAAGGAGTTTCCTATGCTACGCACGGTCAATCTCCGCCTATCACAAGGATTCTCCAAATAGGATAAAGGTGATACCTCCTCGATCCAGGGGAGAATCACTGGAAAAGTTCCAGGGTGATAAGGACGACTGAATGTCAGTCGCAGGCATTGTCTTTACCCTCGGTAAAGGGATGGTACGTTGGAAGAGTTCCAAGCTAGATACCGTGGCAAACTAGACGATAAAGGCTGGTAACATCGCTATTAAAGATACTACCAAAGAGGCAGTTTGGGTGTATATTGGATCATAAGATGAACTAGGTTCCTGCCATTGTATGACAATGGAAGTGTGGCTTCGGCCCTGGAACCCTGGTCCCATCAGTGACCCAGACATATTCTGAGGCAGCATCACCTGATCATGGAGAAAGTTGATCTCCAGGGTGATCGAGGTTAAGAGAGTAGACTCAAAGGACAACACGGCGGATCCACTCACGAAGGCCTTTTCCCAAAGAGAGACTTTTAGGGGATGGTTGAGTATGTGATACTGCAACCACTGCTACAGATGGCCCTAGTGCAAGTGGGAGATTGTTAGTCATATGTATGCCCTAGAGACCATTACTGTACATTGGATGTATATTGTAGTGGATGCTGGGACATATATAGGTAGGACTTTCTTGCTCGACATGATAGTACGCTATCTGGTTGCTCTTTATCTTAACGTGTATACTTTCTGTCTCTCTGTTACATGTTAATAAAGCCCTTAGGATGTGTACTCGACTTCCAGGACTGTGATGCAGATCATACTAGTGGGGCCTGGATAGTCCATGAGTACATCCTTCAATGTTCCTAGTCGAGGGAATATCGAGACGGGGCATCGATATTCCAGAGTAGACTAGCGTATATCTTCTTGACCCATTCGATAGGCGATGGATGATCCCATATCCATTGGTGTTTGACATCAGAGATGGTATACGGGTGCTCAGTGGAGACTGGGTACAATGAACGGACTCGCCGAGAACTCCCAAATGGTATTATACCTCACGTCAGATGGCAGTTCTCTGGTGACACTGGTACAGCTTAGTCTGTTGACCCGAGATCGTCATAGAGTCTTGTGTGTCTCCCACTGTGCTTTGATTTCCACCCTACCACGGCTCTACTGAGTCGTGCAAACAGGTGGTTTTTGGGTACAGTCCCGATTCACATGGAGGCACTGAGCGATAGGAGGGGATTCGTCTCTCCCGGTATTGGGGGTTGATGTTGCGCTATGCTCGACTGGCCATAACAGGAAATCCCTGGCCAGGGTTGCGATGACCTACTGGTAAGTGTTATCAGTAGTTTCACACATGTTATGGACCTTACGTCGGCATGACTTATCAAGCTATTGGGGTCTGACGTTTACCATCCCTAGGCGAGATATGCGACATATCAGACGAACAGACCGGACTGTACGGTAAGTGTTACTGGTTGGATTCACAGGAGTGTGAGCGGGCTTGCTCGTCGATCTTCTGATCGCTCAATACCCGGGTGGCCGTTACGTTTAGCAGACCGCTTGCGGCTTGTGGGTGCTTGATATGATCATCATCTGCTACCGGCGTATTGACGAGTCTTTAGAGTCCTACACAGAGGTTTCCTGGCTCAAGCGAAACGAAATAGGAGCGCATATGAGATATGTGCGGGACCGAGAATAATGCGTGTATGTGATACCGTATTTCATTCTCGCGATGAATGTGTCGAAAGGTTGTATGCGATATAACCTAGTTATGGAATCAAGGATTGTTTCGATAAGATGATACATTAGATATTAGTCGGTTATATGCGATATGACCGGATCGTTAAATCAAGTATTGATTTAATGATTTAATGCATAATTATATATTTGATATATTACTTTGCATTAACCAGTATTGGTTCACTTTAAAAGGATTTTCTCACTTGAAGTGCACATTGTGTATATGATATATTTTTGTGCACAAGATTGTATCATGTTTGATGATACTTGGTCATTTGGGTTTGTGTAAAGATTAAACCATGTTTAGTGAATGGTTAGGGTTTCTTTTCTCTTATTTATTTATCCATTTATTATTGTTTTGGAAAAGATAAAGAGAAAAAGAAATGGTGGCTTAGTTTGTTTTTGTTGAAGCTTCTTGAAGCTTTGAACAAGTCCACCATTCTTGTCTCATGTCTAACCCTAACCATTCATCTAACCTAAGTTAAATCTCTACACTAAACCATGGTTGAATTATGATAAGTATCATATTGTTTTCCTTTTTTTAAATATACTTATCATTATTTTCTATCATATTATCTTCTTCTTCTTCTTCATCTTCAACAAATGAAGAAGCTTGTCTTCATCAATGGCAAGTTGAGCATATGAGTGAGAAATCCAATTCTAAAGTGAACCCACCTCCTATTTCTTCATCCTCTACCTCTTGCCAAGTAGTATAGGGTGTTTCCTTCACAAGTTTTCATGGCTTTGTGAAGGTGGAGCTTGATCTAGTGATGCCTCGACGTAGATCATCTTCGGCATCGAAGCCGACGACCAAGCCCGCCCATTTCTTCGATGAAGCCGATGCTAGAGTTCGGGATCCGACTTGGACAGCGGAGGGACATCGTCGCGGAGCCTGGGACGTGGAGGACCGGATCTACAAAGGTTGTAGCTTCTTTCCTTTAGTTAAAAGTCGTTAACTTGCATCGCATAGCCTATATATCTAGTTAACGATCCGTATTAGGGTTTCTCGGCACTTGTAAAATTTAAATTGGCCGTGTTTGATCACTTGCAAGACTTCATTAGTGTGCCTAGGAACCCTACACTTACAAGGTCGAGAGGACCTTGCAAGTGTCCTTTAACGAGGTTGCGCCCTTTCGGGTTTTCACAAACACTCGCCGGTAGCCCTGCTGTTTTTACTCACGGAGCCCTTTCGGGTTTTCATCCGTGCCCATTTTGCTTATGGACATACCGTTTATTATATATATATATATTTTTAACGAGTCTGCGCCCTTTCGGGTTTTCACAAACATCGCCGGTAGCCCTGCTGTTTTTACTCACGGAGCCCTTTCGGGTTTTCATCCGTGCCCATTTTGCTTATGGACATACCGTTTATTATATTTTTTTTATATTTTATTTATATATATATATATATATATTTTTTTTTAAATTTTTCTTCAGCATAAGGATGCTGCGGTAGTAGTTTAAAGACGTTTCGGTCCTTCGTTAGTTTAAGGACGTTTCGGTCCGTCATTAGTTTAAGGACGTTTCGGTCCACCATTAGTTTAAGGACGTTTTGGTCCGTCCAGGAGAAGGATGGCTACTGCTTATAATGTTTGAGCTTAGGAAGATAGTGAGCGGACATAGTCGTCATCATCTATCATTGACCTAGGCGGTAACTCGCTAAGCGTAGTATTTCTTTAGGAAGCGACCATTTATTGGCCTGAAAGGCCTTTCACCGTGCATATCCATGAGTAGATAGGCTCCACCCTGGTAGACCTTGTCTATGATGTACGGGCCTTCATAGTTCGGCTCGAATTTTCCCCGTTTGGCGCGATTGGGGATCATAAGCCTTTTGACCACTAGCACGAGTTCGCCTTGGCGGAATGTCCTCGGCCGAGTCAATCTTTCATATGAGTGCGTCATCTTTGCTTTATAAGCCTCCAGATTTTATTGCGCTATGAGCCGTGTTTTATCAAGGGCATCAAGCTCCTCAAGCCGAAGGTGAGCATTTTCTTCGTCCGTCAGCTCGTAGTGGACTGCCACTCGTAGAGAGGGTAGCTCTATCTCGAGGGGGAGTACTGCTTCTGTACCGAATACCAATGCGTATGGCGTTGTGTTCGTGGCCGTCTTGAACGTAGTTCGATACGCCCAAAGAGCCTCTTGCAGTCTCTCATGCCAGTCCTTCTTATTTCGGGACACCGTTTTCTTCATGATCTTTGTCAAGGACTTGTTGAAGGCCTCAGCTAGACCGTTAGCTCGCGGATTATAAACTGAGGAATATCTCCAGTCTATATTATGCTGCTGCGTGAAGCGACTGATCCTGTGGCTTCTGTAGGCTGACCCGTTATCGGAGATGATCCGTCGCGGAGTTCCAAACCGGTAAATGACGTGCGTCTTGAAGAAATGGAGGATATTCTCCGTCTTCACTTCTCTCAGCGGTACTGCTTCTGCCCATTTGGAGAAGTAGTCAGTCGTCGCCAGGATGAAACGATGTCCCCTGGACGATGCTGGTTCGATGGGGCCGACTATGTCAATTCCCCACATTTCGAATGGCCAGCTAGCCACCGTTGGATGGAGTGGATTTGGATGCTGGTGGATGAAGTCCCTATGGATTTGGCATGAGTGGCATTGCTTCGCATACTCGAGGCAGTCCTGAATCATTGTGGGCCAGTAGTGGCCCATCCGTTTGATCTTCAACTTCATCTTTGGGCCTGCTTGGTGAAAACCGCAGAGTCCGTCGTGAACTTTCTGAACGACTCTTTTTGCCTCTTCATGTCCCAGACATCTCAACCACAGAGAATCAAACGACCTCTTATACAGAGTATCATTGACGAAGGCGAAAGACAGAGCTCGTTTCATAAGCTGATGTCTTGAGGATGCATCTTCGGGCGTTCGACGGTATTTGAAGTAGTCTATAAAGACTTCCCTCCAATCCTCGGCCTTTTCCCAGTCTTTTATTTGCAGGGTCGTCTGCTCAGTCGCTCCCTTTTCTTCGGATGATTCCGGAGATATTTCTGCTGGGGCAAGCACCCGACGGCTTTGTACCACGATTCTTACGTCATCGAGGTTCTCATCGGCCAGTTCTTTAGCGAGCTTGGCCAACGCGTCCGCTTTGCTGTTTTCCGCGCGCGGTATGTTCTCCAAAGTGTATGAAGGGATTTGGGTCAACAGAGTTTGCACCTTCACCAACTCTGGTTTGCACGTTTGGTAGTTGCCATTTACTTGACTAATAACAAGTTGGAAGTCTCCGTATATGAGGAGGTTTTTAATTCCCATGTCGATGGCGATCTCGAGGCCTGCTATCAAAGCTTCATATTCGGCTTTATTGTTCGTCCTCGGATCTGTTAAGGAGAAAGCGAAGCGCATTATTCCTCCTTGTGGAGTCACGAAGATGAGGCCTACCCCCGATTTGATCATGGGCGTACTTTGTTTGCGCTTCTTCATGGAAGATGCTCCATCGAAATAAAGCTCCCATCGGGTATCACCTCCGTCGATCGCGCCAAACGCATGTTCGTATGGCAGATCGCAATTCAGAGGAGAATTAGCAGGTATCGGATGCTCAGCGAGGAAGTCGGCTATGGCCTGGCCTTTCACTGCCTTGAGAGGCTGATAGGTTATCGAGAACTCCATCAAGAGTAGGGCCTATTTAGCGAGTCGCCCCGTCAATATGGCCTTCGACATCAAATATTTAAGAGGGTCCACCTTCGAAATGAGACGGACTTCATGCGCCAACGCATAGTGCCTAAGCTTTGTTATCGCGAAGATCAACGCCAGGCGGTGTTTTTCAACGGGGGAGTAGTTACTTTCTGCCCCCAGTAGAACTCGATTTAAGTAATAGAGTGCTCTTTCTTTCCCTTGGTCGTTCTCTTGTGCCCATAATGTGCCTAAGGAACCTTCGAGGGCGGTTGTATAAAGTATGAGAGGCTTTCCCTTGACCGGAGCAGCCAACACTGGCGGGTTCTGTAGGTATTGTTTAATTTCGTCCAGCGTGCCTTGGCATTTATGATCCCAGACGAACGGGGTTCCCATCTTCATCAGGTGGCTGTAAGGACGATACTTGCCTGAAAGGTTGGCTATAAATCGTCGTATATACGCGAGCTTCCCTTGGAGAGACCGTAGCTGTTTAAGAGTCCTTGGCGGAGGCATTTCCATGATCGCCTTGATCTTCGACGAATCTATCTCAATGCCTCGGTGTCGGACGATGAATCCCAGGAATTTGCCCGAGGAAACTCCGAATGCACACTTGAGAGGGTTCATCTTCAAGTTGTATTGTCGAAGGCATTGAAATACGGTCTTCAGATGCTCGAGATGTTCTTCGTATGATTTGCTTTTAACCACGAGATCGTCGATATAGCATTCGACGATTTCGTGTATAAGGTCATCAAAGATCTTCGTCATGGCCCTCTAATAGGTGGCACCGGCATTCTTTAAACCGAAGTGCATCACCTTGTAGCAGAGTATACCCAAAAGGGTCCTGAAGGCGGTGTGCTTCTGGTCTTCGGGGTGCATCTTTATCTGATTATACCCTGATGAGCCGTCTATGAAGGAGAAAACCTCGTGAGTGGACGTATTGTCTATCATCAGTTCGGTGACTGGCACCGGGTAATCGTCCTTCGGGCAGGCTTTATTGAGATTCCGGAAGTCCACGCATATGCGCACTGTCCCATTTTTCTTCATCACCGGGATGATGTTGGCGATCCAGTCAGGATACTGAACCTCCTGGATGAAGCCAGAGTCGATCAGCTTCTTGACCTCGGCATTGATACTCATCTCAAGCTCGAGCCACATTCTTCTTGGCGCCTGTTTGACCGGTTTGACGTCCGGGGATATCGCCAATTTATGCACAGCAATTTCTGGATCAAGTCCCGGCATTTCAGAATAGTTCCATGCGAAGCAATCTCTATGCTGCATAAGCACGTCTTTTAACGTAGCTACCCTTTCTTCAGATAGCAGCTCGATGACGAATGTCGGTCGTGGGTCGTTTGCCGTCCCCAACTCAATTTTCTTGAAGTTATCTGCGGTAGTATGTATTCCATCCTCCAGCTCTTTCGGTGCTGGTAGAAATTCTGAGATCACCTCATCGTTGCTGTTTTCGAAGCACCAAGGAAGATCATCCATGTTCTCGGGCTTTTCCTTTGATATCGTTATTATGTGACAAGTACGAATTCGCTTCCAAGACCAATGTGGAGCTGGTTCTGCTCTCGTGGCTTTGGGTCCGTGCCTCTGTGGCGGCGTTACCCTCCAGTTGTCAGACAGAGCGAACTTGCCAAGTTGATATTGATCTTCGACCCAGTTCTTGAAGGTGAAGCAGTCTTCGAGAGGGTGCTCTATTACTCGGTGATAAGAGCAATAGTTTGGGTGTGAGACTCCGCCTGCTTATTCGGGGTGTTTAGACTCCGGCAGTGTAAGCATCTGATGTTTTATAGCTCGGTCAAGTATCTTCTTCGTCTTGTCCCGAGGAAAAGAGTATGCTCGACTCATCTTCTTTACAAGGGACAGATCTGGACCGCTCGATTCCCGCTTGCGTGGCTTCTCAGTCCCGCTTTGTTGCTGTCGAGCACCTTTTTCGCTTTTCGACCTATTTCTGCCTCTGTGTCGAGCCTTTTTTATAACAGGTTGACAGGGAGCGGCATTTTCATCTTTCACAGACTGTTGGAGGAGGCGTTGCGTTTTGGTTTTCTCGTAGATGGCCATCTCACGGTTATGATCGTCTCTGACTTTTTGGCCAGCTTCCCTTATAAGCTTGTCCATTTGTTCTTCGAACGACGGACTGGGCACTTTTACATCGGGGGCTTTTACTGGTTCAGGATTAGCGTCTTCCCATTGAGCATCCGCTTCTTCATCTAAGTCATGCACGACGTAGCAACCATGGAGTAGCTCTCGTTTCTTGGACCGAATGTAACCAAGCCCGCTTGTTTCCATTCTCCCATTAGGCAACTTGTGCTGAGTCCCGGGAACGTTCCAAACCCTGTCATAGAATTTGGCTTTTCGAGCGGTCTGTCTGAAGGATATCCCCTGGCGCTTCAGCAACCTCTTCAAGCCTTCTGTATAATTTCTGGGCAGACGGATGGGCTGAAGCCTGTCAAGCGTAGGATCCATACCGTGCCAGATTTCTTTCTCCACTTTGGTTTCTTCAGAGCGGTAGAATAGAATTGCCTTTTCGCCTTCTCGCCTGGGAGGGACATAGATCGTCCGCAGCTCCTCTACACTGTAGATATCAAGTGCATCCAGTTCTTTATGGTGTTTAGGTGGAACCATGGCGATTTGTAGACTTTGCTCTTCGTCAGCGAATGTCTGTATTGAAGGCCGAGCAGAGAATACAACATGGACCTTATCTTCCGAGTCCTACCAAAGATCAACGTAGGAGCGGATGGTCCCGGCTTGTTGTATTGGGGCGGACCCGAATAAACTATCTCCTATTCCTCCCCGGTATCACTGCCGAAGACAGGGATGGTGGCATTAGCTTTGTTCTCCGGCTTGTGACATCTCTCCGTGTCTTCAAAATCCGGTAAAAAGTATTTGGCATCTTCATATTTGCGGACTTCGTTCACAGAGAACGGGTTCAGTTCTCCCATCACGGTATACTCGAGACCATCCTTAAAATATTTCATACACTGATGCTGTGTAGAAGGGATGATATTATACTCGTGTAACCATGGTCGGCCGAGCAGAGCATTGTAGCATGTCTTGGCGTCTATGATGTGGAACTTAATGTCCGTAACGAGCAGCCCAAAGCGCAGCGTCAGTATCACAGACTCAAGAGTTCTTGATGATTGGGAGTCGAACCCGGAGATGGTGATCTTATCCTGAGCAAGGTGCTGGACGCTCATGCAGATTTCCTTTAACACCCACACATTGAGGAGATTAACGGAAGATCCGTTGTCGACCAGGATTTTGCCTATTTTTATATCGTGGCAGTATCCTGAGACATAGAGGAGGCGATTGTGTTCGTACGTCCCTAGGAGAAGGTCTTCATCGCCAAAAGTAACATCGGCCGTGTGCACTTTTTCCAATTCATCCTTCATTTTTTCTTCGGCGAGAAAAGCTTGGAATTGCTCCGGCTCCTGTAGTGCCTTGATTAACGAATCTCTCGCCTCTTTTGATAGTAAAAGGGCGTCAAAAATGCTGAGCTGCGAGGGTAGCTTCCTCAAGTGTGCCAGAACGTTGTAGTCCACCTTATTTCTCTTTGGCGGATCCTTGGCAATTAGTTCTTCCACAACTTGGTTATCCAGGGCGATATCCTCAGAGACCTTTTCTTTCCTTTTATCTTTTTTGTTTGAGGGTCCGAGATTCTTTTCGGGTAGCATCCGATTACGCAGCCGGATATTTTCGCAGACCTTTGGCTCTTCCTCTTTTCCCGAGGTGGACTCTTTGAAGAGGGGGCTAAGAGCTATTTCTTCGTCAGAGTCGCTCCCGAATATGAGAACTTGTGATCCCCCGGCGTTAACCATGCGACAATCGTGGGTAGTGCCGTTAAGCTCCTCGGTCGTACTTTTCCGCTCCCGACGAGTTTTGCGCTTCTCCCGTTTAAGATGTTGCCGGTGAGCGACATACCCCTGCCACCATTTATTGAAAGCTTTGCACTCTTCGGTGGGGTGCGAAATCTTCCGATGATACAAGCAGTAGGAGGGGTGCATTTTTGCTTTGACGGTACTATTTTCTTGAGAAGGTGGTAGCTTCATCCCCAGTGATACGGCTTTAGCAAACCTTTTCATCGTTTTGAATTTGATTTTGTCTGCAGTGGATGTACTTTGCTCCAGCGGGAGTGTCTCAACTCTTTCGTTAAGTCGCTGTCGCTTGGCCCTTTCAAATATGGCCGTCTCGCGTTCCCGATCAGCTTTATTTTTTAACAAAGCTTCATTGAGGAATGCGTCAATTGTTTCATCCGATGGCCCCAGAAATTCCGGTTTAGGATCTGCCCCCAGCTTTATAGTGCAAGGAGTTTCCTCATCGTTTATAAACGAATGGGAAATCATATGACAGCTCTCCACATATTCCTCGGATTCATCCGACGAGCTTTCCCCCTCATTTTCTTCTTGAAAGACGTGGTTGAGGAACTCTTGGAGTGTGATGTGAGTTCGTGCTTTCTGGTTGTACTCCTCCAGTGCGTCGATTTATTTTTGTAAGTCCGTGCGCTTGTCGCCAGGCTTCACGGGCTTCTTAAATTTCTTTTTCTTCTTCTTTGAAGATTTTGACGGCTGGATGAGAGTGCTTGGGCCACCACTATCGCTCTTTGGAGTTGGGCGCGGCTTCAACATCTCTTCAATGATCTGAGGTTCCAACGGATTCTTCCACCTGATCGCTGGACATGTTTGAAGATCGTTCAGCATCCTCTTTGTTTTGGCTGATAGCACGACCTCCCATGGAGCTTCTTCAACGAGAGAGCATGTTGCCCCCGGCGTATTCATCCTTTTAGAGGTGTGAGGTTGCGGCGGATTCACCTTCCATCTGCCGGACAACGCGAACTTGCCCTGTTGGTACTGGTCTTCAATCCAATTTTTGAAGACGTAGCAATCTTCGATCGGATGACCCAGTACTCGATGATAGGGATAGTAGTTGGGCTCATTGACATCATTTGGCTGCGATGGACGTCTTGGATCCGGCAGGTTTATGAGTCGGTTGCGCAACGCCAGCTCGAATAATCTTCTCGTTTTATCTCGGGGAAACGAGTAAGGACGTCCTATCCTCTCCTCAAGGGGTACGTGCGGATGCATATTATTTTGACGGACAGCCGATTTCAAGTTGCTCGGCTGTTGTTGAGCATTAGCGACAACAATTGCTTTTCCCTTCCCCTTCTCATTTCGAGAGTCCGGCTTTGGAGGGGGAGGTCTATGGCCCATCTGGTCCATTTGAGCCAGCTTGTCGATCAGGGCTTGGAAGGTAGTCGGCTTGAAGAACATCATAAATTGGGATATGGTCGCCTGCGGATCGAGGGTTCCCACAAATATACCCACTGCTGGCGCTTCTTCAATGCGTTGCTCGCATTTTGACCATAAGTTCCGCCACCGTATAGCATATTGGACCCATGTCTCGCCTGGCTTCACCGTGGCATTAATCAATGCCGTTATCGGGATGCGTTCGCTGGCGCTTGCGAAACGTTGGGTAAACAGCAGCTCCATCTCCGCGAAGGTCTTGATAGAGTCGTTTGGGAGCTCAGAGTACCACTCGAATGCTGTATCCGATAAGCTACCAACGAACTGGCGAAGTAACAATTTATCATCACCGCCAGTGTTGCCGCAAAGCGCCCTGAACTGGGCAACATGCTGGTGGGGATTGCCCGTCCCCTTGTAGACATGAAATTTCGGTATTGTATAGCCCGGCGGGTACTTGATTTGGTCATACCAGCTTGGATATGGTCGCCCCGTTTTTACGATCTGGCCGGTTTCCTCGGTCGCCTGATGAACCCGGATCTGCTGGGCTATATATTCGTCCAAGTCAGCTTTGGAGATTGTCTCCTCCTTGGCAGTTGACAGAGCCGGTGGAGGATTTGACGTTTCTCCCCTGTCGTCTTCAAGGACGATCGGAGGATCTTCTTCAGAAGGAGGATCTTGTTGAATCATCATACCCACCATGTCCTGGAACAAGAGGGCCATTCGCTTTATGTTGGCTGCTTGTTCAGCAGCCTCTTTATCCTTCTTCTCCAATATCCGACGAATGAATTCAGCGTCAGATTCTTGCTCCTGGCGTTGATCCGATGACGCTTCGGGGCTTTCTTTTGGCCCAGTGAGCGCGGCCATCGCATTCATCATTTCATGGAGCTTCTGCTGTTGCTCCTGAGCTTTGGTCACTGACCGTGTAAGCGGTCTATGACCTGTAGATACACGGCTGTCCTCCTTTCCCGATGCCATGTATATAGTATGGACTATAATGCCCCCGGACTTAGGGCGTTTGGGCTCGCCGCCTTTGACATTTGCTGCAGGCGTGGGAATTTTCTCCGGCCTCCTTCTCTTGTGGGCCGTTGAAGTTGAAGGGGCCGTTGCAGTGGGCACCCTGGCGGTTGTTGTCCTCTGCTGTTTGACGGGACGGTTCTTTTCTTCTTGCACTTTCGCCCTTTTCTGCTGACGAGAGTGACCTTGGTCAATTACAGAGTTTTGAACCCTTCGCCAAACTTTATAAATTTTGGAGGATAGCCGCTGAGGGAGCTGCTCCAGCTTTGTTTCCGTAACCCTCCCCGCAGATGGAGGAGATCTTTTTAGCGTGGCAGTCGGAGAGTTCTTGCATACCCTCCTTAGCGGTTCAAAGCTGTTCCCAGTTGGAACAGCAGCATTGACTTCCACCATTGGAGCGGGTGGAGTTAGTCCTGAGGGGGAGTTGCCCTCGGCCTTCCTTACTCGGCGCCAGTGGCGACGTCGAGCGTGACGATCCGTTGGGACTGGCTTGGTGATAGAGACAGCTTCTTCTTGCCTCCTGTCCGAATGAGGTGTTGCCGGTGTCAGCCTCTTAAAGACTGATGTTGTCCCTTGAGTGGCGATGTTCAATCTGTCAAAGACAGATCCTCGAGCGGGAGCAGGAGCCGGAATAGTCAGCCTTGAAAAGACTGACTCTTTGTCAGGAGAAACCGCCTTGGCGACTTCAAGAGCAACCGTTGCTTCCTTCCTTAAGACAGCCACTTTAGGGTTCATAGGCTTCTTGGCGGGCCCATCAGAACTCTGATCCAGCCTAGCAAAGACAGAGGCTGCTGGTTTGATATTGGACGACCCGTTGAAAGGGGCCGTTGTAGTAGTGAGCCGATCGAAAACCGACTTCTTGTTCGCTTCTGGTGCGGGTACTGGCATGGTGAAGCTTGCAGGCGGGATCATGGTCCCGAAAAACAGGACGGTGGTGGCCTGGGTCACCTGTTCTACCGGCATGGCAAGGATGGAGGCCGCTTGAGGCCCATAAGCTACACTTGCAGGTGAGGTGGAGCGTCGGTTGCATTGGCACTTTGAACAGCTTGAGCAGTTGGAGGCCATTGATACTTGTTTTCTGTGCGAGGCAAAAGACCAAATCTTAGTAACTTGCAACCCAAAGGCAACCATTAACCAACCGCGATTCGTTCGCGAAGATGACACACGAAGTGTGGAGCGGAAAGAGGAAAAGGTCCCACCGGGCGTGCCGGAATCTGTTCCCCTCCGAATGACGCGGCGGAGATGCGGTGGACGTTTTGGGCCTGAGATTCGGGGCAGATGCTATATGGTTTTATCCGTCCACCTCTCCGAAGATGCCAAGTTGATTTATGGCACCGTGTATCGGAGGTTTAGACGGATGCGACTGATGTAGCAGACTTCGTCAGATTCCCCCTCGCTAGAGGGGTTTTTGATTGTGGGGACGCTCTTCCCTGCAGGCGCAAGCCCCTGCAGTTAATTACGCTACCGCATCGCGGTAACCACTTTCTCCTTCTCCAGAATTTCACTTCGTGTCGTGTGTGTTTGTTTTGTTTGTGGTTGCCCGTGGATTGTATACGGCGACTAAGTGATGCCGTCGCCCGTAGGACGTGGATTAGTCCAAATCCGTGTTTACTTAGATTTGGGTTTGGTGTTTTAGTTTAAGGATACGTTAGCCATATTGAGGCTAAGATCAACTTAAACTTTTGTTAAGGATACGTTAGCCTAATCTCCAGACTAAGATCAACTTAACGGGATCGTTTGGATCCAACAAAAGAGCAATTGGCTCTATTATTTAGTTTAATGACGTTGCGGTCGATTTTCAGTTTAGGGACATGGTGGTCCATCATTCCCATTTGGGGATGAGCATTAGTTTAAGGACATTTCGGTCCAACGTTCCCATTTTGGGATGAATGTTAGTTTAAGGACGTTTCGGTCCACGAGTTTAGGGACCCCGCAGTCCGTATCGATGTGTGGTTTCGGGACCCGTCACCTCTCTGACGTCGTTGAAGGATTACAACGATAGGTGTCAGGGGAGTTCGGAGATGTACCCTTGAACCGGATGTAAATTGATTTAGGAGAGCAGTCTTGCTCAGTCAATTTAATTTGAGGATTTACGACCATGATTGGGCTAACTCCGGTTGAGAATATTCAACGTTTTTATCTTTAGCCTATTAGGCCTGTGCTAGGGCTTTGCCCCTTTTTAGTAATGCACTGCATTTTATTTTGGCCTGCTAGGCCTTTTTGATTTGGGCTCAGTCCCTTTGTAAATGATGCAGAGCATTTGTTTGGGCTCTGCCCTTCTTTAAAATAATGCACTGTATTTAATTTGGCCTGTTAGGCCTTTTTTAATTGGGCTTGGCCCTTCTGTAAATAATGCGGTGCATTAATTATTTGACAGTAGCTTGTCAGGCGCTTTGCGCCAATTATTGAGCGCAATCGCTTGTGGTGGTGACACGTGTCACGCTTTGGTGAGCGCAAGCGCAACAGCACAGTACGCTGCGCTGTTACGCTACTGACATGTGGCGCGCTCTGGTGAGTTGCGCCAACTTTAAAGAGCAATGCTCTATTTTAAAAGCGCAAAGCGCAAGTGGTCTTGGAGCAGACACGTGGCGCTCTCTGGTGGCTTGCGCCAATCCAGGAGCACAACAGTGCAGTTTTGCAAGTGCAAGGCACTGTTTTAATTTCTTGATCCAACTTTGGATTCAAGAAAAGAATCTTTAAGATTCCAAAACCACTGGTTCATAAAAATGTGCAAGGCACTGTTATTATTATTATTTTTATTTATTGAAGATCATTGATCTTGTTCTTAGATCAATGATCTATTCAGAAGAAATTCTTCTTTTTTTTATAATGGTTTTTACCTTTTTTTCTTCTTGAGTTCTTCTCAAAATTCTTCAGAGTTCTCTCTGTTTTGTTGTTTTTTGAAGTTCTTGATAATTTCGATGTTTTGAATTGGGGTCTAGGGGCTTTTATATAGTGCCCATTAATTTGTTAAATTTGTTAAAGAGATCATTCTCTGAGTGATTTGGGGAATTTTCCCCACCGTTGGATCTTTGATCCAAGGGCTTCTGTTTTACAGAAGACAATTTTCTTGTTTTAACAAGAACAGGAAGATCTTACTGGAATTTTAATTCTGTTTGGCGCAAATGCCCCAGCACTTGACACGTGTCACACAGCGCACAGCGCAGCACAACTGCGCTTGCGCAACTGCGCTGACACGTGTCGCTCAGCGCACAGCGCAGCGCAACTGTGCTTGTGCAACTGCGCTGACACGTGTCGCACAGCGCAGCGCTTGCGCAACTGATGCGTTTCTTCCTTTAATTTTTGTTTTAAATAGAGCCTTGCTCTGATTGGGCGCGCTGCCTTGGGCGCTGCGCTCCCTGCGCTGGCGTGTCTGATTTTGACACGTGGTGCCCTGCGCAGCGCAGAGGATCTGAAGCGTTGCTTCATTTATTAAAATTTTAATTTTTCAAAGTAGAGCTTTTCTCTGATTGGGGGAATCGGAAGCGTTGCTTCATCTCCCGCTTTGGAATTTGAACAGAGCTTTGCTCTGATTGGGGTAAACAAGTGCCTAAATGGATGGAGCAACAAGTCATTCACAATGCTTCTTTCGTTCTTGAAAGATTCTATGCCCCTGGAAAATAACGTGCCCGACAGCTGGTACGGAACCCAGAAGACGATGTCTGATTTGGGTCTGAAGTGTGAGAAGATTCAAGCATGTCCTAAAAATTGCGTGTTGTACCGGAAAGAGAATTCAGATTTGAAAGAGTATCCAACATGCGGAGAGGCCAGGTATAAGCCGAAAGATTCTGATAAGAAGCCCGATATACCAGTCAAGATAGCACGATAGTGTCCCATAACACAGAGGCTGCAAATGCTATTCAGGTGCAAGAAAACAGCTGAGGCAATGATTTGGCATCACCGTGCTTCTCCAAGTGAAGATGGAAAAATGAGCCATCCAAGAGATTCACCGGCATGGAAGGATTTCGATAGGAGGCACGCAATATTCAGTAGCGATCCTTACAATGTCAGGCTCGGACTGGCTAGTGATGGTTTCTGCCCATTCAACTATATGGCTGGAAGCCACAACACATGGCCCGTTGTAATGATAATTTATAATCTGTCGCCTTGGTTGGCTATGGACCAATCAAAATTTATGATGCCTCTTCTTATCGACGGACCAAACTCACCGGGAAACAATATCGATGTCTATCTCCGACCTCTGATCGAGGAGTTAAAATCTTTGTTCATTGATGGTGTAGAGACTTACGATGAAAACACAAATACAACCTTCATACTGCGTGCGGCTTTAATATGGACAATTAATGACTTTCCTGCGTATGGAATGCTATCAGGTTGATCTGTACATGGTCACAAAGCATGTCCTCATTGCCATCAACACACAACATCGAAATTCTTGAATTTTAGCAGGAAGGTTTGTTTTTGCGGCCATCGACGTTTCCTGCCTCTAGACCACCCCTACAGGTTAGACGCTATTCACTTTGATGGTCATCAGGATCTTCTTGGACCTCCAGCCCCATTGTCCGGAGAGGACGTGACTGCTCAGTGGGATGGTTACAATAATGTGACCTTCGGGATGGATCCGGCAAAATAGGTCAAACCACCATTCTGGAACAAGTTAAACATTTTCTTCGAGCTTCCGTACTGGTCAACAAATTTAGCGCATCATTGTATGGACGTTATGCATATAGAGAAGGGAGTATTCGAGCACATACTCAACTTGCTTCTTTGTAAAGACGGGAAATCGAAAGACAACCTCAATGCTCGGATGGATCAACAGGACTGGGAAATAAGAAGTGAATTGCATCCTAAACCGGTAGCGGGTAAACCAGGCAAGTTTGTACTTCCCAATGCCGCTTATCATATGTCACAACCGGAGAAGAAAAGATTCCTGTAGATGTTGCATGAAAATAAAAATTGTGAAAGGAAAGATCGATGGGCTGAAAAGTCATGATCACCATGTTATCGTGGAGCACCTTCTTCCATTAGCCCTCAGGACTTCTCTCTCCGAATTAGTTGGTATAGTAATCATCGACCTATGTTGTTTTTTCAGAGAGTTATGCGCTAAAACACTGGATGTTGTGACGCTAGATAAACTAGAAAATTCTATTACGTTGATACTTTGCAAATTTGAGCGTATTTTCCCACCGTCATTCTTCGATATCATAATACACCTGACGGTTCATGTCACGACCCGAAAAGTACGGAACATGACCGGCACTTAAATTATGAAATATCTCGAGGCGTACGTAATCTAAGTAAGCCAAAACCCAGAAATCAAAACCAAAGAAGCAGTAGAGTGAAGGAAAAACCAATTTAAAGCAAGTAGTTTTAATACATAAGACGAAGTGTGTATTTTTAAAATCTCAAGTATTTTCTGAAAATTTCGGCAGAGTCTCCTTTGTAAATACTGGCCCTAAACGGGATACAACATGAATAGTATACGAAATACAAAAAAAGGCATCCCCAAGCGGGAGCTAGCTCTTCGTCAATCGACGGTCACAACCACGAAAGCAATATAATATACAACGCCAAGGGCGAGCATCAAAACTCAAAGAAAACCCAAAATCAATATGAAAACCACAATAATACAACGCGCGACTCTAAGATAGAAAGAATATACACTGGTCTTCTATCTCTATCAAATATACAATCTAGTTGATGGAGTTTCTAGATACAACTGAAATAATAATAAACAATGGTGGTCCTGATGCAAAGAACCCACCTGCCAAAGCAATCACCCGGAAAGAACAGTATGCCAGCAAAGCCGCAAAGAACCTGTACGGCAAAACCTGCAAGAAACTGTAGCTCAACGGGGGTGAGTTGCCTACTCGTGAGTAGAAAACATCTACGAGTAGAAATCGCATGCATAATGCTATCCTAGGTCATATCAGGTAAAATCCTAAATAAAATCCTGGTCCAGCTATGTATAGTGTAATACTATATGCTCGTGTCAGTGCCTCAGTTAGTAACATATCAGATATATGATGTATGAATGCATTACGAATTTAAACAGAATATATCATGAGTGAGAGAACTGTTTTCTTTAATCAATGAGATTTCTATATGTATGTCAATCACGTATCATTAATGAATGCAACAGAGAAATCAGTGTCAATCATCGACACAAAACATAAGTCTCAGTATCTCAGTATCAAATCTTAATCTCAAATCAAGTCTCAATATCAATACCTTAGGCATCCGTATCTTCTGCGGGATCGGCCCGCGGGCTCCAGCAGAACGGATCAGCCCATATCATCAATCTCACGGCCACGAACGGTATCCTCCGGATATCCGCCGTGCCAGGTAAAATCACCGGTAGGTAGTCTTCCCCTGCCGGGCTCATCGTCTACTACTCGAACTTCTTGCCCCGGGGTACCATACTGGGTCCACCATGTACCCGCAGACGGTTCATCCAGCTCCTCGAATCGGGTCTCGAAAACTATCTCAGAACCGAGAAAATATCATGGTGGACACTACTCATCATATCAAGGAAAAAAAACATTTTTCTCTTTAAAATACATCATCAGTTATAAAACTTTCACATGCGGTTTTCCAAATCCAGAAAATCTCAAGACGGATTTGAAAACATCAAATCACCATGTCAATGAAAGTGAAAACCGACATAATGTCCATAATACTGTATAACCAATGAATATATGAATGCATCTGATATCATGCAATGAATGCAATAGTTTAACTAGCATATGAAATCTATAACATATAGCAACATCAATTAGCAAGCTATGTCAATGAAATAGTATTTTCTAAAGTGTACGTGACATGGCAATTACCGATGAAGATGTGTGTGAGCCGGCAAGCGAGTGTACGTGGAGCATACGCGTCATCGGTAATGGTGCTGGTGTCCTAACAACATGGTTTTATAATTACTACGTACACAATGACATGCAATGAGGCGATAACAACATAATAAGGAAAATGAATAGTAAATACAACAATAATATGCGGAACATGAATAATAACGTAACAACAAGGAATCTATCTTACTATACATGTGTTATACTATTTTGCCGTTTGAAATAGTACGAATCGTGGTGTTTTGAAAATAAGGACTACGGTGTTTTTAAGAAAAGATACGTCTTTTAAAATATCCGTAGTATCCCTTGGTATGTCTTTAAAATTCTCACGATTCGTCAGTTTTGGAAATAGGTATGACTCGGGTCCAGTATAACATCTACTAGGTAAACTACAGGTCTAACTAACAACCAATCGAAAGGGGTATGGAAACCACCTAAATCTGAGTCGATATATATATACATGCATAATAGTCGGTGATCCCGCCTCAATAATATCATATACGATACAACATATCATATGACATTCTCGAATTAAGAGTGCGGATCTATCGTCAATATATAGCTCGTACGGTAAATCCGTCGTACGGCCTCCCAAATCTGGGTACGGGTCAAATGTCACATCTATCACATTAATCATCTGGTATCCTCTTTGTCAAATATCATGATCGGGGTACTGATCTACGTCTAGTACAATACTGATACCATTTATGAAATGCATGCGTGTGTGTGAAAACACCACGCCTAAAGAACCCGCTAAAATATCATGTCGTATCTCAAATACGAACCATATCACATCACCGATCTCCTGGCCTCAAGCCCAATCTCATCGGCTCATCTCCAAAAATCATACAATATCCTCAACATTCATGCACGTGTATATGAATGTATATATGCATAGTCCCATACCCATACGTATATACATATATACACATTCCCATATACGCACAAGGAGATGATATATGCAAGTGTATATGTGTGCGTGTATGCAAATCCTTACTCTATGGTTTCGATTTCGAAACCAACCAAAACCTTTCTCCGTTCCTCGCTAACACTAATCCATAAGATCCTAAGGATTCTTTTACTAGGTATACATATCTCACATTAACATATAAAAGTATATCGTTACCACATCACATCATTTCTCATAACTTTGCGGGGGTGCTATACGCCATCCACCCGACTTCTTCCCGTAGATATAAATCTACTTACCTGATCTTCGCTCGCCGGTGCCGATGTCGCCATGTGCTTGCTTGTCGTCTCGAAGTCTTCGTGATGGTACCTACATATCATAACGCACCATATCGCATTAAAATCCAACTCACGACCAAATCGACACACGAATCTCACATAAGTCAAAACCTATGGTTTGCTCTCTCAAATCAACCCAAAACACTCGACATCGGCGTACAAACGCCGAGTGACCGAGAAAAACTCAAACGTACAAATCATGGTTTCAAAACTCACTAACTGTATAAGAAATAGGGTTTAATTCGTCAAAACCATAAAATTAAACAAATCGTTTTATTTCCCAAAAACTAGTTAGCACAAATTCCCATTTCGGTTCAAAACTTGATGTTTAACCAAGCTACATATTTTAACGATTCAAATGGCCAAAATGCTCATTAAATATCATAATTAGGTCATACAAATCACTTTCATAATTTAATCTCATCAATTTGTATAAATTCCAAATTCCTAGTTTGCAAAAATACCGATTTTAACTCTTTTTAAAGTAAAATTCACAATTTTACAATTAAGCTTGGTTTTGCATATACTAAAGTATTAAACCACCATTAATAATGTTAATAATGTCATGAATAACCTAATTAGATTTTTAATCTCACATTTGCAATTAAATTCCAAAACCTAGTTTGCATAAAATTCCAATTTTAACAATTTACAAGCATCAATTAGTAAACTAGTAACTAGGTTAGTTTTAGCATATCATTAACATGTTAAACTACACATTTATCCCATGATCAATTTATAAAAACCCCAACTTGAATTCACAAACCCTATTCTTGAATTTTCCAATTTGCAAAATAGAACCATATTAACACTTAATTACATTAGATTAAGGAAATTAAGCAACAAGGTAAGTATTGTGTTAAGATTTATACCTCCACAAATTTAGAGATCCCACTTGAAATCTAGCCTCCCAAACTTGCTCATTTTCACCAAGATCCATATAAGAATAGCTAATGAAAAATGGGTAGGAGTTAGATTTGAGTTTTAGCTTGATTTTTGATGGAAATTTGATGGATTTTGAAGACTTTTTGATCAGGAAAAGAGAGGAGAAGAAGGAGGGGCTGCTGTTTGAGGGAGAGGGGAGCTCAGCCAGATGTGTGAGGGAGGAGAGAGGGAGTGTGGTGTGGGGTATGGGTAAGGGAAAAAGTCCAAGTCAACATTCAACTAACTCTTTTTTCTTCTCATTATTTTAACTATTTCCTTTTCTTTTCTTTTCTTCTTGAAGTGGGGAAATGAGTGGGAGTGGGGGAAGCCATGTCATGTGTGTGTGTGTGTGTGTGTGTGTGTGGTTTGGGTAGGAGTTCTCAAGTCAAGGGAAACCCACTTAGCTCAATGATGTAACATGCAACGAATTCTATTTAGCTATTTCCCACCATTTAAGCCTTTTTCTTCGATATTTTCTAAAACGGTTATAGAACTTCATTTCATTTCAAAAACAACATGTTAAAATTTTGTTTAATGTGTTATGATGCACAAAATTTGTTTCAACTCATTCCAATTTGTAATTTTCCCTAATTAAATATATTAGTGACGGCTTAAAATAATATTAAAATAATTAATTTCGGAAATTTTTTTCAGAAAATTAGAAATTTTACCAGTGGCTCAATAAATACCAAATACTAGCAATTATATAGCTAGAATATGTATATTTAATTTTATATTAAAGATATGTTAGTTATATGTATGCCCTAGAGGCCATTACTGTACATTGGATGTATATTGTAGTGGATGCTGGGACATATATAGGTAGGACTTTCTTGCTCGACATGATAGTACGCTATCTGGTTGCTCTTTATCTTAACATGTATATTTTCTGTCTCTCTGTTACATGTTGATAAAGCCCTTAGGATGTGTACTCGACTTCCAGGACTATGATGCAGATCATACTAATGGGGCCTGGGTAGTCCATGAGTACATCCTTCAATGTTCCTAGTCGTGGGAATATCGAGATGGGGCATCGATATTCCAGAGTAGACTAGCGTATATCTTCTCGACCCATGTGATGGGCGATGGATGATCCCATATTCATTGGTGTTTGACATCAGAGATGGTATGCGGGTGCTCAGTGGAGACTGGGTACACTGAACGGACTCGCCGAGAACTCCCAGATGGTATTATACCTCACGTCAGATGGCAGTTCTCTGGTGACACTGGTACAGCTTAGTCTGTTGACCCGAGATCGTCATAGAGTCTTGTGTGTCTTCCACTGTGCTTTGATTTCCACGCTACCACGGCTCTACTGAGTCATGCAAACAGGTGGTTTTTGGGTACAGTCCCGATTCATATGGAGGCAATGAGCGATAGGAGGGGATTCGTCTCTCCCGGTATTGGGGGTTGATGTTGCGCTATGCACGACTGGCCATAACAGGAAATCCCTGGCCAGGGTTGCAGTGATATACTGATAAGAGTTATCAGTACTTTCACGAATGTTATGTACCCTACGTCGGCATGACTTATCAAGCTATTGGGGTCTGACGTTTACCACCCCTAGGCGAGATATGCGACATATCAGACGAACAGACCGGACTGTACGGTAAGTGTTACTGGTTGGATTCACAGGAGTGTGAGCGGGCTTGCTCGTCGATCTTCTGATCGCTCAATACCCGGGTGGCCATTACGTTTACCAGACCGCTTGTGGCTTGTGGGTGTTTGATATGATCATTACCTGCTGCCGGCGTATTGACGAGTCTTTAGAGTCCTACACAGAGGTTTCCTGGCTCAAGCGAAACGAAATAGGAGCGCATATGAGATATGTGTGGGACCGAGAATAATGCGTGTATGTGATACCGTATTCTATTCTCGCGATGAATGTATCGAATGGTTGTATGCGATATAACCTAGTTATCGAATCAAGGATTGATTCGATAAGCCGATACATTGGATATTAGTCGGTTATATGCGATATGACCGGATCGTTAAATCAAGTATTGATTTAATGATTTAATGCATAATTATATATTTGATATATTACTTTGCATTAACTAGTATTGGTTCATTTAAATGGATTTTCTCACTTGAAATGCACATTGTATATGTGATATACTTTTGTGCACTTGTTTGTATCATGTTTGATGATACAAGCTCACTTGGGTTTGTGTAAAAAATTAAACCATGGTTAAGTTAGTGATTAGGGTTTACTTTTTTCTTATTCATTTATTTATTTTTTAATTTTGGAAAAGATAAATAAGGAATGGTGGCTTTCTTTGTTTGCTTGTTGAAGCTTCATGGAGCTTTGAACAAGTCCATCATTCTTGTCTCATCCTTAACCCTAACCATTCACTTTAACCTTAGTTTATTCTCTACATCTAACCATGGTTGAAATTATGATAAGGATGATTTATTTTCTATTTTCACATAATTCTTATCATATATTCTTTCTTCTTATTCTTCATCTTCAACAATGAAGAAAGCTTGCCTCCATCAATGGCAACTTGTGAAAATGAGTGAGAAATCCAATTCTAAAGTGAACCCACTTCCTATTTCTTCATCCTCTACCTCTTGCCAAGTAGTATAGGGTGTTTTCTTCACAAGTTTCATGACTTGGTAAAGTGGGAGCTTGATCTTGTGATGCCTCGACGTAGATCATCTTCGGCATCGAAGTCGACGACCTAGCCCGTCCATTTCTCCGATGAAGCCGATGCTAGAGTCATGGATTCGATTTGGACAGCGAGGGGACTTCATCACGGAGCCATGGAGATGGAGGACCGGATCTACAAATGTTGTAGCCCCTTTACTTTAGCGTTAAATTCGTTTACTCGCATTGCATCGCCTATACATCTAGTCAACGATCCGTATTAGGGTTTCTCGGCACTTGGAAAATTTGAAATTGGGATGGTTGATGCCTTGTGAGACCTCATTAGCGTGCACAGGAACCCTACAGTGGTATCAGAGCCTAACTAGAGCCTTAGACGATGCATAGACGGAGTTAGAAGTCCGATCGAACCAAAACCCTAACACAAAAACGGCTCTCTGTACATTTTTTAAAAACTGGGTTTTTTCCAAATTAAAAATATGCAGAAAACTCAGCAGGGGATTCTAAGAATTACTGTACAAAACGGGACCCATGATTCGATCATTGCGCGGCGGAACCGCGGCATTAGCATGGCTAATGCGGCGGTTCCGCGGCCAGTTAATCTCTTCATTCAAAACTTTTTGCACAGTAACTTCTTTCTTGCATTGCTGAGTTTCCTGGGAATTTTTAAATCTCACTCAAGAGTTGAGTTTTCTGGGTTGTATTGGGGGTTCGGAGATTCGATCGGACTGTCTAATTTTGTCAGTGTGTTTTTCCGGGTAATTTTAGAATATGTTAAAAAAGTTCGACCGGATATAAATACCCAATTTTTCCCCTGCCGGGAAATTTCCAATTGTTGGATTTTTCCGTAGTTTAATGACGTTCTAAGTAGTGCAAGTAACGCGATGGTCCCTCTAGAAGACAACAGACCTTAACTCGATTATGTGACCGTCTTGAACTGCCCTTTGAACCTTAGGGTTTGGGGCAGTACGGCGTGCCACATGTGAGGCGTTGGCTTGACCCTTCTACGGCTGGACCATTCGTACTGAGGCATGAACTGAATGTTTTTAGACTTATTTCAGGTGTTGAGCTGTTTCGGGAAAACTTGGGTGTTCGATTGTTCGATCGGAAAGTTTAACATTTTCTATTTATCCGGAATGTGATACAATATTTGGAATTCACAAGTAGTTATGAGATAACTGAATGAATGTTATAAACATAGCAGTTTAGTCTCACTTGATCGGTTGCCACGGAATTTTGATGTGATCAAAAGTCCGTCGCAATCACGTAGTGTACGCGGATACTCGCCGGGTAAACTTAATAGACAGCCTCGCCCCATAGCCCCGACCAAGTGACTGTAGGAGAACCCCGTCGCCGAAAGCATCCGTTCGGGTGCTCGCGGCAGCGGTGTTCCGCCTTGGTGCACTTCGTCGACGGCGTCGGGGGTGCGGCCGCCTACTAAAGTTTGCGACGAGCATTCGATCAGAACATCGGGAATCCTGTTGAATTTCCCGACTTGATATTGAAAAGAGTTTTCGATAATGAGACTAAAATGCGGGGTTTATAATTGTTAGGCATGCGATGTCTAAGGAATTCATTTGATTAGGCATGCGATGTCCAAAGAGATTGCGGATTCCAACTGTTGTAGTTTTACACTTTCTTTTCTGTGACCGTAAGTGTAATATGTGATATCGCCGGTTTCGTTGCTATATGTCAACGACAATTGGGATGTGCATATTTACTTACGTTGATGACATGTGATGTTATGTGTTGCTGGATATGTTATATTGGATCATCGTGTTCGAATAGCCGGGGGGGTTTTATGTGAGATGAGTGTTTTTCATTTTCATTCATGTAAAAACTTGTATGTAATATTCTTTTATTGGGGCACTTCCAGGTTGCGGATGATGTCACCATTTGTATATTATTTACTTTTCTGCACTAGGATAGACCCAAGGAGGAGGGCACAAGTAACCGGGTTCTAGGGTCCAGTGGGAGACCAACTTGAGGAGTCGAGTCCGGGTCTCCTAACTCTAGAATTGGTAGGGTTACTTGCCGCTCTCGTAGGGGTCTAGGGGTGTGGGTTTGGCTATTCATCATGACCGTGGAATCCGTGTTTTATACTGGCTCGTATTGAAAACACGGACGTCCTAGTATATCCAATATTTCATATGATATTTTCTGCTGCGTTATCTGTGATGTGATCATGTGATTTATTCAGATAGATATGGTATATAGTATATATGATATATTATATAGACGTTGCTTATGTTTTACACCCGTGCTAGCCCTGCTTCGCTCTGGCGTTAGTTACCTAACCTAACGGTGCAGACGGGACATCGAGGCGAATGCGGATGGCATAAGCGTACGTTATATTTATCTGTGATGTTTAGGTGGACTTAAATGATGGGACATTCATTAATGAGATTAATGAAAGAAAATAAACCTAATTGATGTTATGGAATCGAATTTCAAAAATAAAACAGGTAGCTACAGTTCTTGCTTTGCATCGCGGTGTTCCTTGTAGAACATCCTGCACCTTATTCGATGAGGAAAGGACCGAGATCCCCTCATCGGGAGTGACTCCTTTAGCAATAACTGGCAGATGCTACACACTCGGTTTGTCTTTTGATTGCTTCTATAGTTTCTGCTTTGCACAGTGATATATATGATATATCCCGCACCTCATTCGACGAGGAAAGGGCCGACGATCCCTTCACCGGGAGTGACCCCTTTAGCAAAACTAGAAAAAGCCTAAAAAACATTCCATTTATAAACCATTTGATTCTGCAACGAGATCAAGTTCAAAGCATTAAAGGTTTTTATTAAAAACCATCCGCAACCCTCCGTCATTTTAGGAAGTAGAGTACTTAGTATTCGTGCTGTGTTTGTTGACCTTAGTTAAGACACAGTGTACGGTAGCTAAGTGATGTCTTCCTACACCGCATATGATGCGATTGGTTAGGACAGTCGCGTGACTTTGTTGACCTTAGTTAAGGGGTCATGTGGGTGGGTCTAATTAATCACGAAATGACGGGTAGAACTTGACTAGTACTTATGATTTGTTGACCATAGTTAAGGTCATAAGTGCTAGGGGTAAAAATCTTTATCGGGAGTTTCAAGTGTTGAAATTTGCGATGAGATTGCATACCTTCTATGTGATAGTTGGATCCCGATACCCACTGCGAGTAATTGTTACTCCTGGGAGAGTTTTGCACTTTACAATTAGCCGATCAAGTAGGTGTCTAGAAAGGTGTCAACGGGGTTACGCCTCTGGGAAAACGAGGTTTACTGTAATTAGGTCCGTGCGAAAGCACGGGGAACCTCCCTCAAAGTACCGACACTGGCCTGGCTAAAAAATTGGCGAACTTGTAGAGTGTAATTAATCCCGGCTAGTCTTTCCTTTTAAGGTTTGAAGGAAGATTTGATAAAAACAGTGGGAGCCATCCTGATTAGATAAAATATATAACCAATCTAATCTTACAAGAGCGCACGCAGAGTGTTTTCTTCTCTCTCTCTCCAGGTAGCGACCATATCAGGCCTTAATCAAGATAATAATATGAATGTATTGACCGAACCCGCTTGTTATACTGAGCTGGGGAACGTTGGTCCCGCTCCAACTTATAATTGTTATAAGACAGAGCAGGAAATAGGGGAATATCAGAATTCCTATGCCGCCCAAATGAAGAGAGTGCATATGATGCATCTCCTTCTTGTATGTTCGTTACAAAGAACTGTTTCTCAGTATCCTCTGCATCCTGGGTATTTGATACCGGATCAGGATCCTAGATATGTAATCTGTTATATAGGGCTACAAAAAGGTAGAAAAACTGAGAACGGGTGATAAGTTTCATGAGACAGAAAACGGGGCAAGTGTTGCAGCCAAGTCTGTTGGTCACTGTCACCCTGTATTACCAATACATTGATTCTGAACAAATGCTATTAGATACCGAACCTGATATACAAAATCATATCAGTCTCTTTATAAATAAAGAAATGATAAAATTTTGTATTGATGGATAATGTTTTGAACATTTCCTATATCAAAAGTTGATCAGTTCAGGCACGTTATCTAAAAGCATTGATGTTCTAAATCAAACTACAGTTCTTTAGTATACGGAACACACACAAGAGGAAGAGTTCAGAAATGAACGAATCATTCTTGAGGCATTGTAGACTAGGTCATATCAATGCGACCCGACTGGCTGAAGTTATATTTTAGATGCATATTTAAATCAGTTTGAATTTACATCTTGTGAAACTTGCCGGTCATATCACAAAGATAAGATGACCCTAGCTCTGTTTATTGGAAACAGAGAAAGAGTTAGTGAACTCTTGGGACTGATACATGATGATGTATGTAAGGTCTCCTGTCTACACATGCCAGGACCGGTTCTTTTTACTTCATTACGTTCTCTGATGATCTCTCAAGATTCAGACATATGTTCCTGTTGAAACACAAGTCCGAACCTTTTGAGATATTCACAGAATATAAGTTAGAAGTAGAGAACCAAAATACAGGTATAAGTATTATGTCCTATGATAAGATCAGGGAGGAGAATACTTGTGCATGGAATTCTTGGATATTCTAAAAGAAGATGAGATTCTCTCTCAGTATTTCTCCTCTGAATGCACCACAGCACAACGGTGTATCGGGGTGGAGCAATCGCACCATATTGGATATAGTGTGCTCTATGATGAGTACTACTGAGTTACCTATTTCCTTTTGGGGTTGTGCACTTGAGAAGCTGCATACCTATTGAATTGGGTTTGAATCAAATCAGTGCCTGCCACTCCATAAAGATATGGTATGGGAAGAGCCTATCTCTTAAGTGAGTTAAGATTTGGGATTGTCCGGCCTATGTCAAAAGCAAAATCCGGACAAGATCGAGGCAAGGACAGTTCTGTAGAACTGGAAAGGTTCCAGTTATATAAAACTGCAGCTGATGATTTGTGTAACACCCGAGCCCAATAATACTATTTCTATTGCTAGTTGAGTGCTATACATTGCTCATTCCAATTATCCTGAATATTTGGTGTTTATTGCTAAATTCTAACCGGTTAAGTCATTTTGGCACATAACAAATTTTAACACCTAAAACGAAATTAAAAATATCCATGTTGGCCTACTCGTCGCCACTAGTCGCGTGGTAGCGTCCGCGTGTCGAGATTTCTTCCCGTTCGGCTAAACGGGCAAGTTTGGACGACTACGCGCGCGTGCAAGTGTCCGACTTGGGGGCATGCATTTTAATCATAAAACACCTCTTTTCAAAATTTGGAACCCGCTTAAAATCCTATAATTTGAATTTGGAACATTTGGGCGCAACCCGGGCGCGATTTGGAAATGTTTTATTTAGCGCCGAAAATGCCCATTTAATTAAATATTATAAAACCAGAAAATATATACTCTGTTACAATTTTTACGTCAAAATCTCTTTTAAATCTTTCTTTAAAAATTCCTTGCAGCCCCCCAGCCAATCACGAGCTTCCTTCTCGTGGACCCTATCCTCTCTCTCTCTCTCCGCCTCTCTCTATCTCTCTCTAATTTCTCAATCTCTCTCTATCTCTAACAATCTGTCTCTCTCTCTCTCCAATCCTAATCTCTCTCTCTCTCTTCCTATATTTTTTATGCAGCCTCCTCGTCTTCTCTCCATCTCGAGAAAACCCCACGAGAACCCCTGAACCCTAACCCTAGCCTCCTCGTGCCTGCACCGTCGACCTCCCCGCGACCTCGCCGTCGCCGTCCTTGCCTCCACGGCCTTACCGCACCCCTACCTCCTTCCTCCCTCCTTCCCGAGCCTCCAAACCCAATCCCGACGCCACCACCAGCACCCAGTGCCGCCGTCGCCGCCGCCTCCCATCGCCGACGACGCCAAGGCCTTCCTCCCTTCATCCTCGTCCCGACCTCGTCGTCTTCTTCCTCCTCTCCTCGCCGGACCACCACCAACCCGAGCCCAACCTATCACCTAACCCCCTGGATCGCCGGGAAACTTGCCGTCGATCCTCGCCGTCGTTGCCAGAGCCACCTCCGACCACCTCCGTCTCCCCTTAATCACCAGAGCAGACCACCACCCTCCTCTACTCATCGCACCACCCTCTCCAGCGAACCCAGAAGCTGTCCAGCCTTCGCTGCTGTTGCCGCTGCTTCGCCGGCGTCCCATCGCCGTCGAGCCCGTCATGGTTGCCCCCTGGTGTTTTCCTGTAAGCATCTCTATCTTTCCATTAATGTTAAACCCCCTCTCGCTGGTCCTTGTTTACGTATATCGTGTTTGCTAACTTCGCCGCCCTTTTGACTTTCGCCGGATTCCGGCCGTGCCGTCGCTTGGATCCGACGCTCCAGCGAAGTATTCTGGTCCGGGTGGTCCCGCTGTTCGCTGTTAGGACTCGACCCGTAGCCCGTGCACCCGTCTCGTGTTTTCTGCCGACATTGCATCCGTGCTTTCCGGTTTGCGAAACCGTCGAGGCAAGTATCCGAATACTTGCTTTAACATGCTAGTACACAAGATCAAGTCTTG
Source organism: Agapanthus africanus (assembly GCA_030015575.1). NCBI lineage: Eukaryota > Viridiplantae > Streptophyta > Magnoliopsida > Asparagales > Amaryllidaceae > Agapanthus > Agapanthus africanus. The sequence goes on from CM057341.1 coordinate 257,403,006, forward strand.
CTATACACTTAATCATCATATTATTTATTATAACCACACAGCTATTATTAATATCATATTATTTTATAACTTAGAATTGACGGTTACAATTATTCTTAACATTGAATCGGTATAGTAGTTTCTTGTAATTAATCGGTCTGCTATCAACTAACTAAACCAATTAAATCGTCCTTGCTTCATTTGTTAAAACATCCATGAGACAATTATTTATGCTTTAGTTTAAATTCATGTAGCTTCATTACTTTATGTTGTTGATATTGTTTCACCTTGTGACTATTGCACCCCAAGGGTGCTTGAACCTGTTAATAAAGATAATGCAAAGCACCATTGTGATTAAGTGACTATTTAGTGCTGTTTACTTTAAATTCTTGCTGTTGTATACCTGTTGAGAGCACCCACTCGATCACATTACATATTGAACCTGACCTGTTACCTGATTTCATGCCTAATGCCAACAAACCTGACTTGGGGTCCTCATGGACCATTCCTGCTGTCTATCCAGACAGACCTGCTTTTACCTGATTCTGTGTTGGCATTAGTCCTTGACTACTGAATACCTGACCTGACATACACAACTTGGGGGTATGGGGAAATCAAAGATGAACCTGACTTGTAACTCGACAGTTCACTACCTGTTCGAGTGTACACATTCCTGTTTTGTGCCTAGCGGCATGTCTCGGTTTCGGCCGAGAATATTGTGGCCGTGATCCCGGGTATGTACGGGGTACTACCGAGTGTACACTTTCCTGTTTTGTGCCTAGCGGCATGTCTCGGCTGCAGCCGAGAATATTGTGGCCGTGGTCCCGGGTATGTACGGGATACTATTGAGTTACATCGACGAGTCACCAATTGATTTCAAAGACTTTAGAGTAGAAAACTGATAGGACAGTTTAGTTACCACTGCACATTCCCCTGCACTGTTACTTCATTGCACTGCTTTATTCATGTTCATACCTGCATTGCTTATTACCATGTTTATATTATACTTGGTTAACATGACGCGCTGACGTCTGGGTTTTGCATGGCCCAGATTCTTTACCACTGTCGCCGACCGAGCAGGAGTACTTCAGCCAGCAGGCTGATTTGTGAGTTCTATAGTGGTTAGTTCGTTTATTGCATTTTATTTCCAGGTGCGATCCCGCATTATGGGACGTACCTTTCTATTATTGTATTGGATCATTTGCTTCCGCACTTATTGTTTATTGACTCTCGTTATTATGGATTTGGACATGTGCTAGATTAGTTTATTTATCTTGTTCTTGATATCTCTACAACCGTAATGTGACTGTGGATGGATACTTCCTACCCACAGGTAGCATGGTTGGCTATGTCACGTGCCCAATCTTGCGTACTCTGGGAAGCGGGGCGTGACATGGTTCTTTTGGTATCAGAGACACAGGTTAGCTGGGTTGATTCTTTTGTAGTTGGGTATTGTACCCGATACACGAATCAGAATACCCATGATTAGGAAACATGTCCTACCACCTTGACCGTTTACCATTCTTGAATCACATTCTTCCTGATCATATCTTGTACGGCATGCAAATTTACTTTGCATGGTCAACTCGAAAACCTAATTTCTTGTTATCTCTAGGACTTAGGCGACTTGGGTGGAGTTAAGTAATTGCGGCTATGATACCGCGGCATAGCTACAATGCGGTACTCTATTTAAGTATCTTGGAGTTCTAGCCTTGATCCACATTCAGAATCTATCATCATGCTAATGTTGGGTGTTTTGAGTTCAGGATTATGACAGGTAAGAAGTTGAAGACGTACCGGAGGCGTGTGGACGAAGCCGCCGTGCTTGGAGTGATAAGAGGAATGCTGGAAATCAAAGAGACAGACTGAGCTGATCCAGCAATAGCAGATTCGTTTCAGGAGGGTTTGCAGATCGTTCAGCAGTCTGTAAACAACGATGGAACTAGACCAGTCGAACGAGTAGGGACCGTAGTAGATTTCAGACTTTTGGGTCCGTCTACTTTCACTGGTCTGGAGGAGCTGTTACCAGCCGAGCAGTGGCTAGTGACACGGAGAATTTGCTGATTGCGGCACGGATCCCAGAGGACAAGAGAGTTGTTGTGGTGCGCTTTCAGCTAGTGGATTACGCCCGAGAGTGATGGCTTGTGGAGGAGAACCGCTTGCCCAAGCCAATCAGTTAGGCGTATTTTCCTAAAGGTTTCCAGGAGAAATTCTTCCCGCAGACTGCACGGAAGGAAGTGGAAGAGAAGTTCATCGGACTAAGGCAGAATGGAGCAACCGTGGACGTACATGCAGCAGAATGGACGAGACTCAGCAGTCTCGCTGGACCTTTCGCGGCCAACGATGCAGACAGCAGTTGCGGTGAGGAAGCAGTTCTGTCGGGCCAGTCAAGTTTAGGGCTAGGCCGACAAACAGTGTTCTTGCAGCTATGGAAGTTGATAGTAATGAAGAGCCGGCAGTTGTTCGCGATATTATGGACGTATTTGAAGATATTTCGGGCTTACCGCCGAAGCGAGACGTGGAGTTCGCGAATTGACCGTATTCCTGGTGCAGCACCAGTATCTAAAGCTTATTACCCGATGGCACCAGAGGAATTGGAAGAAGTTAAGAAACAAGTTGGTGAATTACTTGAGAAGGGTTGGATTCGAAGCAGCAACTCGCCTTGGGGAGCTCCAGTTCTTTTAGTAAAGAAGAAGGATGGCACGAGAAGGATGTGCATTGATTACCGAGAATTAAACCGGGTGACTAGTAAGGACAAGTACCCGATCCCTCGCATTGGAGAACTTTTTGAGCAGCTTAGTGGCGCGAGGGTATTCTCGAAACTGGATTTGCGATCAGGATATCATCAGGTCCGAGTGAAAGCAGAAGACATTTGCAAGACGGCGTTTCGAACTCGATATGGGCATTTCGAGTATCTAGTGATGCCCTTCGGAGTAACGAATGCGCCGGCAATATTCATGGATTTGATGAACAGGGTCTTTTCACCATACCTGGACCAGTTTATTGTGGTATTCATTGACAATATTCTGGTATACTCGAAGAGTCCGGAGGAGCATGCTGAGCATTTAAGGATCGCACTGCAGACGCTGAGACAAGAGAAATTGTATGCGAAGATGAGTAAGTGCGAATTCTGGCTGGAAGAAGTGAAATTTCTGGGACGTGTCGTGTCGGGCGATGGAATCGCCGTTGATCCCGAGAAGATTGCAGCAGTTCGAGATTGGCCTTTTCCCAAGAATGTTGCGGAGATAAGAAGTTTTCTTGGACTCGCCGGCTACTACAGGAGATTTGTAGAGAACTTCGCTCGTTTGGCAGGACCGTTGACCAAGCTTACGCGCAAGGATGTACCTTTTATTTGGACGGATGGATGTGTATTGGCCTTCGAGACGTTGAAGCAGAAGTTGATAACCGCCCTTATCCTAACCGTACCAGATAATTCAGGAGGACTGGTGATTCACAGCGACGCATCGGGAAAAGGATTGGGGTGTGTTTTGATGCAGAATGGGAAAGTCGTCGCTTACGCATCGAGACAACTGAAGACTCATGAGAAGAATTATCCGACTCATGACTTGGAGCTTGCGGCCGTGATCTTCGCCTTGAAGATTTGGAGACACTACCTTTCGGGCGAGAGAGTCGAAGTCTTTACAGATCACAAGAGTTTGAAATATGTGTTCACTCGAAAGGAGTTGAACATGAGGCAACGCAGATGGTTGGAGCTGATGGCCGACTATGACCTTGATCTTAAGTACCATCCAGGAAAAGTTAACGTCGTGCCGGATGCGCTAAGTCGGTTACCAGTAATTCAGGTTTTGATTGCACAGAGGGAGACCATTGCGGATTTTCGGAGATTTGATTTGGAGGTTGTGCTACCACATGCTACGGGACAGTTGATGCAGTTGCAAGTACAGTCGTCCTTAGTTGAGAAGATTAAAGCGGCATAATCGCAGGATCCTAAACTGTAAAAGTTTCGAGAGCAGGTTGAAGCCGGACTACGGACCGATTTACTGATCCACGAAGATGGTTCGTTGAGGTATGGTAGCCGTGTGTGTGTGCCAAAAGGAGATGTACGTGAAGAGCTTATGATGGAGGCACACAGTTCAGCTTACTCTGTACATCCAGGAGGGACAAAGATGTACCGAGATATTCGACAGCACTTCTGGTGGGAAGGTATGAAACGGGAGATTGCTCGCTTCGTGGCTAAGTGCTTGGTGTGTCAGCAAGTCAAGGCTGAACACCAAAGGGTTGCTGGTTTGTTGCAACCACTTCCGATTCCTCAGTGGAAGTGGGAACATATAACCATGGATTTCGTGACGGTTTTACCGCGGAGTCCAAAGGGCAACAATGCAGTATGGGTGATTGTCGATCGATTGACCGAGGCAGCTCATTTTATTCCTTTCCGGGTTGGTCAATCGATGGAGACTTTGGCAGAGCGGTACATGCAGGAGATTGTAAGATTGCATGAAGTACCGGTGAGCATCGTGGCCGATCGGGACACTCGATTCTGGTCACACTTTTGGAGGAGTTTACAAGAAAGTTTGGGGACTCGATTGAAGTTTAGCACATCTTATCATCCTCAGACTGATGGACAATCGGAGAGAACGATCCAGACCCTTGAAGATATGTTGAGGGCTTGCATGTTGGACTTCAAAGGTTCTTGGGAGGATCATCTACACCTGGTGGAGTTTTCGTACAACAATAGCTTCCAAGCGACTATTCAGATGGCTCCGTTTGAAGCGTTGTATGGTCGTAAATGCCGTTCACCGGTTTGTTGGGATGATGTTGGTGAACGAAGGTTACTAGGACCAGATTTCGTGGTACAGACAGTCGAGAAGGTGAATACAATCAGGAAGCATATGAAGGCAGCTCAAGACAGACAGAAAAGTTGGGCCGACACGTCAAGAAGACCTCTAGAGTTCGCCGTGGGTGATTTGGTATTCTTGAAGATATCACCGACTAGAGGGGCGATTCGCTTTGGAAGTCGAGGAAAGCTTAGTCCTCGATTCGTTGGACCCTTCGAGATATTGGAGCGTGTTGGAGAGGTAGCGTACCGTTTGGCGTTACCCCAGTCATTGGCAGGAGTACACGATGTGTTTCATGTGTCTCAACTACGGAGGTATGTCCGAGATGAGACTCACATCTTGGATCATTCGGAGTTGACTGTACGGGAGGACCTAACTTTTGAGGAGCGACCAGTTGAAATCAAGGATCGAAGAGAAAAAGTTCTTAAGAACAAAGTTATCCCTCTTGTGCTAGTTTCTTGGGGTAATCGATTGCATGGAGAATCCACTTGGGAGCGAGAAGACGAGATCCGGCAGAAATTTCCTCACCTTTTCCTGTAGTTAGCTATCTTGTATTCTTGGAATTTCGAGGACGAAATTCTTTTTGTAGTTGGGTATGATGTAACACCCGAGCCCAATAATACTATTTCTATTGCTAGTTGAGTGCTATACATTGCTCATTCCAATTATCCTGAATATTTGGTGTTTATTGCTAAATTCTAACCGGTTAAGTCATTTTGGCACATAACAAATTTTAACACCTAAAACGAAATTAAAAATATCCATGTTGGCCTACTCATCGCCACTAGTCGCGTGGTAGCGTCCGCGTGTCGAGATTTCTTCCCGTTCGGCTAAACGGGCAAGTTTGGACGACTACGCGCGCGTGCAAGTGTCCGACTTGGGGGCATGCATTTTAATCATAAAACACCTCTTTTCAAAATTTGGAACCCGCTTAAAAACCTATAATTTGAATTTGGAACATTTGGGCGCAACCCGGGCGCGATTTGGAAATGTTTCATTTAGCGCCGAAAATGCCCATTTAATTAAATATTATAAAACCAGAAAATATATACTCTATTACAATTTTTACGTCAAAATCTCTTTTAAATCTTTCTTTAAAAATTCCTTGCAGCCCCCCAGCCAATCACGAGCTTCCTTCTCGTGGGCCCTATCCTCTCTCTCTCTCTCCGCCTCTCTCTATCTCTCTCTAATTTCTCAATCTCTCTCTATCTCTAACAATCTGTCTCTCTCTCTCTCCAATCCTAATCTCTCTCTCTCTCTTCCTATATTTTTTATGCAGCCTCCTCGTCTTCTCTCCATCTCGAGAAAACCCCACGAGAACCCCTGAACCCTAACCCTAGCCTCCTCGTGCCTGCGCCGTCGACCTCCCCGCGACCTCGCCGTCGCCGTCCTCGCCTCCACGGCCTTACCGCACCCCTACCTCCTTCCTCCCTCCTTCCCGAGCCTCCAAACCCAATCCCGACGCCACCACCAGCACCCAGTGCCGCCGTCGCCGCCGCCTCCCATCGCCGACGACGCCAAGGCCTTCCTCCCTTCATCCTCGTCCCGACCTCGTCGTCTTCTTCCTCCTCTCCTCGCCGGACCACCACCAACCCGAGCCCAACCTATCACCTAACCCCCTGGATCGCCGGGAAACTTGCCGTCGATCCTCGCCGTCGTTGCCAGAGCCACCTCCGACCACCTCCGTCTCCCCTTAATCACCAGAGCAGACCACCACCCTCCTCTACTCATCGCACCACCCTCTCCAGCGAACCCAGAAGCTGTCCAGCCTTCGCTGCTGTTGCCGCTGCTTCGCCGGCGTCCCATCGCCGTCGAGCCCGTCATGGTTGCCCCCTGGTGTTTTCCTGTAAGCATCTCTATCTTTCCATTAATGTTAAACCCCCTCTCGCTGGTCCTTGTTTACGTATATCGTGTTTGCTAACTTCGCCGCCCTTTTGACTTTCGCCGGATTCCGGCCGTGCCGTCGCTTGGATCCGACGCTCCAGCGAAGTATTCTGGTCCGGGTGGTCCCGCTGTTCGCTGTTAGGACTCGACCCGTAGCCCGTGCACCCGTCTCGTGTTTTCTGCCGACATTGCATCCGTGCTTTCCGGTTTGCGAAACCGTCGAGGCAAGTATCCGAATACTTGCTTTAACATGCTAGTACACAAGATCAAGTCTTGCTATACACTTAATCATCATATTATTTATTATAACCACACAGCTATTAGTAATATCATATTATTTTATAACTTAGAATTGACGGTTACAATTATTCTTAACATTGAATCGGTATAGTAGTTTCTTGTAATTAATCGGTCTGCTATCAACTAACTAAACCAATTAAATCCTCCTTGCTTCATTTGTTAAAACATCCATGAGACAATTATTTATGCTTTAGTTTAAATTCATGTAGCTTCATTACTTTATGTTGTTGATATTGTTTCACCTTGTGACTATTGCACCCCAAGGGTGCTTGAACCTGTTAATTAAGATAATGCAAAGCACCATTGTGATTAAGTGACTATTTAGTGCTGTTTACTTTAAATTCTTGCTGTTGTATACCTGTTGAGAGCACCTACTCGATCACATTACATATTGAACCTGACCTGTTACCTGATTTCATGCCTAATGCCAACAAACCTGACTTGGGGTCCTCATGGACCATTCCTGCTGTCTATCCAGACAGACCTGCTTTTACCTGATTCTGTGTTGGCATTAGTCCTTGACTACTGAATACCTGACCTGACATACACAACTTGGGGGTATGGGGAAATCAAAGATGAACCTGACTTGTAACTCGACAGTTCACTACCTGTTCGAGTGTACACATTCCTGTTTTGTGCCTAGCGGCATGTCTCGGTTTCGGCCGAGAATATTGTGGCCGTGATCCCGGGTATGTACGGGGTACTACCGAGTGTACACTTTCCTGTTTTGTGCCTAGCGGCATGTCTCGGCTGCAGCCGAGAATATTGTGGCCGTGGTCCCGGGTATGTACGGGATACTATTGAGTTACATCGACGAGTCACCAATTGATTTCAAAGACTTTAGAGTAGAAAACTGATAGGACAGTTTAGTTACCACTGCACATTCCCCTGCACTGTTACTTCATTGCACTGCTTTATTCATGTTCATACCTGCATTGCTTATTACCATGTTTATATTATACTTGGTTAACATGACGCGCTGACGTCTGGGTTTTGCATGGCCCAGATTCTTTACCACTGTCGCCGATCGAGCAGGAGTACTTCAGCCAGCAGGCTGATTTGTGAGTTCTATAGTGGTTAGTTCGTTTATTGCATTTTATTTCCAGGTGCGATCCCGCATTATGGGACGTACCTTTCTATTATTGTATTGGATCATTTGCTTCCGCATTTATTGTTTATTGACTCTCGTTATTATGGATTTGGACATGTGCTAGATTAGTTTATTTATCTTGTTCTTGATATCTCTACAACCGTAATGTGACTGTGGATGGATACTTCCTACCCACAGGTAGCATGGTTGGCTATGTCACGTGCCCAATCTTGCGTACTCTGGGAAGCGGGGCGTGACAATTTGACAGAACCAAAGGATTCAATAGTTCCCGACGAACCTCAGCCTCTCCGCCGATCTGGTAAGGTTTCTCATCCGCCTGAGAGATACCTCAGTTTCTCGATGACAGTGGGAGCAAGGATTGCATCATGAGATGATGACCCAACTAGATTCGAGCAGGCCATCGAGAGTAGGGACTCTGTAAGAATGGCTGGATGCTTAGCGATCTGAGATGGAATCCATGTCCACCAGCAAAGTATGGACTTTGGCTGCTATATCTGAAGGGTTAAATCCCCATCAGGAGCAAGTATATCTTGAGAAGATTACTTGGTGTAGATGGAAAAGTTGAGACTTTCAAAGCTAGACTTGTTAAAGTTTTTCGTCATCGACCAGGCGTGGATAATGATGAAATCTTTTCCAGGGACTATGCTTAAGTCTATCCAGATCCTACTTGCCATTGCTACATACCATGACTACGATATCTGGTGGTTGGGTGCCATGACTACTTTTCTAAATAGTGATTTAGAAGAGAACGTCTATAAGAACACAGCCAGAGGGCTTCGTAAACAGTGGGAGCAGCGGAAACATGTGCAAGTTGCTTTATGCGATAAAGCAGGCATCGCGGAGTTGGAACGTCTATTTTGATGTGTTAGTCAAAGAGTTTGACATCATCAAAATGGTAGATGAACCTTGTATAAACAAAAGGTGAGTAGGGAGCATGGTGGTGATCCTCGTAGAGTACGTGGATGACATACTCTTGATAGGGAAGGAGTTTCCTATACTACGCTCGATCAATCTCCTCTTATCACAAGGATTCTCCAATAGGATCAAAGTGATACCTCATAAATCCTGGGTTTTGGATCTATGAGATAGATCTAATTGGATGTTAGGATTCTCACTAGTTGAAATGAGATGGTATCAACCGATCCTGGGGAGAATCACTGGAAGGGTTCCAGGGTGATAAGGACGACTGAAAGTCAGTCACAGGCATTGTCTTTACCCATAGTAAAGGGACGGTATGTTGGAAGAGTTCCAAGCTAGATACCGTGGCAAACTAGACGATAAAGGCTGGTAACATCGCTATTAAAGATACTACCAAAGAGGCAGTTTGGGTGTATATTGGTTCATGAGATGAACTAGGTTCCTACCATTGTATGACAATAGAAGTGTGGCTTCGGCCCAGGAACCCTGGTCCCATCAGTGACCCAGGCATATTCTGAGGCAGCATCACCTGATCATGGAAATAGTTGATCTCCAGGGTGATCGAGGTTAGGAGAGTAGACTCAGAGGACAACACGGCGGATCCACTCACAAAGGCCTTTTCCCATAGAGAGACTTATGGGGGATGGTTGAGTATTAGATACTACAACTACTGCTACAGATGGCCCTAGTGCAAGTGGGAGATTGTTAGTTATATGTATGCCCTAGAGGCCATTACTGTACATTGGATGTATATTGTAGTGGATGCTGGGACATATATTGGTAGGAATTTCTTGCTCGACATGATAGTACGCTATCTGGTTGCTCTTTATCTTAACATGTATACTTTCTGTCTCTCTGTTACATGTTGATAAAGCCCTTAGGATGTGTACTCGACTTCCAGGACTATAATGCAGATCATACTAGTGGGGCCTGGGTAGTCCATGAGTACATCCTTCAATGTTCCTAGTCGTGGGAATATCGAGACGGGGCATCGATATTTCAGAGTAGACTAGCGTATATCTTCTCGACCCATGTGATGGGCGATGGATGATCCCATATCCATTGGTGTTTGACATCAGAGATGGTATGCGGGTGCTCAGTGGAGACTGGGTACACTGAACGGACTCGCCGAGAACTCCCAGATGGTATTATACCTCACGTCAGATGGCAGTTCTCTGGTGACACTGGTACAGCTTAGTCTATTGACCCGAGATCGTCATAGAGTCTTGTGTGTCTCTCACTGTGCTTTGATTTCCACCCTACCGCGGCTCTACTGAGGCGTGCAAACAGGTGGTTTTTGGGTACAGTCCCGATTCACATGGAGGCAATGAGCGATAGGAGGGGATTCGTCTCTCCCGGTATTGGGGGTTGATGTTGCGCTATGCACGACTGGCCATAACAGGAAATCCCTGGCCAGGGTTGCAGTGATATACTGGTAAGAGTTATCAGTACTTTCTCGAATGTTATGGACCCTACGTCGGCATGACTTATCAAGCTATTGGGGTCGGACGTTTACCACCCCTAGGCGAGATATACGACATATCAGACGAACAGACCGGACTGTACGGTAAGTGTTACTGGTTGGATTCACAGGAGTGTGAGCGGGCTTGCTCGTCGATCTTCTGATCGCTCAATACCCGGGTGGCCGTTACGTTTAGCAGACCGCTTGCGGCTTGTGGGTGTTTGATATGATCATCACCTGCTGCCGGCGTATTGACGAGTCTTTAGAGTCCTACACAGAGGTTTCCTGGCTCAAGCGAAACGAAATAGGAGTGCATATGAGATATGTGCGGGACCGAGAATAATGCGTGTATGTGATACCGTATTCTATTCTCGCGATGAATGTATCGAATGGTTGTATGCGATATAACCTAGTTATCGAATCAAGGATTGATTCGATAAGCCGATACATTGGATATTAGTCGGTTATATGCGATATGACCGGATCGTTAAATCAAGTATTGATTTAATGATTTAATGCATAATTATATATTTGATATATTACTTTGCATTAACTAGTATTGGTTCATTTAAATGGATTTTCTCACTTGAAATGCACATTGTATATGTGATATACTTTTGTGCACTTGTTTGTATCATGTTTGATGATACAAGCTCACTTGGGTTTGTGTAAAGAATTAAACCATGGTTAAGTTAGTGATTAGGGTTTACTTTTTTCTTATTCATTTATTTATTTTTTCATTTTGGAAAAGATAAATAAGGAATGGTGGCTTTCTTTGTTTGCTTGTTGAAGCTTCATGAAGCTTTGAACAAGTCCACCATTCTTGTCTCATCCTTAACCCTAACCATTCACTTTAACCTTAGTTTATTCTCTACATCTAACCATGGTTGAAATTATGATGGATGATCTATTTTCTATTTTCACATAATTCTTATCATATATTCTTTCTTCTTCTTCTTCATCTTCAATAATGAAGAAAGCTTGCCTCCATCAATGGCAACTTGTGAAAATGAGTGAGAAATCCAATTCTAAAGTGAACCCGCTTCCTATTTCTTCATCCTCTACCTCTTGCCAAGTAGTATAGGGTGTTTTCTTCACAAGTTTCATGACTTGGTGAAGTGGGAGCTTGATCTTGTGATGCCTCGACGTAGATCATCTTCGGCATCGAAGTCGACGACCTAGCCCGTCCATTTCTCCGATGAAGCCGATGCTAGAGTCATGGATTCGATTTGGACAGCGAGGGGACTTCATCACAGAGCCATGGAGATAGAGGACCGGATCTACAAAGGTTGTAGCCCCTTTACTTTAGCGTTAAATTCGTTTACTCGCATTGCATCGCCTATACATCTAGTCAACGATCCGTATTAGGGTTTCTCGGCACTTGGAAAATTTGAAATTGGCATGGTTGATGCCTTATGAGACCTCATTAGTGTGCCTAGGAACCCTACAAGATATTTATATTTTGACTCTTTACGGAAAACCCCCTTATTTTACCGATTTTCCGAAATTTCACCGAAATGATTTTCAAAATGTTACAGTTCATCCTGCAACTGAGGCTAAGTTAGCCGGACCGGTACAATATCGATGGATGTATCCCGTCAAGAGGTACGCGGAATATTTTTCGCGCAATTTTTAAAATTATTGTTGTCCTGCATGCCCGTATTTATTTATTCAACATATTTTCTTTAGGTATCTCTGCACTCTTAAAATGTATATACGCAATAGAAATCGACCAGAGGGTTCTATCATGCAAGGTTATCTTCTTGATGAAGCAACCACATTTTGTTCCCGCTATCTGGACGAGAACATTGAGACGAAACTTAACTGGCCTCGAAGAATTCAAGACGGGCCATATGGTAAAGCCGATTATAAGAGGGTAGACACTATGTTTATCAACAAGATATACCGGTTTATCTTACTTAATTACGCATGTCTTGATAAAATTAGAGAGTAAGTTTTTTTGGATCAATTGTTATATTTTTGTTTGTGTGTGTATGAAATATTATAATATTAATGTGATAATTTATTGTCGAAAACAGAATTCATTTTAACGAGGTACGTGAGGGGCATCTTGATTGGAACGATGAACGATTGGAAAAATATCATCAGGATAATTTTTGTGATTGGGTTGCAGATTATGTAAGTTATTCGAATAACATGTTATTGCTATCCGTTTTAATATAAACTTATATCGTTATGTATTTGTCGTAAAATTTGTTTTGTTAGATCCACGATTCGAACTTGTCTGCATCATTAGAGAGTGATTCAAGATATTTAGCTCAATTTCCTAGTATGGAGGTTGCATATTATAATGGATTCGGTGTCCTTAGATACAAATTCTAAGTTAAGGACATAGAAACATCTAGAACCACTCAGAATAGTGGGATTGCGACGGTAGGATCAGATGGTGTGATTTATTATGGATACTTAAATTGTATACTCGGCATCCACTATCCCGGACGATCAGAACCCTTTTATATAGTTCAGTGTACTTGGTACGATACGCGAACCAATACGGATAAGTGGAGAAGCAATCTTGGGACTTGGAAAGATGAATATGGATTGACCAGTGTGAACACACTTCGATTTTACGGTCAGGAAGATCCGTTTATCTTTCCAAACCAAGCGTTCCAAGTATACTACTCACAGTGTTTGAAGCATCCGGGATGGAGTGTCGTATACCGTTGGAAACCGAGGGATGTCTATGATGTCCTAGAATTCGAGGACAGCGGTGAGGATGAAGAAGAGAGAAGACTTAGAGTGCTCCGACCGTCTGTTTCGAAAGACGAGTTGTCTTCGGCTGATCATGAAGTTACGTGGGTTAGAAATGATATCGATGATGAAATCCAAGTAGATATGTCTAATGCGCCCACGAAACGAAAAAGGTTATCAGTAATGTTATATTATTACTTCACATTTTATGATCTATACATATGTAGTCAATACTTGTAATGATTGTCTAATGCGTCCACGAACTGTTTATCTAGATTTGATGACGATGACGGGAGCAGCGAGGGACGGCAGGAGCTCCAGCCGCGGCACCGGCAGAGGCAGAGGCAGAACGGTTCTGGCGCCCGGAGAGCTGCGTAGGGAGCCTCAGAGGGCTGGTCTTGCACCCCGATCGGAGACCCCTTCGGATGCCTCCTTCCGTGTGGACTTTACCACACCTCCAGGTATATTGCACGCATATTCATTTTGAATGTAATTTTATAGATATACATGCATGTTCATGTCAAAATTACTTATATTGCCAATGTTTTATTGTCTAGCTGTTGGTGATGCGTCCACATCAGGGACAGAGGCCACTCCCGCACCTCCAGGTATGTTTATATATCATATAGTGCATGTATATTGATTTAGAATGCTATATCATAAATATACATACATTCTTTTTGCTCTTATGTACTTACATCAGGGACAGAGGTCACTCCCGCACCTCCAGGTATGTTTATATATCATATACCTACGGGTATGTTTATATATCCTATAGTGTATACATGTTGATTTAGAATGTTATATTATTGATATACACATTCTTTTTGCAATTACTTATATATCTGATACTTGATTGTCTAATTATAGGTGGTGCGTCCTCGTCTAATGCAGGGACCACTCCCGTCACTTCCATACCCTCCGCTCAGTCTGCAGGTTTGTATGAATAAATATAAAATATTTATTCATTTTATATATCCTTTAAGAATAAACATGAACTTCATGTAATTTTATCGATGTTTATTTTCTAGTTGGAGATGCGTCCACGTCCGGGACACCGGCTGTTCCTCACCGGTGGAACTATCGTCCCGCTCATGCTGCTGCTCGGGCCTGGGCTCGTGCTTTAGTCGCCGGAGGTATATATCACACTTCAATTTTCGTTAAACCTTGATTTCTTAATACAACTTTGTCTTAATATTGATTGTCTTGATATTTCTTATAGACGCAGGGCCTCCCCATCCCGAGAGGGGGGACTCGAGGCTCGAATCAGTCCCACAGGCTGAGGCCCGACAGAGCTAGGGGGAGGCAACATTCCCCCTCTTTTTTTACCCCTGATTATCGCTATACTGGCGATCATGCCGAAAGGTTCGGTCGGTATATGGGTGATGAGAGCCGGCTCGTGACGAACTATCCACTTCACGTTGAGTGGGGCGACCAGCACCGGCGCTCATTCACCCTCTTCTGAGATCAGGCTCGGGTATTAATATATATTTTCATTTGATTTATCCAATATATTTATTATTAACACTTGCAATCTAATAACAATGTTTTTTTTTGTATTTTCAGTTGGATTACGATTTTCAGCCTGTACCCGACCCTGGTCACCCTGGGAGGGTGTTCGATCTTCACGCTCTGTACAACAGCCTGATGAAGAACATGCAGACGAAGGTCCGATACAACAGGAATAAGCTGAAGACCGACTGCTATTCCCTGTGGATGGCGACCCTCGAGGCAGAGAGAGCGGCCCTCGTATCTACTCCGGCCTTTGCGAGAGTCGACGTAGATACATGGCCTCTATATTGTGCCAATATTTCGACTCTCATCGCAAACAGGTATGTATTTTAAATGTAATTCATTGTTTAGTATATAATTTATTTTTTTGTGTTGCTTAATTAGAAAACTAAATCTGAATGTGTTGTGCAGAAATAGGCCGATCAAAATAAAGAGAATAGGAAGTCGGCGAAGAGGGGTCGCCCCACTTATACAGGTGGCTCGAGTAATATTACTCGTGCCATGGAGTTATCGGTAAATTACAATAGACCGGCCTTTGTGATATAATGTAATATTAAGAGTTATTTTATAATATATCTAATATTAAGAGTTATTTTCTAATATTGCAGAGAGCTCAGACCCTGGCGCAGGGTAGTACACCGAGCGTGCTGTCCGCGTATCTTGCCGTCCACGGCACCTCGACAGATCCCGTCACGGGCGAGCTTCGATACCCCGACACCGCTACCCAGGAGTATTGCGTAAGTGTTAATATTTATTCAACCCCTACTTGAAATTTTTGTTTTGAAAGGTTCAAATTTAAATGATATACTTATATTTTACTGGTTAATATGGGTGTAGGAGCGGGTGGTTGAGCAGGCGGAGGCATCGGGGATCGATTTTACGGGACAGAACGATCCGATACTGCTGACCCCAGTCCTAGACGCCGCACACGGAGGGCACCACGGAGGTTGGGAGAGAGGCCGGGGACTGGGTCCTAGCAGGGCCCATATGAGGTTGGACTCCACTCCGGCGGTTACTTCCTCCGTCTCCAGTGAGCGACGTTTCCAGCAAGAACTGGACAGCTTGAAGGACACCGTTCAGAAGTTGAAGGAGATGTTGGTATGTATACTACTTAATAGTAAAATATTATGTCATATTATAGATAGCAACATATCCAATATTAGTACGTAGCCTGAGCTTATTTGGTTGTAGACTTAGCTTTGATTAATCATACATACATATCTAATTAAAATAAACTATGGTTTTCCAAACTGGATATAGTATTGCATATATAATTTTTTACTAGGCTACATAGTGATTGGTGGTTTTGTTGTATCCCTTAGAAAATGACATTAGAGATCTATATTTGAGACCCTAGGTTAGGAAATAACATACAGTATGTTGTTATATTCTTTCAATTGTGATTTGAACTTTGGATCGCTTTCCTTAGATTATCGCACCAAAATCTTTAAAAATGTTGACACTTTTGTTGAACATTTTGGCCATTCATTAGATTATATGAGACGCACATATCCATTAGACCCACAAAAATCTCTACTTATAACTTATATCTCCATGCATTAATAAACTAATTGAAGAGCTAGCCCTTTAATCACGAACGCATGGTACCTAACATGTTCTATAGATATTCTAGAAGATACACAAGTTTATCATTAGATTTTACCAATAAAAGCATAATAATGAGGTCCAAGAAAAGGGAGTTGATCATTCTTTACAAAACATAAGGATTATACCAATAACACATCAACATTCATCAAAACTTCAATTAATAAATCAATTGAGATCTTTCATTTAGGCCCACAATATTAACAACCTAGCGGAGCTTCAACTCATGCCATCTCCTGAGGGTCACAACTCACATGTGCATCATCATGAGCGTAGGCTAGTACTCAACGTGGGTTCCTTTTATTAGTCCCTAAGTATACATAGATTGGGGTTTCGCAATAACTTGATAATGATACGAATTCGACTAATACACAGTTCTTACTCGTTTATTACACACGTAGGTCCAGACGCGACAGGGTACATCAATCGAGCCTCCATATGCATCTCCTTCGACTGCGGCTCCGCAAGCCACTACCTCCGCTGCGGTTCCGCAGACAACTCCTATAGCTCCACTGCCCGCTCAGACTCCCGCAGCCGCGGCTCCGCAAGCCACTACCTAGGTGGCGGTTGCGCATACCACTCCTACAGCTCTACAGCTCGCTCAGACTCCCGCACACTCCGCATTGCATGATTTATTGACTCATGGTATATCCGAGGAGCAGACGCGCCAGATTACGGCGTTTATCAGAGGTGGAGCTGGACCGAGCTAGGGTAGCTTTTTGATTCTTATATTTTAAACATGTATTTATTTATATGATACATATTGTATATATTTTGGATGATATTGATATTGGTGGTGTTTGCGTGTTTATATTGATATCGTATTCTGCTTGTTGATTTCTTTTGTATATTATGCGTGAGATGTGATTATGAATACTGCGGTATATATTCTGCGTGTTGATTAATTTTATATATGATGTATATATTATTGTGCACAGGGCGACAAAAAAACAGGCAGCCCTTTTTAAAAAAAAACCTGATAAGATGTCCCTACGGATTAATCCGTAGGGCCCAACCTTGCCTCTACGGATTAATCTGTAGGGTCCTAATTTCCCCCTACAAATTTATCTGTAAGGGCAAAATATCAGGATACCTGATATTTTGCCTCTATGATCTCAGTAAGAAGGGGTTATACTTGTCCCTATGGATTTGTTCGTATGGGAATAAACATGCCCCTACACAGGTATCTGTAGGGACAAAATATCAGGATGCCTGAAATTTTGCCGCTACACATCTGGACCTACGTAAGTATCTGTAGGTCCAGACAGTTGACCCTACGGATAACTCCGTAGGGACAACTATTTTATTTTTTAAACTGATAAATTAAATAACTTTTTTTCCCTACGGTCTAATTCGTAAGGACATATGGACCTATACATTACTCCATAGGGGCAAGTTTTTGACCTTAGGGGCATGTTCAAGGCTAAGACTTGCACCTACGGCGTTTGCACCTATAGGGTAATTTCTTGCCGCTACGGATATATCCGTAGGGGCAACCCCTATTTGTAGTAGTGAGAAGGTATGCAATCTCATTACAAATTTCAACACTTGAAATTCCCGATAAGATTTTACCCCTAGCTTCCTATGACCTTGAAGAAGGCTAACAAACCATAGGCCGGTAGTCAAGTTCAACCCGTACATTTCATGATTGAATTAAACCCACCCGCACGACCCTTGACGTAGGTTAACAAGGCCGCACGACTACCCTAATCCAATTGCATCGTATGCAGCAGATAAGCACTAGTCAGCTACCGCACACTACGTCTTGACAGAGGTCAACAAACATAGCATGAATACTAAGTAGTACTTATCTGAAATGACGGAGGACTACGACAGGTTTTTAAGAAAACCCTTTGCGTAATGAACTTGATATCGTTGTAGAATCAAGTGATTTTGAAAAGGAGTGTTTTTGAGGCTTTTACTAGTTTTGCTAAAAAGGTCACTCCCGGTGAAGGATATCGGCTCTTTCCTTATCGAATAAGGTGCAGGATATTTCATAAATACCACTATGCAAAGCAAAAACTATAGAAGCAATCAAAAGACAAACCGAGTGGGTTGTAGCATCTGCTAGTTTCGCTAAAGAGGTCACTCCCAGTGAAGGGATCTCGGCTCTTTCCTTATCGAATAAGGTGCTGGATATTCTACAAGGAATACCGCTATGCAAAGCAATAACTAGAGCTATCAGTTTTTAAAACAAGTTTCTTCAACATCTTTAGGTTTCTTTTATTTCATTAATCTCATTAATGAAGTCCTATTTATTATGCTTCCCAAGTATCACAGAAGAAACAAAAGCAGTAATATATAATATATATCATATATATATATATAATATAAGCATTCGTCTCAGAACATATCAAGTGATCACATCACAGAATATCAACAGCAGAAGAATCACATATGAAATATTGGATATACTAGGAATTCCATGTTTTATTTAAGCCAGTAAAAACGCGGATTCCACGGTCATGATGAATCGCCAAACCCACATCCCTAGACCCTTACGAGAGCGGCAAGCAACCCTCCCAATTCTAGAGTTAGGAGACCCGGTCTCGACTCCTCGAGATGGTTTCCTACTGGACCCTAGAACCCGGTTACTTGTGCTTCCCGTCTTGGGTCTATCCTAATACAGAAAAGTAAATAATATACATCAATGGTGACATTATACTCAACCCGGAAGTGCCCCAATAAAAGAATATTACATACAAGGTTTTACATGAATGAAAATGAAAAACTCTCATCTCACATAAAAAACCCCGGCTATTCAGAACATGACGATCCAATACAACATATCACAGCAACATATAACATCACATGTCATCAACGTAAGTAAATATGCGTATCCCAGTTGTTGTTGACATATAGCACCGAAACCGGCGATACACCACATATTACACTTATGGTCGCAGAAAAGAAAGTGAAAAACTACAACAATTGGAATCTGCAACCACCTTAGACATCATAAACCCAATGTATCACATATATTGGATTTCATGCCTAACCAAATGAATTCCTTAGATATCACATGCCTAACAATTATAAACCCCGCATTTTAGTCTCGATATTGAAAACACTTTCCAATAACCTGTCGGTTAATTCAATAAGATTCCCGATAACCTGATTGAATGCTCGTCGGAAACTTTAGTAGACGGCCGCACACACACCCCCGATGCCTTCGACAAAGTGCACTAAGGCAGAACACCGCGGCAGCGAGCACCCGAACGGATGCTTTGGCGACGGGGTTCTCCTACAGTCACTTAGTCGGGGCTATGGGGCATGGCTATATATTAAGGTTACCCGGCGAGTATTCGCGTACACTACGTAATTACGACGGACTTTTGATCAACATCAAAATCCCGTGGCAACTGATCAATTGAGACTAAACTGCTAGATTTATAAAATTCAAACTAGTTATCTCATAACTATTTGTGGATTCCAAATATTGTATCACAATCACAGATAGCTAGATGATGTTAAACTTTTCGATCGAATAAGCAAGGACCCAAAGTTTCCCTACAAGCTCAACGCTTGAGCGGAGTTCAAAAAATACCCAGAACATGCCACAGCTTTTATGAACCAGCCGTGGAAGGGTCAACCAATGCCTCACCTGTGGCACCGCTGATCTACCACAAACCCTAGGGTTTGATGGCGGTTCTGACGGTCACAGAATCGAGTTAGGGTTTCGTTCTTCTAGAGGGTCCACAGAATCGCTTGCACGATTTTCTGAAAATTTTAAATTCAGAAAAATCCAACACTTGAAAATTTCCAGCGAGGGAAAATATGGGTTATTGATATCCGTTTGAACTTTTTAACGTCGTCTAAATAAACCGAAAACTTGTTAGAATTACGTTTATGAAACACTCTGAATTTCCTTTGCATAAAGTTAAAATCACATGAAAATTTAGCAAAAACAAACAACACCTGAAACACAAAAACCCAGAGACTGGAACACAGTGCAAATTTGAACCCAAGACTCCCTCACAAAACCGAGCACACCTGTTTTAAGGTGCATCTGGCCGGCTAAAAACCATCGAGAGGGGTTCAATTTTGTACTGTGTTCATGTTGTATCACATACAGCATTCTGAAGTTGTTTAAAAAAATTTTAGAGCCGTTTAAAAATTCGACAGAAACTAGGTCATCGTATCGGGTGTTTCGGAGTAGTTTCGGTTTCGTAATCCTAGCAAACATTGTTTAATTTTCTAGCTAGGCTCTGATACCACTGCAGGGTTGTCTAGCACGGCAACAAGGTTTTGGGAGGCACTGTCCATGCCAATTTCAAATTTTTGCCGTTCTAGCTAACCCTAGCCCTAAAATCGTTACTAGAAAATCCGATGAAATGATATGTAAGCACTTTACAACTAAGTGAATGAGGGAATACAACCTTTGAAGACTGGTCCTTCACTTCTAAAGCTCCATGTCGTAGTCCCTTCGCTGCAAGTTGTGAAGACCCGGACTCTAGTAAGGGTTCACATGGAGAAACGAACAAACTTGCTCAATGTCTTCGAGGCCAAAGATGATCTACGTCGAGGAGACTCGATCTCATGCTACCTCTTTACTAATGGTGAAATTAGTGAAGCAAACACCCTAAACTAAATGGCTAATAGTAGAGGATGGTGATGTAGGAAGTGGGCTCATTTTAGATTTATTTTTCTCATAAGGTTTCATCACTTAGAAAAAACTAGCAAGCTTTTTCTCAAGTAAGGAAGAAGATGATGAATGAAACTCACAAGGTTAGAAATGCAACCATGGTGAGTGTATGTCATGCACTAACCATTGTAGAGACTAAACCATAGCTATGAGTTAAGGGTTGGGTTAACAAATATCTTAAGCTAGACAAACAAGTGGACTAAGTCAATGTTCTACTAGCTTCTCCAAGCTTATCCATGACTAATTCCAAATGTTTGAATTATTTAAAACTAATAAAACCCTATCATTAACCTAGCATGGTGTGAGTCTCTTACAAACATGTTGCATCTGTAACCTTGTATGGCACAACAATATATATCACATATATATTTTGTGCAAAAAGAAAACAATACATTTAACATATATCGCATATATATCAATGTATCATAAGTGAGAATAATGAATACTTGAGTGAGCTAATATTAGTTAATGTAATTTAATATATCAAATATATAATTTTACATTAAATTATTAAATCAACACTTGATTTAATAATCCGGCTATTGTCTCATATAACCGACTAATATCAACAATAACAACATATCGAATCAACACTTGATTCGATAACTTGGCTATATCACATATAACCGACGAATGTCACATATCGCGAGAATAGAATACAGTATCACATACACGTACTAATCTCGGTCCCGCACATATCACATATGTGCTCCTACTCCGTTTCGCATGAACCAGGAAACCTCTGTGTAGGACTCTAAAGACTCGTCACTATGCCGGCAGTAGGTGATGATCATATCAAAAACCCACAAGCCGCAAGCGGTCTGCTAAACGTAACGGCCACCCGGGTATTGAGCGATCAGAAGATCAACAAGCAAGCCTGCTCGTACTCCTGTGAATCCAATCAGTAACACTACCGTATAGTCCGGTCTCTTCGTCTGATATGTCGCATATCATAGCCTGGGGGTGGCATAACGTTAGACCCCAATAGCCTGATAAGTCATACCGATGCAAGGTCTATAACGGTTTGAGAAACTAATGACAACACTTACCAGTAAATCTTAGAAACCCTGGCCAGGGATTTCCTGTTATGGCCAATCGAGCATAGCGCAACATCAACTCCCAATACCGGGATAGATGAAACCCCTCCTATCGCTCATTGCCTCCATGTGACTCAGGACTGTACCCAAAAACCACCTTTTTGCATGATCTCTTGACCGTGGTATGGTGGAAATCAAAGCACAGTGGGAATCACACAAGACTCTATGACGATTTCGAGTCTACAGACTAACCTGTACCAGTGTCACCTGGGAACTGCTATCCGACATAGGTATAATACCATCTAGGAGTTCTCGGCGAGTCCGTCCAGTGTACCCAGTCTCCATTGAGCACTCGTATACCTTCTCTGATGTCAAACACCAATGGATATGGGATCATCCATCGCCCATCATATGGGTCGAGAAGCGTATACGCTAGTCTACTCTGGAATATCGATGCCCTGTCTCGATACTCCCATGACTAGGAACAGTTATAGGGTGTACTTGTGGACTACCCTTGGCCCTACCAGTATGATCTCCATCATAGTCCTGGTAGTCAAGTACAGATCCTAAGGGCTTTATCAACATGTGAGAGCAAGACAACATCACTTATACAAGTCAACATGTTAAGATAAAGTGCAACCAGATAACATACTATCATATCGAGCAAGAAAGTCCTCCCTATATATGTCCAAGCATCCACTACAATATACATTCCATGTACAGTAATGGACTCTAGGGCATACATATAACTAACATCTCATTTGTGATGAGCATATGCTTGCGCACGAACTAGATGATGGTATTCTTTTTTTGGGTACATCTGCCGAGGAGGCGCTCAGTAGGCCGAAGCTCTTAAGCGGTCATAGGATGAGACCGAAAACATGCGCCGTAAGAAGGGAGGTTTCCCTCCCGTCGAGTTTCGTGATGTCTGTTGGCTATAGTGCCCTCAAGGCAATTATTGTAATCGCAGGCAGGCGATTATGATGATTGCGGGATGACCTATACGGATAGGACAGTCTTACTCAAAATGATAGTATACTATCTGGTTTGTCTTTATTATCATGTACATGCATTATGTGGTATTACATATCACTATTACATGTTGATAGAGCCCATAGGATTCTTGCTTGACTAACAAAATTATGATGATGATCATATACGTGGGAGCTGGGTGGTCTATAAGCACATCATTAAATGTCCTTAGTCGAGGGAGTATCGAGACTGGGCATCGATACTCCAGAGTAGACTAGTGTATACTTTTCAAGACCCCGATGAGGGGCGGTGGTCGGTCTCACAAGTCATTGGTGTCAGTTTGCCACCTAAGATAGTATACAGGTGCTCATTGGGTTATGAGTTACACTGGATGGACTCATTGGGAACATGCTAGATGGTATTATACCTATTGTCAGATAGTATTTCTTAGGTGATATGAGTACAGGTTAGTTTGTCGACCTCGGATCGTCATTGCTTTGATTACTACCCTACCTCGGCTCAAAGGAGTTGTCCAAACAGGTTTAATTGGGTACAGTCCTGAGCCACATGGAGGTAGTGAGCAGATCGTCGGGGATTCGTCTCTCCCGGTATTGGGGGTTGATGTCGCGCTGTGCACGGGTGGCCATCACCAGAAATCCTTAGCCAAAGTAGACGACAATTACTGATTTGGATCAGTAGTTTCTCAGTGGGTGATGGACATGAAATATCGCATTATTAAGGGTCTAACTTTATCCACCTCCCTAGACCCGATATGCGATACTCTTAGACGAACAGACTGGACTGTATGGAGATTGTCACAGACAGGCTCAGTAGGGGTTCGGATGAGTTTGCTCGTCGGCCTTCTTTTCGCTCAATACCTGGGTAGCCGTTACGTACAATTAGTGCCGCTGATGTGCTTGTGGTTAAACCCACTGCCAGAATATTGACGAGTCTTTAAAGTCCCACACAGAGGGTTTTCCTGGTTCAGGTGAAATGATGTAGTATCCGTATTTTGATACGAGTAGAGTTCCGATCGAATGATTGTACTTGTTATCTGGACTTTCGATTGGACAGTTGATAGTACTAGCCGGCTTAGGTTTGAGCCGGATTATTAAATCAGGTATTGATTTAATAATTTATGTATATGTATTTCGATATGTATATTCTAATATTATGTTCTTTGTGTTATTCTATCTCTTTGGGTATTCTTATTTTGGTATTAATACGGGTATGTATATACAGGTGAGTGTATTCCGTATCTATACGGAAAACATTCTAGAAGGTGGACACCTCATTTTGGATTATCTATTTATTTATTTAAATGGAAATGAGGTGTAAAGGTGAAGAAGAGAAAATGGTGAGAACCATACTTGAATAGTGTTGACAAATGAATTTTCAATTCATTTGTGCAAACTATTCAAGTATGGTTGCTATATTTTTATTTGAGAAATTGTGTTTGACAAAACCATGCTTGGGGATTTTCTCTCTCTAGTTTTTTCACTTGAGTTTTGTATGGTTGGATTTTTGGAAACACTCTCATCATTTTACTTCCTCTCTCTTCACTGCCTTTCTTGAGCCACTCCACCTTCTTCTTGAACCTCCTCTCTACAATCTCATATGTTGAGAATCAAGAGAGGAGGTGAGATAGATACACACTTAGAACCATTCACTACATTCTAGACACCTTAGATTATCCATCTATAGTCCTTAGGTGCTCCACTAGATTCTTAGTGTGGAGATAGAGCCATGAACTACATCCTTCGGGTGGATCATCTTGACGGAGGAAGAAAGGCGGTCAAGCTCAATCAAGGTGATCTCAAGGAGCTGAGGATGAGAATAGAAGACCGAAGGACACGGATCATTCGGTATACAACTTCTAACCTTGTAGTTAAGATATCCTTTGTTGCTTGTTTTAGGTTTATGGTTTCGATTATTGGACGAGTTTTTTAGAGCCAATTTTTTTTAAACACCATTTTTGTTCCGCATCTGCCACGGTAGAGGGCCAGGGCGTTAGAAAACCCCAACATGGTATCAGAGCCACCCCATAAACCTTTACTAGCTAGTTTACACAAGGTTAAAATATCGATCGACCAAATTTTCCGAATCACAATTCCATTTTGATATGCTTGCTGTCGTTTTTAAAACTTGTTCAAAAAATTATTCAGATTGTCTTAAAAATACGTGCAGGCATTTTTAGAGCACCTCAAGAAATTTGGGCACGTGAGCCAACTATATGGCCGCGGAACCGCCACATAACATGCCTATTGGCGGTGGTTCCACGGTCGATATATGGCCATTGTGCGCCAAATTTCTTCTGGCACTCTATTATATGGAAATGTGATTTTTAGGATGTATGCTTTTAGCCTAGATTTGTTTGAGTGATGGTTTGCATTTGCGGCCAATGTGGAAAAATTTTAGTCGATCGAAATTTTAAGTACGTGTTTATCAGTGCATATATTAATATATGCGAATGTGAATATCATTGAGCGGTACAACCCGACTAGTTGCTATATGTTCAACTAGACGGGTTTGCGAACATGATATTAACGTTGATGTTCTGTGTTGTGCTGATATTGTGGTTGGATTATCGTGTTGGATAGCCTATGGTGCAATGGTAGTAGTACAGTTCAGATTCATTTGTATATTCGTTATTGCGTGGCGAGCATCCGACATGTGGACTGCCATTTCTGCTAGTTTGTATATTCTTTTATTGGGGCATGACCGGGTTGAGGTCGATGTCGCCATTGTATATATACTTTTCTTTTCTGTATTAGGATTACCCCGCGGTGGGGTGCTTGAAAAGCCGGATTCTAGAGGGCAACATGCCCGTATCTCATGGCGTTGAGACGGAGGGGGCCTCACTCAAGAATTGGCAGGCTATTCGCCGCACTCGTAGGGGGTATAGAATGACTCATGGAGGGATGCTCAAGTTACCGGATTCCGTGAAGTGCTGGGTGACCCATTCACTTTGTTGATTGGGGTTGCCTAACTTTTAGGACTGGCGGGTAACTTGCCGCACTCGTAGGGGTCTTGGTTTTACATTGCACAGGCTATCCACACGACCGGGGAACGTCGGGTCTCATTTGCGGCTCAAATGAAACCAGAGGCTCCTAGATTATCCATTATTCTGTGATACTTATCACTTTTCTGTGATGTTGTTTATATCATGCCTGGGACGAATGTTATATATATATATATATATTTATATATACTAGTAGATGTTGTATATGTTTTGCATCCGCACTAGTCCATTCCCCACTCTGCCGTTAGTTAAGTAACCTAACGTGCATGACGGGGCCCCGTGGCGAATCCGGATGACATATACGTATATTGTATTTTCGTTCTTTTCTGGTGTGATATGGATTAATTGATGGGACTGCATTAATTCTGATTAATGCAAGGAAAATAAATCTAAATGATTTTTTTGGAACCGATTTTTGAAAAATGAAATTACAGATGTTTCTTGTTGCTTTGCACAATAGTATTCGGTTATGAATATCCAGCACCTTATTCGACGAGGCAAGAGCCGAGATCCTTTTATGGGGAGTGGCCTCTTGGGCAAAAGTTTGCGTCATTGTAATAACTTCTCTATAGTCAATTCTTTTGCTTTGCATCATGGTATTTAGTTAGGAATATCCTGCACCTCATTAGATAAGGAAAGAGCCGAGATCCCTTCACAGGGAGTGAGCTCTTTGGCAAAAGTTTATGTGACTATAAACTTCTCTGTTTTCTTCAAAACCATGGTTTTCTACAAAACCACTCGTTTTAGAAATGCGGAGCTTAAACCACCCCTTTTTCAAAAACTATTCAAGTTCCTTCAACGATATCAAGTTCATTATGTTAAAGGTTTTTCGCCAAAAACCAGCCGTAGACTTCCGTCGTTTAAGATAATTACTACTTATTATTCGTGCTACGTTTGTTGATTATTCGTCAAGGTGTAGTGTACGGTAGCTAATTAATGATTGTCAGTAGCATAGATAATGCGATTGGTTAGGACAATAGTGTGACTTTGTTGATTATTTTTCAAGGGTCATGCGAGTGGGTCTAATGCAATCTTGGATAATGACGGGTTGAACTTGATTAGGACCTTTTGATTTGTTGATTATTCGTCAAGGTCACTTGGGTCCTAGGGGCAAAAACCACATCGGGAGTTTCAAACATAAAGGAAACTTACCAGGCATGTGCATACCTTCTGGAATATAGTGACTTGAGTGGCTTCCATCAAGTTATCATGCGATGATAGTTGGATCCCGATTCCCACTGATGAGTAGGTGTTACTCCTCGGGTGATTTTCAGATGATCCCGACTAATTCTCCTTTTAGGATTTGAAGGAGAATTCAACGAAACAGTGAAAGTCATCCTGATTAGATAAAATGATTAACCAATCTAATCTAGGTTAGAGTGCACGCTGAGTATTTCTTTTCTCTCTCTCTTCGGCAGTGACCATGACCTGACCTAAAAATAAAACTCATGAACCAAGTTAACCAAACCTTCTTAAAACACTTTGGCTTTTGGATTGTCATTAAGTCTCATATATCCTTGTTGCTCCTACATTCCCTTTGAATTTCTCCAGAACACTCCGTATCACTACGAAAATCCATATTTCTTAGGTATACCATCGTATAGTTACATACGAACTCGAAGAAACTTGTTTCAGTTCAAGGATGGTTTCCGGATCTGGAGAAATTGAATAAGATTATTCGGTTGTCTTTTCTCTTTACTTTCTCTCAGGTTGCGAAAACTCCTAGTGTTAGGAGAGTACACCTATTATTCTTATTAGATAGTCTTCGTCCAAACCATAGGCAGGTGTCGAAAGGTAGGGAAGGAAGAAAACCAATTATCCTAAGTGTGGTGTACAGAAGGTAATAAGTAAAGACGTATAAAAGGATTAGAGTGAGGGGAAAGGAAATTGTGACTACTATCATTCACGACGAAGCCGTGTATATCCCTGCCACTTCTACTTCTCCTTTTCATTTCTCCAGAACACTCCGTATCACTATGAAGATCCATATTGTTTGGATATGCCATCATATAGTTACATACGAACTCGAAGAAACTTGTTTCAGTTTGAAGATGGTTTCCGGTTCGGGAGAAATTGAATAAGATTATTCGGTTGTCTTTTCTTTTTCCCTTCTCTCAGGTTACGAGAGCTCCTAGTATTAGGAGAGTACACATATTACGCTTATTGGATAGTCTTCTTCTAAACCTTAGGTTGGTGCCGAAAGGCAGGGAAAGAAGAAAACCAATTTGCCTAAGTGTGGTATACAGAAAGTAAGAAGTAAAGACATATAAAGGGATTGGAGTGAGGGCAAGAAAATTGCGACTATTGTCATGAATCTGGATAGTGGAAGAGGCATTACTAGGAATACTCAGCTACCCTATCGAAATATTTTCATGTTTCAGTTTTACTGTACGGTGTTAATTGAAAACTGTTTTCCTAATTCGATTCTGACTCCAGGGTATGTATTTACCAGACTTGATTCTCACATCTGTATGGCATTACAGATTCTGAGTGGGAGTAAGATATTAGGAATTTGGTGATTAGATCCTCAATATATATCAGAATTCTTTGTAATTGGTGATATTTGAAGAAATCACTTGGGTTTTACCTAATGGCAAATATTTGGTTTTGAATATCTATTGTTATGCACCAATTTCAAACTAATATATTTGTAAATTTTTTTATAAAGTGATATATAACTTTTTGAAATTATGTTATAACATTTACCTATATCAGTTGATGGTTACGTAAAGTGCATTCAACAACGGTGTAATTCTTCTTAACCATGACACAGTTTTCAACCTACGACGCACAGGGTTTGAGTTATTAAACTCAGTAGACCAATACAAAGTATTATATGTTGTCCGATGTCCATTAGCACAAAGGAGTTGGTACTCGTAATATATCCCATTTACTCATGACTTCTCTGGTTTTAGACAAGTTTTTCGTTGAAATACATGGTCCAAATTTTAAGAAGTTATAAGTATAAGAATAAAGTAGAGAACCACATGGTGTAAGTATCCGGATTCTTCGAGATGATCGAAATTGTAGATACTTGTGCTAGGTATTCCGTCGTAAGTAATATATTTGAGAACTTACTTCTCTTTCAGGTTACTCATTCGTGAGTACGCTCTTTGATGTGTAATGTTGTTTGGCCTTTTTCCATTTAGCCAATATGCACTGGAAACAGCTACTTGATTTTGAATCTGGTTCCAATTAAGTTAGTGCTTTTATTTCTATATTGGATATAGAATGGATTCATATATTAATGATGTTAATGTATATGGAGTAGTCCGGCTTATGCTTAAAACCAGAATCTGGATAAACTCAAGGCACGTTTTAATAATGGAAGTTTGTGGGTTATCCCGGGCTTTGACGAAGGTTTCTACCATTTGGAAGATCAATAGTTATATTCTTCTTGACTCGCCACCCGTTTTAGTAATATGAATTCTTTTCAAAAAATTACAAGTAGGAGTATGGTAGAACTGGACGTGATTACAGAACCACAAACGATTACCGAAAATTTAGTAGAACCTAAAGATTCAATTGGATTCGACAATCCATTAGCCACTCCGTAGGTTTAGTGGGTAACCTCAGCCACCCGAGAGGTTCTTCGGTCTCCTCAAAGACGGCGACATGGAGGTTTTTGATGACCCAAGATTGCTACTACTGCTGTCCTAGACTATGAGATCTGGCAGGTGGATGACTATAATGTCGTTCTAAACTAGCTTTAGAAGTGCACGTGTATATGACTCTGCCAGAGGGTTGCTGTAGTCAGTGGGAGCAGCGGAAGAATGGTTGGAAAGTAGCTTAGGTCTATTTATAGACTAAACCAAGTATAGTGGAGATAGATCATCTATTTTTTGATGTAACAATCATAGAGTTTGATTTCATCAGAATAACAGATAGACCTGGTAAGAAGGTAGTAGGGAGTGATGCCCTGGTATTTGGATGACATGCTCTTGATAGGAAGTGATATTCCTATATTACGATCGGTTATATTGTGGTTGTCACAAGGTGTTTCTCCACATAGGATCTGGGTAAAATATCAGGAATTCTGGTGACTAGATCTATGGATTTAGATCTTGATTTGGGAAGTGTCCTAATTCGGATACTTTGAAACTATTCTAAAGTGTTTTAGAATGGACGACTCCTGGTGTGGTGGTGTACCCACAGGTGAGAGAGTCACCTGTTTCCCTAATATTTAGCCTAATAAAGAGCAAAGCTCTGTTGGAACTCAATGAGGCAGCGCCTCACAAGCTCTCCACAAGGGCGCCAGAGCCAGTCTTATAGGATAAAACCTATGAGAGCGCCGTAAGTGCACCTTACGTGGAAGCCAGTGTGCAAAGCACAGAAGCATTCTTTGAATAAAGAGTCAAACTGTTAGAAGGCACCGCACGTATTACTCATGTAGGCGCCAATGTTCAAAGCACAGAAGTACTCATCATAAGAATTAAATTCTTAAGCGGCGTCCATGTGCACAACACGTACGCGCCAGCGCCCAAGTTAATATCTGTAGAATTAAATTCTATATTTCCCTAACAAAGATTAGGATTTTCTTTGTTAAACAAAGTCGTTGGATCAAAGATCCAATGGGGAGAAAACATTCCCCAAATTTTTCTAAAATAAGAAAGATACCTTCGGTTGGATTATAGAATAAAATTCCATGCCCTCTGTAAAACGGAGAACCCTCGGATTGAAAATCCAATGGTGATTAAAAATCACCATTTTACAGAGTAAAATTCCGCATATGAAAAATATTTCCCCAATCTTGTTAAAAACAAGAAAATATGTTCTGTAAAAACAGAAACCCTTGGATCAAAAATCCAATGGTGGGTAAAATTACCCAAATCAATTGGGATCTCTTAATGAGAGATTTCTTCAAAACTAATTAACAAACTTGCCTCCACTGTATTAAGGACTGAAGACTTCAAGTCTGATATGGAGGAACCCCCCATAAGCTTCCAAAAACAAAAACAGAAAGCTTCAAAAAGGAACAAAAATTAAATTCTTAAGGAAGAAGATCTCCCTCCTTAAAAACTCTAGGTAAACGAAAAAAATATATAGAGATAAAAACATCTCATTTACATATCTAAAGGGTTTAACCCTTCTCAAAGAACTTAGTTCTTTCTCTTGATCTGAGATCCACAAGACAAGTCTTCCACATTGTGAGAATTTAATTCTCATCGAGAGGAACTTGTTCTTGAGAATCAAAGATTCAGAAAAGAACTAGGAATCGAATTCCTCAAAACAAAGTATATAAGAGAAACCTAGTTCTCGTAAAAGAACTTGGTTCTTAAAAATGAAGCTTGATCCTAGATCTACAAAACAAAAATTCTATTGATCATTAATGGGAAAAAATGCTATCAGCAGAGGAGAAAAGTGCCTAGCGCCTCACGTGGACACCACAGAAGAAAAGATTGCTTAGCACTCACTAGGCAGCGCCCAGCGCCGCATGCGTTCCTTACGTGGGCGCCACAGAAGAGAAGAGTGCTTAGCACTCACTGGGCAGCGCCCAGCGCAGCACGTGTTCCTCACATGGGCGTCACAGAAGGGAAGAGTGCTTAGCACTCGCTAGGTAGCGCCCAGTGCCTCACGTGCTCCCCACGTGTGCGCCACAAAAGAACAAAAATGAGAGTGCTTAGCACTCCACAAGCAGTCCGAAACAGCTGAGTGTTCAACACTCATTGGGCAGCGCCCAGCGCCTCACGTGCTCCCCATGAGGACGCCATAAAGAGTGCTTAGCACTCCACAAGCAGTCCAAAATGGCTGAGTGTTCAACACTTATTGGGAAGCACCCAGCACCTCATGCGCTCCCCACGTGGACGCTATAAAGAGTGCCTAGAACTCCATATAAAGACAAAATGGGTAAAGTGTTCAACACTTATTGGGCAATTCCCATGACTGAAAGCTCCACATGATCATATGTGGGCATCAGAACTCATATAAGTGATCAGCACTTTCTGCATAAAAAAAGGGGAGTGATTAAACCGAGCCCAAATAAGTGCTTAGCACTTTTTCAGAAAAGAGGGAAGACTAATCAGACTAAAGCCCAAATTAGCTAAGCTGCTAAAGTCTTGCAAATGAGTTCAAATGATCTGTTGCTGGGTCTTAAGAAGATCCTAAAATGTTGTTAAGTGGATCTTAGTCTCAAATTGGACTAACGTATCCTTAACAAAAATTCTTAAGGCCGCAATAACCCCCTTTTCCTTCAAACACGGGATTTGGTGTAAGGGTACAACTCTCCACACCTCTGATATACGTCGTTTTAATTCTTCAATGTCTTCAGAGAGGTGGCGGGTCCCGACAACCAATAACTCCTTTCTTGTCCCAACTTGATATAAAACTTCATCAAGACTGGGAATGATACATCCCACGTTGATGCACTTCCAAATTAATGTGCACACCTCAAATCAGATCGCACCCTAAAATTGGGTGCATTCTAGATCACCATTATTCACTTCGTCACGTAACAAATACACGTGTGCGCAAGATAGATAATGGACCGAGAAATCCTTAAACTAATATTCTCCTCCAAAATGGCGATAATGGATCGAGATGTCCCTAAACAACAACAGACCGAAATGTCCCAAACTAATATATTCGCCTCCAAAATGGAGATAACGGACTGAATTGTCCTTAAACTAATATCCGCCTTCAAAATGGCGATAATGGACTGAAACGTACTTAAACTAAAATAATAGAGCCCAAACGCTCTTTTGCTGGATTCTAAATAAAAATGATCCTGAAACCTCGTTAAGTGGATCTTAGTCTCAAATTGGACTAATATATCTTTAACAAAAACAAATCGAGCCCCAAATGATCACATACATTTATGTCGATCTTAATCTCAAAATAGATTAACGGTCCTTAAATAAAAACCCCAAATCTAAAATATACGGATTTGGACTAACCCACGCCCAACAGGCGACAACATAAATTAGTCTCTGTATACAATCCACGGGCAACCTAAACAAACAAAAACATACACGACACGAAGTGAAATTTCGGAGTAGGTGAAAGTGGTTATCGCTATGCGGTAACGTAATTAACTGCAGGGGCTTGCGCCTGCAAGGAAGAGCGTCCCCACAATAAAAAAAACCCTTCGCAAACGAGGGGGGATCTGATGAAGTCTGCTACAACTGTTGCGTCTGTCCAAACCTCCGATGTACGGTGCCATAAATCAACTTGGCATCTTCGGAGATTTGGACAGATAAATCCAAATAGCATCTGCCCTAGGATTCAAGCAAGACGATCCATCCCGGTTCGTCTCTATTTCCGGCTGTGAACAGATTCTGGCATGCCCGGTAGAACCTTTTGCTTTTTCCACTCCACACTTTGTGTGTCGTGTTCGCGAACAAAATCGTGGTTTGCTATGGTTTCCTTTGGATTCGAGATACTAAGATTTGGTGTCTTGTTTCTGTACAGAAGAAGAGAACATCAATGGCTTCCAGCTGCACAACTTGCAACAGCAATTCTCGCCAGGAGTGACTTACGGGCCTAATGCGGCCTCCAACTTTTCAATGCCGGTAGGGTAGGCATTTCCACCAATCAGACCAAAGCTCTGTTCAAGTTTTCAAAATTTGAAATGAGCAGCGCTTCATAAAAGCGCCAGCGCTCTGAGGCAGCGCTCACGTTCAAAGCACGAGTGCGCTAGCGCAAAGAGCGCCAGCGCTCTGAAGCAGCGCACATGTGCAAAGCACGAGTGCACTCGCGCAAAGAGCGCCAGCGCTCTGAAGCAGCGCTCACGTGCAAAGCACGAGTGCGCTCGCGCTGGAACTAAATGTTCCCCACCATTAGATCAAAAATCCAATAAAGATGATAAATCATCAATTGACCAGAATGAAATTCTGTTAAGGAAACATTCCTCAAAATCTTTCTAAAAAAGGTTGTGCTCTGTTAATCAGAGCACCGTTGGATCAATGA
This sequence comes from Agapanthus africanus, assembly GCA_030015575.1. Classification (NCBI taxonomy): domain Eukaryota; kingdom Viridiplantae; phylum Streptophyta; class Magnoliopsida; order Asparagales; family Amaryllidaceae; genus Agapanthus; species Agapanthus africanus. The sequence goes on from CM057341.1 coordinate 257,436,866, forward strand.
TCCAATGGTGATTAAAAAAATCACCAAAATACATAATAAATTCTGTATGGGAAAAGATTTCCCAATCTTGTTAAAAACAAAAAGATTGCCTTCTGTAAATCAGAAGCCCTTGGATCAAAGATCCAACGATAGGGAAATCCCCAAATCAATTGGAGAAAAGATCTTCTTAACCGATTGAACAAATCAGCTTGCCCTATATAAAGGCCCCAAGAATCTCATATAGAGGAACCCCCCTATAAAGTTTGAGAAATCTCAGAAAGAAGAGCAAGCTCTCGGTAGAAGAAGAACTTTTCTTCAAGGTAAAAAAAAACAGAGATAAGAAAAATCTCATTAAAGAAGAAGAACATAATTCTTCTCACAGATCATATATCTATAAGACTAAGGTCTTTTTACAAAAAGAGATCATGGACATCTCATTATAAAAAGGGGGAGAATAATTCAATTCTCTTAGGATCACAGATCCATAAAGGCAAAGCCTTTCACCAAAATAAGAGATTGAAACATCTCTTATAAAATAAGAACTTTTTTCTTAGAACCTTGAGGCAAAGTCTCTTATAAACGAGAATTGATTTCTCAGATCATAAAACTGATCAGAAGCGCTTCTGCGCTCTTGGACTGGCGCACAGCGCCAAGTGCATCACGTGCTCCTCACATGTGCGCTACTTAATAAATAGCGCTTTGCGCTCATGGACTGGCGCTCAGCGCCAAGCGCACCACGTGCTCCTCACATGTGCGCCACTAGAAAAATAGCGCTTTGCGCTCATAAACCGGTGCTTTGCGCTCATAGACTGGCGCTAGCGCCAAACGCGCCATGTGCTCCTCACGTGTGCACTATATCACAGAAGCGCTTTGCGCTCATTAACTGGCGCTAGCGCCAAGTGTGCCATGTGTTACCCACGCGTGTGCTGATAGAACATAAACTGTTCTTTAAATAAAGCCCTAGAGCTATGATGAATGCTCAGCATTCAATAAAAGACAGAAAAGCTGTCAGAACCCAAATCAATGCTCATCATTGTCAAATGTTTAACATTTTAACTGAGTGAGCCGAGCCCAAGTTGGCCGTAAACCCCTCATTCAGATTAATTGAGCCCATATGCTCATAAATCTCAAATCTTAGTCCCAATTGGACTACATATCTCCCAACCAAAGTTGGTTCAAGGGTATATCTCTGCACTCCTCTGATATGTGTTGTTGTAATCCTTCAACGTCTTCAGAGAGGTGACGGATCCCGATAACCAGATATTTCATGGACTGTGGGGTCCTTAAACCCATGGACTATGATGTCCTTAACCTTGGACCGTAATGTCCCTAAACTAATGGACCGCAAAGTCCCTAAACTAAAACAATAGAGCCCAAATGCTCTTTTGTTGTATCTAAATGATCCTGTTAAGTTGATCTTAGTCTAAAATTAGACTAACGTATCCTTAACAAATCGTTAAGTTGGTCTTAGTCTAAAATTAGACTAACGTATCATTAACAAACGTTTATGTTGATCTTAGTATCAAATGAGACTAACGCATCCTTAAACCCAACCCCAAACCTAAATCTAAGAAAATATGGATTTGGACTAATCCATGCCCTACGGGCGACAATATAAATTAGTCTCCGTATACAATCCACGGGCAACCAAAAACAACACAAACACCCATGACACGAAGTGACCATCTGGAGAAGGAGAAAGTGGTTACCGCGATGCGGTAGCGTAATTGACTGTAGGGGCTTACGCCTGCAGGAAAGAGCGTCCGCACAATCATAAAACCCCTCAACGATGGGGAATCTGACGAAGTCTGCTACATCGGCCGCATCCGTTTAAATCTTCGATACACGGTGCCATAAATCAACTTGGTATCTTCGGAGAGGTGGACAGATAGCACAAAATAGCATCTGCCCTCGAAATTCAGGCCGGAGTCCCAACGTCCCGGTCATGTCTTTTCGGCGGAGAACAGATTCTGGCATGCCCGGTGGGACCTTTTCCTCTTTCCACTCCACACTTCGTGTGTCGTGTTTCGCGAACGAATCGCGGTTTGCTATGGTTGCTCCTGGATTCAAGGTACTATGATTTGGTGTCTTGCTCCGTGCAGAAAACAGAAGATCAATGGCTTCCAACTGCATAAACTGCAATAACTGCAACAACTCCCACTCCGTCCTTGCTGGAGGAGTGACCTATGGGCCTCAAGCGGCCTCCCTTTTCACGACGCCAGTGGACCAGGTGATGCAAGCCACCGCTGGGCTATTCTTCGGGACCATGATCCCGCCAACAAGCTTCGGCGCTCCTGTACTATCGCAAGAAGCTCCGAAGAAGTCGGTCTTTGATTGGCTTGCAACTACTGCGGCCCCTCTCAACGGGTCGTCCAAGTCCACTGCCTCAGTTTTCAACAGACTGGGCCGAAGCTCAGATGGGCCCATGAAGAAGCCCACGATTCCTGAAGAGGTTATCCCAAAGCGGATAACCATTCCTACTCCTGAAGTCACCAAGGCGAATTCTCCTGCTAAAGGGTCGGTCTTCACAAGACTGGCCGTTTCAGCTGCCGTTCCAGACAAAGTCATGAAGGTTGTTTCTCCTATTCGAAAGTCGGCCTTCGCAAGACTGATTATCCCTTCTCAACGGATGTCAGTCTTCGACAGGCTAGCGCCAATAACAATCTCTCCTCAAAGCAAGGGGCAAGAAGAAGCTCATCCAACAGCGGAGGTGATCCCAGCCGCACGACATGATCGACGTCGCCACTGGCGCCGAGTGAGGAAAGCTGGGGGCGGTTCACCCTCTGGATTTACGCTGCCATCTCTGACGAAGGAAGCCGATGCTGTGATCCAACTGGGAACAGCTTTGAACCACTCAGGAGGGTCCGCAAGAGCTCTCCGACAGCTGTGCTGAAAAGATCTCCTCCACCTGTGGAGAATGCCACAAAGGCGAAGCTAGAACAGACCCCTCAGCGGCTGTGTTCCAAAATTTACAAAGTCTGGCGTCAAGTCCAAGACTCGATGATTGATCAAGACTACCCCCGCCGACAGGAAAAGTTGAAAGCGTGGCGAGAAGAGGACTATCCTATCAAGCTACAGAAGGTGTCATCTGTTTGGGTACTCGTTGCAACGGCTCCCTCAACTTTGACCGCCTACAAGAGGAGAAGGCCGGAGAAAATTCCCGTGTCTGCGACAAATGTCAAGGGCACTAAGCCTAAACGTCCTAAGTCTGGGGGCATGGTGGTGCATACCGTCTATATGGCATCCGGAAAAGAGGATAGCTGTATCTCCACAGGTCATCGATCGCTTATGCGATCAATGACTAAGGCTCAGGAGCAACTACAACAAAAGCTCCAAGAGATACTAACAGCTATGGCCGTAATCACGGGACCAAAAGAAAGCCCGGAAGCGTTGTCGGAGCAATGTCAAGAACAAGAAACTGATGCTGAGTTCCTCTGCAAAATCCTCGAAAAGAAGGATAAAGAGGCGGAGGAACAAGCTGCCAACATAAAACGAATGGCGTTCTTATTCAAAAACATGGTCGAGATGATGTTACAGCCGGATCCTCCAGCTGAAGATCCTCCGATTATCCTCGAAGAAGACCGAGCGGAGACGTCAAACCCTCTTTCGGCTTGTTCAGCAGCCAAGGAAGAGACCATTTCTAAAGCCGCCCTGGATGACTATATCGCACAACAGATATGAGCTCATCAGGCGAGCAATGTGGCCGGGCAGATTGTTAAGACTGGACAACCCTATCCGGGTTGGTACGACCAAATAAAGTACCCGCCAGGATACACAACTCCTAAATTCCATGTGTACAAGGTGACAGGCAATCCCCATCAACATGTTGCTCAGTTCAGGGCTCTCTGTGGCAACACTGGAGGGGATGATAAGTTACTGCTTCGCCAGTTTGTCGGCAGCTTGGCGGAAACGGCGTTTGAATGGTATTCAGAGCTTCCCAACGACTCCGTCAAAACTTTTACAGAGATGGAATTGCTGTTCACCCAACGTTTCGCAAGCGCTAGTGAACGCACTCTAATCACCGCGTTAATTAACGCCAGAGTGAAGCCAGGCAAATCATGGGTGCAATACGCAATACGATGGCAGAATCTATGGTCAAAGTGCGAGCAGCGCATTGAGGAAGCACCTATGGTAGGCATGTTCATGGGTACTCTTGATCCGCAGGCGACCATTTCGCAATTCATGATGTTCTTCAAGCCAACTACTTTCCAGGCCTTGATTGACAAACTGGCCCAAATGGATCAGATGGGTCATAAACCCTCTCCTTCGAAGTTGGAATCTCGAAATGAAAAAGGGAAAGGGAAAGCGACCTTCGTCGCCAATGCTCAGCAGCAGCCCAGTGGTCCAAAGCCAACTGATCGCCATGATGAGAGACGGCGATTCTTCAATGAGAAACTGAAGCGCCCTTATTCGTTTCCCCTAGATAAATCGAGGAGACTGTTCGAGCTGGCGGTGCGTAACAGGCTCATCAACTTTCCGGATCCAAAACGCCCATTGCAACCCGGTGAGGCTAATAATCCCAAGTATTGCCCTTATCACCAAGCGATAGGCCATCCAATCGAAGATTGCTTCGTCTTCAAAGGGTGGATTGAGAACCAATACCAACAGGTCAAATTCGCACTATTCGAGAATTGGAAAGTAAACCCTCCCCAGCTGCACGCTCTCAAAAAGGCGGACATACCGGGGGCATCATGCTCTTTTATAGAAAAAACTCCATAGGAGGTCGTTCTTTCAGCCAAAACGAAAAGAATACTGAAGGATCTCCAAACATGCCCTGAAGGATCTCCAAACATGCCCGGCGATCAAATGGAAAATTCCGCTGAAACCCGAAGTCATCAAGGGAATGCTGAAGCCGCGCTCGACGCTAAAAATTGGTGGGGATGGTCAAAACGCCCATACCCAGCCGTCAAAGTCTTCGAAGAAGAAGAAGAAGACCAGAAAGCCCGTGAAGCTTGGTGACAAGCACATGGACCTGCAGAAACATATTGACGCGCTGGAAGAATATAACCAAAAAGCGCGTACCCCAGTCACACTCCAAGAGTTTCTCAACCACATCCTTGAGGACGGAAATGATGAAGGAGAAAACTTGTCGGATGAACCTGAGGATTATGTGGTAAGCTGCCATGTGATCTCTCACTCGTCGATAGACAGTGAAGAAGCTCCTGACGCAGAGAAACTCGGGGAAGATCCCGAATCGGAGCTCCTAGGACCGTCAGACGAGATGATTGATGCATTCCTGAACGAAACTCTTCTGAAAAGTAAGGCTGATCGAGAGCGCGAAACAGTCATATTTGGAAAAGCCAAACGCCGGCGACTGAACGGAAAGATTGAAGCACCCCAACCAGATAGGAGCACTTCGGCCGCTAGCAAAAGCAGTTTCAAGACAAGGAAAAGGTTCGCTAAAGCCATATCGATGGGAATGAAGCTGCCACCCTCTGAAGGAAACACTTCTGATGAAATACACCTTAATGAAGAGGATGTACATCCTAATTACTATTTATATCGTCGAAGGATCGCACACCTCACTGAAGAGTGCAACACTTTTAAAAATTGGTGGCAAGGGTATGTAGCTCACAGGCAACATTTCAAGAGGATGAAGCGTGAAGCTCGTCGAAAGCGGAAAAATACGACAGACGAACGAGAAAGAGCTGCCGGAAACTGTCACATGGTTGATAACAGGGGATCACAAGTTCTCACCTTCGGGAGCGATTCTGAAGAAGAAATGACTCTCGGCCCTCTCTTCAAAGAATCCACCCCAGGAAAAGAGAAAGAATCGAAGAGCTGCGAGAACATTCAGCTGCGCAATCGCACGCTACCTGAAAAGAATCTCGGACCCGCAAATAAAGGATTGAACAAAAAAGGATAAGGGGAAAGAAAAGGTCCCTGAGGATATCGCCCTCGATGATCGAGTCGTCGAAGAGCTGGCAGCGAAGGACCCGCCCAAGAAAAACAAGGTGGATTACAACGTTCTGGCACACCTGAGGAAGATACCCTCACAGCTAAGCATTCTCGACACTCTTCTGCTATCTAAGGAGGCGAGAGATGTTTGATTAAGGCATTACAAGAACCTAACCAATTTCAAGCTTTCCTAGCCGAAGAAAAGATGAAGGATGAGCTGGAAGAAGTACACACGGCCGATATCACCTTCGGCAATGAAGACCTCCTCCTCGGGACGTGCGAGTATAACCGTCCCCTTTATGTCTCCGGATACTGTCATGATATCAAGATAAGCAAAATCCTGGTTGACAATGGGTCCTCCGTCAACCTCCTCAATGTAAGAGTGTTGAAGGAAATCTGCATGAGCGTTTAGCATCTCGCTCGTGATAAAATCACCATCTCCGGGTTTGACTCCCAGTCATCAAGGACGCTCGGGTCTGTGATACTGACGTTACGCTTTGGGCTACTCGTCACGGACATCAAATTTGTTGTCATTGACGCCAAGACATGTTACAATGCTTTGCTCGGTAGGACATCAAGTTTTAGTACCTTGAATCCAATGGCAGCCATAGCGAACCACGATTTTGTTCACGAAATACGACATACGAAATGTGGAGTGGAAAAAGAAAAAGGTCCCACCGGGCGTGCCAGAATTTGTTTACCACTGAAAGACCGGACCGAGACGTTGGGACGTCTAGCTTGAATTTGGGGGCAGATACTATTTGGACTTATCCATCCACCTTTCCGAAGATACCAAGTTGATTTATGGCACCGTATATCATAGGTTTAGATAGATGCGACTGTTGTAGGAGACTTTATCAGATTCCCACTCATTTGTGAGGGGTTTTTGATTATGAGGACGCTCTTTCCTGCCGGCGCAAGCCCCTGCAGTTAATTACGTTATCGCCTTGCGACAACCACTTTCACCTGCTCCAGCAGTTCACTTCGTGTCGTGTTGTGTTTGTTTTATTTTGGCTTGCCCGTGGATTGTATACGAAGACTATTTTATGTTGTCGCCCGTAGGGCACGGATTAGTCCAAATTCGTATATTTTTAGATTTGTGGTTTTGAACTTAGATTATATATTCCTTTAGTTCAAAAATGTTTTGTTTTGTTTAAGGACCGTTAATATAGTTTGAGATTAGGATCAGCTTAAACATATGAGCGTTTGGGCTCAATTTAGTTTTTAAACTAAGAATATGTTAGTCCTATTTGAGACTAAAATCAACTTAGCAATATTTTCAGGTTCATCAAATTTTATTACGATCCAATAATAGAGCATTTGGGCTCAGATCCTAGAAACTTCAAAGAGACTTTTAGCCAATTTGGGCTTGGTCTGCTCAGTCTTTTCTTCTTTCTTCTTTTATTCAAAAGTTCTAAGCATTTATTTGGGTTCTGTTTGCCCAGCTCCCCTTTTTATGCAGGAGTGCTAAGCACTTATTTGGAGCTCTGGTGTTCACATGCGTATCATGTGAAGCACTCAGTCATGGGCGCAGCCCAATAAGTGCTAAGCACTTTAGTCATTTTGACATAATGTTCATAGTGCTAAGCACTTTTATATGGCGTCCACTTTGAGAGCACGTGCGGCGCTGTCTCATTTATTTTGTTTGGCGCCCACATATGTTTCACGTGAGGCATTGGGCGCTGCCCAATCAGTGTTAAGCACTCAGCCGTTTTGGCTGCATATGAAGTGTTAAGAGCTTTTACTCAGCGCTCACGTGTCTTTTACGTGAGGCGCTGGCCTTCTGTTTTGAGCGCCCATGTGAGAAGCACGTGGGGCGCTGAGTCTTTTGTTTGGGGACGCCCACGTGTTTTTCACGTAAGGCGTTGAGCTCCTTTTCTATTTTTTTAGAGATTGAATCTCTGTTAATGATATTTTGACCATTAATAATCACCCAGATGTTTGTTTTAAAGATCTGGGATTAAGTTTTCTTTAAAATCTATGTTCTTATTCTTCCATTTTTTATAATGACTAAATTCTTTTCGTAAGGTTAAACCCTATATTTAGAGGAATTACACCCAGAACATAGATTTTTTTTTCTTTCTCTTTCTTTTTAACCTAGCTCTTTTTCCCTAGATTTTGAGTTTGAAGAACAGAATCTCCCCGATGAGAATTGAATTCTCAACTTGTAGGGAGATTTGTTTTGCAAATCTCAAATCAGAGGAATAACTAAGTTCTTATATGAAGGGTAAAAGCCTTGTTTCTGTTTATATTAGGTAAATGAGATATTTTAATCTCCTCTTTTTCTTTACCTAGAGTTTGAAAGGAGGGAGATCTTCTACTTCTTTTGAGAATTAAATTCTCTGTTTTTTTTTCTTTTGTGTAGAAACTTATGGGGTCAATCCTCTATCTGTCGTCCTATTCTTTTATGATTTGAAGTCTCAGATTCTTTATATAGTAGAGGCAAATTGTTAATTGGTTTGAGAAAATCTCTCATTTAAGAGATACCAATTGATTTAATTGGTCTCAAAATTTGTTCGGGGGATTTTATCCACCATTGGATCTTTGATCCAGTGATTTTCTATTCTACAGAATATATTTTCTTTTTTTTAACAAAATTGGAGAAATAATTTCCATATATACATAATTTTATTCTGTCAAACGGTGATTTCTAATCACTATTGGATTTTTGATCTAAGGGCTCTTCATTTAATAAAGCACATCTTTCTTTGTTTAGAAAGATATAGAGAAATATATTCTTCCATTTTATTGGATCTTTGATCTAACAACTTTCTGTTTAACAGAAAATATCCTTCTCATTTAAAAAGATTAGGGAGATATTTCCTCCCAATAGAATTTAATTCTATATTTGGTGATTTTTAATCACCATTGGATCTTTGATCCAACGATTATCTGTTAACACAGAATATCTTTCCCTTTTAGAAAGATCAATGGTGGTATTTTTCCAAGAATAGAATTTATTTCTATATAGGGAGGCGCTCTCACGTATTTAACACATAACTCTGATGTGGGTGTTTAACCTGTTTTATTTAGTGCCCATATGCCTTACATATGGACGCTCACGTGTTTAACACGTGAGGTCAGTTTGACTTTTAGTCACTTACTCTTAATGCTTATATACTTTGCATACCGAATAGAATTTAATTATATGTATAGAGTTTAACTCTTATATGAAGCTAATGCTTCAAAAGAGTGTTCTCACGTGTTTAACACGTAAACCTAATGTGGGTTTTAATCTGTTTATTTAGCGCTTATATGCTTTGCATATAAGCGCTCACGTGTTTAACACGTGAGGCCTGTTTAGCCTTTAGTTGTTTGGTTTCAGCGCTTATATGCTTTGCATATAAGCACCCATATGCAAAGCATATAAGCACCCATATGTTTAACACGTGTGGCTTAAAACGTAGGGAATTCTCCTCTTTTTTTCTTTCTTCCCCTTTTTTATAAGGGAACAGACATGTTAGTAGTGGGTCCGAGTTTCGAGAAAATTCAAAGTTTGAAGAAGGTGATGGACGAAAAATTTTCTATGAAAGATTTGGGAGCAACGAAGCAAATCTTGGGCTGAAGATCGTTCGAGATAGGAAGCGGCGAAAGCTATGGTTATTGCAAAGGGACTACATTGAGAAAGTTTTGAAGTGGTTCAATATGGATAAGTCAAAGCCGGTGAATACGCCCTTAGCAAGGCATTTCAAATTCATGAAGGAGTTATTTCCGACAACTCAAGAGCAGAAGGATGAGATGACTATAGTACCATATGCTTCTGTAGTGGGGAGTTTGATGTATGCGATGGTGAGTACGAGACCTGATATTGCACATGTAGTAGGGGTTGTTAGTCGATAAATGCAAAATCCGGGGAAGGAGCATTTAAATGCGGTGAAATGGATTCTAAGATATCTTAAGGGTATATCTAGTCACTATTTATGCTTTGGAGGTGACTCTCTAAAGGTGCAAGGGTATGTTGATGCGGACTATTCAGGAGATCGAGATAGTGGGAAGAGCACAATGGGGTACGTATTCATGGTTGGGGGAACAGCGGTGAGTTGGGTCTCTCAATTACAAAAGGTAGTGGTATTGTCAACTATGGAGGCGGAGTACGTGTCGATCATGGAAGCCAATAAGGAGATGATATGGTTGCAAGGGTTGCTTGAATAATTGGGCAAAAAGCAAAACTTCAACACCTTGTAGAGCAATAGCCAAAGTGCGATACATTTGACAAAGAATGCGATATATCACTCTCAGACGAAGCACATCAAACTGCGGTACCATTTTATTCACATAGCGATTGAAGAGGAGTTATCATTGCAGAAGAGCACTGGAGAAAAGAATCGGGTGGATATGTTCACCAAGGTTGTAGACAGAGATAAGCTGAATCTCTATTGCAGGTTGGTGAGCCTCTCCATGAAAATTTGATGAGGAGAGCATAGAGCGGAGTCATGTGAAGTCCACTAGCATTGAGAATCAAGGCTCAAGAAGTTCCAAGTGGGAGAATATTAGAAACGGTAGAATATCCTTCAGGTCAGACGTCTAAATCCAACAATGGAAGACATCTGAAGGTGTAATCATATACACTTCAGACGTCTGTAAAACTCAAGTTCAGACGTGTGGAAACTACACGAGAAACACCAGAGCGGAGGCATACGTGATCAGTCATATTTATTGCACATTTTTACGGTCATTTTTCCTATTATTATTAATTACTAATGATATTATTTATAATTTAAGAACATATATGGGTTTATGTGTAAAAAGATTTTGTCATATGTTTCTTAATTTATAATTAATATAATTGGGGGAATATATGCATATCATATTTAAATAAAATATCCACATGATTCTTAATTATGAAGATGTACATATCATATCATATCATATCCATTAAGTAATTTAATTAAGAATTTGTTGGAATATTATCTCAAATAAACCAAATGCTACTAATGATTTGATTTGAGATATTGTGCAGGTATTAAAATAATAAATCAGTTCGAGGCTACAAACTTAAGTAGGAGATTTACATCAATAATAAAAGGTAGTTTTTTTTTCTTTTAATTTTGTCTCATTACTTTCTGCATTTACTTTTTACATTTATTTTCCGCACTTTTATTTTTTTTTTCTTATGGGTTCCTTATTTTTCTACCTTTCGTCATTTTTCCCAATGAGCGAGATTCTCGCTTGTTAGGATTTAAAGGATAAGGTAATATAATGGATGAAAAATTCCCTTAATTTCTTTTTAAGTTTTAATGTTTATAAACTTTAGCAAAGTGAGTCTTAACCCTCTTATTCGGACGTGGTATAAATTCATGATAGTTACGACCACGATTTGAGATTCGTTAATACTTGCTTTGTTGAGAGCTTGAGATAAATAGGGGTCAATGGAAGGATAGGGGTAAGTAGAGAAAAACCCTAATCCCTCCAAGAACCCTAATCCACATTCTTCGCTATTTCTCAAGTATTAAATAATTAAAAGATAAAATAAATTATTTTTAAAACTCCATCTTTTAACTACTCAATCCGAAAAACCCTAAAAGTCATTCTCTTATAAAATTTTCAAATCTCTTTAGTATAAAATGATAAAAATCCAACCTTTCCTCTATTAACTTGTCTAAAATAAGAAAGATAGTTCACCATTTACCTGTGGATGATCCGTACTCACTGTCGGCCAGCTATTGCGACACCGTTATTGATTGCTGTATTTAGGACACACAAAGACTCAGTTTTTCAAACCAATCAAATGGCGCCGTAGCCGGGGAAACAGTAGTATTATTTTTCTTATTATTCGGGTTAGTTTCTAAAAAACCAGAAAAAATAAAAATACAAATAGAAATAAAAACCGCATATTGTGCTTTTAACGATTTTTGTGCGATTTTTTCGAGAAATCTGGAGCACTTGGAGAGAACCAACAGAGATTCATAGACTGTCAAATAAGAGCAGAGGAGTATTGGAGTGCTATGCAAAAATTTGGAGGGAGGGTATCACCAAAAGGAGGCGGAACCATGGCCAATTGAGGTATTTGGTTGCTGAACTGCAGCTGAATAGTAGAGTTAAGCCCCTAAATTTTTTCTGGTATTATTATATCTTCTTCCTCTCTCCTATGAAACTCCAATAAACTGTTTTTACCTGCAGGATTCTTTGCAAACAGCACCGCTAAAAAATCCTTTTGCTTGTTTTAGATTTTGGATTGTTTCGCATATTTAAAACATACATTAAGGGGCAAGAGATCTAAATTCAGATTAGGTGGGGATTTCATCACCCTTCCTAGGCCCCACAAATCACAAATAAGCATACACATCATCCTACATTAATAAAAAATATTTAGACCAAGCCTCTAAGGACAATCGCGCTTAATTAAGACAAGAGAGGGTCATGGGTAATGTATTGTTTATCCGCATTTTTTTGATGTCTAAGGCAAGTGTGACTAAGGAAAATTGTTTACTTAATTAGGCTCATTATTTCGGTGATTTGTATAGCGGATACCTCCCACTTACCTGGCATTTACTTGGCTGCAATATTGATAAGGAGGTGATACAAGATTTATCATATACCTTGTCCTTTGGAAGTCTGGGAACGGTTTAATGATTTGACCTAGGTGACCCTAACTCTAGGGATTGTTTGTACACGTTTGTGGTTGGTTGAGTCGAGTCTCTCTTTCCAAACAAAACAATTTTAAAAATATAAAAAGGTTAAAAAAAATTACCATTTCACCCTCTTTTCTTTTCATTCTCTTATGATAGGAAATCCAAACCGACCAACTCTTGGCGAGTTTTGCTACATACAACCAGATATTTCTTTATATCGTTATTGCTTTGGTAGAACTTTTAAGCCCGCCATTTCTTTAAAGGATAAGATAGAGGGCTCTAAAAATAATAGTTTGACACTTCACTTAAATTCCTATCAACCGTGTCAAAATTCAACACCTTCTTATATTGATAATCCTTTTAAGGTTAGCGAGGCAATTTCTAAACCCATGTCCATTACTGAACATATTGCGAAAGCCTGTATCCAAAGTTTCATACCTTACACTAATCCAAAATCCTTAGGACAAAAATTACAATCATTTCCATGTGAAAATATTGATACTCCTTTTGAGGCGAATATGGCAACTTTTACACTCATGACCATTGCTGAGCAAATTGCAAAAGCCAGTCGCCAATAATTCAATCAATTTCAATTTTCTTCATATCACAATGTTGATTCTAATCATATTTATGAAAATCGGAACAACCATATAACTCTTATCAACAGTACCAAACTTTCACACCCTCTCATTGAAAGTATGTTTTAGCACCTCTATTAGGTTTATATGATCATCAAGTATGCAATTTTAAAAAATCTAGAGTGATAATCATACTAACCAAGAATCAAACTAGAGAATTAGGGTTTTAAAGTAAGTAAGGTTCTAAACTACGTGAAGACAGTCTACAACCTTTGTAGTCTAATCATTCACTTCTAAAACTCCAAGTAGTAGTCCCTAGAACTCTTCTTTGACTCCACTTGATGAAAGGATCGAGCTTGCTTGTTGTCTTCGTCCCTGAAAATGATCCACCTTGAAGTCTCTCTCACTCAAGCTCTCACTTCACTAATGAAGGTATTAGTGAAGTTAACAGGCTAAACTAACGGGCTAGATTAGTGTAGGTTGATGAAGTAGGAGATTTGCCCACTAAAAATATTTTTCTCTTTTCTTTTTCTCAACTCAAGAAAATTCTATTGAAGAGAATGGAGAAGAAGATGAGGATGAACTTGGATGAGTTGTGAACCATATACTTATGAGATAAGATGAGAATGGGAGAAACATAAATATCTATGAAAAAAACAAGATTACAGAGTGAGTTATGACTTCTACATGCTTCTACAAGCACCCAAAAGCATGACTCATTCTTGTAATCTTTAATTCAAAAATATAAATCTTTATCTACTCATCTCTAATCTGATGTGTGATTCTCATACTGCCTAGTTCTATGTATCATCAACCATGATACAAGATAAATACATATATATATATATATATATATATATATATCAAGAGAAGAAAATCATAAGTGAGCTAAATATTAGTTAATATATATATATATATATCAAATATATATCAAATTATTAAATCACCACTTGATTCAATAATCTAGTTATATCATATATAACCAACTAATATATATATATATATATATAAAGAGAGAGAGAGAGAGAGAGATAGATAGATATATATATATATATATGTATATGTATGTATGTATGTATGTATGTATGTATATCAAAACATTAAATCAACACTTAATTCAATTATCCGGTTATATTACATATAACCGGCTAATATTCAATATTAGATATTAAATCAACACTTGATTCAATAATCCGGTCATATCATATATAACCGACCAATATCAAATATATATATATATATATAAATAAATATATAAATCAAATCAAATCATTGAATCAACACTTGATTCAATAATCTGGTTATATCACATATAACCTGACTGATATCAAATATCACGGGATTAGAATACGGTATCACATACTCGTATTCAATCAAGCTCCCGCACATATCTCTATACGTGCCCTACTTCATTTCGCTTCAGCTTGAAAAGCTCTATGTGGGACTCTAAAGATTCGTCAATACGCCAACAGTAGGTAATGATCATATCAGATACCCACAAGCCGTCAGCGGTACTAGCTGGACGTAACGGCTACCCAAGTATTGAATGAATAGAAGATCAAAAAGCAAACTTGTCCAAACTCCCATAGAGCTTATAAGCAACACATACCGTACAGTCCGGTCTCTTCATGTGATATGTTGCATATCGAGCCTAGGGGGTGGAATCATCAGACCCCACTAACTTGATAAGTCATGCCGATGTGTGGTCTATAACCTTTCAAGAAACTACTGATAACACTTACCAGTAAATCTCTTTAGATCTGGCCAGAGACTTGCTGTTATAGCCAATCGAGTATAGCGCAACATCAACTCCCAATACCGGGAGAGACGAAACCCCTTCTATCGCTCATTGCCTCCATGTGAATCGGGACTGTACCCAAAATCCACCTGTTTGCACGCCTCCTTTGAGCCGTGGTAGGGAGGAAATCAAAGCACAGTGGGAACCACATAAGACTCTATGACGATCTCGGGTCTATAGACTAACATGTGCAAGTGTCACCAGAGAATTGCTATCTGACAATAGGTATGGTACCATCTATAAGTTCTCGGCGAGTCATGTTCGGTGTACCCATTCTCAAATGAGCACCTATGTACAATCTTTGATGTCAAACACCAATGGTTATGGGATTAACCATCGCCCCATACAGGGTCAAGAAATGTACACACTAGTCTGCTCTGGAATATCGATGCCTTTTCTTGATATTCTCTCGACTAAGAACTGTTAAAGGATGTGCTTGCGGACTACACAAGCCCCACTAGGATGATCTGCATCATAGTCCTGGTAGTCAAGCCAACATCCTAAGGGCTTTATCAACATGTATATATGAGATAGTAAACTAAAACAAGTGCACATGTTAAGATAAAGAGCAACCAGATAGCATAATATCATATCGAGCAAGAAATTCCTTTATATATATGTCCAAGCATCTACTATAATATACAATAATGGCCTCTAGGGCATACATATTCCTAACAATCTCCCACTTGCACTAAGGTCGGTTGTTGTAGTATCGCATACCCAACATCCCAAAAAGTCTCTCAAACTGTGTCTGGGGAAGGGCCTTCATGAGTGGATCCATCGTGTTATCCTTCGTGTCTACTTTCCTGACCACGATCTCTCGGCAATCAACTATCTCCCGGATCAGATGAAACCGCCTCAGAATATGTCTGGATCGCTGATGGGACCGGGGTTCCTTGGCCAAAACCACAACTCTATTATTATCACAATACAAAGGTATTGGATTCTCAATGGATGGAACCACACCAAGTTCAGCAATGAACTTCTTCATCCAGACATCCTCTTTGACAGTATCATTGGCAGCGATGTATTCAGCCTCCATCGTTGAGTCTGTTATGATAACTTGCTTGGAACTCTTCCAAGATATCGCCCCTCTATTGAGGGTGAAGACAAAACCTGAGATAGACTTGCTGTCATCCTTATCACTCTGGAAGCTCGAATCGGTAAATGACTCCACTTGGAGTTTTCCGTTACCATACACCAAGAACATCTCTTTAGTCCTTCTCAAGTACTTAAGAATGTTCTTCACAACTATCCAGTGTCTCTCTCCTGGGTGTGATTGATACCTACTTACCACACTAAGTACGTAAGCTACATCCGGTCTCGTACATAACATCGCGTACATGATAGACCCAACTGCAGAAGCATAGGGTATCACGTCCATGCGAGCCTTCTCCAAATCAGTCTTGGGAGACATCTTTTTGGAAAGAGTGATTCCAGAACAGGCGGGTAAATTACCACGTTTAGAATCTTCCATACTAAAACTCTTTAGTATGGTATCTATATACCTAAATTGGGACAATCCCAACATCCTTTTAGATCTATCTCTATAGATTTTTATCCCTAAGATGTAGGAGACATCACCCAGATCTTTCATGGAGAACTTTTGTGATAGGAAGAGCTTGACCGAGTGTAGCATAGGAACATCATTTCTTATCAAGAGTATGTCATCTACGTAGAATATGAGGAAGACAAGCTTACTCTCTACAACCTTTATAAATATATATATATGGTTCATCTATGTTTATGATGAAGTCAAACTCTTTGACTGCTACATCAAAACAGATCTTCCAGCTCTGTGACACCTGTTCTAATCCATAGATTGATTTAAGCAGCTTGCACACCTTTCCGCTACTCCCACTGTCTATAAAGCCCTCCGGCTGTGTCATATACACACTCTCTTCTAAATCACCATTTATAAAAGTGGTCTCGACATCCAACTGCCAGATTTCATAGTCATGATATGCAGTAATGGCAAGTAGGATCCTGATGGACTTAAGCATAGCCAGTGGAGAAAAAGTCTCATCATAGTCGACACCTGGTCGTTGACGACAAGTCTAGCTTTGAAGGTCTCAACCTTTCCATCTACACCAATTTTCTTCTTAAAGATTCACTTGCTCTCAATGGGTTTTACCCCTTCAGGAGCAACTTCCAAAGTCCATACTTTATCGGTGTACATGGATTCCATCTCAGATCGCATAGCATCCAGCCATTTCACAGAGTCCCCACTTGTGATGGCCTGCTCGAAACTAGTTGGGTCATCATATTCCATAATGCAATCCTCGCTCCCACCGTCTATGAGAAAACCGTAGTATCTCTCAGGTGGATGAGGAACCCTACTAGATCTACGGAGTGGATAAGCTTCGTCTGGGACTATCGAATCCTCCGGTCTTTCCAAATCTTCTATTGCAGTTTGTGTTTCTGGAACTTCTTCCAACTCTATCTCATTACTACTAATTTCTCTTACAAGAAATTCATTTTCTAAAAAAGTGGCATGTTGAGCAACAAACTCCTTTCGTTCCTCGGTGTGGTAGAAAATATACCCTCGCGAATGTTTGGGATATCCAACAAACTTACATAGAACAAACCTTGTCTCGAGCTTGTCCGGATTTTGCTTTTTAACATAAGTCGGACAACCCCATATCTTAATGAAGTTAAGACATGGTCTCTTCCCCTCCCACATCTCATATGGGGTGGTAGGCGCAGATTTGGTAGGAACCCTATTCAATAGGTATGCAGCTGTCTCAAGTGCATAACTCCAAAAGGAAATAGGTAACTCAGCAACACTCATCATAGAGCGCACCATATCTAATAGGGTGCGATTCCTTCGCTCTGATACTCCATTATGCTGTGGTGTATACGGCGGAGTAAGCTGAGAGAGACCTATTCTTTTTTTAGATAATCTCGGAATTCTGTGCTTAAATATTCACCTCCTCGATCAGATCGAAGGATTTTAATACTTTTACCCATCTGGTTCTCTACTTCGCTCTTATATTCCTTGAATTTCTGATTTTCATTTCAACAGGAACAAATGTCCGAATCTTGAGAGATTATTGGTGAATGTAATGAAGTACGAGAAACCATTCCTGGCATGTGTAGACATAGGACTGCATATATCACTATGTATCAGTCCTAAGAGTTCAGTAGATTTTTCTCCGTGTCCCATAAACTGAGTTTTGGTCATCTTTCCTTTGAGACATGACTGATAAGTTTCATAAGATGTAAATTCGAATGGATTCAAATATCCATCTTTATACAACTTAGCTAGTCTGGTCGTATTGATATGACCAAGTCAACAATGCCACAAGATGGCTTCGTTCATTTTTGAACCTTTTCTCTTGTGTGTGTTCTGTATATTCAGAACTGTATTTTGATTTAGAACGTATATTCCATTACACAACATACCAAACCCAATCAACACTTGATTTAGGAAAATGTTCATAACATTTTTCTCTAATGCAAAGTTATATCCTTCTTTATCTAATAATGAAACGGATACTATATTGCACATCATCGATGGTATGTAATAACAGTCGTTCAAAATCAATGTATTACCATTTGGTAATACAAGGTGATACTCGTCGACAGCTTCGGCAGTAACAATTGCTCTGTTCCCTACTCTGAGAGACATATCACCCTTTTCCAGTTCTCTACTTTTCTTTAACCCTTGTAATAGACTATAAATGTGGGATCCTGATCCAATATCTAATACCCAGAACATAGAGCAGACTGAGAAACAGTTCTCAATAACTAACACACCCGAAGAAGATGCATCAGAATGCTCTTTCTTCATTCGAGTTGCGTGGAAATCCTTGTATTCCCCTATCCCTTGCCCAGACTTATGACAATTGTCATAAGATAGAGTTGAACTAACGTTCCCCAACCAAGTATAATAAGCGGGTTCGGTCAATTCATCCATATTATTATCTTGATTAAGGCGTGATATGGTCGCTACCTGGAGAGAGAGAAGAAAATACTTTAGCGTGCGCTCTTGCAAGATTAGACTGGTTATTATCTTATCTAATCATGATGGCTCCCATTGTTTTTATCAAATTTTCCTTCAAACCCTAAAAAGTAAGATTAGCCGGGATTAATTACACCCTGCAAGTTCACTAATCGGTCAGCCAGACAGGTGTTGGTACTCTAAGGGAGTCTCCCCGTGCTTTCGCATGGAACTAATTAAATAATTTCATTTCTGCAGAGGCATAACCCCGTTAACACCTTTCTTAGACACCTACTGGATTAGCTAATTGTAATATGGAAAACTCTTCCGGGAGTAACACTTACTCGCTGTGGGTATTGGGATCTAACTATCATATAGAAGGTATGCAATCTCATTGCAAATTTCAACACTTGAAATTCTCGATATCTGTTTTTACCCCTAACGACCAATGATCTTGACGGAGGTCAAGAAACCATAGGCCGCTAGTCAAGTTCAACCCGTCATTTCTTGATCAATTCGAACCCACCGACACAAACCCTTGACGGAGATCAACAAGGCTGTGTGACTGCCCCTACCGATCGCATCAACATGCTGCAGATAAATATTACCCAGCTACCGTACATTGTTCCTTAACGGAGGTCAACAAACACAACACGAGTACTAAATACTATGTATCTGAATGACGGAGGACTACGACTGGTTTTGAAGAAAACCTTTAATGTAATGAACTTGATATCGTTATAGAATCTAGTGATTTGAAAAAGGAGTGGTTTAAGCTCCGCTTTAAAATCGAGTAGTTTTCAAAACAAACCGAGTGGGTTGTAGCATATGCTAGGTTTGCTAAAGTGGTCATTCCCAGTGAAGGGATCTAAGCTCTTTCCTCATCGAATAAGGTGCTAGATATTCATAATGGAATACCGCTATGCAAAGCAAGAATTAGAGCTATCTTTTTGAAAAATTTGATTCTACAACATCTTTTAGGCTTTGTTTCTTTTCATTAATCTTATTAATGACGTCCCATCAATTATTCTTCCTAAACATCACAGAAGAAACGAAAATAAAACACACATATATACCATTCGCATTTGCCACAGGGACCTGGGTCTTCACCATAAGGTTACTCAACTTACGGCAGAGCGGAGTCAGGACAATCGTGGATGCAAAACATATATAGTGCCTACTAGTATATCATATATATATAAGTAGCATTCGCCTCACGCGGTTATATGATCACATCACATCACAGAAATAGCAGAAGTAGATATATGAAATATAGGATATACTAGGAGGTTTGTGTTTTAAATTAAACCAGTAATGAAAAACATGGATTCCACGGTCGTGATGAATAGCCAAGCCTACACCCCTAGACCCCTACGAGAGCGGCAAGCAACCCTGCTAATTCTAGAGTTACACGACCGGTCTCCACTCCTCGAGATGGCCTCCTACTGGACTCTAGAACCCGGTTATTTGTGCTCCCCGTCTTGGGTCTATCCTAATGCGGAAAAGTAAATAATATATATCAAATGGAGACAACAAGCTCAATCTGGAAGTGTCCTAATAAAGAATATTACGTACAAAAATTTACATGAATGAAAATTGAAAAACTCTCATCTCACGTAAAACCCCTCGGCTATTCAATCACGACGATCCAATATAACATATCAATAGAAACACAATAATATCGCATGTCGTCAACGTAAGTAAATATGCGTATCCCTAATGTCGTTGACGTATAGCAACGAGATCGGGGATACTTCCACATATTACACTTACGGTCGCAGAAAAAAGATGAAAACTACAATAATTAGAATCCGCATCATCTTTAGACATTATAAACCTGGATTATCACATATTCCGAATTTCATGCCAAACCCTTAAAACCTTGCATTTAAGTCTCGAATTGAAAACACTTTTCAAAAAAGTAAGTCGGGTAATTCAACAAAATTCCTGATTAAATGATTCGAAGGCCCGTCAAGTACTTAAGTAGATGGCCTGACCCCCGGGGCCGTCAACGATGTGTACTTGGGCGGAACACCGTGGCCGCGAGCACCCGAGTGGATGCTTTTGGCCATGGGGTTCTCCTATAGTCACTTGGTCAAGGCTATGGAGCGTAGCTATCTAGTAGTGTATATCGGCGAGTATTCGTGTACGATACGAGATTGCGATGGTGGTTTGATCCAAATCCAAACTCCGTGGTAATCCATCATTTCAGACTAAAATGAGAGATTTACATATCGTTAACTATTTTTCACAAAACTAATCAATGTGGATTCCAAAAATTATATCACATATCCAAAGCTATCCAGACGATGTTAAACATTTCGATCGATATTTTAAACAATACCGATTTATAGAGATCTCAACAACTTGAACCTCACCAAAAATACCCAGAAAGTCTAAAATATCAATATGATGCACCAGAAGAAAAACGAGGCAATAACACCTTAAGTCGGTGGCGAAACCGCGGCCAAGACATGGTCTAGGCGGCGGTTCTAAAGCCACTTTGTGGAGTTAAGTTCTCGTATTTCTTGAGGCTCCATAAAAAACCCTGCATGATTTTTTGAGAATTTTTAGTTGTGAAAATTTCAATGTTTGAAAAAATGGACAGAAAGTAGTAAATTTTGGGTTTAAAACTTCGATCGAACACTTTAACGTCGGGTCGTATTGAAATGACCTAGTCTACAACGCCATAAATAGGATTCATTCATTTCTAAACTCTTCCTTCTTGTGTGTGTTCTGTACGTTAAGAACTGTGGTTTGATTTAGAACGTATATGCCATTAGATAATGTGCCTGAACTGATCAACTCTTGATATAGGAAATGTTCAAAATATTATCCATCAATACAAAACTATATCCTTCTTTACATGATAAAGATACTGATATAATATTGTATATCAGGTTCGGTATCTAATAACATTAATTCAGAATCAATGTATTTACCATTTGGTGATACAAGGTGATAACTGCCAACACTTTGGCTGCAACAATTGCATCGTTCTATATATTTAGAGACATATCACCCATTCCCAGTTCTCCGTCTTTCTATAGCCGATGTAACAGATTACATATGCGGGATCCTGATCCGGTATCAAATACCCAGGACGTAGAGAATACTGAGAAACAGTTCTCTGTAATGAACACACCCGAAGAAGATGCATCAATCATGCACTTTCTTCGTTTGGGCGGCATAGGAATCCTGATATTTCCCTATTTCCTGCTCGATCTTATAACAATTATAAGTTGGAGCGGGACCAACGTTCCCCAGCTCAGTATAACAAGCGGGTTCAGTCAATACATCCATATTATTATCTTGATTAAGGCGTGACATGGTCGCTACCTGAAGAGATAGAGAAGAAAACACTCTGCGTGCGCTCTTGCATGATTAGATTGGTTATATATTTTATCTAATCAGGATGACTCCCACTGTTTTTATCAAATCTTCCTTCAAACCTTAAAAGGAAAGACTAGCCGGGATTAATTACACCCTACAAGTTCGCCAATCATTTAGCCAAGCCAATGCCCGTACTTTGAGGGAGGTTCCCTGTGCTTTCGCACGGACCTAATTAAAATAAACCTCGTTTTCCCAGGGGCGTAACCCTATTGACACTTTTCTAGACACCTACTTGATCTGCTAATTGTAAAGTGCAAAACTCTCCCAGGAGTAACAATTACTCGCAGTGGGTATCAGGATCCAACTATCTCATAGAAGGTATGCAATCTCATTGCAAATTTCAACACTTGAAACTCTCAATAATGGTTTTTACCCCTAGTACTTATGACCTTGGCCATGATCAAAAAATCATAAGCACTAGTCAAGTTCTACCCGTCATTTTGTGATTAATTAGACCCATTCACATGACTCTTGGCTAAGGTCAACAAAGTCACATGCTTGTCCTAATTAATCGCATCATATGCTGTGTAAGAAGACATCATTTAGCAACCGTACACTACGTCTTAGCTAAGGTCAACAAACGCAGCACGAATACTAAGTACTCTACTTCCTAAAATGACGGAGGGTTGCGGATGGTTTTTAAGAAAACCTTTAATGCTTTGAACTTGATATCGTTGTAGAATCAAATGGTTTTAAAAGGAGTGGCTTAAGCTCCGCATTTTGAAACTTCGCTTTTTCGTAAAAAGCCGAGTGGGTTTCAAATTCGATTCTACAACATCTTTAGGTTTATTTTCATTCATTAATCTCATTAATGAATGTCCCATCATTTAAGTACCTAAGCATCACAGATAAATACAACGTACGCTTATGCCATCCGCATTCGTCATGAAGTCCCGTCATGCACCGTTAGGTTAGGTAACTAACGGCAGGGCGGGGCAGTGATAGCGCGGGTGAAAAACATAAGAAACGTCTATAATATATCATATATATTAAATATAGTATTTATCTAAGAATATAAAGTGATCACATCACAGAATATCAGCAGCAGAAGACAACATATGGATATACTAGGATTTCCGGGTTATAATTTAAGCCTGTATAAAACACGAATTCCACAGTCGTAATGAATAGCCAATCCCACATCCCAAGACCCCTACGAAAGCGGCAAGCAACCCTACCAATTCTCGAGTTAGAATACCCGGACTCGACTCCTCGAGATGGCCTCCCAGTGGACTCTAGAACCCGGTTACTTGTGCCCCCCTCCTTGGGTCTATCCTAATGCGGAAAAGTAAATGATATACATCAACGGTGACATCTTCCTTAATCCGGAAGTGCCCCAATAAAAGAATATTACATACAAGTTTTACATGAATGAAAATGAAAAACTTTCATCTCACATAAAAAAAACCCGGCTATTCAAACACGACGATCCAATGTAACATATCACAGCAACACATAACATCGCATGTCATCAACGTAAGTAAATATATGTATCCCAATTGTCGCTGACGTATAGCAACAAAACCGGTGATACTCTATATATTACACTTACGGTCGCAGAAAAGAAAATGAAAACTACAACAGTTGGAATCTGCAACCACCTTAGATATTATAAACCCGTAATATCTCATATTCCGGATTTCATGCCTAACAATATGAATTCCTTAGACATCGCATGCCTAACAATTATAAACCCTGCATTTTAGTTTCGATATCGAAAACACTTTTCAATATTAAGTCGGGCAATTCAATAAGATTCCCGACATCCTGATCGAATGCTCGTCGAACACTTTAGTAGACGGTGTACCCCCGATACCGTCGACGAAGTGCACTTAAGCGGAACACCGCGGTCGTGAGCACCCGGACGGATGCTTTTGGCAACAGAGTTCTCCTACAGTCACTTGGTTGGGGCTATGGGGCTTGGCTATCTAGTATGGTTACCTGATGAATATCTGCGTACTCTACGTGATTGCAACGGACTTTTGATCACATCAAAATCCCGTGGCAACCGATCAAATTAGACTAAATTGCTAGATTTATAAAACTCAAATATTGTTGATTCCAAGTATTGTATCCCATCACAAATATCCGGACGACGTTAAACTTTTTGATCGATTAATCAAAGTCCCACAATTCTCCGAGAGCTCAACACTTGAGCACAGTTCAAAAATACCCAGAATATGCCACAGCACCTATGGACCAGCCGTAGAAGGGCAAACCCAAGCCTCATTAATGGCACCGCGGAACTGCCACAAACCCTAAGGTTCAAAGGCAGTTCCATGGTCATTATGTCGAGTTAGGGTTTCATTCTTCTAAAGAGTCCACAGAATTACTTGCATGATTTTCCGAATACCTTAAACTTGGAAAAATGGGTTTTTGACATTCGTTCGAACTTTTTAACTTCGTATAGATAACATGTGAAAACCCGAAACCATGTTAAACTACTAATACGAAACACTCCGAATTGCCTTTACAGAAAGTTAACATCACATGCAAATTTAGCAAAAACTAACAACACCTAAAACACCAAAACCCAGAGACTAGAACACAGGAAAAATTGGAGGCCAAAAATCCCTAACTTGGCCGAGCTCATCGGTTTTTGGGCATGTCTGGCCGGCCAAAATCTGACGAAATGGTCTCAAATTTCTTCTGTGTTCATTTCATATCTCATACAATATTCTGCAGTTGCCTAAAAAAATTTTACGGGTCATTTAAAAATCGACAGAAACTAGGTTTCGATGTTTTAAGTTTCAGAGTAGTTTCGGTTTTGTAATCTAATAAATATCGTCTAATTCTCTAGCCGGGCTCTGATACCACTGTTGGGATTCCTTAGCACCCTACTGGGTTTTCAATACATCTAGCATGCAATTTTCAAATTTTCAAAAGGTGCTAAAGAACCCTAGCTAGAATCTAACTAGAGTAACTAGACAATGTAAACATGTAATCAAACATTACAACTAAGTGAATGAGGAATACAACCTTTGTAGACCGGTCCTTCACTTCTAAAGCTCCGTGTAGTAGTCCCTTCACTCCAAGTAGTGATCTCCCGAACTCTAGTATGGGTTCAGTTGAAGAAATGAACAAACTTGCTCAAAAGTCTTCGAGGCCGAAGATGATCTACGTCGAGGAGACTCAAGCCCATGCTATCTCTTCACTAATGGTAGATTAGTGAAACAAACACCCTAAATTAAATGGCTAATAGTAGAGGATGATGAAATAAGAATTGGGCTCACTTTAGATTTATTTTTCTCACAATATTTCTTCACTTCCTCAAAACCTGGAGAGCTGGAGGGAGATGAAGAAGAAGATGAAGATGAGATAAGAATAAAAACTCATGAGGTTAGAAATGCGACCATGGGTGAGTTTTTGTCACACATTATGTCACGCCCCGCTTCCCGGTATACGGCGAAGGGGACGCGACTGGTCCGCTGCGTATTTACTGTGAAGTAAATACGCTAAGCGTATCTAAGCAATATAAAAGTAATCACAAGAGACAAGAGATATAAAAATAACAGCAACTTTATTTATTAACATTCTTTTGTACAATGCATGAAAAGGAAATACAACTGAAGTAAAAACGATGCCTAAACAATGACATAACAGGAAATTAAAGGTACTGAATGGAAATGTACAATGTCTAGAGCTCGGGGTCTTCGAGGAACTGATCCAAGTCTTCACTGGTGGGCTCGATCTCTGCTGTGTCCAGATCACCTGACGACATTCAAAGAAGAAAGAAATAGAATGTCGTCAGCGAACAGGTCGCTCGGTAAGTCCCAAAGTTAAGGGAGAAATAGAAAAGACAGAATAAGGATGTATTTTTTATAGTTGTATAATATTATAGAATATTGTATTAACGCTGTTGTTTGTAACTTGGTACAGAAGGATGCCAGTGTATACGAGAGGGGTCTCTATATGCTAGAGACCAGGGCAAACTGAAAGTACAAGGAACCGTTATGCCACGGTACAACAACAACATAATTCATGTTAGGTGTCTTAATCTTACTGTCTCGTGCCACTTTTAACACCTTCCGTACCAATCTACCCATTAAACCCCGTAGTATTTTGATTGTATTGTTATATTGTATTGTATAAGTTGTATAGTTGAATGACTGACCGAAACCATGATATCAGTAACGGATGTAATGGATGTAAACTGGAATCATATAAATGGAAAGTATATCCATGGTTTGGTTCAGTCAAATTGAATAGATTGATAACTGGATTCATGAATTCGTATGTTCATGTTGAATTGTAATATTGAAGATTTATATAGTACTTGAATCATATTCAAGTCGGATTATGATCAGACTCAAACCCGAGTCAGACGGTAGAGATGTAAATCGAAGTTCTATATTTACTAGGGTCCTTAGGGTAATTTATAAAACTTGAGGGGGTTTTATGTAAAAATACTTTTGTATAGTTTTCAAGATACACCCCAAGTATTTATTATTCATCTTTATAGTTATAATGAACGTGGATTTTATATTGTGATATTTCTAGTGAAAATATCCTAGTTTTATAATTAAGGTATTTATCTGTAATATTGATTTATTTGAAGTTCATGGTATTTTAGTGTAAAATTTATTCTTGTGATTTTTAGAAAAAGGTGGAATATTTGTATTATATTAAAATAGATATTTAAATGATAAATATACATATATTTATACAAAAATAATTTTAATAAATATTTTATATTCCAAAAATCGCATTTTCTTAATATGTCGTATTTTAAACCTTTCGAGACCGAATGCTCCTTGCGGAGGTCTGAATCTCGCACTACTAAGCCCGAGGGTGCACGATAAACTGTACTATCCTGAACGGGTTCCCCAAAGTGGGTTGTAGCAGCACTTTGCAAAGATTGTAAAATACTAAATCATTTAGAAAACGGTTTTATAAAATAAAATGTATTTATTTGTAAAAATGTCCATTTTTCCATATTCTATATTCTAGTGACAAGTTCAAATCGCCTCTTCACCACCAATTATGGCAAGGTAAGTACAAGTGAAGAAAGGAGGGATCCGCTCACGAATCACCATGAGACGGGCCTTTTAAAGTTACCTTTCTTACTTGCCTAGCCTAGACACCACAAAGTCAGGTTTAGATAATCGACTGAAAGTTCACGACTTTCCTAATGAATGCGACAGTCCTTAATTGGATGAGTCTAGATATATTTTATTATTTAAAAAGTTATGTATTTATAAAAAAGTACCAATACCAAAAGTTTTATTAAGAAAAGGGTATTTTAATGAAAGGTTTGTTTTCTCGTATTCTAAATTTCC
This sequence comes from Agapanthus africanus, assembly GCA_030015575.1. NCBI lineage: Eukaryota > Viridiplantae > Streptophyta > Magnoliopsida > Asparagales > Amaryllidaceae > Agapanthus > Agapanthus africanus. The sequence goes on from CM057341.1 coordinate 257,464,306, forward strand.
AAGATTATAGTACTATGTTTAGATGGGTGTGTGTGAGGAGGTAGGTCATTACCTCGTGATCTACTTAAAGGTATAGCAAGGTTAAAGGAGTTAAATGTGAAATCGAAACATTTTGGTATTTAAGTGAAAAATACGATAAATTGGAAAGGCTATCATTTCATGTGAGGAAACTTGTTCAAATTATTTGTTAAGTGTTTAATAGTCAACATAAAGATGTTTAAGCATAAATGTGTTGGTGAGAAGTGAAATTTTGTAGAAAACTGAATAGGAAATCGGATTTGTTCCGATTCCGTCGAGTTTTGTAAATTCGTATTTTTAGAGAAAAGAAAGAGGGATAGAATGGGGACTTAGGGTTTGGACAACAATAGAGAGTGAGAGGGAAGTAGAAGGTTCGCCGGTGCATCGATTCGTCGTCGAGAGTTCCTAGCACGATCACCGGAATTTCGCCGTCGATTTCGTCGGAGCTTCGCCTTTCGTTCGTTTTCCAAAGTACACAATATTTTCTTGAGATTTTGAGAGAGTGGGCTCAGAATTTTGGGATGAGAGGGTAGGAGGTAGAGGTGTATTTATAGGGTTAGGCTAGGGTTAGGCTAGGTGTAGGGTTTTTAATTAAAAATGTAAAAATAATAGGAAAATGTATTAAAAAATGTAGTAAATAGGTGTTAATGGGTTCTCTGGAGGTGGTCTGAAGAATTAAAGTATGCAGTGGAGGTGGGGAGAGCAAGGGAGAACTTTTTCAAGTTGACGACTCGGCGGTCCGGCGGAGTCCGACCGGCGGTGCCGGCCCGAGTCGGCCGGTCCGCCTGCCGACTCGGCCGATCCCGACCGAGTCGAGGTGGCGGGAGATGGGGGGTCGCCTGATTAAGCCTCTGGTGCCTTAACATTTTCATGTGTAGTGGAAAAATTTGGATTTAACATGTGTTGACTATTGGGCTTCTAAAGAATTTAAAACAAAACAACATTAAAAATAATGTGGGGCAGGGGATTTGAACTCTGGTGGCTTGGTTCAGCAGTGTAAGGTATTACCAATGAGCTACAAGCTCCTTCTTGTAATTATGGTGTGAAATAAATACTTAAAGAGATATCGGCAACATTAAATACTCCAAATATACTTTGAATTTAAATCAATTCTTTGTACATTAAAAATGGAGTTGTTACACATTAACCCTTGTAGAGAATAAACCATGGTTTTAGAATAATGGTTATGTTAATAAATATCTTAAGTAAGACAAAACAAGTGGACTAAGTCAATATTCTACAAGCTTCCATTAAGCTCAACCATGACAAATTCCACTAATTTTGAATTACTTAATAATAAATATAAACCTTTAACATTAACCTAAGTATGGTGTGAGTCTCATACATCTATGTTGCATGTATAACCATGCATGACACACTAATATATATCACATATATATTATGTGTGCAAAAAAGAAAACAATACAATTAACATATATTACATATATATTAAATGTATCATGAGTAAGAAAAAGAAATGCTTAAGTGAGCTAATATTAGTTAATGTAATTTAATATATCAAATATATAATTATACATTAAATTATTAAATCAACACTTGATTTAATAATCCGGTTATATCAGATATAACCGACTAATATCATATGTATCAATTTATCGAATCAATACTTGATCCGATAACCCGGCTATATCACATATGACCGGCCGATATCACATATCGCGAGAATAGAATGCGGTATCACATACGCGCATTAATCTCGGTTCCGTACATATCACATATGTGCTCCTACTCCGGTTCGCATGAACCAGGAAACCTCTGTGTAGGACTCTAAAGACTCGTCAATACGCCGGCAGTAGGTGATGATCATATCAAACACCCATAAGCCGCAAGCGGTCTGCTAAACGTTACGGCCACCTGGGTACTGAGCGATCAGAAGATTAACAAATAAGCCTGCTCATACTCCTGTGAATCCAATCAGTAACACTACCGTACAGTCCGGTCTCTTCGTCTGATATGTCGCATATCTCGCCTAGGGGTGGTAAACGTCAAACCCCAATAGCTTGATAAGTCATGCCGATGCAAGGTCCATAACGGGTCGAGAAACTACTGATAACACTTACCAGTAAATCACATCTACCCTGGCCAGGGATTTCCAGTTATGGCCAGTCGGGTATAGCGCAATATCAACCCCCAATACCGGGAGAGACGAATCCCCTCCTATTGCTCATTGTCTCCATATGACTCGGGACTGTACCCAAAAACTACCTATTTGCATGACTCAGTAGAGCTATGGTAGGATGGAAATCAAAGCACTGTGGGAGACACACAAGACTCTATGACGATCTCGGGTCGATAGACTAACCTGTACCAGTGTCACCAGAGAACTGCTATCTGACGTGAGGTATAATACCATCTAGAAGTTCTCGGCGAGTCCGTTCAGTGTACCTAGTCTCCACTGAGCACCTGTATACGATCTCTGATGTCGAACAGCAATGGATATGGGATCATCCATCGCCCATCATATGGGTCGAGAAGCGTATACGCTAGTCTACTCTGGAATATCGATACCCCGTCTCGATATTCCCTCGATTAGGAACTATTGAAGGATGAACTCATGGACTGCCCATGCCCCATTAGTATGATCTGCATCAATATCCTGGTAGTCAAGTACACATCCTAAGGGCTTTATCAACATGTAACAGAGAGACAGTAAGTATACATGTTAAGATAAAGAGTAACCAGATAGCATACTATCATGTCGAGCAAGAAAGTCCTCCCTATATATGTCCCAGCATCCACTATAATATACATCTCATGTACAATAATGGCCTCTAGAGCTTACATACAACTAACAATCTCCCACTTGCTCTAAGGCCAGTTGTTGTAGTATGTCATACCCAACGTCGTATAAAAGTCTCTCGCAGGAAAGGCCTTTGTGAGTGGATCCGCCATGTTATTCTTCGCGTCAACTCTCCTAACCTCCCCTGGAGATCTACCATCTCCATGATCAGGTTATACTGCCTTAGAATCTGTCTGGATCACTGATGGGACAAGAGTTCCTAGGCCAAAGCCACAACTCCATTGTCTCACAATGGTAGGAACCTAGTTCATCTTATGAACATATATACACCCAGACTGCCTTTTTGGTAGTAGCGTTGATAGCGATGTATCAAGCCTTTATCGTCTAGTTTGCCCCGGTATCTAGCTTGGAACTCTTCCAACATACCGCCCCACTTCTAGGGTATAGACAAAGCCTGTGACTGTCTGACAGTCGACCTTATCACTCTGGAAGCTCGAGTCGGTAAAGGAATCCCACTGGAGTTCACCGTTACCAAACTCCAAGAACATTTATTTTGTGCTTCTCAAGTACTCAAGAGGGTTCTCCAAAGCAGTCCGGTGATTCTCCCCAGGATCATTTGATACTGTCTCACTATACCTAGTGAGAATCCTAACATCCACTTAGATCTATCTCATAGATCCAAAACCCAGGATTTAGGAGGTATCACCTAGATCCTTTGTGGAGTATCCTTGAGATAAGAGGAGATTGACCGAATGTAGCATGAGAAACACCTTCCCTATCAAGAGTATGTCATCCACGTACAATATGAGGATCACCACCTTTCTCTTTACTACCTTTTTGTATATACAAGGTTCATCTAACATTTTGATGAAGTCAAACGCTTTGACTATCATATCAAAACAGATGTTCCAACTCCGTGATTCCTGCTTTAACGCATAAAGTAACTTGCACACGTTTTCGCTGCTCCCACTGTCTACGAAACCCTCTGGCTATGTACTTATAGACGCTCTCTTCTAAATCGGTATTTAGAAAAGCAGTCATGACACCCAACCGCCAGATATCGAAGTCATGGTATATAGCAATGGAAAATAGGATCCGGATGGACTTAAGCATAGCCACTAGAAAAGGTTTCATCATAATCCACACATGGTCGTTGACGAGAACCTTTTACAACAAGTCCAGCTTTGAAACTCTCAACTTTTCCCTCTACACCAAGTAAACTTCTCAAAATATACTTGCTCCTGATGGGGATTTAACCCTTCAGATATAGAAACCAAAGTCCATATTTTGTTGGTGTCTATGGATTCCATCTCAGATCGCTTAGCATCCAGCCATTCTTACAGAGTCCCCACTCATGATGGCCTGCTCGATACTAGTTGGGTCATCATCTTCCATGATGCAATCCTCTCTCCCACTGTCATTGAGAAAACCGAAGTATCTCTCAGGCGGATGAGGAACCCTACCAGATCGGCGGAGAGGCTGAGGTTCGTCGGGAACTATTGAATCCTCTGGTTCTACCAAATCATCAGCTGTAGTTTGTATAACTGGAAATCCTTCCAGTTCTACCTCATGACCACAAATTTCTTCCTTAAAAAATTCCTTTTCTTAAAAAGGTGGCATGCCGAGAAATAAAACACCTTTTGTTTCTCGGTGTGGTAGAAGATATTCCCTTGCGAATGCTCAGGATATCCAACAAACTTCCACAGAAATGACCTTGCCTCGAGCTTGTCCGGATTTTTCTTTTAAACATAATCCGGACAACCCAAATCTTAACATGCTTAAGAGATGGGCTCTTTCCATACCATATCTCATATGGAGTGGTAGGCAGTGATTTGATTGGAACCCAATGCAATAGGTATGCAGCTTCCTCAAGCGCATAACCCCAAATAGGCAACTCAGTAGTACTCATCATAGAGCACACCATATCAAATAGGGTGCAGTTGCTCCTCCCCGATACACCGTTGTGTTGTGGTGTATACGGAGGAATAATGCTGAGAGAGAATCTTATTCTCCTTTAGAATAGTCCAGGATTTCCGTGCTCAAGTGTTCTCCTCCTTGATCACATCAAAGGACTTAAATACTTATACCCAGTTTTGGTTCTCTACTTCTGACTTATATTCTTTGATTTTCTCAAAAGCTTTAAACTTGTATTTTAACAGGAATACATGTCCGAATCTTAAGAGATCATCAAAGAATGTAATGAAGTACAAAGAACTAGTCCTAGCATTTGTAGACAGGGGACCTTCATACATCATCATGTATCAATCCTAAAAGGTCACTGACTCTTTCTCTGTTTGCAGTAAACGGAGCTATGATCATTATATTTTTGTGACACGACTGGCAAGTTTCACAAGATATAAATTCAAACTGATTTAAATATGCATCTAAATGTAACTTAGCTAGTCGGGTCGCATTGATATGACCTAGTCTACAATGCCATAAGTAGGATTCATTCATTTCTAAACTCTTCCTTCTTGTGTGTGTTCTATACGTTAAGAACTGTGGTTTGATTTAGAATATATATGCAATTAGATAACGTGCCTGAACTGATCAACTCTTGATATAGGAAATATTCAAAACATTATCCATCAATACAAAATTATATCCTTCTTTACATGATAAAGAGACTGATATAATGTTGTATATCAGGTTCGATATCTAATAACATTCGTTCAGAATCAATATATTTACCATTTGGTAATACAAGTTGATAACTGCCAATACCTTGGCTACAACAATTGCACCGTTCTGTATACTTAGAGACATATCACCCATTCCCAGTTCTCTACCTTTCTGTAGCCTATGTAACAGATTACATATGCGGGATCATGATCTGGTATAAAATACCCAGGACGTAGAGGATACTGAGAAACAGATCTCTGTAATGAACACACCCGAAGAAGATGCATCAATCATGCACTTTCTTCGTTTGGGCGGCATGGGAATCCTGGTATTCCCTTATTTCCTACTCGGTCTTATAACAATTATAAGTTGGAGCGGGACCAACGTTCCCCAGCTCAGTATAACAAACGGGTTCAGTCAATACATCTATATTATTATCTTGATTAAGGCGTGACATGGTCGCTACCTGGAGAGAGAGAGAAGAAAACACTCTGCGTGCGCTCTTACAAGAATAGATTGGTTATATATTTTATCTAATCAGGATGGCTCCCACTGTTTTTATCAAATCTCCCTTCAAACCTTAAAAGGAAAGACTACCGGGATTAATTACACCCTACAAGTTCGCCAATCTTTCAGCCAGGCCAGTGCCGGTACTTTAAGGGAGGTTCCTTGTGCTTTCGTACGAACCTAATTAAAATAAACCTCGTTTTTCCAGGGGCGTAACCCCGTTGACACCTTTCTAGACACCTACTTGATCGGCTAATTGTAAAGTGCAAAACTCTCCTAGGAGTAACAATTACTCGCAGTGGGTATCAGGATCCAACTATCTCATAAAAGGTATGCAATCTCATTGCAAATTTCAACACTTGAAACTCCCGATAATGGTTTTTACCACTAGCACTTATGAACTTGGCTATGATAAACAAATAATAAGCACTAGTCAAGTTCTACCCGTCATTTCATGATTAATTAGACCTCACATGCCTGTCCTAATTAATCGCATCATATGCTGTGTAGGAAGACATCACTTAGTTACCGTACACTACGTCTTGGCTAAGGTCAACAAACACAGTACGAATACTAAGTACTCTACTTCCTAAAATGATGGAGGATTGCGGATGGTTTTTAAGAAAACTTTTAATGCTTTGAACTTGATATCGTTATAGAATCAAATGGTTTTAAAAGAAATGGCTTAAGCTCCGCATTTTGCAACTTTGCTTTTACGTAAAAGCCGAGTGGGTTTCAAATTCGATTCTATAACATCTTTAGGTTTATTTTCTTTCATTAATCTCATTAATGAATGTCCCATCATTTAAGTTACTTAAGCATCACAGATAAATACAACGTACGCTTATACTATCCGCATTCGTCATGAAGTCCCGTCATGCACCGTTAGGTTAGGTAACTAACGGCAGGGCAGGGCAGGGCTAGCGCGGGTGAAAAACATAAGCAACGTTTATAATATATCATATATAGTATATATAGTATTTATCTCAGAATATAAAGTGATCACATCACAGAATATCAGCAGCAGAAGACAACATATGGATATACTAGGATTTCCGAATTTTAATTTAAGCCTGTATAAAACACGGATTCCACGGTCATGATGAATAGCCAATCCCACATCCTAAGACCCCTAAGAGAGCAGCAAGAAACCTTACCAATTCTAGAGTCAGGAGACCTGGACTCGACTCCTCGAGATGGCTTCCCACTAGACTCTAGAACCCGGTTACTTGTGCTCCCCTCCTTGGGTCTATCCTAATGTGGAAAAGTAAATGATATACATCAACGGTGACATCTCCTCAACCCGGAAGTGCCCCAATAAAAGAATATTACATACTAGTTTTTACATGAATGAAAATGAAAAACTCTCATCTCATATAAAAAAATCCGGCTATTCAAACACAACGATCCAATATAACATATCACAGCAACACATAATATCACATGTCATCAACGTAAGTAAATATGCGTATCCCAATTGTCGTTGACGTATAGCAATGAAACCGGCGATACACCACATATTACATTTACGGTCGCAGAAAAAAAAAATGAAAACTACAACAGTTGGAATCTGCAACCACCTTAGACATCATAAACCCGTAATATGTCATATTCTGGATTTCATGCCTAACAATATGAATTTTTAGACATCGCGTGCCTAAAAATTATAAACCTCGCATTTTAGTCTCGATATCGAAAACACTTTTCAATATCAAGTCGGGTAATTCAACAAGATTCCCGAAATCCTGATCAAATGCTCGTCGGAAACTTTAGTAGACGGCCATACCCCCGATACCGTCGATGAAGTGCACTTAGGCGGAACACCGCGGCCGTGAGCACCCGGACGGATGCTTTTGGCAACGGAGTTCTCCTACAGTCACTTGGTCGGGGCTATGGGACTTGGCTATCTAGTATGGTTACCCGGTGAGTATCCGCGTACTCTACGTTATTGCGACGGACTTTTGATCACATCAAAATCCTGTGGCAACCGATCAAATGAAACTAAATTGCTAGATTTATAAAATTCAAATATTGTTGATCCCAAGTATTGTATCCCATCACAAATATCCGGACGACGTTAAACTTTTCGATCGATTAATCAAAGTCCCACAATTCTCCGAGAGCTCAACACTTGAGCACAGTTCAAAAATACCCAAAACATGCCGCAGCACCTATGGACCAGCCGTAGAAGGGCAAACCCAAGCCTCATTAATGGCACCGCGGAACTGCCACAAACCCTAAGGTTCAAAGACGGTTCCATGGTCATTATGTCGAGTTAGGGTTTCATTCTTCTAGAGGGTCCACAGAATTACTTGCATGATTTTCCGAATACCTTAAACATAGAAAAATGGGTTTTTGACATTCGTTCGAACTTTTTAACTTCGCCTAGATAACATATGAAAACCCGAAACCATGTTAAACTACGAATACGAAACACTCCGAATTGCCTTTGTAGAAAGTTAACATCACATGCAAATTTAGCAAAAACTAGCAACACCTGAAACACCAAAACCCAGAGACTGGAACACAGGAAAAATTTGAGGCCAAAAATCCCTAACTTGGCCGAGCTTACCGATTTTTGGGCATGTCTGGCCGGCCAAAAATCCGACGAAATGGTCTCAAATTTCTTCTGTGTTCATGTCATATCTCATACAATATTCTGCAGTTGCTTAAAAAATTTTAGGGGTCATTTAAAAATCGACAGAAACTAGGTTTCGATGTTTCAAGTTTCGGAGTAGTTTCGGTTTTGTAATCTAACAAATATCGTCTATTACTCTAGCCCAGCTCTGATACCACTGTTGGGATTCCTTAGCACCCTACTGGGTTTTCAATGCATCTAGCATGCAATTTTCAAAATTTCAAGAAATGCTAAAGAACCCTAGCTAGGATCTAACTAGAGTAACTAGACAATGTAAACATGTAATCAAACATTAGAACTAAGTGAATGAGGAATACAGCCTTTGTAGACCGGTCATTCACTTCTAAAGCTCCATGTAGTAGTCCGTTCGCTCTAAATAGTGATCTCCCGAACTCTAGTATGGGTTCACTTGAAGAAATGAACAACCTTTCTCAAATTCTTCGAGGCCGAAGATGATCTACGTCGAGGAGACTCAGGCACATGCTACCTATTCAATAATGGTAGATTAGTGAAGCAAACACCCTAAACTAAATAACTAATAGTAGAGGATGATGAAATAGGAATTGGACTCACTTTAGATTTATTTTTCTCACAATATTTCTTCACTTCCTCTAAACCTAGAGAGCTTGATGGAGATGAAGAAGAAGATGAAGATGAGATAAGAATAAAAACTCATGAGGTTAGAAATGCAACCATGGGTGAGTTTATGTCATATATTAACCCTTGTAGAGAATAAACCATGGTTTTAGAATAATGGTTAGGTTAATAAATATCTTAAGTAAGACAAAATAAGTGGACTAAGTCAATATTCTACAAGCTTCCACTAAACTCAACCATGACAAATTCCACTAATTTTGAATTACTTAATAATAAATATAAACCGTTAACATTAACCTAAGAATGGTGTGAGTCTCATACATCCATGTTGCATGTGTAACCATACAAGACACACTAATATATATATCACATATATATTATGTGTGCAAAAAAAAAATACAATTAACATATATCATATATATATTAAATGTATCATGAGTGAGAAAAAGAAATGCTTAAGTGAGATGATATTAGTTAATGTAATTTAATATATCAAATATATAATTATATATTAAATTATTAAATCAACACTTGATTTAATAATCCGTCTATATCACATATAACCGACTAATATCATATGTATCAATTTATCGAATCAACACTTAATCCGATAACCCGGCTATATCACATATGACCGGCCGATATCACATATTGCGAGAATAGAATGCGGTATAACATACGCGCATTAATCTCGGTCCCGCACATATCACATATGTGCTCCTACACCATTTCGTATGAACCAGGAAACCTCTGTGTAGGACTCTAAAGACTCGTCAATACGCCAGCAGTAGGTGATGATCATATCAAACACTCATAAGCCGCAAGCGGTTTGCTAAACGTAACGGCCACCCGGGTATTGAACGATCAGAAGATCAACAAGCAAGCCTGCTCATACTCCTGCGAATCCAATCAGTATCACTACCATACAGTCCGGTCTCTTCGTCTGATATGTCGCATATCTCGCTTAGGGGTGGTAAACGTCAGACCCCAATAGCTTGATAAGTCATGCCGATGCAAGGTCCATAACGGGTCGAGAAACTACTGATAACACTTACCAGTAAATCTCATCAACCCTGGTCAGGGATTTCCAGTTATAGCCAGTCGGGCATAGCGCAACATCAACCCCCAATACCGAGAGACGGATCCCCTCCTATCGCTCATTGCCTCCATGTGACTCGGGACTGTACCCAAAAACCACCTGTTTGCACAACTCAGTAGAGCCATGGTAGGGTGGAAATCAAAGCACAGTTGGAGACACACAAGACTCTATAACGATCTCGGGTTGGAAGACTAACCTGTACCAGTGTCACCAGAGAACTGCTATCTGATGTGAGATATAATACCATCTAGGAGTTCTCAGTGAGTCCGTTCAGTGTACCCAGTCTCCACTGAGCACCCGTATACGATCTCTGATGTCAAACACCAATGGATATGGGATCATCCATCGCCCATCATATAGGTCGAGAAGCGTATACGCTAGTCTACTCTGGAATATCGATGCCCCATCTCGATATTCCCTCGACTAGGAACTATTGAAGGATGAACTCATAGACTGCCCAGGCCCCACTAGTATGATCTGCATCATAATCCTGGTAGTCAAGTACACATCCTAAGAGGTTTATCAACATGTAACAGAGAGACAGTAAGTGTACATATTAAGATAAAGAGCAACCAGATAGCGTACTATCATGTCGAGCACGAAAGTCCTTCCTATATGTCCTAGCATCCACAATAATATACATCTCATGTACAATAATGGCATCTAGGGCATACATACAACTAACAATATATATATATATATATATCAAATCATTGAATCAACACTTGATTCAATAATCCAGTTATATCACATATAACCTGACTGATATCAAATATCGCTAGATTAGAATACGGTATCACATGCTCGTATTCAATCAAGCTCCCGCAGATATCTCCATAGGTTCCCTACTTCGTTTTGCTTGAGCTAGGAAATCTCTATGTGGGATTCTGAAGACTCGTCAATACACCAATGGTAGGTAATGATCATTTCAGATACCCATAAGCCGTCAGCGGTACTAGCTGGACGTAACGGTTACCTAGGTATTGAAAGAATAGAAGATCAACCAGCAAACTTGTCCAAACTCCCGTAGAGTCTATAAGTAACACTTACCGTACAGTCCGGTCTCTTCGTCTGATATGTCGCATATCGAGTTTAGGCGGTGGAATTGTCAGACCCCACTAACTTGATAAGTTATGCCAATGTGTGGCCTATAACCTTTCGAGAAACTACGGATAATATTTACCAGTAAATCATATCAGCCATGACCAGGGACTTGCTGTTATAGCCAATCGAGTATAGCGTAACATCAACTCCTAATACCGGAAGAGACGAAACCCCTCCTATCGCTCATTGCCTCCATGTGACTCGGGACTATACCCAAAATCCACCTGTTTGCATGACTTTTTTGAGCCGTGGTAGGGAGGAAATCAAAGCACGGTGGGAACCACACAAGACGACGATCTCGGGTCTACAGACCAACCTGTATAAGTGTCACCAGTGAACTGCTATCTAATGATAGGTATGGTACCATCTAGGAGTTCTCGGCGAGTCATGTTCAGTGTACCCATTCTCTAATGAGCACCTATGTACAACCTTTGATATCAAACACCAATGGTTATGGGATCAACCATCGCCCCATACAGGGTCAAGAAACGTACACATTAGTCTATTTTGGAATATCGATGCCCTATCTCGATATTCCTTTGACTAGGAACTGTTAAAGAATATGCTTGCGGACTATATAAGCCCTACTAGTATGATCTGCATCATAGTCCTGGTAGTCAAGCCAACATCCTAAGGGCTTTATCAATATGTATCTATGAGATAGTAAACTAAAACAAGTGCACTTGTTAAGATAAAAAGTAACCAGATAGCATACTATCATGTCGAGCAAGAAAGTCCTCTATATATATGTTCAAGCATCCACTATAATATACAATAATGGTCTCTAGGGCATACATATACCTAACACTCATGTTGATACTTCTCTTGAGGTTAATGCGGCAATTCGTAAACCCATTTCTATTGCGGAAGATATTGAACTCACCCGTAGACAACAATTAAACACATTCCAACCATACTCAACTTTTGCATCTTATCTAGACAATACTTCTGAACATCAATTAGGAAGTTCCACGGTTAAAAAAAATTCTTCATTGAAACTTCTTCATAAACTATGTCTAGTCTTGAAGTAGAGTTGGATTTGAGTGGTGAGAAAGAACCAGGGATCTCTTATAGTCAACCTAAAACCAATTCTGTTGATCTTAACACCTTCCATTCTGAACCCCAACTGAATGTATTTGATGATCAACCGCTTAGTAATCTAATTGATGAGGTTCTCGAGAATAACATGTTTGACTTTTCCAATCATGAGTATGAAAGAGAGCCATACACCATTCCAAATCAAACCGATCTTTATCCAACTAAACTTGACATTTCAAACCTTCTAATTCCATCAAGTGAACCTAGTGATCCAATGATTGAGGATAATATAATTGATAAATTTTTAAAGAACTATTCATTTGGTTTGACTGACAGTGCTAGTGAGATCAGTGTTGAGAATATCTTTGAAGATGAACTCGCTATGTTGGATGAGTTGGATTCCCCGACCCATCATGTCCCTTCTGGTGAATGTGAACATCATCCTATACATTTATTCGATCATATTCTTACCACCAACCTATCCGATATGCAAAACGATATTCAGCCTTCATCTCCCATATCTGAATCAACAATGCTCGACACCCAAGTTGTTACCCATTTCATCACACACTTTCTTTGGTTCTTCTCATTTTCTTTCAATTCCACCGAGTTTTGATGAACCACACTCCGATATTTCGAGTTCTATGATTCTTGAAAGACTACTTGATTTAGACTCTTTTAAGGTAGACTAGCTTTTCGAGTCTCTTACCTCCATAATTTCTGACAAATCGAGTGTTTTGAATTTTGGTACGCAACACATTGACCTTGAAACTTTCAACCTTCCTAGTGAATCTGCCTATTCTACTGATATAGATATCGATTCCTTTCTTTCCGATGAGATCATCATTTAGAATATCGATGAAAGTTTCAAAAGTATTTTCGCCGAAGAACTCGCATTCCTTGAAGACTTGGATGCTATGATGAATCAACCTCTACCAGAAATTCGTACGCCTCTTTTTGAGGCCGAAGAAGTTGAATAGCCATCCCTTCTTCTAATCACATACGAGAATATGACTATTCCACCCATTCCTTATCTTTCACATTCTCGTTTTCATTCACACTCACCTTATCGTCTCCATCAACCTAGATATAAATCCTTTCAAATACACTTCTTATCTTCCCCCCCATATCATTTCTTATTGTTACTCTCATTTCTGTTTCTTCCATTCGAGACAAGATACAACCTCCATTCTTATATAGTCTCGAGTCTTCTTCACGTCTATCCGTTACACTATCTTTCAACAGCCATAGTATTATCTTGATAAAATATTTGAATAGTCGGTTTTAAATTTTGATCTTTGTAAAGTTTTGTGTAGATCGATAATATTTAACCCCCCCTCCCCTCTTATGTTGAATTTAAATATTTAGTAATGAAAACACCGTTTTACTCAAGTTTGAGGGAAAAAAGAAATTTTTTTTAAAATGGCTCTTGAAAGAACGGAAATTTTTGCACGACTGTGAACCAAGAACAAGTTTGGGGGAGGATTTTACTGTTATTCACTCTTGACCACTTTTTTATACCATCTTCTTGAATTGTTCCTCCTAGTCTTCAGCTTTTGAGCTTATAGAACGATATCAGTGAGGACACTGTTGCAAACAAGTTTGTGTGGGGTAGGGGAGAGGTTTTTATAGATCCACACTTCATATGTAAATTTTGCAATGCATAAAAAAATTTGAAAATAAAAGTTAGAAAGTGAAAGGAAATTTATTAAAGAGAGGAAGAGACTTAACAAATGCAAGAAAATTAGATATTTTAGAACGAAGCTAGTAATGCGTGGTCATGTGTTGCTGTCCCAAAGGTTAGTAAGATAAAGAAATTACTAATCCGCGGATAGAAATAATTCTGAAAAATAGTCTATATTCTTGAGTCTAAAGTTCTGAATATCGATGCTCTACTATAGGCACTTGCACACATCTTGAAACTTGAGATAGTAGAGAATACCTTGAAATACTCTTTCCTGAAAATCTTAGTATGAAAAAAAAATCAACAAAATATATATGACACATAAAATAAAATTTAAAAGAAAAATGAATACTGATTTTGTAATTACTTAAGACAGCATATAAAAAATATAGAGAGGGTGCCTTATCACCTAGCGCCTTAAACGAACTGGTTTGGGGGTCACTGTTAATTCTTAGGTGTTGTCAAATTAGGATATTGCTAAGCATGGCTTAATAAGTGAGCACATTCGGTAATCGGTTGGTCAGTGCCTCAAGAAATATTAACGGTCACATGAAGAATGTGTGAGCAAATCTATCTAAAGCATCACCGACTAAAAAATACTAAGAAATATGGATAAAGGGTATGATAAATTGAATTGAATTCTCAAAGTGTAGGGATGACTTTTACATACACGTAGAGGTATATGATCGATATTTGGAGGAGAGCTAGGAAGGAAGACTAAAGACGATATTTTATTGAGAGAGGATGTGATTTCCGACATCTTTTCAAGACCATTAAGATAAGGCTCATGACAACTAAAAAGCCAGCGTAGTTTGAAAATCTTATTTTCAAGTTTTTCTTTTATATATTCCTTATCATTGCATATAATTTTTGTATTCTTTCTTTCATTTTGGGATTTTGATGGTGAAATCCGCTGAAAACTCTCAAGAGACAACATTCTTCCTATTAGGCACACCTACAGATTTAAAAGCTTGTTGCACGAGTTAAGTGCAATCGTATTACCTACGATAGTATGTTAGGTTTTTTTTCTTTTTTTATGAAATAAAACAGTTTGCCCGGGACGATCAAAAGATAAGTTTAGGGGTATTTGATCAGTCATATTTACTGCATATTTTTACTGTCATTTTCCTTATTATTATTAATTACTAAATAGTGGTATTTGATCAGTCATATTTATGTGGGTTTATGTGTAAAAAGATTTTGTCATATGTTTCTTAATTTATAACTAATATAATTGGGGGAATATATGCATATCATATTTAAATAAAATATCGACGTGATTCTTAATTATGAAGATGTACATATCATATCATATCATATTCATTAAGTAATATAATTAAGAATTTGTTGGAATATTATCTTAGATAAACCAAATGCTGCTAATAATTTGATTTGAGATATTATGCAGATATTAAAATAATAAATCAGTTCAGGACTGCAAACTTAAGTAGGAGATCCATATCAAATCGAGTTAGCAAACCAAATCTGCCGAACTTTAGTAGTAAATTGAATAATCTCGCAACTGCAGAGAGAAATATATATTTTCAAAATATATTCATCAGAAAAATCTCCTAAAATCGAGAAAAGAAAGCACGAAAAATCTGGATACACAAGTCCACCAAATGGCGGCGAATCCACGGTGAAATGGGGTTAAAGGTGGCGGAACCGCGGTTCTATAGTGGCTGTTGGATGTGAAATTTCAGGGGCTTGATCGTCTTTTCATATACTTCGAGATGACATCTAGGGTTTCAAGTTTCAGAGCCTATATGAAGGACCGAGAGCAATCTAGGGTTATCTATCATCTACCAATCTATCGATCTTGATGTATCGAGCAAACTAGGGTTTTTAGTTCTTTTAGCAATCAAATTCTGTAATGTAAAAGTTTCAATAAAAGGTAGTTTTTTTCTTTTAATTTTTTCTCATTACTTTCTGCATTTACTTTCTGCATTTATTTTCCGCACTTCTATTTTTGTTTTTCTTATAGGTTTCTTATTCTTCTACTTTTCTTCGTTTTTCTCAATGAGCGAGTAAATTCTCGCTTGTTAGGATTTGTAGGATAGGGGAGTATAATAGATGAAAAAATCTCTTAATTTCTTTTTATATTTTAATTTTTATAAATTTTAGCAAAGGGAGTCTTAACTTTCTTATTCGGGCGTGCTATTAATTCATAATAGTTACAACCATAATTTGAGATTCGTTAATACTTTCTTTATTGAGGGCTTGAGATAAATATGGGTCAATGGAAGGACAAGGGTCACTAGAGTGAAACTTTAATCTCTCTAAGAATTCTAATCCACATTCATCGCTATTTCTCTAGTATTGAATAATTAAAAAATAAAAAGAATTATTTTTAAAAATCCATCTTTTAACTACTCAATCCGAAAATCCCTACAAGCTTTTCTCTTATAAAATTTTCAAATCTTTTTAGTATAAAACGATAAAAAAAATCCAATATTCTCTTTATTAACTCGTCTATAATAAGAAAGATGGTTCATCATTTTCCCATGGATGACCCGTACCCACTATCGGTTAACTATCACGACACCGTTATTGATTGCGGTATTTAGGACACACAAACACTCAGTGTTTCAAACCATTCAATACGTTTGCAATTCATGAGGCAGACGTCTGCTAGAGTCATGAAACCCAATTCAGAGCATGAGCAAATATCTGGTCAGGTGTGGTTCAAACGTCTAACCTTGGGAGATAAAGGTTTAATAGAGCGTAGGCAAATATCTGCCAAAGTGTAGGTCAGACGTCTGCCGGCGGGATTTTCTGATGCGAACGAAAATTACCAAATTTTGTTTTATTTCCTGTTTATTATAGAAGTTGGGTTTGCCTACTTAAAGGAATCTCTTATATGTATTATTTACACCCAATTGAGAAAGATCATTGTATGAGAGGGTGACGAAAAGCGTTAGAGAATTTTGAGAGAAAATTCCTTGGATTTGCTCGTATAATTGATTCGAAAATTATAGTGGAGATTTTGTAGATTCCGCTCTTCTGGAACTTGCTATACGGTGGGTGAATCTCGTAAACAAATATCTTGTCTCTCTGTGTTGATTTTTTATTTTATTCTCGCATATTTATATTTTCTTTCGTCGTTTAATTGCGTAATTCTATTTACGTGATTTAGATGTTGTCACGAGTATTGTTCCGTGTTTTGATCTCTCCCGGTCGATCCCAATAGGTAATTATTTACTCCCGCTGCGTTTTCCCTTCATGATATGCATCATGGAAGTTAATTATCCCTTAATTTCTTTTGAGGTCGGTGAGTGTTATTAAGGGGGGGGGGGGGGGGGGGGGGCCTTAAATTGTCCTCTCCTCTCTTTCATTCTGTCCTTTGGTTCAGTTAGGTCCTCCTCTAGCCAGCTGGATTCCGCTTTGGAACGACAGAAAGTGTAAGCTCCGTTGAAGAAGAAGAAGAAGAAGTGATTAGCAGTAATGGCGCATAATCAGACAGAAGAAGCCATCGTGGCCGACCAAGAGCTGATCGGAAAGGATGAGGAGGAAGCTTCCAGGGATGGGCAACCCCCCTCGTTCAGCGTCAAGAGCTTCCTCTGGCACGGCGGGTCCGTTTATGACGCCTGGTTCAGCTGTGCCTCTAACCAAGTAATTCCGTCTCCAAAACTGTTATGTATAGATTAAAGAGAAGAGATTAATTTGTAAAACTCATGTTATGTATATATGAAAGAGAGAGAGAGAGAGAAGAGAAGAGATTAATTTGTTTGTATTTATGGATGCTGCATATGCGCGCATATGCATGCAGGTGGCTCAAGTTCTGTTGACGCTGCCGTACTCGTTCTCGCAGCTGGGGATGGCATCGGGGATCGTGCTGCAGATCTTTTATGGTATCATGGGGAGCTGGACGGCTTACCTCATCAGCGTCCTCTATGTCGAATACCGGACCAGAAAGGAGAAGGAGAACGCGATCAGCTTCAAGAATCATGTTATTCAGGTATATACATACATACATATATATACATAACTTATCCAGACCGATTCCGTAATTTCTCGTCTGTTGTGCTTGTTACATCTTGAAGTGGTTTGAGGTGCTGGATGGGCTGCTGGGGCCCTACTGGAAAGCCATCGGCCTCGCCTTCAACTGTACCTTCCTCCTCTTCGGATCGGTTATCCAGCTGATTGGTTGTGCCAGGTAAATTACAAGTTACAATATTCAATCTTTTTCTTGAATAATTTGCAAGTTATTAACATTAATGGAGATGATCCTATGTGTGTGAGAGCAGCAACATATACTACATAAACGATCATCTCGACAAAAGAACCTGGACGTACATATTCGGAGCCTGCTGCGCGACCACAGTTTTCGTTCCTTCGTTCCACAACTACAGATTATGGTCGTTCCTCGGTCTCGGCATGACCACCTACACCGCCTGGTACCTCACCATTGCTGCTCTCGTCCATGGCCAGGTTCTGTACTCTTCGTCTCTATCTTTTATCCTGTGGCAATCATCTATTGTGATGATTGAAAATGATGTTGTTTTGTTTCTACATACAATTAATGCGCCAGCTGCCTCTGCTTATTTGGTAGTGTGTTTGTTTCATAGTTGTCGCCGTGTTCTGTTTAAGGAGGTAAAATGTTGTAACCACAGGTAGAAGGCGTGACTCACTCGGGTCCAACAAAGCTTGTTCTCTACTTCACCGGCGCCACCAACATTCTCTACACTTTTGGTGGTCACGCCGTCACAGTGTAAGTGCTTACCACAAACTTACATTAGTTGTCATCATTATTAGTAACTATCTTTACCTATTCAGTGATAGTATACTTAATCTTAGCTAGTAGTCTCCGACTTTAGCTGTACCGACCGTCCTGCCTTTTGCTCACTTTTGCTTTGTAATGAATCTGAATGGTTCCTTTTTTCCGCCATCCGTTCCTTCGGTTGCAGCTTTTGCCGGGTGAGTAGTGGCGGACAAACCCCCATTGCGATATTGATGACAATCCCTGGCCCCGGCTTTTTCAACATGATAATTTTTTTTCTTTGTTAATTACTATTATTATCATCTAATTAATGATAGAGGAGACAAAAGCTGGCAGCCTACATTGTTTATCTCTGCTTGTAATTGGTACTCGGGCTTTTAATTAGTGTCTGGACCACCTATAATACATATCTAGATCCCAATAGAGTCTTTTTAATGGTAACTAGGAGTGGAAAAAGAAAAGAATGATGATGATGGGTGTTATTAAAGTGAACTTTACTATCTTTTTAAGTGGTAAAAGTGAGGATACAATCCAATTAGCTTTTTCGATAATTATGATTCGATTATTTCTTCTGTAAGCCTATGTTTTTATAGTCATTGGTTGTCTCCTCAGTTAAGCATAGCATGAGTGTCACCTGCGAATCTTTCCCATTGTGACTACAAAAGTTAAGACAAGAGATCGAAAACTCAAATAGTTAATTAGTTCGATGTGATGATTAAGCTCTGTTGAATTCGAAAATAAATTTCTTATTGCCAATCTGCTTTCTTGTTTAGAGACAGCCAATTGCACATGCATTGCAACTAAAGTTTGCTTAAGTTGGTCTCTGCAGTAGTAAAAAAAATTGTATTAAAAATATGCCATGTGGTTAGGCCGTTTTGTTCCTTAATTATTAAATGGGCGTTACCCCCGGCATGAGATCTGATTGAAATCTATCGGAAATCTTCCTTTATCAGTTTTAACAATGCATGCATAATTAATCAAATAATTAAGGATCTGGTTTGATTAGGGAAATCATGCATGCCATGTGGAAGCCGCAAAAATTCAAGTACATTACCTGCTCGCGACGCTGTACGTGTTCACGCTGACTCTTCCATCAGCAGCCGCAATGTACTGGGCATTTGGCGATCAGCTCCTGATGAATGCCAATGCCTTCTCGCTGCTCCCCAGGACAAAGCTGCGCGACACAGCTGTAATACTGATGCTGATTCACCAGTTCATCACCTTTGGTTTCGCATGCACCCCACTCTATTTCGTGTGGGAGAAGGTGATCGGCATTCACAACACCAAGAGCATTTGTGTTAGGGCTCTTGCTAGATTGCCGGTTGTGGTACCTATATGGTTCCTGGCCATTATTTTCCCATTCTTCGGACCGATTAACTCTGCTGTTGGAGCGTTGCTTGTCAGCTTTACGGTTTACATCATCCCTTCATTGGCACACATGCTCACTTATCGTAACGCTTCTGCTCGACTGGTATAATGTTCTTGCTCTTATTAACAGCTAATTACCTTTTTATTAGTGTATCCATTCCATGCCAGTGTTTATACAAACAAACAAGAGATAGTTAAAGATAATATGATTTGCATACTTTTAACAAATCATATAGAACATACACCACCACTCATTACTTCAATCATAGCTCAACTAGAGTCCAGTGGCGATGGGGCCGCAATTAATGTGATGATGAACTGTAATTCTTCAAATTTTCGTCCATTACCCTAAGCCATGCCACTGAAAATGGAGCCTAAGCGCCCAACGCTGGTCTGTTTGGGCCAGGGGAGTACAAGGGTTGCAATCACATTGTCGACAATAACTCAATTAAGGTATTGGTAATCTCTAATTAATATATGTTTTTAAAAATAAATTTTTGGAAAATGCAGAACGCAGCAGAGAAGCCACCGTTTTTCTTGCCGAGCTGGACTGGGATGTACGCAGTAAACGTGTTCATAGTAGGGTGGGTGTTGGTGGTTGGATTCGGGTTCGGAGGATGGGCAAGCATCACCAACTTCGTTCATCAAATCGACTCCTTTGGGCTTTTTGCCAAGTGCTACCAATGTGCTAAACCCCCAGCTGCGCCGATTCCGCATCAGCACTGAATTTAGCTGAAAATTGATTCAAAATTATAATTCATCACAGGAAGTTATAATATTGCTGTGATTTGTGTGTGTGTATCTTGTGTGCATTCATATAGAATTAGTTGTTTCTCTCATCTTTTTTATTCATATAGATAGAAGTAAGAAAGCATGCAAGCTTGATAAAGCAGTAATGTCTCTTGTGTTTGTCAAGGATAGGGGCAAGTTATTTGGGAACATTGTTGTTGCTTCCTGTTTGATTATGATTTGTTAACAAGAAGGAAGATTTGAGGTTTCAAAAGAGGAAAAAGAGCAAATGAATGGTATGTGTGAAATGTGGAGTAGATGCCATATATGTTTTGGCATGTGCACCTGATTAAATTGATAAAGTGAAGATATCAAATTATAAAAAAGATATTAAAGCCATATGTTGATTTTTTTATTAAAATATATATGGTAAATTGTTGAAAAGCCCCCGCCTAAAAAAAGCCTGTAAAAAATCCCTTGGTATTTTCAAAATGGTTGGAAAAGGCCTATTATTCACAAATCTTTGTGAGAAAACACTTAAGCTGTATTTGAATTAGGTCTAGTATTATAAATTAGATGAGATTACCAAATTACCCTTCTCCTCAAATTAATAAATCTTTTTTTTGGCTCTCAAAAATCACTTTCTCACATCCTTCGTTCTCTTCTTGTCGTCGCCATCGCCATCGACGACTCCCGCCGCCGTCTCATCGCTACCTTCTCTCCCACTTTGATCGCCACCTAATATCTCAGATCTTCTCCTCAACCACCACATAACCAGCCTCGCCTCCCCCCTCTCCGCATGCCTCCTTTTGCCCTTCGCCGTCGCCCCCCTTCATCATTGCCTTCGACTCTTCGCCTGCCTCCCTCCCATCTCGATCGCCGTCTAATGATGCTGCCATGTCAGTTCATTTTTCTCAGCGTCAATTTTTCTTTCTTTTTCTTAAATTGGACGTAGCAACAAGAGGAGAAGATCAACAACAACAAGAAGAGAACCCCTTTCTTTGTGCCGATAATAGCAAGTCATCGTCTTTTAGTGTCCAAGTTAAGTGCTGCACGCAACCTGTTTGAGTAAATGTTGTTTTGATGTAAGATGCTAATGTTTGATTTTTCGAACTTATGATATCATTTACTTCAAGATAGGAGGAGTACTTAGTTCGATGGGACGAGAAATTGGGAATGTGATAGGTTGTAGAGAAGAAGGGAAGAAAGTTGACTAATATTGGGGTTGTTAGAAATAGGAAGCTCTAATGCCATAGTGAAGAGTTTTGGTATGTTTGACCTTTGAATTTGCAAAATTTTGTTTATTTCTAAAATTTTAACGAATCAAGACTCAACCCATAATATATTTACTAATTTATTTTTGCTTTAAGAAATCAAAACTTAATTTTTGTACTAGATTCTTTCATGCGTTTGGATTTATGAATGATTAACCTGCTACTATGATCATTTTCTTCCTAGATTATTATAGATGTTACAATAGAGATACAATACGTTTTAGAGCTTACATGCAACTTATTAAAGATTACAGGTGACCGCTTAGAAGTTACGGGAAACTTTTATAAATGTTACAAGTAACTTATTAGAAGTTATAGGCAATTGTTATAGATGATACAGACAACTCAGTAAATGTTACAAGTAACTTAGTATATATTATAATCAAGTTAATAGATGTTACAGACAACTTAGTAATGCAACTATTTGATATTACAGGCAACTTACTAAAAGTTACAGATAATTGCCTAGAAATTACAAACAACTTATTAAAAATTATAGCCAACTTACTAAAACTTACAGATAAATGGTTAAAAATGTAAGTCCACGTTGCGACCCCCGGTTCTTACGGGGAGGCGGAAACGGTATAAAATCAAAATTTTAACGCAAGAGGCAACATGGACTAAGCTAGGTCGGGATCTTTACCTAAACTAAAACTAGCATACTAAGCTAAAGATATTTAGCTACTCGGATGAAGATGGTTATACCTAAACTTGAACTCCTTCTCTTCAAGCTCCGATGGTGGTTCGATGGCTCCTTCTCGTTGTCTCCGTACGCCGAAGATAGATCCACTTGAAAGCTCCGACCTTTAGCTCCTTCTTCGTTCTTTGAAGAAACTAGTTCACTTGGTTTGCCAAACCTAGTGAACTAGAATGAGTAGAGATGATTTAGAATGGGATTTTATCTATGGTTCTTGATTCTCAACTCATGAGACAAGAGAACCATAGATCAAGAGAGGGAGCAAGAGGTTGAGGGTGAGAGCAAGAGGAGAGCTCAAGAACAAGAGAGAGAATGAGCAAGAAAGAATGAGGCTCTCTTTTCTCTCTCACCCTCTCATAATCCAAAGTGATCATAACTCATCATATCAAAAAAGTCTTATGTGATGGTTAGAAGCAACCATAACCTTATCATGTCATGCACTCATTTTACTCAAATGAGCAAGCAAGAAAAAGTCTTTGGCATGAAATGATAACCATGGTTATCATGATGGTCCACTAGTCAAGCCTAGTCAACCGGTCAACAAGTCAACAAAAGTCAACAAGTCAACAAAGTCAACAAGTCAACAAAAGTCAACAAGTCAACAACCATATCACCATAATACTTAATTAATATAATAGTTAATCACATATCATATTCTCATTAGGGTTGAGCAAAAAGTCAAAAAGTCAACGGTCAACTGTCAGCAACCCTAATGAGAATCCGCTGTCTGTGCCTCCCTGTCAACTGTGCATACACACCCGCATCCGCGTTCCGAGGAACACGAATGCAAACTGGATAAATCCAATCCCATAAGGTACACTAGGATCTGGCTTAAACCAAAGCCCGCTAGTGTAAACTGTCCGGACACTGTACGTGCACAAGTGCACGGATGTGACCGAACCCTGTCGCAAAACCATGCGACCTGTCGCAATACCATGCGACCTCTACTCTTTTGCCTAAAGGCGAAAAGCTTTCTGTGTGGGACTCTAAAGACTCGACACTACGCTGGCAGTGGGTTTAACCACAGACCGCAAGCGGCACTAGCTGTGCGTAACGGTCCCCAGGTAATGCCGACAAGAAGACCGACGAGGCGAAACCCATCTGAACTCCTACTGAGCCTGAGTGTGACATTCTCCGTACAGTCCGGTCTGTTCGTCTGATACATCGCATGGCGGGCCTAGGGGGCGGTAAACGTCAGTCCCCCAATAGCGGTACAAGTCGTGCCGGAGTGAAGCCCAATACACCCTGAGATAACACTGGAAACCTACCAGTATATCTCGTTTGCCCTGGCCAGGGACTACTCGTGTAATGGCTCTCCTAGACACAGCGCGATATCAACCCCCAATACCGGGAGAGACGAATCCTGTCTAACCGTCACTGCCTCCAAGTGCTTCGGGACTGCACCCAACCACCACCTGTTTACACGACTCCTTTGAGCCGTGGTAGGGTAGTGATCAAAGTACAGTGGGAACACACCCGAGGCGAAGTGACAGTGTCAAGTCAGCGGACTAAGCTGTACTCATGTCACCTGGGAACTGATAACTGACGATAGGTATAATACCAACTAGTCAGTTCCCGACGAGTCCTGTCCAGTGTACCCGTAACCTAACGAGCACCCGCATACTATCTCAAGTACGACGTACTGACGGCTGTGGGACAGACCGTCTCCCACACTGGGATGAGAAGCGCATGCGCTGGTCTACTCCGGAGTATCGATGCCCTGTCTCGATAGTCCTGCGACCAGGGACCAGAATAAGGATGTGCTTATAGATTACCCAGCCCCCACTAGTGTGACTGCCATCACAACGCTGGTAATCAAGCAAAGATCCTAAGGGTTCCACTAATGCGTATAAGTGATATACTGAAATAAACACAAGTACACATTGAAGTAGAAACAAACCAAGTAGCATACTACTATTTTGAGCAAGATTGTATATACAAGGTGAATATCCCAAGCATCCATTAAGTAATATACAAACTAGTATGATACAGTAATGGCCTCTAGGGCATATACACTAACAATCTCCCACTTGCACTAAGGCCATGTACTGGCGTATCGAAGACCTATCATCTCGATCAGCCGCTCGAACTGAGTCAGGGGCAAGGCCTTGGTGAATGGATCTGCAGTGTTGTCTTCTGAAGCGACTCTCCGAACCTCGATCTCCTGGCGATCCACGATCTCCCTGATCAGGTGATACCGCCTCAAGATGTGCCTGGATCTCTGATGGGACCTGGGTTCCTTCGCTAAAGCTATAGCCCCGTTGTTGTCACAATACAGAGGTATTGGATCAACAATGGACGGAA
This sequence comes from Agapanthus africanus, assembly GCA_030015575.1. Classification (NCBI taxonomy): domain Eukaryota; kingdom Viridiplantae; phylum Streptophyta; class Magnoliopsida; order Asparagales; family Amaryllidaceae; genus Agapanthus; species Agapanthus africanus. The sequence continues at coordinate 257,489,466 of CM057341.1, forward strand.
CCACCTGAAGTTCTTTCAAGAACTTCCTCATCCAGACAGCTTCTTTTGCGGCATCAGATGCAGCGATGTATTCCGCTTCCATCGTCGAGTCTGCAACGGTTTCCTGTTTGGAACTCTTCCAACACACCGCCCCTCCATTGAGGGTAAAGACAAAACCCGACATGGACTTGGAATCATCCTTGTCACTCTGGAAGCTGGAGTCAGCAAAGGCCTCGATCTGGAGGTCTTTTCCGCCATACACCAAGAACATCTCCTTAGTCCTTCTCAGGTACTTGAGAATGTTCTTTACCGCTATCCAGTGTTTCTCCCCAGGGTTAGACTGATACCGGCTTACCACACTCAGTGCATAAGCTACATCCGGTCTGGTACACAACATCGCATACATTATAGAGCCTACCGCAGAAGTGTAGGGTATAATAGACATGCGATCCCTCTCCAAATCAGTCTTGGGAGACATCTCTTTAGAGAGGGTGATCCCGTGACAAGCCGGTAGGTTACCGCGCTTGGAATCTTCCATACTGAACCTCTTCAGTATGGTGTCGATGTACCTGGACTGTGAAAGTCCTAATATCCTCTTGGATCTGTCACGGTAGATCCGGATACCCAGAATGTATGAGGCATCACCCAGGTCTTTCATGGAGAACCTGTGTGACAAGAACCCCTTGACAGATTGTAGCATAGGAATGTCATTTCCTATTAAGAGAATGTCATCCACGTATAAAACGAGGAATACTACAGTTCTCGCTACAAATCTACTATAGATGCATGGTTCATCTGGATTTTTGATAAAGCCAAATTCTTTGACCGTCTCATCAAAGCAGATGTTCCAACTCCGCGATTCCTGCTTTAGTCCATAGATAGACTTAAGCAACTTGCACACCTTTCCGCTACTCCCACTCTGAATGAAACCCTCTGGCTAGTCCATATAGACACACTCCTCTAAATTTCCATTTAGAAAAGCTGTCTTTACGTCCATTTGCCAGATCTCATAATCGTGGAAGGCAGCAATGGCAAGAAGGATCCGAATGGATTTCAGCATGGCTACTGGAGAAAAGGTTTCATCGTAGTCCAAGCCAGGTCTTTGACGAAAACCCTTTGCTACCAGCCTAGCTTTATAGGTCTCAACCTGTCCATCTACACCAATCTTCCTTTTGAAGATCCACTTGCATCCTACGGGTTTTACCCCGTCTGGAGCAATGTCCAACGTCCATACCTTGTTGGTGTACATGGACTCCATTTCGGTCCGCATTGCATCCAGCCATTTCACTGAGTCAACGCTCTGAACGGCCTGCTGGAAGCTAGTAGGCTCATCATAATCTATGATGCAATCCTCTCTATCCCCGTCTATGAGAAAACCGTAGTATCTCTCGGGCGGATGAGACTGCCTACTACTCCTGCGGAGCGGCGTAGGAATGTCCTGTTCTGTTGAACCCTCTGGTTCCATCAAGCTTTCAGTAACAGTCTGTGGTTCTGGAATTTCTTCCAGTTCTACTGCGCTCCCACTTATTTCTTTTTCTATGAACTGGTGTTCTAGAAAGTGGGCATGTCGAGAAACAAGAACTTTTTGTTCCTCTTCACAGTAGAAGAAATATCCCTTGGAATTCTTTGGATATCCCACAAACTTGCACAGTACTGAGCGTGCCTCGAGCTTGTCCGTATGCTGCTTTTTGACAAAAGCTGGACTTCCCCATATCTTAATGTGATTAAGATGGGGTCTCTTCCCACACCACATCTCAAATGGCGTGGTAGGCACAGTCTTAGTGGGAACTCGGTTCAAAAGGTATGCGGCTGATTCTAGCGCATACCCCCAGAATGATCGCGGTAACTCAGCGTTACTCATCATGGACCGCACCATATCCAATAGGGTGCGGTTCCGTCTCTCCGATACACCGTTATGTTGCGGGGTGTATGGAGGAGTAAGCTGAGAGAGAATTCCGTTCTCTTTTAAATAGTCCAGGAACTCGGCACTTAAGTATTCTCCACCTCGATCCGATCTTAGAATCTTAATACTTTTGCCGGTCTGTTTCTCTACTTCATTCTTATACTCCTGGAATTTTCCAAAGGCCTCGGACTTATGTTTCATTAAGAAGACATAACCGTACCTTGAGAAGTCATCCGTAAAAGTAATGAAGTAAGAATGTCCACTTCGGGCATGTGTAGACATTGGACCGCACACGTCACTGTGTACGAGTCCCAAGAGCTCGCTCGCTCTTACTCCTTGTCCAGTAAACGGAGTCTTTGTCATCTTTCCTTTGAGACAAGATTGACAAGTGGCATACGATTGATATTCGAACGCATTCAAATATCCTTCTGTATGTAACTTAGTCAACCTTCTCTCATTGATGTGACCCAATCTACAATGCCATAAGAAAGTCTGATTTATTTCTGGAGACTTTCTTTTGTGTGTATTCTGGACATTAAAAATCTGTGGTTGGTTTAACACGTATATACAATTACTCAATGTACCTGACCCAATCAGAACTTGATTAAGGTGAATGTTTACAACATTACTTACAAACACAAATTCATAACCTTCTTTAGAAACTAAAGATACAGAAATGATATTACAAGTTGCGTTGGGTACAAAAAAGCAATTACGCAAAACCAAAACATGTCCATCTGACATTCCCAGGTGATAGTCCCCCACGGCTTTAGCATCCATGCTAGCTCCGTTTGCAACTCTGAGGGTCATGTCACCTGCCTTCAAAACCCTACGGTTTCTCAACGCCTGCAAAGAATTACAGATATGAGATCCTGATCCGGTATCCAATACCCAGGAAGTAGAGTTTATTGAAAGACAGTTTTCAATAACATACACACCTGAAGCTGAAGCTGCAACCTGCTTCAATTCCTGTGTTCTGGCCTTCCAGGCCCTGCAATCATTCTTCCAGTGTCCTTTCTTATGACAATAGAAGCATTCTTCCTTATCCACAAGCTTCCCCGCTATCTTTGTTGCTTTACCTTTTCCCTTCGTATCCACTTTACTAACACCGCCCCTTGGTTTGGCGGGGGCCTTCTTCTTCTTTCCCTTGGCTTTCGCCTTGGACCTAGAAGAAGATGATCCTCCTACAAACAAAGTGGATGTATCCCTACTTTTCTGTAGGGTGCCCTCTGCGCTCCTCAGCATGTTGAGGAGCTCTGATAGTTCAACCTCTTTTTCTTGTAGGTTGAAGTTCAGTATAAACTGGGCGTAAGTGGAAGGAAGGGACTGGAGAACTATATCCTAATATAGCTCACTCTCCAATGTGATCCCTAGGTCAGCGAGCTCCTCAATGAAGCCGATCATCTTTAGCACGTGCTCGGCTACTGATGATCCGACGGCCATTCTTGTCGAAAATAACTTTTTCGACGCTTCGTATTTTGCGATACGTGATTGCTCTCCATACAGTTCTTTTGTATGGAGCAATATGGACTCCATGTCCATATTCTCATGCCTCCTCTGATGTTCGTTGTCCATCGAGGCAAGCAGGAGGCACTTGGCCTTCGCGCTATCAATCTCCCAAGTCTTGCGGATTTCCTTATCCGCGACGCTGGAAGTTGGACCAGGGACAGAGGGAGCTTTGGTGGTAAGAAGATACCCCAGCTTGTCATAAGTGATTGCTATCTTGACATTCCTGAGCCAATCTTTGTAGTTTGGCCCTGTCAGTTTGTTTTTATCTAGGAGTAACTTAAGTCCAGTCATGTTGATTGGTCGCTGCAATTAGGAGAGAGAAGAAGAAACACTCAGCATGATGCTCTTGCAAGTTTAGAGTGGTTTTTAGTTTGTCTAAACAGGATGGCTCCCACTGTTTCTCGAATCCCTCCTCAAACCATAAAGGAAGAATTAGTCAGGATCAATCCCACCGTACAATACTTGCTTAACCGTTCAGCCAGGCCGGTGTCGGTACTTCGAGGGAGGTTTTCCAACGCTTTCGCGAAGTTCCTTAATTAGAGAACCTCTTTTCCCTGGGGGCGTAGCCCCGCTAACACCTTTCTAGGCACCTACTAGGTTTATAGCATTGATCGTTAAGTGAGAAATTTCCCGAGGAGTAGCATATACTCACAGTAGGATCGGGATCCAAATATCATTGCGTGACGAAACTGAAGGAATCCTACCAGAATCATCACACTCCAAATGGTATGCAAATCTAGCAAGTTTCAGTACTTATGAAACTCCCGATGTGGATTTTTGCCCCATGCTCTTATGACCTTGACTTTGGCCAAAATATCATAAGTCACATGTCAAGTTCTACCCGTCATTATCCAGGTTAATTTGGATCCATCCGTACCTACCCTTGACTTTGGCCAAAATGGCAGTACGACTGTCCCAAACCAACGCATCTATCTATGCTACACATGAACACCCAATAGCTACCAATCACTGTGCCTTGACTTTGGCCAACATACACAGCTTGAATACTATTGACTATTCATGTGAAACGACGGAGGGCTACGGATGGTTTTGGCAAAACCGTGAACGTAGTGAACTTGATATGGTCGATGGAACGAGATAGCTTTTAAAAGGAGTGGCTCAAGCTCCGCATTTAAAAGTTGTTTTTGAAAAGAACCGAGTGGTTTTTCGAGAGTGTTCCAACGACTTTAACTTGGTTTATTATCTTGCATTAGTTCTTTTAATGCGTGATATTCTTGCATTAGTTCTTTTAATGCGTCCCATCATTAAATCCTACCATTGCAGAAAACAACCAAAATATGACGTACGCTTATGCCATTCGCATTCGCCACGGGGCCCCGTCATTACCCGTTAGGTTATTTAACTAACGACAGAGCGGGGGCTGGGCTAGCGCGTCTGTAAAACATAAGCAACGTCTAAATAATATCATATATAGATATACTGCAATGATAAACATTTCAGATCACAGATAAATACATTGGATATACTAGCAATCTGTAATTTGTACGAGCCTGTAACAAAAACAGATAACACGGTCGCGGTGAATAGCCAAAACCCCACCCAAGACCCCTACGGGTGCGGCAAACTACCCGCCAAGTACCCGAAGCGTAGCAACCTCCCTCATCTCCATGAGTAGGCCACTCGACACTTCGGCATACCCGGTAGTTTGTGCACCCCTCCATGGGTCTATCCTAGGAGCAAAAACAGTAAAAAGAAATTATACAATGACGGCTACAACCCTGACCCGGTTGTGCGGCCATACAAATAATTATTACATCAATTTACAAATTTACATGAATTGCAAGAAAAGAAAACTCTTGTCTCACAACCCCCGGCTATTCACCCGCGACAATCCAACATATTTATATACACATTCCAGCACATTACAGATCATGTATAACCCCGACTAATCGACTTATAGCGATTAGCCGACGTTCAATACATGCAAACATCACAGATATAACCATCATAGTCAAAGTGCAGTGAAGTTCGGAAAAATACGGAATTATAGGACCCCAAAAGGAAATTTCTTTTCTGGAAAATCTGGGCACATATAATATATATCAAAAATCCCAAAACCAACACAGACACACACTGCACGAAAAACGATGCACAGAAGACGACAAAGAGCGGCGGTTCCGCGGCGGATGCATAGGTCGCGCGGCGGAAGGGCGGCGGTTTCGACGAATTACTGTATCGTATTTCTTGGGTGTTCACACAAAACCCTGAGCCGAATTTACAAGTGTAAAGTTTTTCATTTTGAGCCAAAAAAATTTCAACAGAAACTCAGTTTTTGTAAAGGTTTGGTTTTTGGATTTTTCCGGTTCCGAACTTCGTTACACTTCACTACCATGCTAGTTTAAGTTTAGTTAGGCTCTGATACCACTGTAAGTCCACGTTGCGACCCCCGGTTCTTACGGGGAGGCGGAAACGGTATAAAATCAAAATTTTAACGCAAGAGGCAACATGGACTAAGCTAGGTCGGGATCTTTACCTAAACTAAAACTAGCATACTAAGCTAAAGATATTTAGCTACTCGGATGAAGATGGTTATACCTAAACTTGAACTCCTTCTCTTCAAGCTCCGATGGTGGTTCGATGGCTCCTTCTCGTTGTCTCCGTACGCCGAAGATAGATCCACTTGAAAGCTCCGACCTTTAGCTCCTTCTTCGTTCTTTGAAGAAACTAGTTCACTTGGTTTGCCAAACCTAGTGAACTAGAATGAGTAGAGATGATTTAGAATGGGATTTTATCTATGGTTCTTGATTCTCAACTCATGAGACAAGAGAACCATAGATCAAGAGAGGGAGCAAGAGGTTGAGGGTGAGAGCAAGAGGAGAGCTCAAGAACAAGAGAGAGAATGAGCAAGAAAGAATGAGGCTCTCTTTTCTCTCTCACCCTCTCATAATCCAAAGTGATCATAACTCATCATATCAAAAAAGTCTTATGTGATGGTTAGAAGCAACCATAACCTTATCATGTCATGCACTCATTTTACTCAAATGAGCAAGCAAGAAAAAGTCTTTGGCATGAAATGATAACCATGGTTATCATGATGGTCAATTAGTCAAGCCTAGTCAACCGGTCAACAAGTCAACAAAAGTCAACAAGTCAACAAAGTCAACAAGTCAACAAAAGTCAACAAGTCAACAACCATATCACCATAATACTTAATTAATATAATAGTTAATCACATATCATATTCTCATTAGGGTTGAGCAAAAAGTCAAAAAGTCAACGGTCAACTGTCAACAACCCTAATGAGAATCCGCTGTCTGTGCCTCCCTGTCAACTGTGCATACACACCCGCATCCGCGTTCCGAGGAACACGAATGCAAACTGGATAAATCCAATCCCATAAGGTACACTAGGATCTGGCTTAAACCAAAGCCCGCTAGTGTAAACTGTCCGGACACTGTACGTGCACAAGTGCACGGATGTGACCGAACCCTGTCGCAAAACCATGCGACCTGTCGCAATACCATGCGACCTCTACTCTTTTGCCTAAAGGCGAAAAGCTTTCTGTGTGGGACTCTAAAGACTCGACACTACGCTGGCAGTGGGTTTAACCACAGACCGCAAGCGGCACTAGCTGTGCGTAACGGTCCCCAGGTAATGCCGACAAGAAGACCGACGAGGCAAAACCCATCTGAACTCCTACTGAGCCTGAGTGTGACATTCTCCGTACAGTCCGGTCTGTTCGTCTGATACATCGCATGGCGGGCCTAGGGGGCGGTAAACGTCAGTCCCCCAATAGCGGTACAAGTCGTGCCGGAGTGAAGCCCAATACACCCTGAGATAACACTGGAAACCTACCAGTATATCTCGTTTGCCCTGGCCAGGGACTACTCGTGTAATGGCTCTCCTAGACACAGCGCGATGTCAACCCCCAATACCGGGAGAGACGAATCCTGTCTAACCGTCACTGCCTCCAAGTGCTTCGGGACTGCACCCAACCACCACCTGTTTGCACGACTCCTTTGAGCCGTGGTAGGATAGTGATCAAAGTACAGTGGGAACACACCCGAGGCGAAGTGACAGTGTCAAGTCAGCGGACTAAGCTGTACTCATGTCACCTGGGAACTGATAACTGACGATAGGTATAATACCAACTAGTCAGTTCCCGACGAGTCCTGTCCAGTGTACCCGTAACCTAACGAGCACCCGCATACTATCTCAAGTACGACGTACTGACGGCTGTGGGACAGACCGTCTCCCACACTGGGATGAGAAGCACATGCGCTGGTCTACTCCGGAGTATCGATGCCCTGTCTCGATAGTCCTGCGACCAGGGACCAGAATAAGGATGTACTTATAGATTACCCAGCCCCCACTAGTGTGACTGCCATCACAACGCTGGTAATCAAGCAAAGATCCTAAGGGCTCCACTAATGCGTATAAGTGATATACTGAAATAAACACAAGTACACATTGAAGTAGAAACAAACCAAGTAGCATACTACTATTTTGAGCAAGATTGTATATACAAGGTGAATATCCCAAGCATCCATTAAGTAATATACAAACTAGTATGATACAGTAATGGCCTCTAGGGCATATACACTAACAAAAAATTACAGACAACTTATTAGAAATTACATGCAACTTACTAAAAGTTACAGGTAAATAGTTAGAAATTACAGGTAAGTGATTAAAATTACATGCAACTTATAAATATATAAACTCTTTATAGGTGATTGACTCTTTTGTCAAGATGGAAGATAACTTGATGAAGTTTTTGACCCCTGACACGGTAGTACCTTCATTTGCCTTCGTGAGGCCGTGGATAATGGTAATACCTACTCATTTTATTCGGTTCTCCTGATTTCATTTATCAATTTATTAACAATTTAAATACTTGTTGCAGGGGATGATTGTTGATCCTCATGACTCCGGAAAGATGCACTTCAATAGTAGTGGATGGAATATATACGTTGACGATACATAGGATTAATTCCCCTTCTACTCGTATTATGATCTCGATATGTTATAACTCTTATTGGATGTTGCTCGTTATAGACTTTGTCGAAAAGAAATTGCGGAGTTATTCTTCACTTGCACGCGACCCCCATTAGTAGGAAGGGGTTAGGCTTTATTTGTAAGGACCTTAGTGCTCCGCCGCAAGACTCACGGTGAATTCGGAAGCGAAAACAAAATTTTTATAGCAAGCACTAATGACCTATACCCTACAATCGATTCCAAACACTAAACTAGATATCTAAACATACAAGGTTAGGGGCTATCTACCTTTGTAGCGTGTCCGCGCAATTGCGGAAGACCTCTACACCGCTCCATGGGTTCTTGGTCGGCTCCGAAGTCATCGGAAACGAGCTTGCACGCCAATCTTTCCCGTCAAAGATGATTCACCCAAAGGAGTTCGAATTCAAGCTATAGCTCCACACCGAACATACAAGTGAAGCAACTCATAATCACAACTTGCTAAGAAGTGATGATAAGAACTATAGTAATGAAAAACTCAAAGTTTCTCTCTTTGTCAAATTCTTTTCTCAAGTTGGAAGCTAACTTAAAGAAGAAGAGAGTAAAGAGGATAAGGATATAATAATATAAAATCCTTATCAAAATCCTTTCTCTCTGTCACTCTTATCCTATATGAAGTAGTGAGTAGAATTGTGACCCATCCATGTAAGTCACAAGCCCCCACACACTTCACAATACTTCTACAAAAGAAAAGGAAGAATGTGTATAAATGCACTCTCTCTCTCTCTCACACACACACATACATATACATACAACCATACATATATCAAAATACGAATACCGTATTCGTTTAAAAATATGAATACCCGTATTAGTATAAAAATACGAATACCCATATTCGTATTGAGATAGAAATACTCGTATTCGTATTAAGATACAAATATCCGTATTTATACAAATACTCGTATTCGTATAAATAGCGTATTCGTATTAAAATACAAATACCGGTATTTATATAAAAAATAGGAATACCCCAAAAAGAGATAATGAGAGATATAATACTAGCTCACAATGATCTATCTATCTTTCAAACCTGTCAGTATTATCAAAACGTCCGATTAAAGTACGTACACTAAATACAGGTATTTAATCAAACTTGAGTGCGTATCAAAATACACACACACTATATCGGTTCGCCTGAACCGGGAAACCCTCTGTGTGGGACTCTAAAAACTCGATAATACGCTGGTAGTGGGTTTAACTATAAGCACGTTAGCGGTACTAGCTGTACGTAACGGCTACCCAGGTATTGAATGAAAGGAAGGTCGAAGAGCAAACTTGTCTATACCTTTACTGAGCCTATAAGTGACAATCTCCATACAGTCCGGTCTCTTCGTCTAAGAGTATCACATACTGAGTTTAGGGGGTGGATAACGTCAGACCCCTAAATAACCCGATAAGTCATGTCGGTGTCAAGCCCATTACCAACGGAGAAACTACTGGTCTCCGGTCAGTAAATCTCATCCGTCCTGGCCAGGGACTCATGGTGATGGCCAACCGAATACAACGCGACATTGAATCCCTATACCAGTAAAGACGAATCCCTGACGATCGCTCACTGTTTCCATATGGCTCGGGACTATACCTAACTAAAACCTGTTTTCACGACTCAGTAGAGCTATGGTAGAGAAGTAATCTAAGTACAGTGAAAACTCATACGAGAAAAGTGACAATCTCAGGTCAACAGACTATCTGTACTCATGTCAACTGAGAACTGCTATCTGACGATAGTTATAGTACCATCTAGAAGTTCTCGGTGAGTCCGTCCAGTGTACCTACCACCAGTGAGCACCTGTATAAAATCTTAGGTGCAACACACCAATGGTTATGAGACCTGCCACCGTCCCTCGTCGGGGTCTAGAAACATATACACTAGTCTACTCTAGAATATCGATGCTCATTTTCGATACTCCCACGACTAGTGACATTTGAGGATGTGCTTATGGACTAACCATCTCTCACTAGTATGATCGTCATCATAACTATGGTAGTCAAGCAAAGATCCTACGGGCTTTATCATTATGTATTAGCGATACGTAATAAAACGTATACACATCAATGATAAAGACAAAGTAGATAACATACTATCATATCGAGCAAGATTGTTCTACCTGTATAGGTTCTCCTTCAATTATCATAATCGCTTTCGATTACAATAATTGACTTGAGAGCACTATTGCCAACAATCTCCCTCTTGCACTTAAGACCAATTATTGCGGTATCGCATACCCATAACTCGTATGCTACCGAATACCCAACTTCTCTACTAACAGCTCGTGTGTTCGAGAAATAGCCTCAGTGAGTAAATCTGCTACAATGCTTCTAATTTTCTATCTCTATATCTCAACGTCACGGAGATCAAATATCCCTCGAACTAAGCGATACCCTGTCTTAGAATTTTTCTGGATACTTGATGGGACCAAGTTCATAAATGAACAATTTTATCCAACAAACTTCTTGGGTTGTATCATTCACTAATCATAATCAGCAACTCATGCCATGTCTACCTTTGTATTCTACTTGGAACTCCGTCCAATATACTGCTCCTCAAAAGAGGATAAACTTATAACCCTGACAGCCACTCTGTTATCTAGGTCATCTTGGAAGCTAGAACCTGTAATCGCCTCCTGAAGAAGGCAGCTGTTACCACATCCTAAGAATATCCTGATATGTTCTTCACCACTTCCTTTTGTTTGTCCAGAATTAATATCTGCTTACTACACTAAGTGCAAAAGCAACTTCTGGTCTGATACTTGACATTGCATGATTGACCCAATTGGCAAAGCAATTGGTATGTCATTTATGCGAGTCTCTCTCCTCATCAGTCTAGAAGAAATCTTTTAAAAGAGGGGACTCCTGCGGGTACTCTACTACATCAGGAGTCCTCCATTCTAAAATACTTTAGAATGGTGTCCAAATACCCGAATTGGGACACTTTCTAAATCGAAATCTAACGACATAATCTAGTTACCAGAATCCCTGGTATATTATCCATATCTTATATGGAAAAAATTTTGTAACAACCACAGTTTAACCGATTGTAGTATCCTATTAGGAGTATATCATTTAAATTCCAGAACAGTACTCTCTACAACCTTCTTACTAAGTTCTTCTGTTCTTTTGATGAATTCAAACACCTTGACTTTTACATCAAAACAGATGATCTGTCTCCGCTATGCCCGCTTTAGTCTATGAATAGACATAAGCAATTTGCACACCTTTCGCTGCTCCCACTGACTATGGCAACCCTCTGGCAGAGTCATATACACGTGAATTTCTAAATTCCCATTTGGAATAATGTTATAATCATCCACCTGCCAGATCTCATAGCCATGAATAGCAGCAGTGGCAACTAATATCCGTATAGACTTCAGCATTGACATTGAAGAAAAAGCCTCATCATAATCTACAATTGGTATTTGATGAAAACTTTTTACTACAATTCTAACCTTATTAGGTTACTACCTTTCTACCTGCACTGATCTCGAAAGATCTACTTGCTCGTAATGGATTTTACCCATTCAGGAACCCCAGCAAATTTCATAATTTACTGAAGTGCATGGAGTCCAACTTGGATATTTGGTATCTGGCTATCAACCGAAAGTCACCACTTCCCAATGGCCAGCTGATAACTAATATGGCCATCATAACCATGATGCAAACCTCCATATCACCATCTACAAGGAAACCGAAGTACCTCTCAGGTGACTGAGGTTACCTACTAAAATCTGCAGAGTGGCTATGGTTTGTCGAATCTAATTGAATCCTTAGGTTCTACTAAATTTTTAGTAATCTTTTGTGGTTTTGGAATCACTTTCAGTTCTACCATACTCCCACTAAATTCTTTTGCAAAGAAGTCCTTTTATAAAAAATGGTGAGTCGAGAACAATGTAACTATTGATCTTGCAAATGGTAGAAGTTAAACCCTTGCGAAAGCTTAAGATAACCCACAAACTGTTATTACTGAAGCGTGCCTTGTGTTAATAATATATGCCTTAGAGGCCATTATTTTATAGTACTGGATTATATATTACATTTTGGAAACTTAGGATATACACATATATAATAATAGTCTTGCTCAATATGGTAGTATGCCACTTGGTTTGATTCTATCTCAATATGTGTATATGTTTCTTTTAGTATATCGCTAATACATATTGATAGAGCCTTTAGGATCTTTGCTTGACTACCAGTGTTGTGATGGCAGTCACACTAGTAGGGCTGGGTATAAGCACATCCTTAAACTGGTCCCTGGTCGTAGGATTATCGAGACAGGGTACTGATACTCCAGAATAGACTAGTGTATTCGCTTCTCATCCCAGCAGGGGAGATGGTCTGTCCCACAGCCATTGGTATGCCGTACCGGAGATAGTATACAGGTGCTTATTGGGTTATGAGTTACACTGGACGGACTCATTGGGAACCGCTGGTTGGTATTATACCGATCGTCAGGTAGCAGTTCCCGGATGTTATGAGTACAGGTTAGTCCGCTGACTTGACATCGCTATTCGTCTCGAGTGTGTTCCTACTGTACTTAGATTACTATCCTACCACGGCTCAAAAGAGTCATACAAACAAGTAGTGGTTGGATGCAGTCCTGAAGCACTGGGAGGCAGTAGTGGTTAGATAGAATTTGTCTCTCCCGGTATTGGGGGTTGATATCACGCTATGTTCGTGTGTTCGTAAAGCCATTACACAAAGTCCCTGGTCAGGACAAGCGAGATTTACTAGTAAGTACTCCAGTAGTTTCTCAGAGTGTAATGGGCTCTACCCCGGCATGATTTATTGCACTATTAGGGGTCTGACAGTTACCATCCCCCTAGGCCCGTTATGCGAGTATCTTAGACGAACAGACCGGACTGTACGGAGATTGTCACAGATAGGCTCAGTACGAGTTCGGATGAGTTTGCTCATCGGCCTTCTTATCGACAGATACCTGGGTAGCCGTTACGTGCAGCTAGTACCGCTGACGGACTTGTGGTTAAACCCACTGCCAGCGTACTGCCGAGTCTCTAGAGTCCCACACATAGGGTTTCCTTGCTTCGGGCGAAACGATGTAGATACCGTATGGTTTTACGGCAGGGTTCCGATCATATACGTGTATTGGCTACACGGATGTTGTTCGGAAAGATAATACTAGTGGGCTTTGGTTTAAGCCGGATTCTAATATTATATTATTGGATTATTATTATCTCATTGTATTCGTATTTTTCGGAATACGTATACGGGTATGTATATACGATGAGGGCATTTTTGTAATTTCAGAAGACATGATTCTAGAAGAGGACACCTCATTATTTGGATTTATCTATTTTGGAAATAGATTAATGAGGTTGGAAAAATGAGATATTTGAGGCATGGGAGTGAAGCATGGCTTATGCATTTGTTTATTAGTTTGGATACACTATTCAAGCATGGTCGTTATTTTCTATGTAAAAATAATCCATGCTTCATGAGTGATGTAGTATGAGCCATTCTTCACTTGGCAAAACACTTAATCATTTACTCATTTCCTTTCTCTCTCTATTTTCTTCTCCTTCTTCCTCAAAAACCCTAACCTTTACATGTGTTGTGAGCTATAGGGTTATATGAGATAAAACACTCCATTAGACACTCTACATCTTCTAAGCTACCTAACTTAGTAAACTAGGTACCTTAGTTACCTCGGTTTAGAGGTTGGAGCTTGAAGTATATACTCTCGGATGAATCGTCTTTGATACGAGGAGGCCAAAGTTTCAAGCACGATCCGATCTTCGAGGAGCTCAAGAAGAGGAGGAGAAGAAGAAGACCCGAAGGACTTGTAAACAAGGAGGTATAAAACTTTTACCGAGTAGTTAAACCTCCAAGTAGAATATAGCTAGTTAAGGTTTCTGTAAAGATCCTGGAGTTAAAGTCAGTGTTTCGAAGTAAAAAAATCGCTTTTTGTAAATTCCACCTCCCCGCGAACCCGCGTGGTGCGCGACATCGACTTACACCTTGAGTTCGTCTAGATTCTGCTTTTAAACAAAAACCGAATAACCCCATATCTTAATCACCATAAGATATGCTACCATTCTATGTTCATATAGAATCGAAGGCACAAATTTAGAGGGAACCAGATTCAAAAAGTTATGCAACTGTGTCCAGTGCATATCCCCTAAATGAAAAAAGGTTATACATCATTACTCATCAAGAAGCACACCCACAGATGTGTAACCTACGAGAAAAATAATATTCTCATTATTACTATGACAGAATACCTAGCATAATTATCTACATTTTCGATCACTTCAAAAAGTCTTGATACTTCCAACGTATGGTTCTCTATTTTATTCTTATACCTATGGCTTTTCAAAATCTTTGGAACTTGCATTTCAACGAAATACATGTCTAAAACCATAGAAGTCATAAGAAAACATAATATAGTACGAATACCAACCCTTTGCCCAAATAGACATCGTACAACATACATAATCATGTATAAGTCCTAAGAGTGTACTAACTCTAACTTCATGTGTTGTAAGTGGAGAACTGTATTTTGGTTAAGAACATCGATACCGTTATTTAATGTACCTTACCTTATCCTTAACTGATAAAGGTAAATATCTAGGACACAATTTTCAAAAATTTATATCTCATTTTATAAAATAAAGATACGGATATATTACTTAAAAAATTTGTGCATAATAACGGTTATTCAAAACCCATAATTTTCCATAAGGCAAAACCAGGTGATTTAATCTAATATCACCAATTGCTACGAATTCCGACATTGAGGATCAAATCACCTATTTCCCAATATTCTGCACCTTCTCAGCATCTGTAACGATATACAGATGTGAGAACCAAATCCGGTATATACATACCTTGGAGTCAGAATTAATTGGGAAAATCAGTTTTCAATAATGACTACACAGGAAACCCGAAACATGGAATGTTTCAAGGGGTGGACCGGGTATTCCTAATAATGCCTTTCCAATGCCCAGATTTACGACAGTAGTTGCAATTTCTTTTGCCCTAACTTCGATCCCTTTATATGTCTCCGTTTCTTACCTTCAGTATGTCATACTTAAGCTAGTTGGTTTTCTTCCTTCATCACTAGTCTAAGATTTAGAAGAAAACTATCCAACAAGCGTAACTGGTGTACTCTCCTTGTATAAGGAGCTATCAACTTGAGAGAAGGTGAAGAAGGGGAGACAACCGAATTATACAATTCAATTTCTCCAGAAACCGTGGCCATGCTCAACTGAAGCAACTTGTTCGAGTTTGTATGTAACTATATGAGATAGCCATTCCAAGCAATATGGATCTCTATAGTGATATGGAGTGTTCTGGAGAATGCAAAAGGTAAAGTAGGAGTGATAAGGATATATGCGACTTTGCCGTGATTCATTATAATCTAAAGCCAAAGTTTGTAAAAAGGTTCAGTCAACTTGGTTTACGAGTTTTAGTTTAAGGTCAGTCATGGTCGTTGTCAAAGGGAGAGAGAAAAGAAACACTCAGCGTGTGCTCTATAAAAATTAGATTGGTTAATTACTTTATCTAATCAAGATGGCTCCCACTGTTTCCTCGAATTATCCTTCAAACCCTAAAAGGAGAACTAGTCAGGATCATTTTCACCTTATAAGTTTGCTAACCGTTCAGTCAGGCCAGTGTTGGTACTCCGAGGGAGGCTCCCCGTGTTTTCGTATGGACCTAATTAAATAACCCCGTTTCCGCAGAGGCGTAAACCCGTCAACACTTTTCTAGACACCTAATGGGCTAGCTAGTTATGAAGTGAAAATCTCCCAAAGAGTAATACCTACTCATCAGTAAGAATCAGGACCCAAATATCATCGAGTGATAATCTTGACTGAAGTGGACCAAAATCACCACACTCCAGATGGAATACGCATGCTTGGCAAGTTTCTCGTATATTTAAAACTCCCGATATAGTTTTTACCCTTAACGACCTATGACCTTGACGCTTGCCAACAAATCAAAGGCCATTAGTCAAGTTCAACCCGTCATTATCTTCATTAACTCGAACCCACCTGCACTAGCCCTTGACGTTTGCCAACAAAGCAATGTGACTGTCCCGATCAATCGCAGCTCTATGCTACAGATAAGTATCACTTAGCTACCGTACACTATGCCTTGATACTTGCCAACAAGCATTGTACGAATATTAGGCGCTACCTATCTAAAATGATGAAGGGCTACAGCTGATTTTTGGTGAAAAAACCTTTAACGTAATGAACTTGATATTGTTGAAGGAACTTGAGTGGCTTTAAAAGGAGCATAAAAGTTGTTTTAGTTTCGACCGAAAAGTTTCCCAAACTTTCCCGAATATAAAGATAACACAAACTAAAATATGGGCAAAAACAAACATAACCAAAAATCAAGTTTCCAAACAACCAATCACCTGCAAAAACCCAGGGACCTAATTCAAAATTTGGGCCGACAGAAATGTAAAACAGGCAGTCAAAATGGGCCAAAATGTCTCGAATTTTGGGAAAAGTTTTCTTTTTAAAAGAATAGTCCTCTGCAATTGTTTAAAAAAAATTCGGGTGTTGTTTTCTAAAATGGACAGAAACTTGTTTTTGTGATCAAATACGGTTAAATTTTCGATTTTGAAATGAAAAAATCATCTACAACTAGTTAAGGTGTTTGGCATGGCTCTGATACCACTGTAAGGACGCTAATACTCGTGCCGCAAGAATCGCGGTAAAGGCGGAAAAGAAAACAAAATTTTTATAGCAAGCACTAATGACCTATACCCTAGAATCGATTCCAAACACTAAACTAGATATCTAAATATACAAGTTTAGGGGGCTAGCTACCTTTGTAGCATTTCTGCGCAATTGCAGAAGACCCCTACACTGCTCCATGGACTCTAGCTTGGCTCCAAAGTCGTTGGGAACAAGCTTGCATGCCAATCTTCCTCATCGAAGATGATCCACTCGAGGGAGTTCAAATTCAAGCTATAGCTCTACACTGAACATGTTGGCTACAGTGACCTCAAGGCAATTATTGTAATCGCAGGCAGATGATTATGATGATTGAGAGAGGACCTATAAGGATAGAACAATCTTACTCAAAATGATAGTATGCTATCTGGTTTGTCTTTATCATCATGTACATGCTTTATGTGGTATAACAGATCACTATTACATGTTGATAGAGCCCATATGATTCTTGCTTGACTACCAGCATTATGATGGTGATCATATACGTGAGAGCTGGGTGATCTATAAGCACATCCTTAAACGTCCCTAGTCGAGGGAGTATCGAGACTGAGCATCAATACTCCAGCGTAGACTAGTGTATACTTATCGAGACCCCAACGAGGGGCGGTGGCCAGTCTCACAAGCCATTAGTGTTAGTTAGTCACCTAAGATAGTATACATGTGCTCATTGGATTATGAGTACCCTGGACGGACTCGCCGGGAACATGCTAGTTGGTATTATACCTATTGTCAGATAGCAGTTTCCAGGTGACATATGTACAGGTTAGTATGTCGACCTAAGATCGTCATTTGTCTCGTGTGAGTTTCCACTATTCTTTGATTACTACCCTACCACGGCTCAAAGGAGTCGTACAAACAAGTTTTAGTTGGGTACAGTCCCGAGTCATATGGAGGCAGTGAGCGGATCGTCAGGGATTCGTCTCTCCCGGCATTGAGGATTGATGTCACGTAGTGCACGGGTGACCATCACTAGAAATCCTTAGCCAAGGTAGTAGAGAATTACTGATTTGGATTAGTAGTTTCTCAGTTAGCGATGTGCTTCATACCGACACGAAATATCGCGTTATTAGGGCTCTAACTTTATCCACCCCCTTAGACCCGATATGCGATACTCTCAGACGAACAGACCAGACTGTACGGAGATTGTCACAGACAGGCTCTGTAGGGGTTCAGATGAGTTTGCTCGTCGGCCTCCCTTTCGCTCAATATCTAGGTAGCCGTTACGTACAGCTAGTGCCACTGACATGCTTGTGGTTAAACCCACTACCAGCGTATTGATGAGTCTTTAGAGTTCCATACAGAGGGTTTCCCTGCTTCGGACGAAACGATGTAGAGGCCATATGATTTTACTGCAGGGTTCGATCATATACGAGCACTTGTGCACGTATCATGATTCGGACGGATTATATTAGTGGGCTTTGGTTTAAGCCGGATTCTAGTATTATATTGTTGGATTATTTTCGTCTCTTTGTATTCGTATTTTTCGGAATACGGATACGGGTATGTATATACGATGAGGAGTATACTAGTAATTTATTACAAGGTGCTTCTAGAAGAAGACACCTCATTTTGTTTATAACCATTTAGGATTAAATGGTTAATGAGGTGGAGGATGAGGTATTATTTGCATTTATTAAGGCATGGCTCACATGGTGACTCATGGGGTGACTCATGGTTTATTATTGTATAATGCTTGATTTATTTATGGGGTGAATTATTGTATGCTTCATTCTATTTCACAACACTTAGCCATTTCTTCAAAAATGCTCATGCTCTACACTCTCATCTCCTCAAGCTCTCTTCTTCTTCCTCAAACCCTTAATGTCTCATGTGTTAAGAAACCTACGGTATTTTGAGACAAACTAATCCATCATTAGACTCAACATCCTCTAGGCTATCTAGTTTAGCGAACTGGGTGCCCTAGTTACCTCGGCTTTAAGGTTGGAGCTCGAACTACAAATCCTCAGGTGGATCATCTTCGATGGAGGGAGACCGGAGGCAAAACTCGATCCATGATGCCTCAATGAGCTTATGAATATGGTAGAAGACCGAAGGATATAGATCATTCGGTATAACCATTCTGACTCCTCTTTAGTTTGCTACCTTATAGGTTTATGGTAGATCCGGTTAATCGGGTTGTTCTAGCGCCAGTTTATAAAATTTTTGTTCCGCAAACGGTCACAGTAGATGGCCAGGACGCTGGTATAACTCAACATGGTATCAAAGCCACGCCATAAACCTATACTAGATAGTTTACACAAGGTTAAAATATCAATCAACTAATTTTTCCGAATCACGGTTCCATGTTCATGTGCTTGCTGCCGATTTTTAAACTTGTTCAAAAATTTTTCCAGAGGGTCTTAAAAATACGTGCAGGCAAGGGCACTAGAAGAAATTTGGTCGCCTAAGCCAATAATTTGGCCGCAGAACCGCGGCGTAATGTGCTTTTTGGCGGCGGTTCCGCGGCAATATTGTGGCTATATGACGCCAATTTTCTTCTGGTACTGTTATTCATGGAAATATGATTTTTGGTATATATGGTTTTGGCCCAGAATTGTTTGAGTGCTGGTTTGCATTTGGGGCTAATGTGGAAAAGTTTAGTCGATCAAAATTTTAAGTGTGTGTTTATCAGTGCATACATTACTATCTGCGATCATGAATGTCATTAGAGCGGTATAACCCATCTAACTGCTATATATTCTTTTTGACGGGTATGCGAACATGACATTCACGTTGATGTTCTGTGATTGTGCTAAGGTTGTGGTTGGATTGTCATGGTGGATAGTTTGCGGTGCAATGGTAGTAGTATAGTTGAGATTCATTTGTATATTTGATATTGCGGGACGAGCGTTCGACATGTGGACTGCCGTTTCTGCCAGTTTGTATATTATTTATTTGGGGCACGACCGGGTTGAGGTCGACGTCACCCATGTACATATATTTTCATTTTCTGTACTAGGATTACCCCGCGGAGAAGTGCTCGAACATCCGGATTCTAGAGGGCAACTGGCCCGCATCTCATAGCGTTGAGACGGAGGGGCCTTACTCTAGAATTGGTGGGCTATTTGCCATATTCGTAAGGAGTATAGGATGACCCACGGAGTGGTGCTCAAGTTACCGGATTCTGTGAAGTGCTGGGTGGCCCATTCGCTTTGTTGATTGGGGTTGCCTCACTTCTGGGATTGGCGGGTAACTTGCCTCGCTCGCAGGGGTCCAGGTTTTCATTCCACAGGCTATCTGTTGGAGATAATGCCCTCAGAGTCAATTATTGGATCACAGGCACGTGATTGCAATGATTGAGGGAGGACCTATCCCGGTACGACAGTCTTACTCGAGATGATAGTTTGCTATCTGGTTTACCTTTATCATCGTGTACTGCTTTAGGTGACCTGACAGGTCGCTATTGCACGTTGATAGAGCCCCTAGGATTCTTGCTTGACGACCAGCAGTATGAGGGCGATCATATACGTGAGAGCTGGGGTCTACAAGCATATCCTTAAAAGGTCCCTAGTCGTGGGAGTTTCGAGACTGGGCATCGATTCTCCAGAGTAGACTAGTGTATACAGTCGAGACCCCGACGAGGGGCGGTGGCCGGTCTCACAAGCCACTGGTGTCAGTTGGTTCACCTAAGATGTATACAGGTGCTCATTGGGTTATGAGTACACCGGACAGGACTCGCCGGGAACATGCTAGTTGGTCTTATACCTGACGTCAGATAGCAGTTCCCAGGTGACATGTGTGCAGGTTAGTTCATCGACCTGGGGATCGTCATTTGTCTCGTGTGAGTTCCCACTGTGCTTTGATTACTACCCTACCACGGCTCAAAGGAGTCGTGCAAACAGGTTTTAGTTGGGTACAGTCCCGAGCCACATGGAGGCAGTGAGCGTATCTTCAGGGGTTCGTCTCTCCCGGTATTGGGGGTGAGGTCGCGCTGTGTCTAGGAGAGCCATTACACGAAGTCCTTGGCCAAGGCAGGAGATTTACTGGTAGGTATTCCAGTAGTATCTCAGGGTGTTCTGGGCTACACTCCGACACGACTTGTACCGCTTTTGGGGGTCTGACTTTTACCCACCCCCTAGGCCCGACATGCGATGCTCATAGACGAACGGACCGGACTGTACGGATATTGTCACTGACAGGCTCAGTAGGGTGTCAGGATGAGTTCGCTCATCGGCGTCCCTTTTAGTCAATAGCTGGTGGCCCGTTACGTATTGGCTTATACCTCTGACGGGCTAGTGGTTAAATCCACAGCCATAGTATTGACGAGTCTTTAGAGTCTACCACACTTTCAGTTACTCAAGTTTCGGGCGAAACGCTGTAGAGGCCGTATGGAGATATGGCAGGGTCCGATCAGATACGTGCGGTATTGCACGGATCAGGATCGGACAGTTTGTACTAGTGGCCGTATGGTTTTATGGCAGGGTTCGATCAGATACGTGCGGTATTGCACGGATCAGGATCGAACGGATATTACTAGCCGGCTTTGGTTTAAGCCGGTCCTAGTTTAGTACAGTGTAGATTTTGTCTCTTTGCATTTGTATCCGGACGGAATACAGATGCGGGTGTGTATGCACAGTATCGGGGTTTTCCTGTAATTTATTACGGGACCAGTTTTCTGGAGTTGCCAGTTTGCATTCCGTTCCGACCGGTTTTCCTTTGTTCTTTCCCGGCCGGACTTTTCCGATGGAGGGGGTAATTTGCAGTTTTGCAAATTACATTTGTGGAGGGGTTTTCTTGCATAAAGAATGATTATGATAGCTATCATTATCTTTTCCACCATGCTTTTGTTTTTATTGTGACATGAAAGGGTATGGTTTGAAAAAGGTGAAGCATGGTGTATGTTTGTATGTGGTCACCCCTTTTGTATCTCCTACAATAACCTCCCTCCTTGATAATGTTTGATTCCTCCACCATTCTCAAATTGATTGGCCGGCCACTTCTTGAGGTGGAGAGAAAAATGAGAGGTTCATTTTTGATGCTTCATTTGTTCATCTCATTTCCTTGCAAAATTGGTAGCTTCATTTCCCTCCAAAGTTCAATCTTCATTCCTCCATCCAAAGGCAACAAACCCCAAAGAGACAAGTAGCCTCTACACTACACTTCCTACAGCAAATCTTGGACGCGTCGATTCGCCAGCTTCGCGCCCGAGTTGCCTCGGCATTGAGGTGGGAGCCCGTAAAAGCTACAGGCGTTGTGGTGCCCTTTCCGACGAGGAGGAGACGGACGGAGATCCCGCGAGGAGATCAGGAGTGGAGATGAAGACCGGAGGACTCGGATCAGTCGGTACATCTCTAACCAATCTTCTAGTTAGCTTAGACTTGTTAATGGTTACGATCCGGGTGTTTAGTGCGCGGTGGTGCCGGTTTGCAAAGTCCGCAAAATCAAAGTTTATCACCGCTTCCGCATTCCGGCGTCGGATTGACGGCCGGGGCGCCGCCGTGCACTTACAGTGGTATCAGAGCCTCGCCATTAACTTCGTCTAAGCTTTGTTTAATGTGTTTTACGTTTCCGATCGAACAAAATCTCGAAAACACGTATTTCAACCACATCAGTTTCTGTCGAATTTTTTTTGAGTCCAAAAATTTTTCAGGTTGTCTCAGAGTGATGTGCAGGGAATTATAAGCATACTGCAAAAATCTGGTACCATGAACTCACTATACTGCCGCGGAAGGGCGGCCAAAACCCTGCTTTGGCCGCGCTTCCGCCGCGGTTGTAACTGTTCACGCTCCCAAATTTTTGTAGTATGTTCCTGAGTTGAAAATATGGTTTTTGGAATATTAAAATTGGGCCCAGGTTTTCTGTGGGTGCTACAGTTTTGATTGGGGGCCCACTTGTTAAGTTTGATCAATCGGAAAATTTTAAACACATTTTTCACAGTATTTACATTATATCTGCGACCGTGAATGTCACTCGATCGGTAAATCCGGTCTAACTGCTATAGCCCGGTTAGACGGATTTGCGAACGTGACTTTCACGTTGATGTTCTATGTATTTGCTGTGTTGTTGCGGATCGGTCGTGGGGGATAGCCTGGATGCAATGCTAGTACAGTGCTGTCGTATTATGTACATTTGATTTTGCGGGGCGAGCGTCCGACATGTGGACTGCCGTCACTGCCTGTTTGTATTATTCTTTTGGGGCACGACCTGGTTGCGGTCGATGTACCCGTTGTATGTATATTTTACTTTCTGTACTAGGGTTACCCCGCGGAGGGGTGCACGGATAGCCGGGTTCTAGAAGGCAACAAGCCCGCATCTCATGGCATTGGGACGGAGGGGGCTTCACTTCAGGATTGGCGGGCTATTCGCCGCACTCGTAGGGGGTACAGGTTGACCCAGGAGGGGTGCCCAAGTGACCGGATTCCGTGAAGTGCTGGGTGGTCCATTCACGGTGCTGAAGGGGGCTGCCTCGCTTCAGGTTTTGGCGGGTGACTTGCCGCGCCCGTAGGGGTCTAGGTTTTCATTGCACAGGCTATCCACACGACCAGGGGAACGTCGGGTTTCAGTAGTGGCTCTGTGAAACCCGGGGATCCCAGATATCTGTATTGTTCTGTGATGCTGTACATTTCTGTGATGTTGCATTTTATTCACGCCTTGAGCGAAATACTATATATTGGTATATATATTAGTAGATGTTGTATATGTTTTTCATCCGCGCTAGTCCAGTCCCCGCTCTGCCGTTAGTTAGCTAACCTAACGGGTGATGACGGGACCCAGTGGCGAATGCGGATGGCATATACGTACGTCAGTATATTTTCGTTCTTTGTGGTGTGTTCAATTGATGGGACTGCATTGATTCGGATCAATGCAAGTTAAACAAACCTAATCTGATGTTGTTGGAACACTTTTCAAAAAGCTGTTATTGCAAGGACGTTCACTTTTGTTTTGCATCGTGGTATTCATTTGGAATATCCTGCTCCTCAATCGACGAGGCAAGGGCCGAGATCCCTTCACCGGGAGTGACCCCTTGGACAGAAGTTTGCGTCAGGGCATTAACTTCACTATAGCCGATTACTTTTGCTTTGCACAGTGATATTCGGTTATGAATATCCAGCACCCCATTCTACGGGGAAAGAGCCGAGATCCCTTCACCGGGAGTGACCTCTTTAGTAAAGGTTTTCGTCACTATATTTTCTAAAAAGCTATCCGTTCCTTCAACGATATCAAGTTCATTACGTTAAAGGTTTTCGCCAGAAACCATTCGTAGCCCTCCGTCGTTTCATATGGGTAGTCAATAGTATTCAAGCTGTGTTTGTTGGCCAAAGTCAAGGCACAGTGTTTGGTAGCTGTTGGTTATTCATATGCAGCATAGATAGATGCGTTGGTTTGGAACAGTCGTACTGCCTTGTTGGCCAAAGTCAAGGGTATGTACGGGTGGATTCAAATTAACCTGGAGAATGACGGGCAGAACTTGACATGTGACTTATGATTTGTTGGCCAAAGTCAAGGTCATAAGAGCATGGGGCAGAAATCACATCGGGAGTTTCAAAAGAACTGAAACTTGCCAGATATGCGCATACCTTCTGGAGTGTGATACCGTGAGCGGATTCCGTCACGTTATCATGCGATGAGAGTTGGATCCCGATTCCCACTGATGAGTTGGTTTACTCCTCGGGTGACCCCGATTAATTCTTCTTTCAGGTTTGGAGGAGAATTTGAGGTACAGTGGGAGGTTTCCAGATTAGATAAATTGGTAACCATTCTGATCTAGGTTAGAGTGCACGCTGAGTGTTTCTTTTTCCTCTCTCTCTCTGGCAGCGACCATTGACCCGACCCTAAGACTATGACTCAGTGACCAAGTTGACCGAACCTTCTTAAACACTGGCTTTTGGATTGTCAGAGTTGCAAACCTCATTGCCACTCCTACTTTTACCCTTTTCTCCAGGACACCCCGTATTACTACGAACGTCCACTTCCATTGGACAAAGCCATCGTATGGTTAGATACGAACTCGAAAGAATTTATTCGAGGATGGTTTCAGGTTCTGGAGAAAACGGATAGGACTATTCAGTTGTCTTTTCCTTCTACCTTCTCTCAGGTTGCGAGTACTCCTTGGTTTAGGAGATAGTACACCTATTATGCAAATTGGATAGTCTTCTTCCAAACCTTAGGCTGGTGCCGACCGGTAGGGAATGAAGAAAACCAATTAGCATAACGATGGTGTGCAGAAGGTATTAAGATTAAGACAAAGCAAGGGATTAGTTAGAGGGCAAAGTAAATTGCGACTGATATTCACGACCAAACCAAGTATTTCTTCGCCAATCCTAAATCACCTTTGTATTTCTCCAGGACACTCCGTATCACTACGAAGATCCACAGTTTATTGGATACTCCATCGTATGGTTATATACGAACTCGAAAGGAACTTGTTCCAGTTCGGGGATGGATTCTGGTCCAGAAGAAATAGGAATAAGGTTTATTCGGTTGTCTTTTATCTTCACCTTCTCTCGCATTGCGAGTGTTCCTAGGGTTAGGACAGTACACCCATTATGCTTATTGGATAGTCTTCTTCCAAACCATAGGCTGGTGCCGAACGGTAGGGAAGGAAGAAAACCAATTGGCCTAAACGGGTGTGCAGAAGGTAATGACTAAAGACATATAAAGGGATTTGGAGAGGTGGCAAAGAATTATACGGTTATAGTTGTGAATCTGGATAATGAAAGAGGCATTACTAGGAATACCAGGATACCCCATCGAAACATTTCAATGTTTCAGTTCACTGTGTACTGTTAAAAGAAAACTGATTTCCCGATTAGATACTTACTCCAGGGTATGTATTTACCAGGTATGATTCTCACATCTGTATAGTTTTACAGATGATGAGTGGGAGTAAGTTATTGGGAATTGGGTGATCATCCTCATTATATCGGGATTCGTTGTAATCGGTGATATTTGAGGAGATCACCTGGGCTGTTTGCCGGTCGGCAAATATTTGGTTTTGAATATCCGCTGTTGTGCACCAATTTCAAATTGATATATCTGTACGTCTATTTTCATAGAGTGAGATATACCTTTTGATATTATGTCGATGACATTTACCTATATCAGTGGATGGTTAGGTAAGGAGTATTAAACAGCGGTGTAATTCTTCTTAACCATAAGTACAGTTTTCAACCTACGACACACAGTGAAAGAGTTGTTAGACTCAGCGGACTTATACAGAGTATTGTATGTTGTCCAGTGTCCATTAGGACAGAGGGGTTGGTCCTCATACTATATTCTGTTTACTTTTAACTTCTCTAGTTCTTAAACATGTGTTTCGTAGAAACACAGGGTCTGAGTTTAGAGGAGTTATAGGTATTTGAATAAGAGTAGAGAACCAGGTGTAGCAAGTATCGGGATTCTTCAAAGTGATCGAAGATGTAGATACTTGTGTATGGTATTCAGTTGATTGTAATGATAAAGAGAAATTCCTTCTCTTTCAGGCTACTCATAATTGGAAGCATTCCTAAGTTGAGTAACGCTGATCGGCCTCTCTCCATTTTGTTGACATGCACTGGAGACAGCTGCATGATTTGAATCTGGTTCAATTAAATCAGTGCCTCTGGTTCTATATTGGATATAGTACAGTTCATATCTTAACATTGTTAAGGTACGGGGAGTTGTCCGGCTTATGATTAAAACCAGACTCTGGATAACTCAAGGCACGTTTCTGTAATGGCTGTTTGTGGGTTGACCCAGGCTATGACGAGAGTTGACTTTCTACCATCAGGCAAATCAATAGAAGTATTGTTCTAGACTCGCCACAGTTTTATTAAAAATGGATTTTTTCAAAAACAGAAGTGGGAGTATGGTAGAACTGGAAGTGATTCCAGAACCGCAAACGATTACTGAAGATTTGATAAGGAACCTAAAGATTCAATCTGATTTGACATTCCATTGGCCACTCCGCAGATAAGGTGGGTAACTTCAGGCACCCGAGAGGTACTCCGGTAGCCTCAAGGACGGTGACAGGGAAGTTCTCGTTTACTCACACTTGCCATTGTTGTTGTTCCAGGCTGCGAGACCCGGCAGGAGGATGAGTATAGCGTCGTTCTAAACTAGTTTTAGAAGTGCACGTCTATATGACTCTGCCAGAGGGTTGTCGTAGTCAGTGGGAGCAGCGGAAGCATTGGTGGACATCAGGCTTATGTCTATTTATAGACTAAAGCAGATATAGCGGAGATAGATCATCTATTTCTGATGTAACAGTCATAGGTTTGACGTCATCAGAATAGGGGATGGATCTGTTAAGAAGGTAGTAGGGTGTGATATCCGGGTTTTGGATGACATACACAAAGTAGGAAGTGACATTCCTATACTACGATCGGTTATATTTTGGTCGTCACACAGTGGTTTCTCCACATGGGACTTGGACATTATATAAGACATACTGGTTACTAGATCTATGGTTTTAGATCTAGATTTGGGTGGTTTCTCAATCAGGGTACCTTGACAGCATTCTAAGAGTATTTAGAATGGACGACTCTTGGCACGGTAGTATACCTGCAGGTGATGGAGTCACTCTCTCTAAAGGTGTCTTATAGACTAAAGTAGAGAGGGATGCGCATGATTGGCAGATCACTTGCTCAGGCAATTGAGTCAATCATAAGATGTCAAGTACCACACCAGATGTTGTTCTTGCACTAGATGCAATAAGTTGATATTGATCCAATCCTGGAGGAACAGTCGGAAGCAGCTTTAGAACATAAGTGGATGTTCTAGGGATATGATAACGACAGCCTCATTTGGGAGACAGTTATCATTCCAGGCTTCCAAGGTGACATGGACGACAAGGAGGTTGTCAGAGTTATAGTTTTTCCCTCTGACGAGGGCAGTATTCTGGACAGGTGATCCAGGCAGATACTGAGGGAGGCATGGCGCAGGATACTGATTAAGTTCAGTTGTCGATACAGTCTAAGAAGTTTGGATTTGGAGTTCATTTATGAGCTAGGTCCCATCAGATATCCAGACATTCTAAGACAGGTATTGCTCATTTCGGGAGATGGCATTCTCCGCGAACTTGAGATTTAGAGAGACATAGAAAGAAACATCAGAGCGGATCCACTCGCTGAGGCTATTCCTCGAACGCAATAGTCTCGCAAACGAGCTTTGTGAGACTGACTAGTAGAGGAGTTGGGTGTTCGGTATCACACGGGCTGTGAGTATGCGACATCGCAATAATTAGCCTTGAGTGCAAGTGGGAGATTGTTGGAGATAATGCCCTCAGAGTCAATTATTGGATCACAGGCACGTGATTGCAATGATTGAGGGAGGACCTATCCCGGTACGACAGTCTTACTCGAGATGATAGTTTGCTATCTGGTTTACCTTTATCATCGTGTACTGCTTTAGGTGACCTGACAGGTCGCTATTGCACGTTGATAGAGCCCCTAGGATTCTTGCTTGACGACCAGCAGTATGAGGGCGATCATATACGTGAGAGCTGGGGTCTACAAGCATATCCTTAAAAGGTCCCTAGTCGTGGGAGTTTCGAGACTGGGCATCGATTCTCCAGAGTAGACTAGTGTATACAGTCAAGACCCCGACGAGGGGCGGTGGCCGGTCTCACAAGCCACTGGTGTCAGTTGGTTCACCTAAGATGTATACAGGTGCTCATTGGGTTATGAGTACACCGGACAGGACTCGCCGGGAACATGCTAGTTGGTCTTATACCTGACGTCAGATAGCAGTTCCCAGGTGACATGTGTGCAGGTTAGTTCATCGACCTGGGGATCGTCATTTGTCTCGTGTGAGTTCCCACTGTGCTTTGATTACTACCCTACCACGGCTCAAAGGAGTCGTGCAAACAGGTTTTAGTTGGGTACAGTCCCGAGCCACATGGAGGCAGTGAGCGTATCTTCAGGGGTTCGTCTCTCCCGGTATTGGGGGTGAGATCGCGCTGTGTCTAGGAGAGCCATTACACGAAGTCCTTGGCCAAGGCAGGAGATTTACTGGTAGGTATTCCAGTAGTATCTCAGGGTGTTCTGGGCTACACTCCGACACGACTTGTACCGCTTTTGGGGGTCTGACTTTTACCCACCCCCTAGGCCCGACATGCGATGCTCATAGACGAACGGACCAGACTGTACGGATATTGTCACTGACAGGCTCAGTAGGGTGTCAGGATGAGTTCGCTCATCGACGTCCCTTTTAGTCAATAGCTGGTGGCCCGTTACGTATTGGCTTATACCTCTGACGGGCTAGTGGTTAAATCCACAGCCATAGTATTGACGAGTCTTTAGAGTCTACCACACTTTCAGTTACTCAAGTTTCGGGCGAAACGCTGTAGAGGCCGTATGGAGATATGGCAGGGTCCGATCAGATACGTGCGGTATTGCACGGATCAGGATCGGACAGTTTGTACTAGTGGCCGTATGGTTTTATGGCAGGGTTCGATCAGATACGTGCGGTATTGCACGGATCAGGATCGAACGGATATTACTAGCCGGCTTTGGTTTAAGCCGGTCCTAGTTTAGTACAGTGTAGATTTTGTCTCTTTGCATTTGTATCCGGACGGAATACAGATGCGGGTGTGTATGCACAGTATCGGGGTTTTCCTGTAATTTATTACGGGACCAGTTTTCTGGAGTTGCCAGTTTGCATTCCGTTCCGACCGGTTTTCCTTTGTTCTTTCCCGGCCGGACTTTTCCGATGGAGGGGGTAATTTGCAGTTTTGCAAATTACATTTGTGGAGGGGTTTTCTTGCATAAAGAATGATTATGATAGCTATCATTATCTTTTCCACCATGCTTTTGTTTTTATTGTGACATGAAAGGGTATGGTTTGAAAAAGGTGAAGCATGGTGTATGTTTGTATGTGGTCACCCCTTTTGTATCTCCTACAATAACCTCCCTCCTTGATAATGTTTGATTCCTCCACCATTCTCAAATTGATTGGCCGGCCACTTCTTGAGGTGGAGAGAAAAATGAGAGGTTCATTTTTGATGCTTCATTTGTTCATCTCATTTCCTTGCAAAATTGGTAGCTTCATTTCCCTCCAAAGTTCAATCTTCATTCCTCCATCCAAAGGCAACAAACCCCAAAGAGACAAGTAGCCTCTACACTACACTTCCTACAGCAAATCTTGGACGCGTCGATTCGCCAGCTTCGCGCCCGAGTTGCCTCGGCATTGAGGTGGGAGCCCGTAAAAGCTACAGGCGTTGTGGTGCCCTTTCCGACGAGGAGGAGACGGACGGAGATCCCGCGAGGAGATCAGGAGTGGAGATGAAGACCGGAGGACTCGGATCAGTCGGTACATCTCTAACCAATCTTCTAGTTAGCTTAGACTTGTTAATGGTTACGATCCGGGTGTTTAGTGCGCGGTGGTGCCGGTTTGCAAAGTCCGCAAAATCAAAGTTTATCACCGCTTCCGCATTCCGGCGTCGGATTGACGGCCGGGGCGCCGCCGTGCACTTACACTATCCACACGACAGGGAACGTTGGGTCTCATTTACGGCTCAAATGAAACCCGAGACTCCAAAATTATCTACCATTCTGTGTTGCTTGTTGAGAATCTGTGATGCTACTTATATCATACCTGGGACGAATGTTATATATATTTATATATATACTAGTAGATGTTGTAACAACCCTAAACTTTCTGTACATTTTTTTTTAAAAATACAGAAAGGGATACTTTTGCCTGAGCACAAGTTATAAGTTGTTTTGCTTTTTAATAGCAAGAAGGAGCTTGTAGCTTATTGGTAAGACCGTGCTCTGCTGAACAGTTCAAATCCCATCATCCACATTATTTTTTAATATTGTTTTGTTTTAAATTTTTAGAACCCCAAGAGTCTACACGTGCTAAACCCATAAAACCAAAAGTCACATATAAAACAAACTGGTCCAGGGGTAGAGGAATCGACGAGGGACACGTATCAGCCGACCCTGGCCTGACTCGGCCTAACTAGGCCGGCGGACCGGCCGACTCGACCGTCGCCGCCGGCCGATTCAGCTTGGATCGCCAAGGTGTCTTCATGAAAGTTCTGCCTTTTGGCCTCCCCATTACCTCTGTATACTTTAAAATACCTGCACACTAACAGAACTCTTTAAAACTCAATTAAACCATTTTTTTAATACAAAATTAATACATTTTCTTTCACACCCTTTAACCTACCCTAACCCTAGTTTTACCCTATAAATACCACCCCTAAACAAACCCCTCTCACTCACAAATTCTGTCCAAACTCTCAAGAAAACTCACTAGAATTTTTGTGTACAGGTGGAATTAGCGAAGGGCAAAGCTCCGGCGAACTTCCGACGATGACCCTAGGAGCTCTCGGCAACGAAACGGCGCACCGGCACCTCCTACGACTTCCTCTCCCTTTTCTCTTGACTCTAAACTCGTAAGTCCCTCCTCCCCCTTCTCTATTTTATTCTAAAAATTTGTAAAACTAAAACCCGACGGAAGCGGAGTTAATCCGACTTCCGATTCAGTTTTCTTTGTAAAGTTCAATTTTCCTTAACACAACCATACAAAACTCTTACATCTTGACTATTAATCATTAAAAAAACATATGGAACAAATTCCATTTCAAAAGAATGTATATTTCAATTTTTATCGTACTTTTTCATGTAGTTTAGTTTCGACTTTAAAACATCATTAATCTTGCTATATCTTTAAATATATCACGAGGTAATGACCTACCTCTTCACAACACTCATATGCAACATAGCACGATACCCTTTTGGGAAATATAGATTCGGGAAATACCGTTTTACATAAAATCACCTTTAACTTATAAAAACCATTTTTACAAGATTATGTATTTTAAACAAGTCTTTGCAAAGCGCCGCTACAACCCATTTGGGGAACCCGTTCGGGATGGTGCGGATTATCGCACATCCTCGGGCTTAGTAGTGTGAGATGCAGACCTCCGCAAGGAGCATTCGGTCTCAAGAGATTTAAAAATACAAATATCTTAAGAAAATGAGATTTCTAGAAAATAATAAATTAAAATTATATTATATAATATATATATATATATATATATATGTATGTATGTATGTATGTATGTATGTATGTATGTTTGTATCATCAAAATATCTATTTTTGATATAATACAAACATTCCAACTTTTCTAAATAAAAAGAATCATTTTATATGAAAATACCATGCAATTCCATACAAGTTCAATATTATAATTAAATACCATATATTATGAAAAATAGGTTTTATTCACTAAAAATGTCATATATATAAAATCTACATCTATGAAAACTCTAAAGACGATAATTAATTACTTGAGGTGTATTTTGAAAATTATACAAAAGTATTTTACATAAAACCCCTCAAGTTCTATAAATTACCCTGAGGACCCTAGTAAACATAGGTTTAGGAGGGACCAATCTCTTGAGCCTCGGGTAGCCGGAGAAGTGGGTGCTTTCCTATTTAAGGTAGACAACTTAATAAACGGTGTTATCAACACGGTAATCGTCTTTGAAAAATACACAAATCCTACCGCCCATGTGCAGCGGTTACCGATAATATCAAAACCAAATTCAGGATTCAATTTCTTTTCTAATTGTCTGACTCAGATTGAGTCTCATTAAATAATCTGATTTGAATATGATTCAAGTACAATCTACAACATAACAATTCAATACAAATCCATGAATCCATATATTCACTCTATTCAATCTGTATTGACTGAACCGAACCATGGATATACATCCATTTACATGATTCTCCAGTTACATTCGTGATTCTCCAGTTACATCCATTTACTGATATCATGGTTTCAGCAAGTCATCCAATTATACAATCTATATTACAAGACAATACAAATTGCAATACAACATAAATAATACAATCAAGACATCGCGGGGTTTAAGGAGTAGATTGGTACGGAAGATGTTAGAAGTGGCACGAGACTGCAAGATTTAAGACACCTAACCTGAATACAATTGCCGTTGTTTCGGGTTGTATAACGGAGCCTTGTACTTCCATTTGCCTTTAGTCTCTGGCATATAGAGACTCCTCTCGTATACACTGGCATCCTTCTGTACCAACCTACAAACAACAGCGTTAACACTAAATACAACTTTAAAAGCTACACTCTCTCTCTTACTCTCTGTTTATTCTACTTCTCCTTTATCTTTGGGACTTACCGAGCGATTGTTCGCTGACGACATTCCTTCTCTTTCTTCTTTGGAATGTTGTCAGGTGATTTGGAACTTCTGGAGAACAAGCCTAGCACTGAAGATTTGGACCATTTTACTGAAGATCCCGAGCTGTAGTTTCACTTGTACATTTCCTTTATATTATGTATTTCCATTTCTGTTATGCCATTGTTTAGGCATCGCTTTATTCCAAGTATTTACTTTCCATGTATTGTACAGAAAAAATGTTAATAAATAAAGTTGTTGTTTCATTACTTTTGTCTTTTGTGTATATATTTCTTTTATATTGCTTAGATACGCTTAGCGTATTTACTTCTGAGTAAATACGTAGCGGCCTCGTCCCGTCCCCTTCACCATACACCGGGAAGCGGGGCATGACAGGTTTTGTTGGTGGCCCATGTAGTTCAGAGTTGTATGGAACCCTACCATGCAGTTCAGCTCTGCATGAACAACCAAAGCAATATAACACAAGAACCAGCAACTAAAATATTCTTTACAATTCATATTCCTTGAATCTTATCATTTATTTTGAACCTGTCCTAACCTAAATTTTTCTTTCAAGGTTATGGATTCCCCAAACAACACCGGCACTAATGTCAACAACATACCTCCACCACTACCACTCACACCTGCCGTCCCTGCTCCGATCAACGAGCAAACGGTTCTATTTGAGGCAATCTGTAACCTCCTAGAAGGACAGCAGCAGCAGACTGCTATTCTAATGAACCGTCCTGAGGCGAAAGCACCCGGAGTGAAGCAATTCCGGGCACTGCACCCCAAGAACTTCTCAGGAAAAGAGAGCCCTCTAGAAGCTGAGGAATGGGCTCAGAGGATCGAAGATGATCTGGCAGCGGCACAAGTGCCAGAAATAGCTTAGGTCCGAGTTACAAAGCTGCAGCTCACGGACAATGCACGAGTTTGGTGGAAGGCGGAAGAAAGCCGTCTTGACCAACCCATCGAATGGAGGACTTTCCGCGACATGTTCGACGCAAATTACTTCCCTGAGACTGCCAGGTTCGATATGGAATAACAATTCATCCATCTGCAATAAGGTTCAATGTGGACCAAATCAGTAGATGAGTATGACGCTGAGTTCACCATGCTTAGTCAGTAAAAAATGTCTCAATAAATTCGACTTTCAAAATATCACATACTACACAGCTAACACAAGACCATAACAGGTTTGCGTCCCATCTCATACCGACTACTGAGATCAGAGCTAGAAGATTTCATCAAGGGTTGGACCCGGAAATCCAAGCTGCATGAGCTACAGGGGATTTCCCAACCCATGATTTGGCTTTGAATGCTGCACGAAGATACGGGGCAGTGGTAAAGAAGAAGGGCAGACCTCAATCTGCCGGAGTGAATGTCACGACCCGCAGGGTACGGAACGTGACTGGCACTTAAGTTACGAAACGTCTCAAGGCGTCCGTAACATAAGTAAGCCAAAGCCCAGAAATCAAAACCAAATAAGCAGAAGAGTGAAGGAAAACCAATCTATTGAAAGCGAGTTTAACAAATGAGTCATATCAAGCCTTTTTAAAAATAATATCAATTTTTCCGAAAATTTCGGCAGAGTCTCCTTTGTAAATACTGGCTCCCAAAATGGGTACAACAAGAATATATATAAATACAACAAAAAGGGCATCCCCAAGCGGGAGCTAGATCTTCGCCATAAGGCGGTCACAAATCCCACGCAATATAAATCAGCAATATGCAAAATAAGCATAAAAAGGCATAAGTAAGAAGCAACATGTCAGCTCAAGTGAGCTCGACCCCAAAATACAGCATAAAAAGCCCACAAATCTCACAGTTTAGTCTCGAGGTCAATATACAACAATACTGGTAGATACAGTAGATGGAGTACTCTAGATACAAATAATATACAAGGTGGTACAAAATAATAATACAACCCACCTACGAGCAAAAGCCTCGAGTCCAGGCAAAAAAGGCAAAAGAAGCAAGTGCGCCCGCCGCTACTGTACTGACGGAGCGGACCTGCAAAAGGCTGTGGCACAATGGGGGTGAGTTGCCAACTCCTGAGTAATAAATAACATCTATATAGGCTATCGTAAGTATGCACACAAGTATCCTAGCATCTATAATACAGGTATGGCAGGATATACTAGCAGGTATGTATGCAACATGAATATACTAGCAGGTATGTATGCAATATGAATCACCTCGTGATCTGCATGTGTAAGTATAAGAAATCATATTTTTCCTTTAGGAATCTCTTTTGAAATATCAGCACAATACCAATAGAATCAACAAGAATCTGTGTCCAGTAACGACACCTCAAAATTGTCTCAAATCTTATATATCCATATCGTAGTATCACTGGCCTCAGCCGTCCGGCTGACCCATCTCAAATATCAATATCTCATCATCTCGCGGTCATGGTCGGTATCCTCTGGATATCCGCCGTGCCAAAACAGTCACCGGTAGGTAATCCATCCCCTGCCAGGCCCAACGTCAACAACACGACCTTCTCGCCCCGGGGTACCTTACCGGGCCCACCATGTACCCGAGACGGTTCATCCAACTCCTTGAAACGGGTCTAAAAAACCACAGCAAAACTCATGGTGGACGACACTTACATCACTAGAAAACCACAATTTGCATATTTTAAAAAAGTAGTAAGTTTTAGAAATTCTGCGGCTTTCCCCCGAAATCCAGAAATATCATAAATCTCAAGAAATCCTCATAAGTGCTTATGTCAATGATAATGATTGCATATGGTATCAATGATCAAGTTGCGATGTATGATTAATAGACTAGGCATGAACATATGATATGATGAGGTACATGCACATGAATAGCAATCCTACGATTTCATTTTAAGGATTTAAAGGCAATAGCACAGGTTTAAGCATCAATTATAGTAAAAAGGTTTCAGATTTTAGGTTATCTAGTGTGGTGACATGGCAATTACCAGGGCGTGTGTGTACGCATGAATAGTGCTCGTGCTGCATATAAAAAAAAACCCTGGCAATAGTGCAGGTGTTCTATAGAATGGATTCGCATATGTATGACAATATAAAGTATGGATGTAGCAAGATGTTACGCAAGCATTTACTCCTAATTACTGATATCACTAGAAATCTTTAAACTACTTAAACTATCGGGCGACTTGCGCCATCCAAACGATAGTCCCCCGTAGATGTTACATCTACTCACCGGAATCCCCAGCTAGCTATGTCCAATCACCGCCTTTCCTTTTCGTGCCGTGTCCGAAGTCTCCGCGACCGAACCTGGAATTTGCACCAATACAAAACATAAGGTTACATATCATGGAACGACGCAAATCCAAAACGAAAATATCCATGTTCACAAGCTAGGCACAACGTGCACAAGGTGCGCGGAACACACACGAAAATCGCAAAAATAACTAGAATCGTCGATTTGGTCGCCCGGCAAAGCTAAAACCCGATCACTCAAAAATCCGCACTCACACATCCTAAATGTCATAGGATATGCTAAAAATATCATCAAGATATCGCAAATACATCACCACAATAATTTAATAAAAACTAGTAAGCACAAAAGACTTCCAAATTCGTGCAACTTCGCGGATTTGCGACAAAAAGACTCCAATCTAGCATAATCACCCAAGTCACACCATTAAATAGCCACTACACTAAATTTCAACACATTAACCATACTTCAAAACCTAATTTCCATAAGTAAACCCTTTCTTGATTTTTCTAAATAGCAATAGCAATCCAAATTTCACACTAGATTAACTTAGATTAGCATAATTTGAAACCACTTAAGCAAAGTAACTCCATTAATTAGGTTAGTGTAAAACACTAGAAAGCAAAATAACTTAATTAACCTATTAATGGTTTCTAAAACCCTAGTTAAAATTCAAACCATGAACTAAAAAAATACTAGATTAGAAATTAGCTATAATTTTAACACTAAAACAATTTTCAAGTTCTAATTAGCACACTTTAAACTACAAATTAGCCAAAGATTGAAATTATACCTCATAAGCCCAAACCCTATGTTGCTATAGCCTCCCAAGATGCCATATTTCTCCAAGATTTAAACCAATTTGGGCTTGAGAAGAGATAGAATAAGGTTTTGTGTTGAATTTGTGAAGAAAATTAGGGATTTCGGTGGATTTTTGGATGAAATTGAAGCAAAATGAGATGGAGAATTTGGGGAAAAAGAAAAGGGGGGCTGCTGCTGGTTGCTCTCGGCCAAGTGGGAAGGGAGTGGGGGAGAATGGTGTGGGATTGTGGAATTTTCTCCAAGTCAAAGCCCATTCCATTCACAAGTACACCATACTCTAATTAATATATTTTATTCCTTTTCATACCAATTCTTTCACATGAGTCAAAGAAAATTTTGAGGGGATTTCCAGCAGTGAGGCTTGGCCAAGATGGAGGGGTGAGGATGTGAGTGATTGCACAAAAAAAATTCTATGCAAAAAGACCCCCCATAAGTCCAAAATTGCAAGTTTTAGTTCAAAATAATTATTTTTTTGTTTCACATAATAAAAACCCATTAAAATTTGAAATAAAATACTAAAAATTTATATTACAACTAGATTTTAATTAACATGATTTTAAAGATTAAAATTAGCACAAAGAAATTTGTATTTATCGCTAATTTAATGTATTTTTACCGGCTTAAAATAATATTAAAAAAATTGAAAAATTAGGGAAAAATTTTAAATGACCAGAAATTTATAAGTAACTCATTAGCTACTAAAAAATAGCAATTACCTATCCAAATTAGGTATAATTAGGCCTAAACTGCAAAATAACGAAAAAGACGATTTACGGAAAAATACCAAATTTTCACCGATTTTCGGGAAAACACCAAAACGACTTTTCAAGGCGCTACAATCTTCTCCCCTTAAAGAAATTAGGTCCCCGAATTTAAAAATATTGCTATGCGTACTTTCAAAGAGATGGGGATATTTCTTCTTCATCTCGCCCTCGGTCTCCCAGGTGACCTCCTCGCTGCTCGGGCCACGCCAAAGGAGCTTGACGGTTGGTATAACTTTCGATCTCAACTTCTTCACCTGCCGATCCAGGATGACCACCGGCTGCTCTGCAAAAGAAAGGTCGCGCTCTAGCTGGACTGTCGGGTGCTGAATCGTATGCGAAGGGTCGTGAAGGTACTTGCGGAGTATCGAAACATGGAAGATAGGGTGAACATCGGGAAAGCTGGGTGGAAGAGCCAAACGATACGCAACTGCGCCGACACGCTCGAGGATCTCGAAGGGACCCACAAATCTGGGACTAAGCTTTCCTTTTCGCCCAAATCGCATCACGCCCTTCATCGGAGAGACCCTCAGAAAAACATGATCGCCAACTGCGAACTCTAGCCTGCGATGGCGCCTGTCTGCATATAATTTCTGCCTGCTCTGAGCAGCTCTCATCCGGTCCCGAATCAACTGTATCTTCGCGGTCGTCTCCTCAACAAGCTGCGGCCCCAAAATACTGCTCTCGCTGAGCTCTGTCCAACAGACGGGCGATCTGCATCTCCTCCCATACAATGCCTCGAAAGGTGCCATCTGAATAGTATCCTGGAAGCTGTTGTTGTAGGAGAACTCCACTAAGGGTAAATGATGATCCCAGCTACATCCAAAGTCTAAAACGCACGCTCGGAGCATGTTCTCAAGAGTCTGAATGGTCCGCTCTGACTGGCCGTCGGTCTGCGGATGAAATGCTGTGCTGAAACTCAAATGGGTTCCCAATGCCTCCTGAAGTCGCCGCCATAGTCGGCTGGTAAACTGGGTGCCTTGGTCGGACACGATACACGTTGGGACTCCATGCAGTCGTACAATCTCGTCGATGTATATCTGGGCATACTGAGCAAAACCGAAAGTCGTCTTCACTGGCAGGAAGTGAGCCGCTTTCGTCAATCGATCCACGATCACCCAAATGGAGTCATACCCTCGACCGGTCCTGGGTAGACCTATAATGAAGTCTATAGAAATCTTCTCCCATTTCCACTCCGGAATGGGCAAGGGCTGCAACTCTCCCGCTGGCCTCTGGTGCTCGGCCTTGACTTGCTGACAAGTCAGGCATCTCGACACAAAATCAGTGACATCCCACTTCATTCCGTCCCACCAGTAAACATCTCGCAAATCGTGGTACATCTTGGTGGAACTCGGATGAACGCTGTATGTCGATCTATGCGCCTCCTCAAGAATCTCACGCCGCAGTCCCTCAAAATCTGGTACGCACAGTCGAGTCCCAAATCGCAGTACTCCCTGATCATCGATAACGAACTCGGAATCTCTGCCCTGCCTAATTGTTAGTTATATGTATGCCCTAGAGGCCATTACTATACATAGGATGTATATTGTAGTGGATGCTTGGACATATATAGGGAGGACTTTCTTGCTCAACATGATAGTATGCTATCTGGTTGCTCTTTACCTTAACGTGTACACTGATTGTCTCTCTGTTACATGTTGGTAAAGCCCTTAGGATGTGTACTTGACTACCTGGACTATGATGCGGATCATACTAGTGGGGACATGGTAGTCCATAAGTACATCCTTCAAGGTCCCTAGTCGTGGGTGTATCGAGACGGGGCATCGATATACCAGAGTAGACTAGCGTATACCTTCTCGACCCATACAGATGGGCGATGGATGATCCCATATCCATTGGTGTTTGACATCAGAGATGATATATGGGTGCTCAGTGGAGACTGGGTACACTGGACGGACTCGCCGAGAACTCCCAGATGGTATTATACCTTACGTCAGATGGCAGTTCTCTGGTGACACTGGTACAGAGTAGTCTGTTGACCCGAGATCGTCATAGAGTCTTGTGTGGTTCCCACTGTGCTTTGATTTCCATCTTACCACGTCCAAGAGGGCGTGCAAAACGGTGGTTTTTGGGTACAGTCCCGAGTCACATGGAGGCAATGAGCGATAGGAGGGGATTCGTCTCTCCCGGTATAGGGAGTTGATGTTGCGCTGTGTTCGATTGGCTATAACCGGAAATCCCTGGCCAAGGTTGCTGAGATTTACTGGTAAGTGTTACCAGTAGTTTCTCGAATTGTTATAGACCTCATATCGACACGACTTATCGAGCTATTGGGGTCTGACGTTTACCACCCCTAGGCGAGATATGCGACATATCAGACGATCAGACCGGACTGTACGGTAAGTGTTACTGGTTGGATTCG
Organism: Agapanthus africanus; assembly: GCA_030015575.1. NCBI lineage: Eukaryota > Viridiplantae > Streptophyta > Magnoliopsida > Asparagales > Amaryllidaceae > Agapanthus > Agapanthus africanus. Next base: position 257,529,827 of record CM057341.1, read on the forward strand.
CAGGAGTGTGAGCAGGCTTGCTCGTCGATCTTCTGATCGCTCAATACCCGGGTGGCCGTTACGTTTAGCAGACCGCTTGCGGCTTGTGGGTGTTTGATATGATCATCACCTGCTGCCGGCGTATTGACGAGTCTTTAGAGTCCTACACAGAGGTTTCCTGGCTCAAGCGAAACGAAATAGGAGCGCATATGAGATATGTGCGGGACCGAGAATAATGCGAGTATGTGATACCGTATTCCATTCTCGCGATAAATGTATCGATTGGTTGTATGCGATATAACCTAGTTATCGATTCAAGCATTGATTCGATAAACCGATACATAGGATACTAGTCGGTTATATGCGATATGACCGGATCGTTAAATCAAGTGTTGATTTAATGATTTAATGTATAATTATATATTTGATATATTACTTTGCATTAACTAGTATTGGTTCACTTTAAATGGATTTTCTCACTTGGTTGTGCACATTGTATATGTGATATACTTTTGTGCACTTGATTGTATCATGTTTGATGATACATGTATGCTAGGGTATGTGTAAAGAGTTAAACCTATGGTTAGGGTTTTCTTTTATTTATTTCATTTATTTTATTTTGGAAAAGAAAAAGGGAAAATGGTTGCTAGTTTTGTTTTATCTTTGAAGCTTCATGAAGCTTTGACTAAAGTGACCATTTTGTCTCATGCTTAACCCTAACCATTCACTTGAACCTTAGTTAGTTCTCTACACTTGACCATGGTTCATGATTATGATAAGAATGATTTTATTATTCTTATTATAATACTTATCATAACATTTTATTCTTCTTCTTCATCTTCAACATGAAAAAACCTTGGACCATCAATGGTGATTGATGAAAAAGAGTGAGAAATCCAATTCTAAAGTCTACCCACTTCCTATTTCTTCATCCTATACCTCTTGCCAAGTAGTATAGGGTGTTTCCTTCACAAGTTTTCTTGACTTGGTGAAGTTGGAGCTTGATCTAGCGATGCCTCGACGTAGATCATCTTCGGCATCGTTGTCGATGACCTAGCCCGCTTTTTCTCCGATGAAGCCGACGCTAGAGCCCAAGATCCGATTTGTACAGCGAGGAGACTTCATCGCGGAGCCATGGAGGTGGAGAACCGGATCTACAAAGGTTGTATTTCCGTTTACCATTTAGTTAAGTTGTTAACTAGTTTCTTTTTCGCCTAAACTTCTAGCCAACGATCCGTATTAGGGTTTCTCGGCACTTGTAATTTTTGAAATTGGCATGGTTGATGCCTTGTGAGACCTCTTGAGAGTGCCTAGGAACCCTACAGTGGTATCAGAGCCTAGCTAGAGCCTTAGGCGATGAGTAGACGAAGTTAGAAACCCGATCGAACCCGAAACCCTAATCCCATTTGGCTCTCTGTACATTTTTTAAAAACTGGGTTTTTTCCACATTAAAAATATGCAGAAAATTCAGCAGGGAATTGTAAGAATTATTGTGAAGCCCGTACCCATGATTCGCCCAAAGAGCGGCGGAACCGCGGCAGAAGCATGGCTTCTGCGGCGGTTCCGCGGCCAACAAGTATCTTCAGGCACTCCTTTTTGCACAGTAACTCTTAAATTTTAATGCTGTATTTTCTGGGAATTTTTAATTTGACTATACAGTTGAGTGTTCTGGGGTTGTATTGGGAATCGAAGATTCGATCGGATTATCAAGCTTTGTCTATGTGTTTTCCGGATAATTTTTGAATATGTTAAAAAGTTCGACCGGATATAAATACCCACCTTTTCCCCTGTCCGAAAAATTCCAAGTGTTGGATTTTTCTGTGGTTTAAGGACGTTCTAAGTAGTGCAAGTAACGCGATGGTCCCTCTAGAAGACAACAAACCTTAACTCGATTATGTGACCGTCTTGAACTGCCCTTTGAACCTTCGGCTTTGGGGCAGTACGACGTGCCACATGTGAGGCGTTGGCTTGACCCTTCTACGGCTGGACCGTTGGTACTGAGGCACGAAGTGAATGTCTTTGAACTTATTTCATGTGTTGAGCTGTATCGGGAAAACTTGGGTGTTCGATTGTTCGATCGAAAAGTTTAACATTTTCTATCTTATCCGGAATGTGATATAATAATTGGAATTCACAAGTAGTTATGAGATAACTGAATGAATGTTATAAATCTAGCAGTTTAGTCTCACTTGATCGGTTGCCACGGAATTTTGATGTGATCAAAAGTCCGTCGCAATCACGTAGTGTACGCGGATACTCGCCGGGTAAACTTAATAGACAGCTACACCCCATAGCCCCGACCAAGTGACTGTAGGAGAACCCCGTCGCCGAAAGTATCCGTTCGGGTGCTCGCGGCAGCGGTGTTCTGCCTTGGTGCACTTCGTCGACGGCGTCGGGGGTGCGGCCGCCTACTAAAGTTTGCGACGAGCATTCGATCAGTATGTCGGGAATCTTGTTGAATTGCCCGACTTGATATTGAAAAGAGTTTTCGATTTTGAGACTAAAATGCGGGGTTTATAATTGTTAGGCATGCGATGTCTAAGTAATTCATTTGATTAGGCATGCGATGTCTATGGAGATTGCGGATTCCAACTGTTGTAATTTTACACTTTCTTTTCTGTGACCGTAAATGTAATATGTGATATCGCCGGTTTCGTTGCTATATGTCAACGACAATTGGGATGCGCATATTTACTTACGTTGATGACATGTGATGTTATGTGTTGCTGGATATGTTATATTGGATCGTCGTGTTTGAATAGCCGGGGTTTTTTTTATGTGAGATGAGTGTTTTTCATTTTCATTCATGTAAAAATTTGTATGTAATATTCTTTTATTGGGGGCACTTCCAGGTTGCGGAAGTTGTCACCCTCTGTATATTATTTACTTTTCCGCACTAGGATAGACCCAAGGAGGGGAGCACAAGTAACCGGGTTCTGGAGTCCAGTGGGAGACCAACTCGAGGAGTCGAGTCCGGGTCTCCTAACTCCAGAATTGGTAGGGTTGCTTGCTGCTCTCGTAGGGGTCTAGGGGTGTGGGTTTGGCTATTCATCACGACCGTGGAATCCATGTTTTATACTGGCTCGTATTGAAAACACGGACGTCCTAGTATATCCAATATTTCATATGATTCTTCTGCTGCGATATCTGTGATGTGATCATGTAATATGTTCTGTGATGGATACTGTATATAGTATATATATGATATATTATATAGACGTTACTTATGTTTTACACCCGCGCTAGCCCTGCCCTGCTCTGCCGTTAGTTACCGAACCCAACGGTGCATGAGGGGACATCGTGGCGAACACGGATGACATAAGTGTACGTCGTATTTATCTGTGATGTTTAGGTATTTTAAATGATGGGACTTCATTAATGTGATTAATGAAAATAAAAGAAACCTAAGATGTTGTAGAATCGAATTTCAAAATAAAACAGGTAGCTACAGTTCTTGCTTTGCACAGCGGTATATGTGATATATCCTGCACCTTATTCGATGAGGAAAGGACCGAGATCCCTTCACCGGGAGTGACTCCTTTAGCAATAACTGGCAGATGCTACACACTCGGTTTGTCTTTTGATAGCTTCTATAGTTTCTGCTTTGCACAGCGATATATATGATATATCCCGCACCTCATTCGACGAGGAAAGGACCGATGATCCCTTCACCGGGAGTGACTCCTTTAGCAAAACTAGAAAAGCTTCAAAAACACTCCATTTTAAAATCATTTGATTCTACAACGATATCAAGTTCATTACGCAATAGGTTTTCAGAAAAACCTGTCGTAGCCCTCCGTCATTTCAGATAAGTACTAGTTAGTATTCGTGCTACGTTTGTTGACTATGTTAAGGCGTAGTGTGCGGTAGCTAATTAGTGCTTATCTGCATAAGCATATGATGCGATTGGATTAGGGTAGTCGTGCGACTTTGTTGACTATGTTAAGGGTCGTGCGGGTGGGTTTAATTCAATCAGGAAATGACGGGTTGAACTTGACTAGCACTTATGATTTGTTGACTATGTTAAGGTCATATAGCTGCTAGGGGCAAAATATTATCGGGAATTTCAAGTGTTGAAATTTGCAATGAGATTGCATACCTTCTATGAGATAGTTGGATCCCGATACCCGCTGCGAGTAAGAGTTACTCCTGGGAGAGTTTTACACATTACAATTAACCGATCAAGTAGGTGTCTAGAAAGGTGTTAACGAGGTTACGACTCTGGGAAAACGAGGTTTACATTAATTAGGTTCGTGCGAAAGCACGGGGGACCTCTCTCAAAGTACCGACACTGGCCTGGCTGAAAGATTGGCGAACTTGTAGTGTGTAATTAATCCCGGCTAGTCTTTCCTTTTAGGGTTTGAAGGAAGATTTGATAAAAAGCAGTGGGAGCCATCCTGATTAGATAAAATAATAACTAATCTATTCTTGCAAGAGCACACGCTGAGTGTTTTCTTCTCTCTCTCTCTCTAGGTAGCGACCATATCACGCCTTAATCAAGATAATAATACGGAATATTGACCGAACCCGCTTGTTATACTGTGCTGGGGAACGTTGGTCCCGCTCCAACTTATAATTGTTATAAGACAGAGCAGGAAATTGGGGAATACCTGAATTCCCGTGCCGCCCAAACGAAGAGAGTGCATGCTGATGCATCATCTTTGGGTGTGTTCATTATACAGAACTGTTTCTCAGTATCCTCTACGTCCTGGGTATTTGATACCGGATCAGGATCCCAGATATGTAATCTGTTACATAGGGCTACAGACAGGTAGAAAACTAAGAATGGGTGATAAGTTTCATGAGACAGAAAACGGGGCAAGTATTGCAGCCAAGTCTGTTGGTCACTGTCACCCTGTATTACCAATATATTGATTCTGAACGAATGTTATTAGATACCAAACCTGATATACAAAATCATATCAGTCTCTTTATAAGTAAAGAAATGATAAAATTTTGTATAATTGGATAATGTTTTGAACATTTCCTATATCAAAAGTTGATCGGTTCAGGCACGTTATCTAAAAGCATTGATGTTCTAAATCAAACTACAGTTCTTAGTATACGGAACACACACAAGAGGAAGAGTTCAGAAATGAACGAATCCTTCTTGAGGTATTGTAGACTAGGTCAGATCAATGCGACCCGACTAGCTAAAGTTACATGTAGATGCATATTTAAATCAGTTTGAATTTACATCTTGTGAAACTTGCCAGTCATGTCACAGAGATAAGATGACCATAGCTCCGTTTATTGGAAACAGAGAAAGAGTTAGTGAACTCTAGGGATTGATACATGCTGATGTATGTAAGGTCCCCTGTCTACACATGCCGGGAGCGGTTCTTTGTACTTCATTACATTTTCTGATAATCTCTCAAGATTCAGACATATGTTCCTGTTGAAACACAAGTCCGAACCTTTTGAGATATTCACAGAATATGATTTAGAAGTAGAGAACCAAAATACGGGTATAAGTATTATGTCCTGTGATGAGATCAGGGAGGAGAATACTTGTGCATGGAATTCCTGGACTATTCTAAAAGAGAATGAGATTCTCTCTCAGCATTATTCCTCCGTATACACCATAGCACGATGGTATATCGGGGCGGAGCAATCACACCCTATATGATAAGGTGTGCTCTATGATGAGTACTACTGAGTTACCTATTGGGAGTTATGCGCTTGAGAAGCTGCATACCTATTTAATAGGGTTCAAATCAAATCAGATGCTTACCACTTCATATGTGATATGGAATGGGAAGAGCCCATGTCTTAAGCTAGTTAAGATTTGGGGTTGTCCGGCCTATGTCAAAAAGCATAATCCGGACAAGCTCGAGGCAAGGCTGTTATGTAGAACTGGAAAGGTTCCAGCTATACAAACTGCAGCTGATGATTTAAAAGAACCAAAGGATTCAATAGTTACCAACGAACCTCAGCCTCTCCGCCGATCTAGTAGGGTTCCTCACCCACCTGAGAGATACTTCGGTTTCTCTATGATAGTGGGAGCGAGGATTGCATCATGAGATGATGACCCAACTAGTTTCGAGCTGGCCATCAGGAGTAGGACTCTGTAAGAATGGCTGGATGCTTAGCGATCTGAGATGGAATCCATGTACACCAACAAAGTATGGACTTTGGTTGCTATATCTGAAGGGTTAAATCCTCATCAGGAGCAAGTATATATTACTTGGTGTAGATGGAAAAGTTGAGACTTTCAAAGCTAGACTTGTTAAAGCTTTTCATCATCGACCAGGCGTGGATAATGATGAAACCTTTTCAAGTGGCTATGCTTAAGTCCATCCAGATCCTACTTGCCACGGCTACATACCATGACTACGATATCTGGCGGTTGGGTGCCATGACTGCTTTTCTAAAATGATGTTTTAGAAGAGAACGTCTATAAGTACACAGCCAGAGGGCTTCGTAGACAGTGGGAGCAGCGGAAACGTGTACAAGATGCTTTATAGGATAAAGCAGGTATCGCGGAGTTGGAACATCTATTTTGATGTGTTAGTCAAAGAGTTTGACATCATCAAAATGGTAGATGAACCTTGTATAAACAAAAAGGTAGTAGGGAGTATAGTGACGATCCTTGTAGAGTACGTGGATGACATGCTCTTGATAGGGAAGGAGTTTTCTATGCTACGCTCGGTCAATCTCCGCTTATCACAATGATTCTCCACATAGGATCAAAATGATACCTCCTAAATCCTGGGTTTTGGATCTATGAGATAGATCTAATTGGATGTTAGGATTCTCACTAGTTGTAGTGAGATGGTATCAATCGATCCTGGGGAGAATCACTGGAAGGGTTCCAGAGTGATAAGAACGACTGAAAGTCAGTCACAGGCATTGTCTTTACCCTCAGTAAGGGGACGGTATGTTGGAAGAGTTGCAAGCTAGATACCGTGGCATACTAGACGATAAAGGCTCGATACATCGCTATTTAAGATGCTACCAAAGAGGCTGTTTGGGTGTATAATGGTTCATGAGATGAACTACGTTCCTACCATTGTGGGACAATGGAGTTGTGGCTTATGCCAAGGAACGCCGGTCCCATCAGTGATCCAGACATATTCTAAGGCAGTATCACCTGATCATGGAGATGGTTGATCTCTAAGGGATCGAGGTTAGGAGGGTAGACTCAGAGGACAACACAGCGAATCCATTCACGAAGGCCTATTCCCAGAGAGAGACTTTTATGGGATGGTTGAGTATGAGATACTGCAACCACTGCTACAGATGGCCCTAGTGCAAGTGGGAGATTGTTAGTTATATGTATGCCCTAGAGGCCATTACTATACATAGGATGTATATTGTAGTGGATGCTTGGACATATATAGGGAGGACTTTCTTGCTCAACATGATAGTATGCTATCTGGTTGCTCTTTACCTTAACGTGTACACTGATTGTCTCTCTGTTACATGTTGGTAAAGCCCTTAGGATGTGTACTTGACTACCTGAACTATGATGCGGATCATACTAGTGGGGACATGGTAGTCCATAAGTACATCCTTCAAGATCCCTAGTCGTGGGTGTATCGAGACGGGGCATCGATATACCAGAGTAGACTAGCGTATACCTTCTCGACCCATACAGATGGGCGATGGATGATCCCATATCCATTGGTGTTTGACATCAGAGATGATATACGGGTGCTCAGTGGAGACTGGGTATACTGGACGGACTCGCCGAGAACTCCCAGATGGTATTATACCTTATGTCAGATGGCAGTTCTCTGGTGACACTGGTACAGAGTAGTCTGTTGACCCGAGATCGTCATAGAGTCTTGTGTGGTTCCCACTGTGCTTTGATTTCCATCTTACCACGTCCAAGAGGGCGTGCAAAACGGTGGTTTTTGGGTACAGTCCCGAGTCACATGGAGGCAATGAGCGATAGGAGGGGATTCGTCTCTCCCGGTATAGGGAGTTGATGTTGCGCTGTGTTCGATTGGCTATAACCGGAAATCCCTGGCCAGGGTTGCTGAGATTTACTGGTAAGTGTTACCAGTAGTTTCTCGAATTGTTATAGACCTCATATCGACACGACTTATCGAGCTATTGGGGTCTGACGTTTACCACCCCTAGGCGAGATATGCGACATATCAGACGATCAGACCGGACTATACGGTAAGTGTTACTGGTTGGATTCGCAGGAGTGTGAGCGGGCTTGCTCGTCGATCTTCTGATCGCTCAATACCCGGGTGGCCGTTACGTTTAGCAGACCGCTTGCGGCTTGTGGGTGTTTGATATGATCATCACCTGCTGCCGGCGTATTGACGAGTCTTTAGAGTCCTACACAGAGGTTTCCTGGCTCAAGCGAAACGAAATAGGAGCGCATATGAGATATGTGCGGGACCGAGAATAATGCGAGTATGTGATACCGTATTCCATTCTCGCGATAAATGTATCGATTGGTTGTATGCGATATAACCTAGTTATCGATTCAAGCATTGATTCGATAAACCGATACATAGGATACTAGTCGGTTATATGCGATATGACCGGATCGTTAAATCAAGTGTTGATTTAATGATTTAATGTATAATTATATATTTGATATATTACTTTGCATTAACTAGTATCGGTTCACTTTAAATGTATTTTCTCACTTGGTTGTGCACATTGTATATGTGATATACTTTTGTGCACTTGATTGTATCATGTTTGATGATATATGTATGCTAGGGTATGTGTAAAGAGTTAAACCTATGGTTAAGTAAATGGTTAGGGTTTTCTTTTATTTATTTCATTTATTTTATTTTGGAAAAGAAAAAGGGAAAATGGTTGCTAGTTTTGTTTTATCTTTGAAGCTTCATGAAGCTTTGACTAAAGTGACCATTTTGTCTCATGCTTAACCCTAACCATTCACTTGAACCTTAGTTAGTTCTCTACACTTGACCATGGTTCATGATTATGATAAGAATGATTTTATTATTCTTATTATAATACTTATCATAACATTTTATTCTTCTTCTTCTTCATCTTCAACATGAAGAAACCTTGGACCATCAATGGTGATTGATGAAAAAGAGTGAGAAATCCAATTCTAAAGTCTACCCACTTCCTATTTCTTCATCCTATACCTCTTGCCAAGTAGTATAGGGTGTTTCCTTCACAAGTTTTCTTGACTTGGTGAAGTTGGAGCTTGATCTAGCGATGCCTCGACGTAGATCATCTTCGGCATCGTTGTCGATGACCTAGCCCGCTTTTTCTCCGATGAAGCCGACGCTAGAGCCCAAGATCCGATTTGTACAGCGAGGAGACTTCATCGCGGAGCCATGGAGGTGGAGAACCGGATCTATAAAGGTTGTATTTCCGTTTACCATTTAGTTAAGTTGTTAACTAGTTTCTTTTTCGCCTAAACTTCTAGCCAACGATCCGTATTAGGGTTTCTCGGCACTTGTAATTTTTGAAATTGGCATGGTTGATGCCTTGTGAGACCTCTTGAGAGTGCCTAGGAACCCTACAGTGGTATCAGAGCCTAGCTAGAGCCTTAGGCGATGAGTAGACGAAGTTAGAAACCCGATCGAACCCGAAACCCTAATCCCATTTGGCTCTCTGTACATTTTTTAAAAACTGGGTTTTTTCCACATTAAAAATATGCAGAAAATTCAGCAGGGAATTGTAAGAATTATTGTGAAGCCCGTACCCATGATTCGCCCAAAGAGCGGCGGAACCGGGGCAGAAGCATGGCTTCTGCGGCGGTTCCGCGGCCAACAAGTATCTTCAGGCACTCCTTTTTGCACAGTAACTCTTAAATTTTAATGCTGTATTTTCTGGGAATTTTTAATTTGACTATACAGTTGAGTGTTCTGGGGTTGTATTGGGAATCGAAGATTCGATCGGATTATCAAGCTTTGTCTATGTGTTTTCCGGATAATTTTTGAATATGTTAAAAAGTTCGACCGGATATAAATACCCACCTTTTCCCCTGTCCGAAAAATTCCAAGTGTTGGATTTTTCTGTGGTTTAAGGACGTTCTAAGTAGTGCAAGTAACGCGATGGTCCCTCTAGAAGACAACAAACCTTAACTCGATTATGTGACCGTCTTGAACTGCCCTTTGAACCTTCGGCTTTAGGGCAGTACGGCGTGCCACATGTGAGGCGTTGGCTTGACCCTTCTACGGCTGGACCGTTGGTACTGAGGCACGAAGTGAATGTCTTTGAACTTATTTCATGTGTTGAGCTGTATCGGGAAAACTTGGGTGTTCGATTGTTCGATCGAAAAGTTTAACATTTTCTATCTTATCCGGAATGTGATACAATAATTGGAATTCACAAGTAGTTATGAGATAACTGAATGAATGTTATAAATCTAGCAGTTTAGTCTCACTTGATCGGTTGCCACGGAATTTTGATGTGATCAAAAGTCCGTCGCAATCACGTAGTGTACGCGGATACTCGCCGGGTAAACTTAATAGACAGCTACACCCCATAGCCCCGACCAAGTGACTGTAGGAGAAACCCGTCGCTGAAAGCATCCGTTCGGGTGCTCGCGGCAGCGGTGTTCCGCCTTGGTGCACTTCGTTCAGCTGGCGGTAGTCGATACACAAACGCAAACTGCCGTCCTTCTTCTTGACAAACAGGACCGGAGCACCCCACGGAGAAACGCTAGGTCGAATAAGCCCTTTATCTAGCAAATCCTGCAACTGATCCTTCAGCTCTCTAAGCTCTGCCGGGGCCATCCGATAAGGCGATATGGAAATAGGCCCCGAGCCGGGAATCAAGTCAATGCAGAACTCAACGTCGCGCTCAGGCGGTAAACCAGGAAGCTCGTCAGGGAAAACATCAGGGAACTCACAAACAATCGGAACCTGGTCCAAAGGAACCTCTGCAGCTCAAGTATTACAAATATACGCTAAGAATCCCTGACATCCCTTCCGCAAGAGCTGACCAGCGCGAAGAGACGAAATCAAGCTGGGAAGGGTGACGTTGCGGTCTCCCTGAATAACAAGGACCGACTCTCCCGGAAAGCTAAATCTGACTGCTTTCTCACGGCAGTCCACCGAAGCATAACAAGTGGCCAGCCAATCTATGCCCAGAAGCACATCAAAGTCCAACAAATCGAGGAGAATCAAATCAACCGACGAATCCCTCTCCCCGATACGAACGGAACACAATCGAAACAAAAAACGAGTGACAAACGACTCGCCTACCGGGGTAATAACAACAAGCGGCTGATCTAACGATGATGACTCACGGCCCAACATCGGTGCAAAGTGTGTAGATATGTACGAATGTGTGGAACCTGGGTCGAATAATACCCGCGCATCGAAAGAACAAACTGGCAAGGTACCTGTCACAACGGCGTTGGATTCCTGTGCATCCTGCGGTGTCAAAGCGAAAACTTGGGCCTGACCCCCACCAATAACTGGCTGTCCTCGGCCTCGGCCTCGGCCTCCTCGTCCTCTCTGAATAGGACCGCCACGTCCATGGCCTCTGGGTGCACCTAATTGACGTGGAGCATCGCTTGGGGTAGGAAGTAGAGCTCTCTGGGGAGGAGGTGGTGATGGTGGTAGGGTCACATGTGGAACTGTCGCTGCTCCCTGTCGTCTCACCGGACAGTCTATGATACGGTGGTGCGGACTCCCGCACCCAAAACATCCTGGCGACGGCTGCTGTCCCTGTGGATATGAACCATATAACTGACCCCGTCCAATTCCTCTGCCAGGCCCATCTCTCGGAAAGAATTTGGCGCGCTGCCTCTGCGACGGCACATCGGTGCGAATCCTCTTCGGCCCAGAAACGGCCGAAGTCTGTGATATGCGTGCCTCCATCCGTAATGCCGTATCCATAGCAGCTGAATAAGTGTCGAAGTGCTGGGCGCCAATAGCAAGAAATAGCTGGGTGTCAAGTCCCTGCACAAACCTCTTCACCATCTTTTCTTCAGGTACCACCAGATACGGAGCATATCTGGACAACTGCGTAAACTGGACATCGTACTCAGACACCGTCATCCCTGGAGTCTTGATCAAGGCCTCAAAACTACGAGCTCTGGCGTCACGAATGCTCTCTGGGAGGAAATGAGCTAGAAAGACTGCTGTAAACTCGGCCTAAGTCATAGGTGGTAGACCTGCAGCTCGACCTCTCAAGACTGACTCACACCATGTCTGCGCAAGACCTTCTAGACGGAAACTCGCAAGCTCCACCCATCGATCGTCAGAACATCTGAGCGAACGGCAGATCCTGACTAAACTGTCAAGGAATGTCTGCGGATCCTCTGCTGCATCGGTGCCCGTAAAGACTGGAGGTCTCAGCCTCATGAAATCCTGTAGCGATACTGGGATAACCACGGTAGTAGTAACAGCAACTGTCTGGGCAGCAGGTACCATGGTAGTCTGTGATGTGGTAGGTACATCCTCCGATCTCGGTGCACGACTGGCCGCTACTAAGGATCCCACCATCTGTCGTAGCTCTTGCATACCTCCCATCATCTGTCGTAGCTCCTCCATACCAGACTCAAGCCTATCCATGCGGCCTGGGGAAGGCGGATCAGTCTGTCCCTGAGGCGTAGGTATACCACCCTGCTCGGTCCTCGTCTCGGACGAGCCTGCTCGGATCTCGTCTCGGGCGGCAGCCCTCTGCGCTCTTGTAGCCTTCGACGGCATAGTGGCTGGTACAGGAAACAGGATGATAAGAACAGTGCAATAGAATCATAAGATACACGGAATTGAAGAAGGAATTTCAAGCAAGTATATCCTAAAGTCACCTAGGCGGAGTACTGTATCGTAAGTATGCCGCGGACATACGCACGCTACGTTACCCTGCTTAAGTCACTTACTCCATCTACCAAGGGTCATCCTACACTCAAAAAGGTAAAACCTATCGCTCTGATACCAACTTTGTCATGACCCGCAGGGTACGGAACGTGACTGGCACTTAAGTTACGAAACGTCTCAAGGCGTCCGTAACATAAGTAAGCCATAGCCCAGAAATCAAAACCAAATAAGCAGAAGAGTGAAGGAAAACCAATATATTGAAAGCGAGTTTAATAAATGAATCATATCAAGCCTTTTTAAAAACAATATCAATTTTTCCGAAAATTTCGGCAGAGTCTCCTTTGTAAATACTGGCCCCCAAAATGGGTACAACAAGAATATATATAAATACAACAAAAAGGGCATCCCCAAGCGGGAGCTAGCTCTTCGCCACAAGGCGGTCACAAATCCCACGCAATATAAATCAGCAATATGCAAAATAAGCATAAAAAGGCATAAGTAAGAAGCAACATGTCGGCTCAAGTGAGCTCGACCCCAAAATACAGCATAAAAAGCCCACAAGTCTCACAGTCTAGTCTCTAGGTCAATATACAACAATACTGGTAGATACAGTAGATGGAGTACTCTAGATACAAATAATATACAAGATGGTACAAAATAATTATACAACCCACCTACGAGCAAAAGCCTCGAGTCCAGGCAAAAGAGGCAAAAGAAGCAAGTGCGCCCGCCGCTACTGTACTGACGGAGCGGACCTGCAAAAGGCTGTGGCACAACGGGGGTGAGTTGCCAACTCGTGAGTAATAAATAACATCTATATAGGCTATCGCAAGTATGCACATAAGCATCCTAGTATCTATAATACAGGTATGGCAGGATATACTAGCAGGTATGTATGCAACATGAATATACTAGCAGGTATGTATGCAATATGAATCACCTCGTGATCTGCATGTGTAAGTATAAGAAATCATATTTTTCCTTTAGGAATCTCTTTTGAAATATCAGCACAATACCAATAGAATCAACAAGAATCCGTGTCCAGCAATGACACCTCAAAACTGTCTCAAATCTCATATATCGATATCGTAGTATCTCTGGCCTCAGCCGTCCGGCTTACCCATCTCAAATATCAATATCTCATCATCTCGCGGCCATGGTTGGTATCTTCTGGATATTCGCCGTGCCAAAACAGTCACCGGTAGGTAATCCATCCCCTGCCAGGCTCAACGTCAACAACACGACCTTTTCGCCCCGGGGTACCTTACCGGGCCCACCATGTACCCGAGACGGTTCATCCAACTCCTCGAAACGGGTCTCAAAAACCACAGCAAAACTCATGGTGGACGACACTTACATCACTAGAAAACCGCAATTTGCATATTTTAAAAAAGTAGTAAGTTTTAGAAATTCTGCGGCTTTCCCCCGAAATCCAGAAATATCATAAATCTCAAGAAATCCTCATAAGTGCATATGTCAATGATAATAAATGCATATGGTATGAATGATCAAGTTGCGATGTATGATTAATAGACTTGGCATGAACATATGATATGATGAGGTACATGCACATGAATAGCAATCCTACGATTTCATTTTAACGATTTAAAGGCAATAGCACAGGTTTAAGCATCAATTATAGTAAAAAGGTTTCAGATTTTAGGTTATCTAGTATGGTGACATGGCAATTATCAGGGCGTGTGTGTACGCATGAATAGTGCGCGTGCTGCATATAAAAAAAAATCTGGCAATAGTGCAGGTGTTCTATAGAATGGATTCGCATATGTATGACAATATAAAGTATGGATGTAGCAAGATGTTACGCAAGCATTTACTCCTAATTACTGATATCACTAGAAATATTTAAACTACTTAAACTATCGGGCGACTTGCGCCATCCGAACGATAGTCCCCCGTAGATGTTACATCTACTCACCGGAATCCCCAGGTAGCTATGTCCAATCACCGCCTTTCCTTTTCGTGCCGCGTCCGAAGTCCCCGCGACCGAACCTGGAATTTGCACCAATACAAAATATAAGGTTACATATCATGGAACGACGCAAATCCCAAACGAAAATATCCATGATCACAAGCTAGGCACAACGTGCACAAGGTGCGCGGAACACACACGAAAATCGCAAAACTAACAAGAATCGTCGATTTGGTCGCCCGGCAAAGCTAAAACCCGATCACTCAAAAATCCGAACTCACACATCCTAAATGTCATAGGATATGCTAAAAATATCATCAAGATATCGCAAATACATCACCACAATAATTTAATAAAAACTAGTAAGCACAAAAGACTTCCAAATTCGTGCAACTTCGCGGATTTGCGACAAAAAGACTCCAATCTAGCATAATCACCCAAGTCACACCATTAGATAGCCACTACACTAAATTTCAACGCATTAACCATGCTTCAAAACCTAATGTTTACCCCAATCAGAGCAAAGTTCTGTTCAAATTCCAAGATAGAAAAATAAGCAATGCTTCTGTTCTTTCTTTAATCAGAGCAAAGCTCTAAAAAAAAAAAAAAAAAAAAAAAAAATTGCCGTGCGCTGCGCGACACGTGTCAGCGCAGCGCAACTGTGCGCTGCGCAGCGCAAAAAAAAAAATAAATAAAATAAATAAATAAAAATTGCGCGCCCAGCGCATTTACGCGCTGCGCGACACGTGTCAGCGCAGCGCAACTGTGCGCTGCGCAGCAAAAAAATAAAAAATAAAAAATTGCTCGCGCAGCGCAACTGTGCGCTGCGCAGCGCAAAATAAAGAAAAAAAAAAAAAAAATTGCGCGCGCAGCGCAGTTGCGCGCTGCGCGACACGTGTCAGCGCAGCGCAACTGTGCACTGCGCAGCGCACTAAAAATAAAAAAATAAAAAAAAAAAAAACTGCGCGACACGTGTCAGCACAGCGTGACACGTGTCACGCGCTGGGGCACTGCGCCAAACAGAATTAAAAGATTTAAGAAATCTTTTCTGTTCTTATTAAAACAAGAAGATTTTCTTCTGCAAAGCAGAAGCCCTTGGATCAAAGATCCAACGGTGGGGAAAATTCCCAAAATCACTCAGAGAAAGATTTCTTTAACAAATTTAACTAATTTATGGGCACTATAAAAAGGACCCCAGACCTCAATTAAAGAGGATCAACATCTTGCTAAAAAAAAAGAGAGAAGATAACTCTTGAGAACTCTTGAAGAATAAAAAAAAGGTAAAAACCTTTAAAAGAAGAGAAATTTCTCTTATGAACAGATCATAGATCTAAAAAACAAGATAAATGATCTTTAATAAAAATAAATAAAATAAAATAGTGCTTTGCACTTTTATGAACCTTTGGTTCTCTGAGATAAGAAAAACAAGAAAAAACTTGTTTTTTCTTAGAAATAAATCAAATAGTGCCTTGCACTTGTTTTATGAACCATCGGTTCTTGAACCTAAAAGGTTCTTAAATTAATAGTGCTTTGCACTTCTTATGAGGCACTGGTTCTCTAAAACAAGAAAAACAGAAATAAAAAAAAAAGATAGTGCTTTGCACTTTTATGAACCTTTGGTTCTTGAAATAAAAAGAAAAAACTTGTTCTTCGTTGATCTAAATTAGATCAAGAAATCAAATAGTGCTTTGCACTTCTTTTATGAACCATTGGTTCTTGAATCTAAAAGATTCTCAAATTAATAGTGCTTTGCACTTATGAATTTGCACTGTTGTGCTTTTTGATTGGCGCAAAGCGCTTAATAAATGCAATGCATTTTCTAAAGGGCCAGGCCCAAACCAAAAAGACCTAGTAGGCCTAATTAAATTGCAAGGCAATAAATGGGCAGAGCCCAAATAAATTGATGCTTTGCATCCTTTATACAAGGGCAGAGCCCAAATAAAATTGATGCCTTGCATCATTCCTAAAAGGGCAGAGCCCAAAACAAATTGATGCTCTGCATCCTTTCTAGGCAAGGCCCAAATAAAAATAAAAAAAATGTAATGCAAAAGCAAATAAAATGTTGAACATTTCAACTGGACTTAGCCCAATTTTGGCCATAAGTCCTTAAATTAAATTGACTGAGCAAAATTGCTCTTCTAAATCAATTTACATCCGGTTCGAGGGTACATCTCCGAACTCCTTTGACATCCGTCGTTGTAATTCCTCAACGATGTCAAAGAGGTGACGGGTCCCAACGACCACACATCGATATGGACTGCGGGGTCCTTAAACTCGTGGACCGAAATGTCCATAAACTAATGTTGGACCGAAACGTCCTTAAACTAATAATGGATCGAAACGTTCATAAACTAATATCGGACCGAAACGTCCCTAAACTAAATTTTGGACCACCACGTCCCTAAACTGGAATATGGACCACCACGTCCCTAAACTGGCACAATAGAGCCCAAATGCTCTTTTGTCGGACCTAAACGGTCCCTTTAAGTTGATCTTAGTCTCAAACTGGACTAACGTATTCTTAACAAACGTTTGAGTCGATCTTAGCCTCAAAAATGGCTAACGTATCCTCCAAACAGACTTTAGTCCCAAATTGGACTATGAATCTCCCAAACTGGAACAATAGGGCCCAAACGCTCTTTTGTCGGATCTAAACGATCACGTTAAGTTGATCTTAGTCTCAAACATGACTAACGTATCCTTAACGAACGTTTAAGTTGATCTTAGCCGCAACGCGACTAACGTATCCTTAAACTAAAAACACCAAACCCAAATCTAAGTAAATACGGATTTGGACTAATCCACGTCCTACGGGCGACGGCATTACTCAGTCTCCGTATACAATCCACGGGCAACCACAAACAAAACAAACATACACGACACGAAGTGAAATTCTGGAGAAGGAGAAAGTTGTTACCGCGATGCGGTAGCGTAATTAACTGCAGGGGCTTGCGCCTGCAGGGAAGAGTGTCCCCAGAATCAAAAACCCCTCACCCTGAGGGGGAATCTGACGAAATCTGCTACATCGGCCGCATCCGTCTAAACCTCCGATACACGGTGCCATAAATCAACTTGGCATCTTCGGAGAGGTAGACGGATAAAACCAAATAGCATCTGCCCCGAACCTCAGGCAACGGACGCGAAGTCCGGGCCGCCGTTCGGAGGGGAACAGATTCTGGCACGCCCGGTGGGACTTCTTCCTCTTTCCACTCCACACTTCGTGTGTCGTGTTCGCGAACAAATCGCGGTTTGCTGTGGTTGCTTGTGGATTCAAAGTACTTAGATTTGGTGTCTTTCTCCATGCAGAAAACAGAAAATCAATGGCTTCGAACTGCATCGCCTGCAGCAACAACTCTCGCTCCGTCATTACTGGAGGAGTGACTTATGGACCCCAAGCGGCCTCCCTTTTCAAAATGCCGGTGGAGCAGGTGGCTCAAGCCACCACTGGACTATTTTTTGGGACCATGCTCCCATCAATGAGCTTCAACGCCCCAATGACATTGCAAGAAGCTCCAAAGAAGTCGGTCTTCGATCGACTCACCACTGCCGCGACCCCTCTCAACAGGTCGCCCAACTCCACTGCTTCAGGTTTTAATGGATTAGGCCAGAGCTCCATCGGGCCCATGAAGAAGCCTGCCATACCAGAAGGCGTTATCCGAAGCGGATAGCCATCCCAACTCCCGTTCCTGGCAAAATCACCAAGGTTGCTTCCCATGTTCAGAAGTCCGCTTCTGACAAGTTGGCTGTCCCCGTTCAACGGACGTCGATCTTTAAAAAGCTGGTACCGGTATATTCTGACCAACACAGGGGGCATGAGGAGGTCACCCCTATAGCTGAAACAACTCCATCGGCACGACATGCCCGACGTCGCTACTGGCGCCGAGTGAAGAAGGCTGGGGGCAACTCCCCCTCTGGGATAACTCCGTCAACTCTAATGGTGGAGATCGATACTGCTGTTCCAACCAGGAACAGCTTTGAGTTGCTGAACTCGGTGCGCAGAAACTCTCCTACTGCGGTGCTAAAGCGAACTCATTCATCTGTGAAGAATACTCCAGAGAAGAAGCTAGAGCAGCCCCTTCAACGGCTGTCCTCTAAAATTTACAAAGTCTGGCGACAGGTTCAAGAGTCGGTGATCGATCAAGATTGCCTCCGACGACAGAAAAAGATGAAGGTTCGGCAGGGGAAGGATTACTCTGTCAAACCACAAAAAGCAAAAGCTACTTGGGTGCCCACTACAACGGCTCCCTTAACTCCAATCACTCAAAAAAGGAGGCCGCAGGAAGCCCCTGTGTCTTCGGCAAATCGCAAAGACACCGAACACAAACGCCCCAAGTCTGGGGGCATGGTGGTGCACACTGTTTATATGGCTTCTGGAAAGGAGGAAAGTCGCACTTCTACGGGCCACCGACCGCTCACCCGATCCGTGACGAAAGCCCAGGAGCAACAACAAAAGCTTCAGGAAATGATGACTACAATGGCTGCACTCACTGAGCCAAAAGAAAGCTCTGAAATGTCTTCGGATGAGCGTCAAGAACAAGAAACCGACGCTGACTTTTTACGCAGAGTTCTCGAAAAGAGGGACAAAGAAGCTGCAGAGCAAGCGGCTAACATAAAACAGATGGCGCTCCTCTTCCAAGATATGGTAGGGATGATGTTACAGCCGGACCCTCCTGCTGAAGATCCTCCGATCGTCCTTGAAGACGACAGGAGAGAAACGTCAAATCCTCCGCCGGCTCTATCAACAGCCAAGGAGGAGGCAATCTCCAAAGTCGACCTAGACGAATATATAGCTCAGCAGATCCGGGTTCATCAGGCAAATGAAGCGGCTGGGCAAATTGTTAGAACCGGAAGACCGTATCCGAGCTGGTATGACCAAATCAATTACCCGCCAGGATATACGATCCCTAAATTCCACGTATATAAAGGGACAGGGAATCCGCATCAGCATGTCGCTCAGTTCAGGGCCTTATGCGGCAATACTGGAGGCGATGACAAATTGTTGCTACGTCAATTCGTCGGCAGCTTAGCAGAAACAGCCTTTGAATGGTATTCGGAGTTACCTAACGACTCTGTCAAAACATTTGCAGAGATGGAACTGCTGTTTACACATAGATTCGCAAGTGCTAGTGAACGCACCCCAATTACAGCACTGATAAATGCCAGGATAAGGCCCGGCGAAACGTGGGTCCAATACGCAACACGATGGCGAAACCTATGGTCGAAATGCGAACAACGCATAGAAGAGGCACCTGCGGTAGGCATGTTTGTGGGCACTCTCGATCCGCAGGCGACCATCTCGCAATTCATGATGTTCTTCAGGCCGACCACCTTCCAGGCCTTGATCGACAAATTAGCCCAAATGGACCAGATGGGCCATAGACCGTCTCCTCCAAGACCCGATCCCCGAAATGAGAAAGGAAAAGCGATCATCGTCGCCAACGCTCAGCAACAGTCGAGCAACTCAAAGCCGGTCGCTCGCCAAAACAACGTGCGTCCACGCCCATCCCTCGAAGAGAGGCTAGGACGTCATTACTCGTTTCCTCAGAATAAAACGAGAAGACTGTTTGAGCTGGCAGTGCGTAACAGACTCATCAATCTGCCGAGTCCAAAGCGTCTGTCGCAGCCAGATGATCTTAATAATCCCAATTATTGCCCTTACCACCAAACGGTAAGTCACCCGATTGAGGATTGTTTCGTCTTTAAGGGATGGATCGAGGATCAATACCTGCAAGGCAAATTCACGCTGTCTGAAAGCTGGAAGGTAAACCCCCCACAACCGCACTCTCCAAAGAAGACGGACACGCCGGGGGCAACTTGTTCTTTCGTCGAGGATGAAAACGATGGAGAAAACTTATCGGATGAGTTCGAAGACTACGTAGCGACTTGTCATGTGATTTCTCATTCATTGACAGATAATAAAGAGGCTCCTTGCGCCGAGAAAATGAGGGCGGACCCTGAAACAGAAATTCCGCGGCCGTCAGACAAGTTGATCGATGCCTTCCTAAATGAAATTCGTCTGAAAGCAAAAGCCAATCAAGAGCATGAAATGGCCATATTGGAAAGAACCAAGGTATTCCCGTCAAATCAAAAGCCACACACTGCGGGTAAAAACAAATTCAAGACGAGGAAACGGTTCGCCAAAGCTCTATCAGTAGGAATGAAGCTACCGCCCTCCGAAGAAAATCCTTGCTCTGAGATAGAGATGCACCCTAACTTCTGTTTATATCATCAGAAGATCATACATCCTACCGAAGACTGCGAATCCTTTAACTGTTGGTGGCAAGGGTATGTCGCTCAAAAGCGACACTTCGACAGGACAAAGTGTGAAGCTTGTGGACATCGGAAAAATGCGATAGATGAGCGCAAAAGAGCCACCGCCGACTGTCATATAGCCGACTTCAAGGGATCACAAATTATCACCTTTGGAAGCGACTCTGACGAAGAAGCTACCCCCAACTCTTCCATCGGGGAATCTATTTCAAAAATAAAGGAATTGAGAAGCTGCGAGAACGTTCAGCCGTGCAATCGCATGCTACTCGGAAAAAATCTCGGCCCCGTAAACAAAGGATCGAACAAAAAGGATAAAAGAAAAGGAAAAAAGGCCCTCGTCGTCAGCACTCACCAACAATCAGGTGACCCTAGACCGGTTGCTTGCCAAAGCAACAAGCGGCAATCCCTCCAGGAAAAGTTGGAACGCCCTTACTCGTTTCCGCAAGATAAAACAAGGGGACTGTTCGAGCTGGCAGTGCGCAACAGACTCATTAATCTGCCGAATCCAAAACGTCCGTTGCAGCCAGGCGACGTTAATAATCCTAATTATTGCCCTTACCACCAAACAGTAGGTCACCTGATCGAGGACTGCTACGTCTTCAAAAACTGGGTTGAAGACCAATACCAACAGGGCAAGTTCGCGTTGTCCGAAATTTGGAAGGTGAACCCGCCACGACCGCATGCTCCGAAAAATATGGACACGCCGGGGGCATCATGCTCATTCATAGAGAAAGCCTAACGGACCACTGCGTCCTAAAACTGGATAACGGACCGAAACGTCCTTAAACTAACAACGGACCGAGATGTCCTTAAACTAATGACGGACCGCAATGTCCTAAAACTTGCAAATGACCGAAACGTCGTTAAACTACTCCCAACCCGCAGCATCTTCAGGCTGACGTGTTTATAAAAATAAAAAAAAAATAAAAAAACGGTACGTCCACAAGCAAAATGGGCACGGATGAAAACCCGAAAGGGCTCCGTGAGTAAAAACAACAGGGCTACCGGCGAGTGTTCGTGAAAACCCGAAAGGGCGCGACCTCGTAAAAAAAAAAAAAAAAAAGAAAAAAGAAAAAAAAGTAATAAAGGTATGTCCATAAGCAAAAAGGGCACGGATGAAAACCCGAAAGGGCTCCGTGAGTAAAAACAGCAGGGCTACCGGCGAGTGTTTGTGAAAACCCGAAAGGGCGCAACCTCGTTAAAGAAACACTTATAGGATCCTCTCGACCCTGTAAGGAGAAACCACCCGCGTGAGATCCTTACGACTCACAAGGGAGCAACACACTTAGGCATCCTCACGATTCCTAAGGAGAAAATACACTTGCGAGATCCTCACGACTCGTAAGGAGAATTCTCTTATGTGACCCTCACGGCTCATAAGATTTGAAAGTCTTAAGTTACAGAAACCTTAACCTGTTCTTAAGCAACCCCCACAACCTTCGATATTGCCCTACAAGCGGCTCATAATGACCCTTGTATACAATCCACGGGCACGAATAAATATTTCCCTAACAAAGTCCCATCCGTGACTAGGGATATGCTTGTACAGCAAACAACACTTGTAAGTCCTCTCGACTTATAAGGAGAAAACCCTTTTGTAAGATCCTTACGACTTACAAGAGAACATGCACTTAGGAATCCTCACGATTCCCAAGGAAAAAACACACCTACAAGATCCTCACGACTTGTAGGGAGAAATACCTTTGTGAGACCCTTACGGCTCATGAAGTCAAAAGCCTTAGCCGACAGGACCCTTAACCCTGTTTACTAAGCCACCTTTGTTCAATATCGACAGAGGCAAATGATGATTCGCTCCTGGCAATATCCCAGTTGCAGCGATGCTGATGCCTAGACCGGTATCAAATCCCAAGTCCTTTTACGGCAAATGATGATTCGCTCCTGGCAATATTCCAGTTGTAGCGATGCTGATGCCTAAATCGGTATCAAATTCCAAGTCCTTTCATGGCAGATGATGATTCGCTCCTGGCAATATCCCAGTTGCAGCGATGCTGATGCCTAGACCGATATCAAATTCCAAGTCCTTTTACGGCAAATGATGATTCGCTCCTGGCAATATTCCAGTTGCAGCGATGCTGATGCCTAGACCGGTATCAAATCCCAAGTCCTTTTACGGCAAATGATGATTCGCTCCTGGCAATATTCCAGTTGTAGCGATGCTGATGCCTAAATCGGTATCAAATTCCAAGTCCTTTCATGGCAGTCGCAGCGATGCTGATGCCAAGATTGGTATCAGACCCCAAATTCCCTACTCGCAATAAAAAAAAACAGCGAGTAAAAATAAAATAAACAGTCGAAACGATTGGGCAACTCGGAATAAAAAGTAGCGAGTAAAAATAAAATAAACAGCCGAAATGATTGGGCACCGCGAAAAATAGCCGAAATGATTGGGCAATCGCGACCTTCGCGATATAAAAGCTGAAATGATAGAGCATCGCGGAAAGAATAAAAAAAAATGAAAGAATGAAACTTTTGCCCTACAGGTGAAATCACATCGATCCCTGTATATAATCCAGGGGCACAGATAAAAAGGGAACAATACTTTCCCAACAGGCTCCACCAGAAAGCGAAGCCAAATCTCGACGGTTCATAGATAACCTAGAGACCATCTCGACATTTGTCGCAATATTACAGACACGATGTCAACAAATGAAGCAAAAGAAGATACCGAGCTTTAGGGTCTCGACGTCAACATCGACAACTTAGAGATCACCAGCGGCGTTTCTCCTCACTCCAGCCAGATGCAGACGTGACGTCAACAATCGACCTCAGAGTCGCAACGAAACGGAACCATGGCAACGTCCTTAGTTCCAAATCTCAATGGCCACATCTACAGCCTGGAGACCAACAACGGCGTGCCTCCTCATTCCAGCAGGACACAGATGTTACACCATCAAGCGGAGCGGTGGCAAAATCCCAACTCCGCCTTAGCATTCGTCTCATTACAGCAGACAAAATGTCAACCCCAGCGTTCTTCCTCCAACAGGATTTGGACACACCAAAGCAAACGAAGCGAAGGCCACATTCCTAGCTTCAACGTCTTTACGGTAACTCACATAAAACCGGAAAGACAATCGGAGATCATCTCGCACCAGCACAGAGTGGTCACCACCTCGACGTCCGTCTCGATACAGCAGACGAGATGTCGACCCCAGCGTTCTTCCTCCAACAGGATTCGGACGCGCCAAAGCAAACGAAGCGAAGGCCAAATTCCCAGCTTCAACGTCTTTACGGTAACTCACATAAAACCGGAAAGACAATCGGAGATCATCTCGCACCAGCACAGAGTGGTCACCACCTTGACGTTCGTTTCGATACAGCAGACGAGTTGTCGCCCCAGCGTTCTTCCTCCAGCAGGGATTCGGACATGACAAAGCAAACGAAGCGAAGGCCAAATTCCTAGCTTCAACGTCTTTGCGGTAACTCACATAAAACCGGAAAGACAATCGGAGATCATCTCGCACTAGCACAGAATGGTCACCACCTCGACGTCCGTCTTGATACAGTAGACGAGATGTCACCCCAACGTTCGTCTCGACACAGCAGGCGCAACGTCATTAAACGAATGGAGCCACGGCAAAATCCCTAGTTCCAAACCTCGACGGTTCACCAGCAACCTAGAGACAACCTCGACGTCCGTCTCGATACAGCAGACGAGATGTCATCCTAACGTTCGTCTCGATACAGCAGACGCAACATCACCAAAAGGAGCCACGGCAAAATCCCTAATTCCAAACCTCGACGGTTCACCAGCAACCTAGAGACAACCATGACATTCGTCTCGATACAGAGGACGCGATGCCAGCAAACGAAGCGAAGGCCAAATTCCTAGCTTCAGGGTCTTAACAGCAAGTCATATAAAGCCTGAAAGACCACCGGAGATCATCCCACATGGAGTGGTCACCACCTCGACGTTCGTCTCGATACAGCAGATGCAACATCACCAAAAGGAGCCACGGCAAAATCCCTAGTTCCAAACCTCGACGGTTCACCAGCAACCTAAAGACAACCACGACATTCGTCTCGATACAGAGGACGCAATGCCAGCAAACGAAGCAAAGGCCAAATTCCTAGCTTCAGGGTCTTAACGGCAAGTCATATAAAGCCTGAAAGACTATCGGAGATCATCCCACACCAGCGCGGAGTGGTTATGACTCATCGGGGCTCTCCAAAATGAGCCTAACCTCAAGTAAAAAGCGGCATGGCAAATTCCTAGCGCTTGCTCTTCCGACGGTCAAACTGCCAAGGAGAATTGCTTGAAGACGTCTTGTCCAGCCCCCGAAGGGATCAGAGACACGGCAGTCGCGGGGCTACTCGAACAGCACGATTGCCTATCGAGGACTATATCAGCTTATGCGACGGTACGATGGCCAAAACCCTAAGTACCACCGACCTTAACGGGCTTCTGTCGTAAAGAGCAGAGGTTAAATGCGACGTTAAGATGTTCTTGCGAGAAACGTTCGATTCGTCTCGACTTGTGAAAAATTGTCGAGGCGGCTCGACTCGTGAGATAAAGTCTTAGACAGCAAGGATTGAAAAGCTTGCTTTTTGAGCAATGGGGCCCTACAAGTCAATCTAAACTGGTCTCTTGCATACTATTCACGGGTCTCACTCTCCGAAGTCGAATTTCGACGAGGAGGGAAACAACCACTTACGAATCCTCTCGACTCGTAAGAGGGAAAATTCTCTTATAAGATCCTTACGACTTATAAGAGAAAACCACACTTAGGAATCCTCACGATTCCTAAGGAGAAAATCCACCTATGAGATCCTCTCGATCCGTAGGGAGAAAAGCCTCTATGAGACCCTCACGGCTCATAGAATTGAAAAGTCTTAGGCAGTAGACCTGAACCTGCGGCCTAAGCCATCGCTATTTCCTGAGGAAGTCAGAATACTCGTTTTAGACATCCATCAACCATGGTTATTAAGATAGCCTGCTGACATTAAAAGAAAGAAGATGACAGAAAGAATATCCGGTTTACGTTTGATCTGGCATGCGTGACGCATTCATTTATGTATGGACAGAAAACTCAGGACGAGAAATAAGAGAAGCTGAAATAAAAAGTTTCCATTCATATTGGCAAAAATTCTTACAATTTTGAAAAGCAGTAAAAGGAAAACTTTATTAAATGGAATAACTTCAGATCCGGGGCAGGGATTGAGGAGTTCAAAAGTAAGGCCGTCCAAACTTCTTCTGGCCTTTCTAATTATTCTTATGCGCAGCCTCTCGCGCTCCTCGGTGTCGATATCATCGGCAAGCCCCGCCGGCCTTCGATAAGCAGCAACGATCGTCGTCTGCTGAAAGATTTGATGTAGGATGTCAACGAGGTTGTTTCGCCGTTTCTTCGAAATCAGCCCCGTCAGGTACACTGAATGCATCTTGTCTTCGGCATCATCCAGCGCATTGAGCGGTAAGGCCTCGTGAAGACCTGGGAGTGCTCTCCATATTGCCCCCAGCACGACTTTCAAAAGGGCCGAACAACGAGATAGCAGCCAGCCACCGCTGGCATTCAGGCGACCCATGACCTCTGCACATTGAGCGTCCGTAAACTCCTGGTTCTGTTGACGGTCCTGTACACGGATATCTTCATAAGTGATGAACTCGTGCAAGCTGTATAGACGCACCGCCATAATACCTGAAGAAAACAATACAGGGATATTAACAAACAAGAAAATACAGAAAGTTAAAAGTTAAACTCCTCGAGAGCAATACTCTGCAGACAGGAGCGACACCAGTCAAAATCAGTTATGAGGAGAATTTGAGGAAAATTCCCTGAGAATATTGAGAGCTCCGCTCTGAAAAAAAAAAATAAAATAAAAAAAAATCAAGTGCCATATAATTTGGGAGGAGCAAAGCTCCATTAATTAAGAAGATATAAGAGAAATCTTTTATAGAGCAAAGCTCTATTAATGGAACCCTAACAGAATTCTCTTGAGTTCTCTTTGGACCTCTTTAGAGCAAAGCTCTGCTAAATGAAACCCTAAATGGGTTTTCTTTAGATCATGGATCTATGGAGAGCAAGGCTCTATTAATCAGCTTTAATTTAATTTAATTTTATTTTTACCTATGATGGTTATGAACTCTGGAGTTCTTAATAAAAATAAATAAATAAAAAAAAAAAAATAATCAAGAGCAAGGCTCTGAAAATTCTTAAGTAAGAGCAAGGCTCTGAGTCAAAATTCTTGAAGTGGTAAAGAATTTTTCAGGGACCAAAGGTCCTATTTATAGGCATCAAGTGCCCTTTCAGCTTCCAAGGGATGGCGCGACGGTTCGGAGTCTGCCACCGCTGCGCTCACGTTAGGAGGCCACGTAAGCGCAACGGTGGGGGGCATTTGTTTACCCTAATCAGAGCAAAGTTCTGTTCAAATTCCAAGATGGAAAAAGAAGTAATGCTTCTGTTCTTTCTCCAATCAGAGCAAACCTCTAAAAATAAAAAAATAAAAAAAAAAAATTGGCGCGCGCTGCGCGACACGTGTCAGCGCAGAGCAACTGTGCGCTGCGCAGCGCAAAAAAAAAAAAAAAAAAGTTGCGCGCGCTGCGCGACACGTGTCAGCGCAGCGCAACTGTGCGCTGCGCAGCGGAAGGAAAGAGAAAAAAAAAAAAAGTTGCGCGCGCTGCGCGACACGTGTCAGCGCAGCGCAACTGTGCGCTGCGCAGCAAAAAAAAAAAAAAAAAGAATTGCTCGCGCTGCGCAACACGTGTCAGCGCAGCGCAACTGTGCGCTGCGCAGCGCAAAAGAAAAAAAAAAAAAAAAAAATTTTGCGCGCGCAGCGCAGTTGCGCGCTGCGTCACGTGTCAGCGCAGCGCAACTGCGCGCTGCGCGACACGTGTCAGCGCAGCGCAACTGCGCGCGCACTAAAAAAAAAAAAAAAAAAAAAAAAAAAAACTGCGCGACACGTGTCGGCACAGCGTGACACGTGTCACGCGCTGGGGCACTGCGCCAAACAGAATTAAAAGATTTAAGAAATTTTTTCTGTTCTTGTTAAAACAAGAAGATTTTCTTCTGCAAAGCAGAAGCCCTTGGATCAAAGATCCAACGGTGGGGAAAATTCCCAAAATCACTCAGAGAAAGATTTCTTTAACAAATTTAACTAATTTATGGGCACTATAAAAAGGACCCCAGACCTCAATTAAAGAGGATCAACATCTTGCTAAAAAAAAAAGAGAGAAGAGAACTCTTGAGAACTCTTGAAGAATAAAAAAAAGGTAAAAACCTTTAAAAGAAGAGAAATTTCTCTTATGAACAGATCATAGATCTAAAAAACAAGATAAATGATCTTTAATAAAAATAAATAAAATAAAATAGTGCTTTGCACTTTTATGAACCTTTGGTTCTCTGAGATAAGAAAAACAAGAAAAAACTTGTTTTTTCTTAGAAATAAATCAAATAGTGCCTTGCACTTGTTTTATGAACCATCGGTTCTTGAACCTAAAAGGTTCTTAAATTAATAGTGCTTTGCACTTCTTATGAGCCACTGGTTATCTAAAAC
The DNA here is from genome assembly GCA_030015575.1 of Agapanthus africanus. Lineage (NCBI taxonomy): Eukaryota > Viridiplantae > Streptophyta > Magnoliopsida > Asparagales > Amaryllidaceae > Agapanthus > Agapanthus africanus. The sequence goes on from CM057341.1 coordinate 257,558,237, forward strand.
AAGAAAAACAGAAATAAAAAAAAAAGATAGTGCTTTGCACTTTTATGAACCTTTGGTTCTTGAAATAAAAAGAAAAAACTTGTTCTTCGTTGATCTAAATTAGATCAAGAAATCAAATAGTGCTTTGCACTTCTTTTATGAACCATTGGTTCTTGAATCTAAAAGATTCTCAAATTAATAATGCTTTGCACTTATGAATTTGCACTGTTGTGCTTTTTGATTGGCGCAAAGCGCTTAATAAATGCAATGCATTTTCTAAAGGGCCAGGCCCAAACCAAAAAGACCTAGTAGGCCTAATTAAATTGCAAGGCAATAAATGGGCAGAGCCCAAATAAATTGATGCTTTGCATCCTTTATACAAGGGCAGAGCCCAAATAAAATTGATGCCTTGCATCATTCCTAAAAGGGCAGAGCCCAAAACAAATTGATACTCTGCATCCTTTCTAGGCAAGGCCCAAATAAAAATTAAAAAAAATGTAATGCAAAAGCAAATAAAATGTTGAACATTTCAACTGGACTTAGCCCAATTTTGGCCATAAGTCCTTAAATTAAATTGACTGAGCAAAATTGCTCTTCTAAATCAATTTACATCCGGTTCGAGGGTACATCTCCGAACTCCTTTGACATCCGTCGTTGTAATTCCTCAACGACGTCAAAGAGGTGACGGGTCCCAACGACCACACATCGATATGGACTGCGGGGTCCTTAAACTCGTGGACCGAAATGTCCATAAACTAATATTGGACCGAAACGTCCTTAAACTAATAATGGACCGAAACGTTCATAAACTAATATCGGACCGAAGCGTCCCTAAACTAAATTTTGGACCACCACGTCCCTAAACTGGAATATGGACCACCACGTCCCTAAACTGGCACAATAGAGCCCAAATGCTCTTTTGTCGGACCTAAACGGTCCCTTTAAGTTGATCTTAGTCTCAAACTGGATTAACGTATCCTTAACAAACGTTTGAGTCGATCTTAGCCTAAAAAATGGCTAACGTATCCTCCAAACAGACTTTATTCCAAATTGGACTATGAATCTCCCAAACTGGAACAATAGGGCCCAAACGCTCTTTTGTCGGATCTAAACGATCACGTTAAGTTGATCTTAGTCTCAAACATGACTAACGTATTCTTAACGAACGTTTAAGTTGATCTTAGCCGCAACGCGACTAACGTATCCTTAAACTAAAAACACCAAACCCAAATCTAAGTAAATACGGATTTGGACTAATCCACGTCCTACGGGCGACGGCATTACTCAGTCTCCGTATACAATCCACGGGCAACCACAAACAAAACAAACATACACGACACGAAGTGAAATTCTGGAGAAGGAGAAAGTTGTTACCGCGATGCGGTAGCGTAATTAACTGCAGGGGCTTGCGCCTGTAGGGAAGAGTGTCCCCACAATCAAAAACCCCTCACCCTGAGGGGGAATCTGACGAAATCTGCTACATCGGCCGCATCCGTCTAAACCTCCGATACACGGTGCCATAAATCAACTTGGCATCTTCGGAGAGGTAGACGGATAAAACCAAATAGCATCTGCCCCGAACCTCAGGCAACGGACGCGAAGTCCGGGCCGCCGTTCGGAGGGGAACACCTAATTTCCATAAGCAAACCCTTTCTTGATTTTTCTAAATAGCAATAGCAATCCAAATTTCACACTAGATTAACTTAGATTAGCATAATTTGAAACCACTTAAGCAAAGTAACTCCATTAATTTGGTTAGTGTAAAACACTAGAAAGAAAAATAACTTAATTAACCTATTAATGGTTTCTAAAACCCTAGTTAAAATTCAAACCATGAACTAAAAAAAAACTAGATTAGAAATTAGCTATAATTTTAACACTAAAACAATTTTCAAGTTCTAATTAGCACACTTTAAACTACAAATTAGCCAAAGATTGAAATTATACCTCACAAGACCAAACCCTATGTTGCTATAGCCTCCCAAGATGCCATCTTTCTCCAAGATTTAAACCAATTTGGGCTTGAGAAGAGATAGAATAAGGTTTTGTGTTGAATTTGTGAAGAAAATTAGGGATTTCGGTGGATTTTTGATGAAATTGAAGCAAAAGGAGATAGAGAATTTGGGGAAAAAGAAAAGGGGGGCTGCTGCTGGTTGCTCTCAGCCAAGTGGGAAGGGAGTGGGGGAGAATGGTATGGGATTGTGGAATTTCTCCAAGTCAAAGCCCATTCCATTCACAAGTACACCATACTCTAATTAATATATTTTATTCCTTTTCATACCAATTCTTTCACATGAGTCAAAGAAATTTTTGAGGGGATTTCCAGCAGTGAGGCTCGGCCAAGATGGAGGGGTGAGGATGTGAGTGATTGCACAAAAAAAATTCTATGCAAAAGACCCCCCACAAGTCCAAAATTGCAAGTTTTAGTTCAAAATAATTATTTTTTTGTTTCCCATAATAAAAACCCATTAAAATTTGAAATAAAATACTAAAAATTTATATTACAATTAGATTTTAATTAACATGATTTTAAAGATTAAAATTAGCCCAAAGAAATTTGTATTTATCGCTAATTTAATGTATTTTTACTGGCTTAAAATAATATTAAAAAAATTGAAAAATTAGGGAAAAATTTTAAATGAGCAGAAATTTATAAGTAACTCATTAGCTACTAAAAACTAGCAATTACCTATCCAAATTAGGTATAATTAGGCCTAAACTGTAAAATAACAAAAAGACGATTTACGGAAAAATACCAAATTTTCACCGATTTTCGGGAAAACACCAAAACGACTTTTCAAGGTGCTACAGTGAAGCGCCCTGCCAACCAGATGGTGGGAGGAGCCTCTTCAAGGACAACTGTTGAATCGAGAGATCGGAAGAAATTAATAACCAGCCGAGTACAGATTTTTGCTACTACTACCATAGAAAGGGACACTTGTGGAAGGACTGTAGGCGCGCAAAAATCTTGTGTCTAATTTGTGGCGCATCCAACCATGGAATTGAAAACTGTCCTTATAATAGCAACCTAGATCACACACCCACCAACTACCCGCAGCGGCCAGCAATCCAGGCTCCTACACCTCGTCTTGCACTCCCAGCTCCACCACCTGCACCGCCTACTCGCCAATTCCAACAGGCACTGAGGAACATGCCTCGAGGACGGAGGAATGTGCCTCCAGGTAGGAGGGACGTGCCATGGCGACATGCATACAACTTAGCAGCCGTAGAACCCGAGACTATGAACCAAGGTAACCCTGGTAACTCCTTTCAACATTTTCAAACCCTTGAATCGTTCTGTTACTTTTCAAGTATTCATTTTTTTCAGCACTATCACTAAACTTTCCTTGAATCTGTTACACTTTCCTTTTACAAATTTCGAGGACGAAATTTTTATAAGGAGGGTAGAATGTAACAACCCTAAACTTTCTGTACAATTTTTTTTAAAAATACAGAAAGGGGTACTTTTGCCTGAGCACAAGTTATAAGTTTGTTTTTCTTTTTAATAGCAAGAAAGAGCTTGTAGCTCAAATATTAAGACCTTGCACTGCTGAACCAAAGCACCAGAGTTCAAATCCCACCACCCACATTATTTTTTAATATTGTTTTCTTTTAAATTTTTAGAATCCCAAGAGTCTACACGTGCTAAACCTGTAAAACCAAAAGACACATATAAAACAAACTGGCCCAGGGGGTAGAGGAATCACCGAGGGACACGTGGCAGCTGATCCCGGCCCGACTCGGCCTGACTCGGCAGGCGGACCGGCCGACCCGGCTGCCGCCGACCGATTCAGCTTGGATCGCCGAGGTGTCTTCATGAAATTTCTGCCTTTTGGCCTCCCCATTACCTGTGTATACTTTAAAATACCTGCACACTAACAGAACTCTTTAAAACTCCATTAAACCATTTTTTTAATACAAAATTAATACATTTTCTTTCACACCCTTTCACCTACTCTAACCCTAGTTTTACCCTATAAATACCACCCCTAAATACACCCCCTCACTCACAAATTCTTTCCAAACTCTCAAGAAAACTCTCAAGAATTTTTGTATACAAGTGGAATTAGCGAAGAGCGATGCTCCGGCGAACTTCCGACGACAACCCAAGGAGCTCCCGGCGACGAAACGACGCACCGGCACCTCCTACGTCTTCCTCTCCCTCTTCTCTTGACTCTAAACCCGTAAGTCCCTCCTTCCCCTTCTCTATTCTATTCTAGAAATTTATAAAACTAAAACCCGACGGAAGCGGAGTTAATCCGACTTCCGATTCGGTTTTCTTTGTAAAGTTCAATTTTCTTTAACACAACCATACAGTACTCTTACATCTTGACTATTAATCATTAACAAAATATATGGAACAAATTCCATTTCAAAAGAATGTAAATTTCAATTTTTATCGTACTTTTTCAGTAAAATACCATGTAGTTTAGTTTCGACTTTAAAACATCATTAATCTTGCTATACCTTTAAATAAATCAAGAGGTAATGACCTATCTCTTCACAACACTCATATGTAACATAGCACGATATCTTTTTGGGAAATATAGATTCGGGAAATACCGTTTTACATAAAACCACCTTTAACTTATAAAAACCATTTTCACAAGATTATGCATTTTAAAAAAGTCTTTGCAAAGCGCCGCTACAACCCATTTGTGGAACCCGTTTGGGATGGTGCGGATTATCGCATATTCTCGAGCTTAGTAGTGTGAGATGCAGACCTCCGCAAGGAGCATTCGGTCTCGAGAGATTTAAAAATACAAATATCTTAAGAAAATGAGATTTCTAGAATATAATAAATTAAAATTATTTTATATAAAATATATATGTATGTATGTATATGTATGTATGTATGTATCATCAAAATATCTATTTTTGATATAATATAAACATTCCAACTTTTCTAAATCAAAAGAATTATTTTACATGAAAATACCATGCAATTCCAAACAAGTTCAATATTACAATTAAATACCATTTATTATGAAAAATATGTTTTATTCACTAAAAATGTCATATATATAAAATCTACATCTATGAAAACTCTAAAAACGATAATTAATTACTTGAGGTGTATTTTGAAAATTATACAAAAGTATTTTACATAAAACCCCCTCAAGTTCTATAAATTACCCTAAGGACCCTAGTAAACATAGGTTTAAGCGGGACCAATCTCTTGAGCCTCAGGGAGCCGGAGAAGTGGGTGCTTGCCTATTTAAGGTAGACAACTTAACAAACGGTGTTATCAACACGGTAATCGTCTTTGAAAAACTCACAAATCCTGCCGCCCATGTGCAGCGTGGTTACCGATAACATCAAAACCTAATTCAGGATTCAATTTCTTTTCTAATTATCTGACTCAGATTGAGTCTCATTAAATAATCTGACTTGAATATGGTTCAAGTACAATCTACAATATAACAATTCAATACAAATCCATGAATCCATATATTCAATCTATTCAATCTGTATTGACTGAACCGAACCATAGATATACTTCCATTTACATGATTCTCCAGTTGCATCCGTGATTCTCTAGTTACTTCTATTTACTGATATCATGGTTTCGGCAAGTCATCCAATTATACAATCTATATTACAAGACAATACAAGTTGCAATACAACATAAATAATACAATCAAGATATCGTAGGGTCTAAGGGGTAGATTGGTACGGAAGGTGTTAGAAGTGGCACGGGACTGCAAGATTTAAGACACTTAACCTAAATACAATTGTCGTTGTTCCGGGTTGTATAACGGAGCCTTGTACTTCCATTTGCCTTTAGTCTCTGGCATATAGAGACTCCTCTCGTATACACTGGCATCCTTCTGTACCAACCTACAAACAACAGCGTTAACACTAAATACAACTTTAAAAGCTACACTCTCTCTCTTACTCTCTGTCTATTCTACTTCTCATTTATCTTTGGGACTTACCGAGCGATTGTTCGCTGACGACATTCATTCTCTTTCTTCTTTGGAATGTTGTCAGGTGATTTGGACCTTCCGGAGATCGAGCCTAGCACTGAAGACTTGGACGAGTTTACTGAAGATCCCGAGCTGTAGTTTCACTTGTACATTTTCTTTATATTCTGTATTTCCATTTCTGTTATGACATTGTTTAGGCATCGCTTTATTCTATGTATTTACTTTCCATATATTGTACAGAAAGAATGTTAATAAATAAAGTTGTTATTTCATTACTTTTGTCTCTTGTGTATATATTTCTTTTTATATTTCTTAGATACGTTTAGCGTATTTACTTCTGAGTAAATACATAGCGGCCTCGTCCCGTCCCCTTAGCCGTACACCGGGAAGCGGGGCGTGACAGATGTTGTATATGTTTTGCACCCGCGCTAGTCCAGCCCTCGCTCTGCCGTTAGTTAAGTAACCTAACGGTGCATGATGGGGCCCCGTGGCGAATGCGGATGTCATATACGTACATTTTATTTTCGTTCTTTTCTGGTGTGATATGGATTAATTGATGGGACTGCATTAATTCTAATTAATACAAGGAAAACAAACCATTATGATGTTGTTGGAACCAAGTTTTTGAAAACTGACATTACAGACGTTTCCTTTTGCTTTGCACACCGGTATTCGGTTATGAATATCCAGCACCTCATTAGACGAGACAAGAGCCGAGATCCTTTCATAGGGAGTGACCTCTTAGGCAAAAGTTTACGTCAGTGTAATAACTTCACCATAGTCGATTCTTTTGCTTTGCATCGTGGTATTCAGTTAGGAATATCCTGCACCTCGTTCAATGAGGAAAGAGCTGAGATCCCATCACAGGGAGTGACCTCTTTAGCAAAAGTTTGCGCCACTATATATTTGTAAAACCACTCGGTTCTTTCAACGATATCAAGTTCATTACATTAAAGGGTTTTTCGCCAAAAACCCTGTCGTAGCCCTCCGTCATTTCTTACAAGTTCATTCGTGCTGCGTGTTTTGACCTAGTCAAGGCGTAGTGTTCGGTAGCTGAGTGGTTCTTGTTTGTTGCAGGTGTTGCGAATATTTAAGACAGCCGCATAACCATTTTGACCTAGTCAAGGGTATATGTGGGTGGGTCTAATTTAATCTTGGATAATGACGGGTTGAACTTAACTAGCGGTTTATGATATGTTGACCTAGTCAAGGTCATAAATCGTTAGGGGTAAAAACCATATCGGGAGTTTCAAATATACAGGAAACTTGCCAAGCATGCGCATACCTTCTGGAGTGTGGTGACTTGAGTGGCTTCCATCAAGTTATCATGCGATGATAGTTGGATCCCGATTCCCACTGATGAGTAGGTATTACTCCTCGGATGATTTTAGATGATCCCGACTAATTCTCTTTTTATGGTTTGAGGGAGAATTCGAGGATACGGTGGGAGCCATTATGATTAGATAAAGTGATCAACCAATCTAATCTAGGTTAGAGTGTATGCTGAGTGTTTCTTTTCTCTCTCTCTTTAGCAGCGACCATGCCCTGACCTTAAAAACTCATGAACCAAGTTAACCGAACCTTATTAAAAACACTTTGGTTTTTGGATTGTCATTTAGTTGCATATATCATTGTCAATCCTACATCCCCTTTGCATTTCTCCAGAACACTCCGTATCACTACAAAGATCCATATTTCTTGGATATGCCATCGTATAGTTACATACGAACTCGAAGGAACTTGTTCCAGTTCGAGGATGGATTCTGGTTCTGAAGAAATTGAATAGGATTATTCAGTTGTCTTTTATCTTTACCTTCTCTCAGGTTGCGAGGGCTTCTAGTATTAGGAGAGTACACCTATTGCGCTTATTGGATAGTTTTCTTCCAAACCATAGGTAGGTGCTGAAAGGTAGGGAAGGAAGGAAACCAATTAGCCTAAGTGTAGTGTACAGAAGGTAATAAGTAAAGACATATAAAGGGATTAGATTAAGGGCAAAGGAAATTGCGATTGCTATCATTCATGACGAAACCGCATATACCCCTGCCACTCTTATATCACCTTTGCATTTTCTTCGGAACACTCCGTATCATTATGAAGATCCATATTGCTTGGGTATGCCATCGTATAGTTACATATGAACTCGAAGGAACTTGTTCCATTTCGAGGATGGTTTCCGGTTCGGGAGAAATTGAATAGGATTATTCGATTGTTTTTTCTCTTTACCTTCTCTCAAGTTGCGAGGGCTCCTGGTATTAGGAGAGTACACCTATTGCGCTTATTGGATAGTCTTCTTCCAAACCTTAAGCTGGTGTCAAAGGATAGGGAAGGAAGAAAATCAATTAGCCTAAGTATAGTGTACAGAAGATAATAAATAAAGACATATAAAGGGATTAGAGTGAGGGCAAAGAAATATACGGTTACAGTCATGATTCTGGATAATGGAAGAGGCATTACTAGGAATACCCGGCTACCCCTTCGAAACATTTTCATGTTTCAGTTTTACTGTGCGGTGTTAATTGAAAACTGTTTTCGCAATTAGATTCTAACTCTAGGGTGTGTATTTACTAGATTTGATTCTCACATCAATATGGCATTACAGATGGTGAGTGGAAGTAAGATATTAGGAATTGGGTGATTAGATCTTCTATATATCAAAATTTTTTGTAATTGGTGATATTTGAGGAAATCACCTGGGTTTTGCCTGACAGCAAATATTTGGTTATGAATATCAGTTGTTATGCCCCAATTTCAAACTGATATATATGTACGTTTATTTTATAAAGTGATATATAACTTTTTGAAATTATGTCTATGAAATTTACCTATATCAGTTGATGGTTAGGTAAGGCGCATTCAACAACGGTGTAATTTTTCTTAACCATATCATAGTTTTTCAACCTACGACGCACAAGCTTTGAGTTATTAAACTCAGTGGACTTATACAGAGTATTGTATGTTGTCTGGTGTCCGTTAGGACAAAGGGGTTGGTATTCATACTATATATAGTTTACTCATGACTTCTCTAGTTTTAGACAAGTATTTCGTTGAAATACAAGGTCTAGATTTTGAGAAGATATAGGTATAAGAATAAAGTAGAGAACCATGTGTTGCAAGTATCAGGATTTTTCAAGGTGATCGAATATGTAGATACTTGTGTTTGGTATTCCGTTGTAAGTAATAGTTTTGAGAACTTGCTTTTCTTTCAGGTTACTCATACGTGGATGCATTCCTTGATGAGTAGTGCTGCTTGGCCTCCTTCCATTTGGTTGATATGCACTAGAAACAGCTGCATGATTTTTTAATCTGGTTCCAATTAAATTAGTGCCTTTGTTTCTATATTGGATATATAGAATGGATTCATATCTTAACGATGTTAAGGTATATGGAGTTGTCCGGCTTATGCTTAAAACCAGAATCCAGATAAAATCTAGGCACGTTTCAGTAATGGCAGTTTGTGGGTTATCTAGGGCTTTGATGAGGGTTAACATTCTACCATCTGGAAGATCAATAATTATATTGTTCTAGACTCGCCACCAGTTTTAGTAAAATGGATTCTTTTCGGAAAACATCAGTGAGAGTATGGTAGAACTGGAAGTGATTCCAGAACCACAAACGATTACTGAAAATTTAGTAGAACCTAAACATTCAATTGGTTTCGATAATCCATTAGCTACTCCGCAGATTTGGTGGGTAACCTCAGGCACCCGAGAAGTACTTCGGTCTCCTCAGAGACGGTGGCAGGAAGGTTTTTGATTACCCAAACTTGACACTACTGCTGTTCTAGATTGACATCTGGCAGAAGGATGGGTATAACGTCGTTCTAAATTAGCTTTAGAAGTGCACGTGTATATGACTCTGCCAGAAGGTTGTTGTAGTCAGTGGGAGCAGCGGAAGTATAGTGGGCAAGTACCTTATGTCTATTTATAGACTAAAGCAGGTATAGCAGAGATAGATCGTCTATTTTTTATGTGACAGTCATAGAGTTTGACTTCATCAGAATAAAAGATGGATTTGATAAGAAGGTAGTAGGGAGTGATGTCCTGGTATTTGGATGACATGCACTTAATAGGAAGGGATTTTCCTATACTACGATCGGTTATATTGTGGTTGTCACAAGGTGGTTTCTCTACATTGAATATGGATAAAATATTAAGGATTCTGGTGACTAGATCTATGGTTTTAGATCTAGATTTGGAAAGTGTCCCAATTTGGGTACTTTGACACTATTCTAAAGTGTTTTAGAATGGATGACTCCTGGTGTGGTGGTGTACCCGCAGGTGATGGAGTCACCCTCTCTAAAGAAATGTCTTTAAGACTGATGAGGAGAGGGATTTGCATGATTGGCATATCACTTTCTTAGGGAATCGAGTCAATCATGAGATGTCAAGTGCAACACCAGATATTGATTTTGCACAGGCTGCAATAAGTATATATTAATCCAATTCTGGAGAAACATTGGGAAGCAGTTATGAACATTAGTGGATGTTCTTGGTATATGGTAACGACAGCCTCCTTCAGGAGGCGGTTATCATTTCTGGCTTCCAAGGTGACCTGGATGACAGAGTGACTGTCAGAGTTATAGTTTTCCCTCTATTGAGGGGCAGTATATTGGACAGGTGGTCCAAGCGGATACTGTGGAAGGCATGTCGCATGATACTGATTAAATTCAGTGCATGATACAGTCTAAGAAGTTTGTTGGATTTGGAGTTCATATGTGAACTGGGTCCCATCAGATATCCAGACAAATTCTAAGATATGTATTGCTCATTTCGGGAGATAGTCTTTCTCCGTGAAGTTGAGATATAGAGAGATAAAGATAGAAACATTGGAACGGATCCACTCACTGGGACTATTTCTCGAACGCAATAGTTTTACAAACGAGCTTTGCGAGACTGATTAGTAGAGAAGTTGGGTGTTCGGTATCACACGGGCTGTGAGTATGGGACACCACAATATTTAGCCTTAAGTGCAAGTGGGAGATTATTGGATATAGTGCCCTTAAGGCAATTATTGTAATCACAAGCAGTTGATTATGATGATTGAGGGAGGACCTATACGGATAGAACAATCTTACTCAAACTGATAGTATGCTATCTAGTTTGTCTTTATCATCATGTACATGCTTTATGTGGTATTACAGATCACTATTACATGTTGATAGAGCCCATAAGATTATTTCTTGACTACCAGCATTATGATGGCAATCATATATATGAGAGCTGGGTGGTCTATAAGCACATCCTTAAATGTCTTTAGTCGAGAAAGTATCGAGACCGGGCATCAATACTCTAGAGTAGATTAGTGTATACTTATCGAGACCCCGACGAGGGGCGGTGGCCGGTCTCACAAACCATTGGTGTCAGTTAGTCACCTAAGATAGTATACAGGTGTTCATTTGGTTATGAGTACACTGGACGGACTCGCCGGGAATATGCTAGTTGGTATCATACCTATTGTCAGATAGAAGTTCCCAGGTGACATGTGTACAGGTTAGTCTGTCGACCTGAGATCGTCATTTGTCTCATGTAAGTTCCCACTGTGCTTTGATTACTACCTTACTATGGCTCAAAGGAGTCGTGCAAACAGGTTTTAGTTGGGTACAGTCCCGAGCCACATGGAGGCAGTGAGCGGATCGTCAGGGAATCGTCTCTCCCGGTAGTGGGGGTTGATGTCGTGTGGTGCACGAGTGACCATCGCTAGAAATCCTTGGCCAAGGTAGTCGAGAATTACTGATTTGGATCAGTAATTTCTTAGTTGGTGATGGGCTTCATACAGATACGAAATATCGCGTTATTAGGGGTCTGACTTTATCCACCCCCCTAGACTCGATATGCGATACTCTCAAACGAACAGACCGGACTATACGGAGATTGTCATGGACATGCTCTGTAGGGGTTCAGATGAGTTTGCTCGTCGGCCTCCCTTTCGCTCAATACCTGGGTAGCCGTTACATACAGCTAGTGCCGCTGACGTGTTTGTGGTTAAACCCACTGCCAGCGTATTGACGAGTCTTTAGAGTCCCACAGAGGGGTTCTCTACTTCGAGCGAAATGATGTAGATGCCGTACGGTTTTACGGCAGGGTTTGATCATCTACGTGCACTTATGCACGTATCATGATTTGGACGGATTATACTATTGGGCTTTGGTTTAAGCCGGATTCTAGTATTATATTGTTGGATTATTTTCGTCTCTTTGTATTCGTATTTTATAGAATACGGATACGGGTATGTATACACGTTATTTTCGTCTCTTTGTATTCGTATTTTATAGAATACGGATACGGGTATATATACACGGTAAGGGGTATTCTTGTAATTTATTACAAGGTGCTTCTAGAAGAAGACACCTCATTTTGTTTATAACCATTTAGAATTAAATGGTTAATGAGGTGGAGGATGAGGTGTTATTTGCATTTATTGAGGCATGGCTCACATGGTGACTCATGGGGTGACTCATGGTTTACTATTGTAGCATGCTTGATTTATTTGTGGGGTGAATTATTGTATGCTTCATTCTCTTTCACAACACTTAGCCATTTCTTCACAAATGCTCATGCTCTACACTCTCATCTCCTCAAGCTCTCTTCTTCTTCCTCAAACCCTTAATATCTCATGTGTAGAGAAAACTAGGGTATTTTGAGACAAACTAATCCATTATTAGACTCTACATCCTCTAGACTATCTAGTTTAGCGAACTAGGTACCCTAGTTACATCGGCTTTGAGGTTGGTGCTCGAACTACAAATCCTCAGGTGGATCATCTTCAATGGAGGTAGGTGGATCATCTTCAATGGAGGGAGACCAGAGGCCAAACTCGATCCATGACGCCTCAAGGAGCTTATGAAGATGGTAGAAGACCGAATGACACGGATCATTCTGTATAACCATTCTAACTCCTCTTAAGTTTGCTAGGTAATAGGTTTATGGTAGATCCGAGTTACCGGGTTGTTCTAGCGCCAGTTCATAAAATTTTTGTTCCGCAAACGGTCACGGTAGATGGCCAGGGCACTGGTATAATCCAACAGAACATAAAAGTGAAGCAACTCATGATCATACTTGCTAAGAAGTGATGATAAGAGATCTAGTAATGAAAATCTCAAACTTTCTCTCTTTGTTAAATTCTTTTCTCAAGTTGGAAGCTAATTTAAAGAAGAAGAGAGTAAAAAGGATGAGGATGTAATAATAAAAAATCCTTATCAAAATCTTCTCTCTCACTCTTATCCTATGTGAAGTGGTGGGTGGAATTGTGACTCATTCTTGTGAGTCACAACCCCATACACTTCACAATACTTCTACAAAAGAAAAGAAAGAATGTGTATAAATACACACATACACACACATACAACCATACATGTATTGTCACAACCCGAAAAATACCGAGCGTGACTGTTACTTAAATTACGAAACATTTCATCAAAATCAAGTGTGTGCAACCAATTCCTTCTATGACGTTTCTTATCAACTTGTTTTTTTCGGAATCTCAAGCGAAAGCGACATTGAGGCTCAGGTCCGCCTTGCTCCGGTGTAAGAGATCATAGGCACATGTCCACCTTGCTGGATGCATATGGGTTGTTCTTCATCATCGATGCAAAGGTTGTGTACTTCAACTCGCGTTATTATTCAAACTCTGGGTTATCCATCGTGAGTTTGCGGAAGGCTGTTAAAGAAGATCTGATTTATTTTCATAATTTGGAATATAAGATTCTTTTATTAAATAGATTTTGTATGGTCAAATATTCTAATTAGGTTTCCTATTTAGAAAATTTGTATCTTATTTTATATGAAATATTCTAAGGATTATTCCCTGGTAAACTTGTATAAGTAGCATTTGTGATTTCAATAAAACGATCGAGCTCTCATTTTCTATCATATGGAATCGGAAGGCATCGGGTTTCCCTCTTTACAATTAGTTCGTTGTAAAAGCGATTGAGCTTTTAGTTCGTCTAAGAAAAATTGAACGGGGACATAAATTCGTCTTGTTAGATGCATAATAGATTTTCCTTTTTGTATGTGCACCGTTGTTTTGCGATTTGTAACTATTCCACCTCATGTTTTCGTCCTTTATTTAAACTCTTGCACGGCGTGTTTGAGGAATGGCGTTAAGATTATGACTACAACCAAGATTAAGATTTTACAAGAGATTTGATTGCAATTTCTAATACCATTAGACTGGTATTCAATAATTTTCTTATTTAGTAATTACCATGTTAGGTACAAGTTTATGTCTCTAAGTACGGACTATTAGCCTCATAATATGTGTTAGAGGATATATCAATGAAATAATCAATGAAGAGAGCTTTCCTTATAAAGACGATGAGTCCTAGCTTTTTCATTTTAGAAGAGGTATTTGAAAGATTAGTATCGAAATTGGACATTGCAACATAAGTAATGTCATTTCGAAGTCGATGTGCGATTATGACTGAGATCTATATGAATAAGTAAATACATTAACTATAGAAGTAAGTGCTAATATGAAGTTTGAGAAGACATCATTCAACCAAATGCATTCTTTTCTTATAGTAATCATGTAATCAACAATCTCAAATTCTAATACTTGGACTTCCTCATACATTAGCAGCATGTATAAAAATTAATTAAAATTAAAATTATAATTACAATATAATATTCTATTCATTGGACTTCCTCACATAGAAGAAAAAATCCTCTTATTCAAGAATGATATCTTGCAAGACAAACTCTTGGACTCTCGATGTATAATTGTTTATTAAATTAGTTTCTTTGACTTTCTAAAATAACCATATGCTTATATTCTTGTAAACTTGAAAAGCAAAGTACGATGAAAGTTTTCATTATGTTCATGAGGAAGATATTGTCTATGGTTGGTATCTATGGTGCAAGTAAATGGGGTGGCCCGGGAGCCGGTGGTTTGCCCTGTGGTACAAGTCAACGATTGGAGTCCATTACTCTAGCTTATGAACTTAGTTACTACTATATTTACATTCACTTTATCCCAATTTGGTTGTTCAATTCATAAATTCTTATTCATGGACATTGCTAAGATCAAGGTTGCATGGACACATACACGAGGACACGAAAACGACATTGCGGAACATGGTGACATGACAAAATCCCAAAATATAGGATACGAGATATGACGATATATTTTAATATGTGTGTGTGTGTGTGTACATATATATAATTTTACAAAATAAACAAAGTATCAAACCGCTACTACAACGTCAAAGTAAGAAAGTTTAACAACTCTAACATCCAAATAGACAAATCATAACAATAACATACAATCATAAGATATTCTTCAATTTTAAAACAATAATATTCAAAATATAAAATGGTAAGATATATGATTAATAAGTCTTTTTAAATCAAACAAAACAAGTAAATAACACTTTAAAGTCCAAAATAACTAAAATGTTCTATATACCCTTAATCGTCAACGAATAACAGCAAATCCATCTTTGGTTCATTTAAAGAATGATTAGCAATCTACAAAACCAACACCATTAAAGCAATCAACATCGGCTCTAATATGGCCCTATACTTGATTCTCCTCCTTCAATTTGTATGGAGCGTCAATATAGAAGACGGAGATTGGACATACATAGGACACACATACGTCTTATATAACAAGAAGAGGTAAAAGAATATAATATACAAATAAACACATTAAATGATAACACAAAATCATGTATAAGAAACAACTGCATAAGACATATATACAACACGTATACGGCATGTCTAACTTTTATATGTCATGTCCGATACGTGTCATTCAAGAAATCAGTGTCTAATACCTATCAGATACTATAACAACAATTTGTTGGAAGTGTTCTTGAAAAACCCAGGATACGATCTTTCAATTTAGCAATAAGTAGGATGATATAGCCTAAACATTAATGGTCATGTTCAGACAAGTATATGCATACAGCATGTACGTATACACCCAAAGATGAGAGATGGTCATAGTAAGTGATAAAAGAGTTGAAGATAATGATTGGACCAAATGATTTTTGAATAAGTCAACCTTCCGAAGCGTGGTTCTTCATATTGCGTTAAGTTCGAGATAGTAGACAAAGACTTGACAGGCATAGAACACACATGTGTGTTATTCAGTTGCAGATAACATTCAGATAGACATATCATTAGTGATAACTCACTTAAAGACGTGTATAAGACACATAAGATCCGCATATGATAACACATGTGTCTAATAGTATACGGATAGTGAATGAAAAAATATTTTAAAGATGGATGATAAGGATAAATATGAAAGATTTCTAAATTAATCGATTATTCGAATTGTGGTGCTTCACTTTGCATGGAGTAGAAGAAAATTGGACACGCATAGGACACACCTCATAGAACAAACACAATTAAAAAATATAACATCAAAATAGACATCATAACGATAAAGATGTTTATAACACATAAGATACGTATTGGACATGCATAGTTGCGTACAACATGTGCATAACATGTGCCATATATACGACATGATGTGATGCCACGCCCCGCTTCCCAGTATACGGGAAGAGGACGCGACGAGGCCGCTACGTATTTACTCTGAAGTAAACACGCTAAGCATCTCTAAGCAATATAAGTAAAATGCACAAAAGACAAAGACAATAGATATAATTGAACGGCAACTTTATTTATTAACATTTTTTTACAATACAACTGAAAAGTATATATATGGAATGGAAAGCAATGCCTAATCAGTGGCATAACAGAAATGGAAAATACAGAATGTAAATGTGTACAAGTAATTAGAGCTCCGGGTCAAAGGCTAGCTGATCCAAGTCCTCACTGGTGGGCTCGATTTCCAGTGAATCGTCTGACGACATTCCAAAGAAGAAGAAAGAGAATGTCGTCAGCGAAAAAATCGCTCGGTAAGTCTCGAAGAGGAGGGAAGGGTAGAATAGACAGAGAGAGAGTATAACTATTATAGTGTTGTTTGTTATGTTAGCGTAGTTGTTTGTAGTTTGGTACAGAAGAGGCCAGTGTATACGAGAAGAGTCCAACTTTCCCCATGGACTAAGGTATAAGGAGCACAAGGAGCCGTTCAGCCACGGTACAACGGTAATTGAATTCAGGTTAGGTGTATTATGGTTACAGTCTCATACCACTTTTAACACCTTCCGTACCAGTATACCCCTTAAACCCCGCGATGTCTTGATTGTATTGTTTGCATTGTATTGTCTTGTATTATAATTGTATAGATGGATGACTTGCCGAAACCATGATATCAGTAATGGAACGAATATAATGGATGATCATGTAGATGGAATGTATCAATGGTTCGGTTCGGTCAATATAAATTGATTAGATTGAACAGATTGAATATATAAATTCATGAATTCATGCTGAATTGTAGTTTGATACTTGAATCATATTCAAGTCAGATTGATTATATTGAGACTCAGTCCGAGTCAGACAATTAGAAAAGAAATTGAATTCTGAATTATGTTTTTGGTGCTATCGGTAACTGCTGCACATGGACGACAGGATTTGTGTCTTTTTCAAAGACAATTACCGTGTTGATAACACCGTTTGTTAAGTTGTCTACCTTAAATAGGCAAGCACCCATATCTCCGGCTCCTTGAGGCTCAAGAGACTGGTCCCGCTTAAACCTATGTTTACTAGGGTTTTTATTGTAATTTAGTATAACTTGATAGGGTTTTATGTAAAATAGTTTTGTTATATTTTCAAAATACACCTCAAGTATTTTATTATCATCTTTAGAGTTTCCATGGATGTATATTTTATCAATGTGACATTTCTAGTGAATAAAACATAATTTCATAATATATGGTATTTATTTGTAATATTGGAATTGTATGGTATTTTCTTGTAAATGAGATATTTTTCTTGAATTTTGGAAATGTGGAATATTATAAATATTAAAAATAGATATTTTGATATTAATTACATATATATATATATATTAAAATATAAGTTTTATTTATAATAGAAATCACATTTTCTAAAGAAAATTGTATTTTAAATCTTTCGAGATCGTATGCTCCTTGCGGATGTCTGCATCTAACTCTACTAAGCCCGAGGATGTGCGATAATCCGCACCATCCTGAACGGTTCCCTGAAATGGGTTGTAGAGGTGCAATTGCAAAGATTTGTTAAAATACACATCTTGTAGAAAACGGTTTTTATAAGTCGGAGGTAGTTATGTGTAAAATCGTATTTTTTTCCAAATCTATATTCCCAAATTCCATCGTGCTATATTACATATGAGTGTTGTGATGAGGTAGGTCATTACCTCATGAACTATCTATAGGTATAACAAGGAATTATGATGGTTTATGTCGAAACTAAACTATATGGTATTTTTCTGAAAAAGTATAATAAAAGTTACAAAAAATGATTAGTTTCATGTGCAACTTGTTTTATTAAGTTTGTTAATGTTTAATGAACAATATGTGATGATGTGAAGGTATCTTGATTAAGAAAAATTATAGTTTTAAAGAAAACCGAATCGGAAGTCGGAATAACTCCGCTTCCGTCGGGTTTTAGTTTTGAATATTTTTAGAATAGAGAAAAGAAGAAGAAGTAGGGACTTACTGGTTATTTGACTAGAAGAGAGAAGGAGGAAGAGGTAGGAGGTGCCGGTGCGTCGTTTCGTCGTCGGAATCTGCTCGGATCATCGTCGGAAGTTCGTCGGAGCTTCGCCCTTTGCTAACTCCACTTGCACACAAAAAGTCTTGGGAATTTTCTTGAGAGTTTGGGCAGGGATTTGTGAGTGAGGGGGGTGATTTGAGGGTGGTATTTATAGGAAAAATCTAGGGTTTAGGGTAGTGAAGGGGTATGATAAAAATTGTATTTAAATTTGCATTAAAAAGGATTAAAAGGGGGTATTTTAATTCTATGGTTAATTGCAGAGAATTTAAACAGTGCAGAGGGAGTGGGGTAGGCCAAAGGGTGCAAGAGGTTCAAGAAAAAGTGGGATCGGATCAAGTTGACCTGGCGGCGCCGGCCGATTCAAGCGGTTCGCGGGCCCGAGTTGGGCGAGTCGGGGCGCATCTTGATGCCACGTGTCTCTGACGCTTGGTCTAGTCTCGTGGTCATGTTTGTTTATTCTGTAACTTACCCTATTACGTGTATTGCACGTGTAAACTCTTGGGCTTCTAAAAGATTAAAAGAATTTTAAATAAAAATAATGTGTGGTTGATGGGATTTGAAATCCGGTGCTTTAGTTCAGCAGTGCAAGATCTTACCAGTGAGCTACAAGCTTCTTCTTGCTGTTCAAAAGCAAATCAAACTTATAACTTGTGTTCGGGCTCAAGTACCCCTTTCTGTATTTTTGAAAAAAAAATGTATAGAAAGTTTAGGGTTGTTACATATGACATGCATGTGTCGAGTAAGTATCGATGTCTTATACCCATTAACATCACTCAAAACAAAGAAAAATTACTAGGCGTCGGCTTTACATACCAAAAGGGAACCATCGTGTCGTTGTTTTCATTCGGTATTATCAATGCTTACGACAGTTGATCCAGTTTAGTATTATCGACGATCGTTAATATAACCGTTGCATCCGTATTGAGATTGTATGGGATATGTCGATATGATTTTTCTATATAAAGACGGCTAGACTCCATTAGGGATGGAGTTCAACTAGTACATGATTTATTTATTGGTAGAGAATATGAAAAGAAGAAGTAATTGTTAGTAGTTGCTAGTGCCCGCGCCGCAACTATCGCTGCCGAGCTGGAATGCAAAATGAAAATTTTTCATGCAAGCATAAGAAACTATGACCTAGCGATAGTTCCAAACACTAAACTAGAAAACTATCTATGAGTTTATAAGGATTACAACATTTGATGCATGTCCGCCTAATCACAGAAGACCCCTCCTTCGCTCCTACGTCCATCGGGAACGAGCTTGCAAGCCGACTGTCCTTCGTCGAAGATGATTCACGCAAAGGAAACCGATCCAAACTATTGCTCCACTCTAATGAACCAGTGAAGTAACTCACAAACCAAGTTCGCTAGGAATGGTGTGTAAGTGATGTAGAGATGATCACAATCTAATATCTTTCTCTTTTCTTCCTTTAATCTCAACACATAAGAAGAGGAAGTGAAGGAAGAGCTAAGAGAGGAGAGAGAATGAGAAGCTGAGAATGAGAGAGTAAAAACCTTGTAGAGAGAAAATAGCTATAACATAACAGTTTTATGAAAAACAATTTTCAATAAACTATTATGCCCATTCCTCTCAAGCCATGCCACAATAGTAAAGGCAAATGAATTAAAAATTCAAAGCCCATTCCTTTTACCATTCCTATCTTCCACCTCACCCTTCCACTTCATTTTATATTTTTCATAAATGGAAAATCTAGCAAATGAGGCGTCCTTCTTCTAAAAGTATTTTTGTATGGATACAAAATTACAACTCCATATATACATACCCGTATTCATATCAAAATACAAATACCAAAGAGAGAGAAATAGATAATGAATATACTACTAGAATAAATATATATCAATATATATATGTATGTATGTATGTATGTGTGTGTGTGTGTGTGTGTATATATATATGTATGTATGTATGTATGTATGTATGTTATTGTTGGATATGTATGCCCTAGAGGCCATTATTGTATATGTATACATTTGGATGCTTGGACATATATATGTACAGGACAGTCTTGCTCGATATGATAGTATGCTATCTGGTTTGTCTTTATATTAACATGTGTATATTTTACTTTTTATTACATATCCTTTATACAAGTTGATAAAGCCCGTAGGATCATTGCTAGACTGCCCACGTTGTGATGGCGATCATACTTATAGGAGCTGGGTAGTCGGTACGCACATCCTTAAATGCTCCCTAATCATGGGAGTATCGAGATTGGGCATCGATATTCCGGAGTAGACTAGTGTATACGTTTCTAAACCCCGATGAGGGGCGATGGTATGGTCCCGCAACCATTGGTCTTTCGCACCTAAGATCGTATACAGGTGCTCACTGGGGGTGAGTACACCGGACGGACTCGCCAAGAACTTTCAGATGGTACTATACCTATCGTCGGGTAGAAGTTCTCTTGTGACATGAGTACAGGTTAGTCTTTAGACCTGAGATCGGCATTTGTCTCGTGTGAGTTCGTACTATGCTTTGATCACTACCCTACCACGGTTCTACTGAGTCGTGCAAACAAGTTTTGGTTGGGTACAGTCCAGAGCCACATGGAGGCAGTGAGAGATTGTCGGGAATTCGTCTCTCCCGGTATAGGAAGTCGATATCGCATTGTGTTCGATTGGTCAAGACCATAATACCTTGGGCAAGGCGGTTGGGATTTGCTAATAGGCTGATCAGTAGTTTCCCGGATTGGTCCTGAGCCGCATCAGCACGAATTACCGGGTTATTAGGGTGTGACGTTTACCACCCTCTAGACCCGGTATGCGATACTCTCAGACGAAGAGACCGGACTGTACGGAGATTGTCACAGATTGGCTCAGTAGGGATCCGGATGAGTTTGCTCGTCGGCCTTCCTTTTCGACAGGTACCCGGGTAGCCGTTACGTACAGCTAGTGCCGCTGACGTGCTTGTGGTTATGGATTTATCCAGTAACTCACTGCCAGCGTACTGTCGAGTCTTTAGAGTCCCACACAGAGGGTTTCCCTGGTTCAGGCGAAATGATGTAGTAGTCGTATTTGATACGTGCAGAGTTCCGATCGATTGATGTACTTTGTACCCGGACTTTCGATCGTACAGTTGGTAATACTAGTCGGCTCGGGTTTGAGCCGGATTATTAAATCGGGTTTTGATTTGATAATTTACATATATGTATTTCGATATGTATATTCTAGTATTACGTTCTTCATGTTATTCTATCTCTTTGGGCATTCGTGTTTTTATCTGAATGCAAGTATGTATGTACAGCAGACTGTAATCTGTATTTTATTACAGATTACCTTCTAGAAGGTGGACACCTCATCATGGACTTTTCCATTTATTGATAAATGGAAATGAGGTGGAAATTAAGGAGAAAGGGGAATGGTGAGAGGCATGGCTTAAATGGTTGACAAATGAATTCTTTATTCATTTGTGGCAACTATTGAAGCATGGCTACACTTGTTTATTAAAAGAAATTGATACACAAAACCATGGTGTTGGATTTTCTCTCACATGGACGCTTCATTATTCTTGAGCTCCCATTTTTGCTTCACCCTCCTCCCTCTTCTTGAGTTTCCTCCACCTTCATCATCTTCCTCTTCAACATCCTCTTATGAGTTGAAAAACAAGTGAAGAGTCAAGATAGAGATAGTAGAACACATAGAACTCCACACTACATCCTAGAAAACTTGGATTAGCAACCCAAGTTCTCTAGTTTCTCCTATTGACACTTAGTTAGGAGATAGAGCCATGAATCGCATCCCTCGGATGGATCATCTGCGAAAAAGGAGGACCGGAGAACAAGCTCGATCTCGGAGAACCAATGGAGCGGGAAAAGAAGATCAAGCGTGTTCAAGGTGGTCACTTGGAGCTAACAACGAGGAAAGAAGACCGAAGAACTTGGATCGTTTGGTGAGACTTCTTTCATAGTAGTTAGTTCATCTCATTTAGTTTTGCTAGATAGGTTTATGGAAATATCCGGGTTTTTCATTGGGTTAACTTAACATCGTTTTTAAACTCGTACAAAAAAATTTTGTTCTACAAACCGCCACGTTCAATGGCTAGGGCGTTAAGGTAACCCAACAATTATTAAATCACCACTTGATTCAATAATCAAGCTTAAACATAAGCCGACAAGTATTACCAACCGTCCGATTAAACTCTGTGTAGCCAGTGCACGTATTTAATAGGACTCCTGCACGTATCAATATACGGCCTCTATATCGATTCATCTGAGCCGGAAAAACCCTCAATGTGGGACTCTAAAGACTCGACAATACGTTGGCAGTGAGTTACTAGATGAAATCTATAACCACAAGCACGTCAGCGGCACTAGCTGTGCGTAACAGCTATCCAGGTATCTATCGAAAGGAAGGTCGACAAGCAAGCTCATCCATACCATTACCGAGCCTATAAGTGACAATCTCCATACAGTTCGATCTCTTCGTCTGAGAGTGTCGCATATCGAGTCTAAGGGGTAGATAACGTCAGACCCCTAATAACCCGATAAGTCGTGCCGATATGGTTCAAGACCATCCCGAGAAACTACCGATCTCGCAATCAGTAAATCTCATTTTCCTTGGCCAAGGTCTTATGGTGTTGGCCAACCGTGCACAGCACGGCATTGACTCTCTATACCGGAAAAAATGAATCCCTTCTATTGCTCACTACTTCCAAGTGCTTCAGGACTGTACCAAACTAAAACCTGTTTGCATGACTCTTTAAAGCCATGGTAGGGTAGTAATCTAAGTACAGTGGGAACACACTTGAGACAAATGACAATGTTAAGTCTAAAGACAACTTTGTACTCATATCACTAGAGAACTGCTATCTGATGATAGGTATAATACCATCTAGGACTTCTTGGCGAGTCCGTCCAATATAACTCAGTCTCCAATGAGCACATGTATAAAATCTTTGGTGCCATACACCAATCGCTGCGGGACCGGCCATCGCCCCTTTCGGAGACAAGAAACCTATAAACTGTCTACTCTGGAATATCGATACCCAGTCTCAATACTCCTACGACTATGGAAATTTAAGAATGTACTTATGGACTACCCAGACCTCACAAGTATGATCGCCATCATAATGCTGGTAGTCAAGCAAGGATCATACGAGTTTTATCAACGTGTATTAGCGATACATAATAACAAGTAAAACATATATACATGTTAAGATAAAGAAAAACCAAAAGGTATACTATCATATCGAGCAAGAATGTCCTGTACGTACATACCCCAGTATCCAATACAATAATGGTCTCTAGGGCATACATATCCAACAATCTCCCACTTGCACTAAGGCCGGTTATTGGCATACTGTATACCCAATATCTGCACTAAGGCCAGTTATTGGCATATCGCATATCCAACATCTCGAATTGCCGCTCGAACTATGCTTGAGGGATGGCCTTGGTGAATAGATCTGCCATATTGTCTTTTGTGTCCACTCTGCGAACCTCAATCTCCCGACGATCAACGATCTCCCAGATCAAATGATACCGCATCAAGATGTGTCTGGATAGCTGATGGGACCATGGTTCCTTCGCTAATACCATAATCCCATTGTTATCAGAATACAAAGGTATTGGATCAACAATGGATGAAACCATCTCAAGTTCAAAAATGAACTTCCTTATCCAGACAGCTTCTTTTGCAGCATCGTTGGCAACAATGTATTTTGCCCCCATCGTTGAGTCTGCTACAGTGTTCCATTTAGAACTCTTCCAAAAGACCGCCACTCCGTTGAGGGTAAACATATAACCCGAGACGGACTTGTTGTCATCCTTGTCACTTTAGAAGCTTGAATCGGTAAAGACCTCCATCTGGAAGTCTCCATTACCGTACACCAAGAACATATCCTTAGTCCTTCTCAGGTACTTTAGAATGCTCTTCACAGCTATCCATGCTTCTCCCCTGGGTTTGATTGATACATGCTTATCACGTTAAGTGCGTAAGCTACATCTGGTCTGGTATATAACATTGCATATATTATAGAGCCCACAGTAGAAGCATAGGGTATAATACTTATACGATCTCTCTTCATCAGACTTGGAAGACATCTCTTTGGAGAGGGTGATTCTATAACAAGCGGGTAGATTTCCGCGCTGGGAATCTTCCATACTAAACATTTTTAGTATGGTGTCTATGTACCTGGACTGTGATAGTCCCAAAAACCTCTTGGATCTTAAACGGACCCTAGTGCTCGCTGCTATTGCGGAAGCGAATTACATAACAAAAATTTTAAGAGAGCACAAAGAAACCGAGACCATAGAATCGTCCAAACACTAAACTTGTAAACTAAAGCAAGCTAGCTACTCGGATTGTGAAATAGAACCTTTGTAGCGTGTCCACCCAATCGTGGAAGACCCCTCTAAGATTTGTAGCCGTCGGGAACACGCTTGAGAGGCGACCGTCCTTACTGAAGATGATCCACCAAAGGAAAATCGACCCAAGCTCCAGCTTCACTCCAAAACGAACTTCGAGAAAGCAACTGACACTCTAAGTTTGCTAGAAATGGAGTGTAGGAGATGTAATAATTTATCACTAATATTTTCTCTCATTTTCATAACTCAAGAAAGTAAATGAAGAAGGAGGATGAGGAGCTAAGAATGTAACATCATCAACTTGTGAGAGTATATGTGTGAATAATAGTGAGAGGGATAAATTTAACCACTTTTAAAAAATATGTCATGCAATTTTTCCATTAAAGAAATGAGACCCATCACTCTTTACATACTCACCTTTACACCTCACCCCTCCACCTCATATTTGATTTTCTAAAAAGAAAATCCTTAATATGAGGCGTCCTCCTTCTTGAAGTATTCCGTATAAATACGGAATACGACCCCGGTATATGTATCGAAATACATACACACGTATCCGAATAAAAATACGGATAGCCAAGAGAGAGAAAATGAATAGTGAACATAATACTAGAATATATATATATTAAATATATATATATCTTGCTTAATCCTAAGCCAGCTAGTATTATCAACCGTCCGATTAAAGTTTGTGTAGCTAGTATACGTATTTAATTGGATCCCTGCACGTACCAACGTACGGCCTCTACATCATATCGTCTGAACCAGGAAAATCCTCTGTGTGGGACTCTAAAGACTCGACAATATGCTGGCAGTGATTACTGGATAAACCCATAACCAGAAGCACGTCAGCGGTACTAGCTGTACGTAACGGCTACCCAAGTATATGCCGAAAAGGAGGTCGACAATCAAGTCCATCCGTACCCTACTGAGCCTGAATGTGACAATCTCCGTACAGTCTGGTCTCTTTGTCTAAAAGCATCGCATACCGGGTCTAAGAAGTAGATAACATCAAACCACTAATAACCCGATAAATTATGCCAATCTCAAGCTTATCACCCACCGAGAAACTACTAAACTCTTATCAGTAAATCCCATCCACCCTGGCCAGAAATTTATGGTTATGGCCAAACGAACATAGCACGATATCGACTCCTAATACCAGGAGAGAGGAATCCCTGACAATTTCTCACTGCCACCATGTGGCTCAGGACTGTACCTAACTAAAACCTATTTGCATGACTCCTTTGAATCATGGTAGGGTAGTAATCAAAGTACCGTAGGAACTCACACAAGACAAATGACAATCTTAAGTCAAAAGACTAACATGTACTCATGTCACCTGAGAACTGCTATCTGACGATATGTATAATACTATCTAGAAGTTCTTAGTGAGTTCGTCCGGTGTACTTACCTCCAGTGAGCACCTGTATACAATCTTAGGTGCTAAAACACCAATGGCTTATGAGACCGGCCACTGCCCCTCGTCATAGTCTGGAAAGTTTACACTAGTCTACTCCGGAATATCGATGCTCAATCTCGATATTTCCTCGACTAGGGACAATTAAGAATGTGCTTATTGACTGCCCAGCTCCCACGTATATGATCGTCATCATAATACTGGTAGTCAAGCAATGATCCTACGTTCTTTATCATTATGTATTAGCGACACATGATAATGAGTATAACGTATGCACATAATGATAAAGACAAACCAGATAACATACTATCATCTTGAGTAAGACTATTCTAATTGTATAGGTCCTCCTTCAATTATCATAATCACCTACCTGCAATTACAATAATTGTTTTAAGGGCACTATAGCCAACAAATGGCGATCATCTACAACTAGAAAATGTGAAGTAATAATATAGCATGTTCTCTTCCACTAACCACGATCGGTCTCGAAACTACGACATCATCTACAACTAGTTCTCATGTTCTGTTGGCTCTAATACCATGTTAGGGTTCTCCGGCGCTAACAACGCAGTGGAAGCGAAAATCGCGAACGAAAATTTTCTTAGACTACAACCTTTCTAGCGTGTCCACCCAATCGTGGAAGACCCCTCCAAGCTCCTCGTAAGCCGTCAGGAACAAGCTTGAGAGGCAACCGTCCTTGCCGAAGATGATTCATCCGAGGAAAACCGATCCAAGCTCCAGCTTCGCTCCAAAGTGAACTTTGAGGAAGTAACCAACATTCTAAATTTGCTAGAAATAGAGTATGCGGATGTAGGATTAAGCACTATCAAATTCCTCTCATCTTACAAACTCATGAGAGCTTGGAAGCTCATGAGGAAGAAGGAGAGGAGAGAGAATGTGTCATGAAGAATGAATGAGAGTTGTGAGATATCAAGCCCATTCCTCACGACCATGCTCTCTTTGCACCTCATCATGCCACCTCATTTTTAATTTCCTATAAAGGAAATCCCTAAAATAAGATGTCCTCCTTCTAGAAGTATTCCGTATAAATACGGAATACAACTCCGGTATATGTATTGAATACATATACGCGTATCCGTATAAAAATACAAATAGCCAAGAGAGAGAAAATCAATGGTGAACATAATAATAGAATATATATCAATATATATATATGTGTAAATTATTAAATCAATACTTGATTTAATAATCCGGGTTAATTCCAAACCGACCAGTATTATCAACCGTCCGATCAACGTCCATGTAGCCAATACACGTATTTAATTGAACCTCTGTACGTATCAACATGCGGCCTTTACATCATATTGTCTAAATCGGGAAACCCCTCTATGTGGGACTCTAAAGACTCGAAAATATGCTGGCGGTGAGTTACTGGATAAATCTGTTGGCTATAGTGCCCTCAAGATAATTATTGTAATCGCAGACAGACGATTATGATGATTAAGGAAGGATATATATAGGTAGAATAGTCTTACTCGAGATGATAGTGTACTATCTGGTTCATCTCTATCATCATATACATATATTATATGGTATTATGGATTACTATTATATATTGATAGAGCCCTTAGGATTCATGCTTGACTATCAGGGTTATTATAGCGATCACTCTTATGAGAAATGGGTAGTTTATTAGCATAACCTTAAATGTCTCTAGTCGTGGGAATATCAAGACTGGGTAACGATATTCCAGAGTAGACTAGTGTATACGTTTCTTGACCCCGACAAGGTGCGGTGGCCGGTCTCACAGCCATTGGTGTTAGGAAGTCACCAAAGATAGTATACAAGTGCTCATTGGGTTATGAGTTACACTGGACGGACTCGCCGGGAACATGCTAGATGGTATTATACCTATAGTCGGGTAGCAGTTTTCTGGTGACATGAGTATATGTTAGTATGTCGGCCTAAGGTCGTCATTTGTCTCGTATGAGTTCCCACTGTACTTTGATTATTACCCTACCACGACTCTACTGAGCCACATGGAGACAGTGAGAGGATCGTCGGGGATTTGTCTCTCCCGGTATTGAGGGTAGATGTCGTGTTGTGCACGGGTGGCTATCACCAGAAATCCTTGGCCTAGGTGGATAAGAATTCCTGATTTGGATCAGTAGTTTCTCATTGGGTGATGGGCTTCACACTGACACAACTTATCGCGTTATTAGGGGTCTGACTTTATCAACCCCCTAGACTCGATATGCGACACTCTTAGATGAACAGATCGGACTGTATGGAGATTGTCACTTTCAGGCTCAATAGGGATACGGACAAATTTGCTTGTTGGCCTTCATTTCGTTCAATACCTGGGTAGCTATTACGTACAGCTAGTGCCACTGACATGCTTGTGGTTAAATCCACTACCAACGTATTTTTGAGTTTTTAGAGTCCCATACGGAGGGTTTCTCAGCTCGGGTGAAACGATGTAGTGTACGTATTTTGATACATACTAGGTTCGATTAAAACATGTGTTTTTATACACGTACTTTTAACGGACAGTTTGTTAATACTAGCCAGTTTGAAAGATAACCAAGTTATCATATTTTGGATTAAATATGAGCTGGTATTATATATCTCTTTTAGTATCTCTCTTTTCGGTATTCGTATTTTGACAGAATACGATATTTATACGAATACGAGTATTTGTATAAATACATGTATTTATGTCTTGATATTAATACGGGTATTTGTACCATTAGTACAAATACGGGTATTCGTATTTTGATACGAATATAGGTGTATATATTTGTAGCATTTACTTGTATTAGTGTATTTGTGTGTGTACATATACATATGTATATATGTGCATATGAAGTGGCCTCTTTCTCTTCTCATATCTTCTTTTAAATGTGAAAGATATGGGCTTGTGACTCACCATGGTGAGTCACAACCCTAAACACTCTCATATTAAAGAGAAAAGAGAGAAAGAGAAAAGTGATGATGGAGGATTTTTCTTGAGTGGCCATGCTTCCTCACTTGAAAAACACCAAAGTTTCTTTCTTCCTTCTCTCTTGGTTTTTCTTAAGTTGATTATGAAAAAGGATTATGAGAGAAACTTTAGAGATTAGCCACTATATCTTTCTATTGATCAATTCCTAGCAAGTCTTGATCACTAGTTGCTTTACTTGTAAAGCTAAAGCTTTAGCTTAGGTTTCCTTCGAGGTGGATCGTCTTCGGTAAGGAAGACCGACACCCAAGCTCGTTCCGGACGACCTAAGGAGCTAAGGAAATGGAAAGAAGATGAAAGACACAACTACAAAGGTTGTTATCACTAACCTAGTAATTAAATTCCTTCATGTAGTTTCTAGTTTAGTGTTTGGATTCGATTCTAGGTTGTAGTAGTTCCTGCTCAAGTTTCGAAAATTTTCATTTTGTATACCGCATAACCACTAGTTTGCGGCGCGAGCACGAGCGTCTACCTTGTAGGGTTCCTAGGCACACAAATGAGGTCTCACAAGGCATCAACCATGCCAATTTCAATAATTACATGTGCCGAGAAACCCTAATACGGATCGTTGACTAGAGATTAGGCGAAACTAGCAACTAGTTAACTACTTTAACTAAGAGTGAACGGAAATACAACCTTTGTAGATCCGGTTCTCCACCTCCATAGCTCCGTGATGAAGTCCTCTCCGCTGTCCAAATCGAATCTTGGACTCTAGTGTCGACACCATCGGAGAAATGGGCAGGCTAGGTCGTCGACAACGATGCCGAAGATGATCTACGTCGAGGCATCACAAGATCAAGCTCCCACTTCACCAAGTCATGAAACTTATGAAGAAAACACCCTATACTACTTGGCAAGAGGTAGAGGATGAAGAAATAGGAGGTGGGTTCACTTTAGAATTGGATTTCTCACTCATTTTCACAAGTTGCCATTGTTGATAGCAAGCTTTTTCTTGAAGTGAAGAAGAAGAAGAAGAAGCAAGAATATGATAAGTAATGGATAAACAAAACCCTAATCATTAGTTTAACCATGGTTTAATTCTTTACACTTAACCAAGTAAGCATGCATCATCAAACATGATACAATCATGTGCACAAAAAGTATATCACATATACAACTTGTACATCCAAGTGAGAAAATCCATTTAAAATGAACCAATACTAGTTAATGCAAAGTAATATATCAAATATATATAATTATACATTAAATCATTAAATCAACACTTGATTCAATGATCCGGTCATATCGCATATAACCGACTAGTATTCAATGTATCGATTTATCGAATCAATCCTTGATTCGATAACTAGGTTATATCGCATACAACCAATCGACACATTCATCGCGAGAATGAAATACGGTATCACATACACGCATTATTCTCGGTCCCGCACATATCTCATATGCGCTCCTATTTCGTTTCGCTTGAGCCAGGAAACCTCTGTGTAGGACTCTAAAGACTCGTCAATACGCCGGCAGCAGGTGATGATCATATCAAACACCCATAAGCCGCAAGCGGTCTGCTAAACGTAACGGCCACCCGGGTATTGAGCGATCAGAAGATCGACGAGCAAGCCCGCTCACACTCCTGTGAATCCAACCAGTAACACTTACCGTACAGTCCGGTCTCGTCGTCTGATATATCGCATATCTCGCCTAGGGGTGGTAAACGTCAGACCCCAATAGCTCGACAAGTCGTGTCGATATGAGGTCTATAACAATTCGAGAAACTACTGGTAACACTTACCAGTAAATCTCAGCAACCCTGGCCAGGGATATCTGGTTATAGCCAATCGAACACAGCGCAACATCAACCCCCTATACCGGGAGAGACGAATCCCCTCCTATCGCTCATTGCCTCCATGTGATTCGGGACTGTACCCAAAAACCACCGTTTTGCACGCCCTCTTGGACATGGTAAGGTGGAAATCAAAGCACAGTGGGAACCATACGAGACTCTATGACGATCTCGGGTCAACAGACTACTCTGTACCAGTGTCACCAGAGAACTGCCATCTGACGTAAGGTATAATACCATCTGGGAGTTCTCGGCGAGTCCGTCCAGTGTACCCAGTCTCTACTGAGCACCCGTATATCATCTCTGATGTCAAACACCAATGGATATGGGATCATCCATCGCCCATCTGTATGGGTCGAGAAGGTATACGCTAGTCTACTCTGGTATATCGATGCCCCGTCTCGATACACCCACGACTAGGGACCTTGAAGGGTGTACTTATGGACTACCATGTCCCCACTAGTATGATCCGGATCTTAGTCCGGGTAGTCAAGCACACATCCTAAGGGCTTTACCAACATGTAACAGAGAGACAAACAGTATACACGTTAAGGCAAAGAGTAACCAGATAGCATACTATCATGTCGAGCAAGAAAGTCCTCCCTATATATGTCCCAGCATCCACTACAATATACATCCTATGTACAGTAATGGCATCTAGGGCATACATATAACTAACAATCTCCCACTTGCACTAGGGCCATCTGTAGCAGTGGTTGTAGTATCTCATACTCAACCATCCCATAAAAGTCTCTCTCTGGGAAAAGGCCTTTGTGAGTGGATCTGCCGTGTTATCCTCTGAGTCTGCTCTCCTAACCTCGATCACCCTGGAGATCAACCATCTCCATGATCAGGTGATACTGCCTTAGAATATGTCTGGATCACTGATGGGACCGGCGTTCCTTGGCATAAGCCACAACTCCATTGTTACACAATGGGAGGAACAAAGTTCATCTCATGAACCAATATACATCCAGACTGCCTCATTGGTAGCATCTTAAGTAGCGATGTATCCAGCCTTAATCGTCTAGTATGTCACGGTATCTATCTTGGAACTCTTCCAACATACCGTCCCTCGATAGAGGGTAAAGACAATGCCTGTGACTGACATTCAGTCGTCTTTATCACCCTGGAACACTTCCAGTGATTTTCCCCAGGATCAACTGATACCATCTCACTACAACTAGTGAGTATCCTAACATCCTTTTAGATCTATCTCATAGATCCAAAACCCAGGATTTAGTAGGTATCACTTTGATCCTATGTGGAGAATCATTGTGATAAGCGGAGATTGATCGAGCGTAGCATAGGAAACTCTTTCCCTATCAAGAGTATGTCATCCACGTACTCTACGAGGATCACCACCATACTCCCTACTACCTTTTTGTATATACAAGGTTCATCTACCATTTTGATGATGTCAAACTCTTTGACTACTTCATCAAAACAGATGTTCCAACTCCGCGATGCCTGCTTTATCCTTCAAAGCATCTTGCACACGTTTCCGCTGCTCCCACTGTCTACGAGGCCCTCTGGCTGTGTACTTATAGACGCTCTCTTCCAAAACATTATATAGAAAAGCAGTCATGACACCCAACCGCCAGATATCGTAGTCATGGTATATAGCCGTGGTAAGTAGGATCTGGATGGACTTAAGCATAGCCACTGGAAAAGGTTTCATCATTATCCACGCCTGGTCGATGACGAAAACCTTTAACAAGTCTAGCTTTGAAAGTCTCAAATTTTCCATGTACACCAAGTAATCTTCTCAAGATATACTTGCTCCTGATGGGGATTTAACCCTTCAGATATAGCAACCAAAGTCCATACTTTGTTGGTGTATAAGGATTCCATCTCAGATCACTTAGCATCCAGCCATTCTTACAGAGTCTTACTCCTGATGGCCAGCTCGAAACTAGTTGGGTCATCATCTCATGATGCAATCCTCGCTCCCACTGTCATAGAGAAACCGAAGTAACTCTTAGGTGGGTGAGAAACCCTACTAGATCGGCGGAGAGGCTGAGGTTCGTTGGTATCTACTGAATCCTTTGGTTGTACCAAATCATTGGCTGTAGTTTGTATAGATGGAACCTTTCCAGTTGTACATAACAGATCTTGCCTCGAGTTTGTCCGGATTTTGCTTTTAGACATAGGCCGGTCAACCCCAAATCTTAACTAGCTTAAGACATGGGCTCTTCCCTTTCCATATCACATATGAAGTGGTAGGCAACTGATTTGATTGGAACCCTTTTCAATAGGTATGCATCTTCTCAAGTGCATAACTCCCAAAAGGAAAATAGGAAACTCAGTAGTACTCATCATAGAGCACACTGTATCAAATAGAGTGTATATGCTCCGCCCCGATATACCATCGTGCTATGGTGTATACAGAGGAGTAATGCTGAGAGAGAATCTCATTCTCCTTTAGAATAGTCCAGGAATTCCGTGCTCAAGTATTCTCCTCCTTGATCACATCAAAGGACATAATACTTATACCCGTATTGGTTCTCTACTTCTAACTTATATTCTGTGAATATCTCAAAAGGTTCGGACTTGTGTTTCAACAAGAACATATGTCTGAATCTAAAGAGATCATCATAGAATGTAATGAAGTACAAAGAACCGGTCTTGGCATTTGTAGACAGGGGACCTACATACATCAACATGTATCATCCCAAGAGTTCACTAACTCTTTCTCTGTTTCCAATAAACAGAGCTGGTGTCATTATATCTTTGTGACATGACTGGCAAGTTTCACAAGATGTAAATTCAAACTGATTTAAATATGCATCTATATGTAACTTCAGCTAGTCGGGTCGCATTGATATGACCTAGTCTACAATGCCTCAAGAAGGATTCGTTCATTTCTGAACTTTTCCTCTTGTGTGTGTTCAGTATACAAGGAACTGAAGTTTGATTTAGAACGTCAATGTTTTTAGATAACGTGCCTAAACCGATCAACTTTTGATATAGGAAATGTTCAAAACATTATCCAACAATACAAAATTATATCATTTCTTTACTAATAAAGAGACTGACATGATTTTGTATATCAGGTTCGGTATCTAATAACATTCGTTCAGAATCAATGTGTTTGGGATACAGGGTGACAGTGACCAACAAACTTGGCTGCAACACTTGCCCCGTTTTCTGCCTCATGAAATTTATCACCCGTTCTCAGTTCTTTACCTATCTGTTGCCCTATGTAACAGATTACATATCTGGGATCTTGATCCGGTATCAAATACCCAGGACGTAGAGGATACAGAGAAACAGTTCTTTGTAATGAACACACCCGAAGGAAATGCATCATATGCACTTTCTTCGTTTGGGCGGCACGGGAAATCTGGTATTCCCCAATTTCCTGTTCTGTCTTATAACATTTATAAGTTGGAGCGGGACCAACGTTCCCCAGCTCAGTATAACAAGCGGGTTCGGTCAATAAACCGTATTATTATCTTGATTAAGGCGTGATATGGTCGCTACCTGGAGAGAGAGAGAAGAAAACACTCAGCGTGCGCTCTTGCAAGAATAGATTGGTTATTATTTTATCTAATCAGGATGGCTCCCACTGTTTTTATCAAATCTTCCTTCAAACCCTAAAAGGAAAGACTAGCCGGGATTAATTACACACTACAAGTTCGCCAATCTTTCAGCCAGGCCAGTGTCGGTACTTTGAGGGAGGTCCCCCGTGCTTTCGCACGAACCTAATTACAGTAAACCTCGTTTTCCCAGAGGCGTAACCCCGTTGACACCTTTCTAGACACCTACTTGATCGGCTAATTGTAATGTGTAAAACTCTCCCAGGAGTAACAATTACTCGCAGCGGGTATCGGGATCCAACTATCTCATAGAAGGTATGCAATCTCATTGCAAATTTCAACACTTGAAATTCCCGATAATATTTTGCCCCTAGCGTGCTATGACCTTGACGCATACCAAACAACCCATAGTCCGCTAGTCAAGTTCAACCCGTACATTTCTTGATTGAATTAAACCCACCCGCACGACCCTTGATGCATGCCAAACAACGCCGTACGAATACCCTAATCCAATCGCATCGTATGCTAGCAGATAAGCACTAGTTAGCTACCGTACACTACGCCTTGACGCATGCCAAACAACCGCAGCACGAATACTAACTAGTACTTATCTGAAATGACGGAGGGCTACGACAGGTTTTTCTGAAAACCTATTGCGTAATGAACTTGATATCGTTGTAGAATCAAATGATTTTAAAATGGAGTGTTTTTGAGGCTGTTCTAGTTTTGCTAAAGGAGTCACTCCCGGTGAAGGGATCGTCGGTCCTTTCCTCGTCGAATGAGGTGCGGGATATATCATATATATCACTGTGCAAAGCAAAAACTCTTAAAAGCAATCAAAAGACAAACCGAGTGTGTAGCATCTGCCAGTTATTGCTAAAGGAGTCACTCCCGGTGAAGGGATCTCGGTCCTTTCCTTATCGAATAAGGTGCAGGATATATCACATATACCTCTGTGCAAAGCAAGAACTGTAGCTACCTGTTTTATTTTTGAAATTCGATTCTACAACATCTTAGGTTTCTTTTATTTCATTAATCTCATTAATGAAGTCCTATCATTTAAGTACCTAAACATCATAGATAAATACGACGTACACTTATGCCATCCGCATTTGCCTCGATGTCCCCTCGTGCACCGTTAGGTTAGGTGACTAACGGCAGAGCAGGGCAGGGCTAGCGCGGGTGTAAAACATAAGTAACGTCTATATAATATATCATATATACTATATACAGTATCCATCGCAGAACATATCACATGATCACATCACAGATATCGCAGCAGAAGAATCATATGAAATATTGGATATACTAGGACGTCCGTGTTTTCAATACGAGCCAGTATAAAACATGGATTCTACGGTCGTGATGAATAGCCAAACCCACACCCCTAGACCCCTACGAGAGCGGCAAGCAACCCTTCCAATTCTAGAGTTAGGAGACCCGGACTCGACTCCTCGAGTTGGTCTCCCACTGGACTCCAGAACCCGGTTACTTGTGCTCTCCTCCTTGGGTCTATCCTAGTGCGGAAAAGTAAATAATATACAAAAGGTGACATCTTCCGCAATCTGGAAGTGCCCCAATAAAAGAATATTACATACAAGTTTTTACATGAATGAAAATGAAAAACACTCATCTCACATAAAAAAAAACCCCAGCTATTCAAACATGACGATCCAATATAACATATCCAGCAACACATAACATCACATGTCATCAACATAAGTAAATATGCGCATCCCAATTGTCGTTGACATATAGCAACGAAACCGGCAATATCACATATTACACTTACGGTCACAGAAAAGAAAGTGTAAAACTACAACAGTTGGAATCCGCAACCTGTTTAGACATCGCATGCCTAATCAAATGAATTCCTTAGACATCGCATGCCTAACAATTATAAACCCCGCATTTTAGTCTCATTATCGAAAACACTTTTCAATATCAAGTCGGGTAATTCAACAAGATTCCCGACATCCTGATCGAATACTCGTCGCAAACTTCAGTAGGCGGCCGCACCCCCGACGCCGTCGACAAAGTGCACCAAGGCGGAACACCGCTGCCGCGAGCACCCGAACGGATGCTTTCGGCGACGGGGTTCTCCTACAGTCACTTGGTCGGGGCTATGGAGTGAGGCTGTCTATTAAGTTTATCCGGCGAGTATCCGCGTACGCTACGTGATTGCGACGGACTTTTGATCACATCAAAATTCCGTGGCAACCGATCAAGTGAGACTAAACTGCTATGTTTATAACATTCATTCAGTTATCTCATAACTACTTGTGAATTCCAATTATTGTATCACATTCCGGATAATTAGAAAATGTTAAACTTTCCGATCGAACAATCGAACACCCAAGTTTTCCCGAAACAGATCAACACATGAAACAAGTTTAAAAAACATCCAGTTCATGCCTCAGTACCAACGGTCCAGCCGTAGAAGGGTCAAGCCAACGCCTCACATGTGGCACGCCGTACTGCCCCAAACCCGAAGGTTCAAAGGGCAGTTCAAGACGGTCACATAATCGAGTTAAGGTTTGTTGTCTTCTAGAGGGACCATCGCGTTACTTGCACTACTTAGAACGTCTTTAAACCACGGAAAGATCCAACACTTGGAAATTTCCCGACAGGGGAAAAATTGGGTATTTATATCTGGTCGAACCTTTTAACATATTCAAAAATTATCCGGAAAGCCACATAGACAAAGTTTGATAATCCGATCGAATCAACAAAGCTCCAAAACACCCCAGAATATTCAACTCTTGAATAAATATTAAAAATTCCCAGAAAATCCAGCACCTGAAGAGACAAATTACTGTGCAAAAAAGGAGGGCTGACGTCATCATATGGCCGCGGAACCGCCCCATAAGGCATGCTTATGCCGCGGTTCCGCCGCGCTTTAGACGAGTTAGCCCCTCGAATTTCACAGTAATTCAACTAAGACCCTGCTGAATTTTTTAGCAATTTTTAATCTGGAAAAAACCCAGTTTTTGAAAAAAGTCCAGAGAGCATTTTGGAAATGGGATTTCGGTTCGATCGGACTTCAAACTCCGTCTACGCATCGCCTAAGGCTCTAGCTAGGCTCTGATACCACTGTAGGGTTCCTAGGCACACAAATGAGGTCTCACAAGGCATCAACCATGCCAATTTCAATAATTACATGTGCCGAGAAACCCTAATACGGATCGTTGACTAGAGATTAGGCGAAACTAGCTACTAGTTAACTACTTTAACTAAGAGTGAACGGAAATACAACCTTTGTAGATCCGGTTCTCCACCTCCATAGCTCCGTGATGAAGTCCTCTCCGCTGTCCAAATTTAATCTTGGAGTCTAGTGTCGACTCCATCGGAGAAATGGGCGGGCTAGGTCGTCGACAACGATGCCGAAGATGATCTACGTCGAGGCATCACAAGATCAAGCTCCCACTTCACCAAGTCATGAAACTTGTGAAGAAAACACCCTATACTACTTGGCAAGAGGTAGAGGGTGAAGAAATAGGACGTGGGTTCACTTTAGAATTGGATTTCTCACTCATTTTCACTAGTTGCCATTGTTGATAGCAAGCTTTTTCTTGAAGTGAAGAAGAAGAAGAAGAAGCAAGTATATGATAAGTAATGGATAAACAAAACCCTAATCATTAGTTTAACCATGGTTTAATTCTTTACACTTAACCAAGTAAGCATGCATCATCAAACATGATACAATCATGTGCACAAAAAGTATATCACATATACAACTTGTACATCCAAGTGAGAAAATCCATTTAAAATGAACCAATACTAGTTAATGCAAAGTAATATATCAAATATATATAATTATACATTAAATCATTAAATCGACACTTGATTCAATGACCCGGTCATATCGCATATAACCGACTAGTATTCAATGTATCGATTTATCGAATCAATCCTTGATTCGATAACTAGGTTATATCGCATACAACCAATCGACACATTCATCGTGAGAATGAAATACGGTATCACATACACGCATTATTCTCGGTCCCGCACATATCTCATATGCGCTCCTATTT
Organism: Agapanthus africanus; assembly: GCA_030015575.1. Lineage (NCBI taxonomy): Eukaryota > Viridiplantae > Streptophyta > Magnoliopsida > Asparagales > Amaryllidaceae > Agapanthus > Agapanthus africanus. The sequence continues at coordinate 257,596,844 of CM057341.1, forward strand.
CGTTTCGCTTGAGCCAGGAAACCTCTGTGTAGGACTCTAAAGACTCGTCAATACGCCGGCAGCAGGTGATGATCATATCAAACACCCACAAGCCGCAAGCGGTCTGCTAAACGTAACGGCCACCCGGGTATTGAGCGATCAGAAGATCAACGAGCAAGCCCGCTCACACTCCTGTGAATCCAACCAGTAACACTTACCGTACAGTCCGGTCTCATCGTCTGATATGTCGCATATCTCGCCTAGGGGTGGTAAACGTCAGACCCCAATAGCTCGATAAGTCGTGTCGATATGAGGTCTATAACAATTCGAGAAACTACTGGTAACACTTACCAGTAAATCTCAGCAACCCTGGCCAGGGATTTCCGGTTATAGCCAATCGAACACAGCGCAACATCAACCCCCTATACCGGGAGAGACGAATCCCCTCCTATCGCTCATTGCCTCCATGTGATTCGGGACTGTACCCAAAAACCACCGTTTTGCACGCCCTCTTGGACGTGGTAAAGTGGAAATCAAAGCACAGTGGGAACCACATGAGACTCTATGACGATCTCGGGTCAACAGACTACTCTGTACCAGTGTCACCAGAGAACTGCCATCTGACGTAAGGTATAATACCATCTGGGAGTTCTCGACGAGTCCGTCCAGTGTACCCAGTCTCTACTGAGCACCCGTATATCATCTCTGATGTCAAACACCAATGGATATGGGATCATCCATCGCCCATCTGTATGGGTCGAGAAGGTATACGCTAGTCTACTCTGGTATATCGATGCCCCGTCTCGATACACCCACGACTAGGGACCTTGAAGGGTGTACTTATGGACTACCATGTCCCCACTAGTATGATCCGCATCATAGTCCAGGTAGTCAAGCATACATCCTAAGGGCTTTACCAACATGTAACAGAGAGACAAACAGTATACACGTTAAGGCAAAGAGTAACCAGATAGCATACTATCATGTCGAGCAAGAAAGTCCTCCCTATATATGTCCCAGCATCCACTACAATATACATCCTATGTACAGTAATGGCCTCTAGGGCATACATATAACTAACATACCTACATGGTATCAGAGCCAAACCCAAACACTAGAACTAGTTTAGACATTGATTAAGTTTCGAAAGCAACAAAACTCTGTATTTTCTAAACCATAATTCAAGTTTCTGTCAAAAAAAATTTGGTCTCAAAAAAATATTTTGCGTATTGCAGAAACATGATAGAGACTTGTATATGACTCTTTAGAAATACGAACCCAAATGGAGAATTTTCAACCGCTTAAAAATTCCTAAAAACGGCAATTTGCGGCCCGTTTTGATCCAAATTGGCTTGTCTTCGTACAGTGTTTTGGTTATTGAAAATGAGGATTTTTGTTAAACTTCTTTTTTGCCCAGATTTCACTTGGTGTTATCTTTGCATTCGGGCAACACAGAACGTTTTGAACTCGAAACTTTTGCATCGTTTATCTCTTTGTGTTTGTGAACATCGTTTAATTGCTATAGGTCGATTAGATAGGGTTGCAAATACTTGTTAGTTCTGTAATGCTTATCTGGATTGAAATAGTTGTGGTAGTCGTCGTGAATAGCCGGAGTTTTTGTGAGATGGGTGTTTTATATTTACTTTTGTATATTTATATTGTGGGGCGAGCGTACGGCTTGTGAACTGCCGTCATTGCTTAATGTAAATTCTTTTGAGGGGCACTTCCGGGTTGAGGTTGTGTCGCCTATGTAGTATATTCGATTCATCTCTTGTACCTAGGATAGACCCAGGAGGAGTGCTCAAGTAGCCGGGTTCTAAGAAGTGACAGGTGGACATCTCATGTTGTTGAGAACGGATCATCCCATTCTAGAATTGGCAGCACTACTTGCCGCACTCATAGGGGTCTAGGGACTAGGGTTTGGTTATTCACACAACCGTGGAATCCGTGTTTCATCCATGGATTAAATGAAACACGGAATTCCTAGTATACCCTCTATTTCATAGTATTTACTTCTGCTGAAATTCTGTGTTTATGATATATTATCATGCCTGAAATGAATGGTGTTATATATAAATATATATATATAGTAGACGGTATATATGTTTTTCCTCTGCGCTAGTCAGGTCCCCGCCCTGCCATAAGTTAAGTAACCTTACGGTGAAGACCCGGGACCCTGTGGCGAATACGGATGGCATATATGTGCGTGCATATTTTTATTCCTTTTAGTGTGATATTATTAATTGATGGGGTCACATTATAGGTTTAATGCAAGTAAAACAAAACTAATTGATGTTTTCGGAACCAATTTTTAAAACTACTCGGTTTTCTTCAAAACCACTTGTTTTGAAAGCGGAGCCTAAGCCACTCCTTTGCAAAACCACTCGAGTTCCTTTAATGATATCAAGTTCATTACGTTAAAGGTTTTTTTGCCAAAAACCAGTCGTATCCCTCCATCATTTCAGATTAGTACTGCTTCGTATTCGTGCTACGTTTGTCAATGCTATCCGCTGAGGCGTAGTGTGCGGTAGCTTTGTAATGCTTTTCTATAGCATAGATAATGCGATTGGTTAGGAAAGTCGTGTGGCTTTGTTAATTATTTGTCAAGAGTCATGCGGATGGGTTAATGAAATCTTGGATAATGATGGGTTAAACTTGACTAGGACCCTATGATTTTTTGATCATTCGTCAGGTCATTAGGGTCTTAGAGGTAAAAACCACGTCGAGAGTTTCAAATATAAAGGAAACTTTCCAGGCATGCGCATACCTTCTAGAGTGTGGTAGCTTGAGTAACTTCCATCAAGTTATCACATAATAATAGTTGGGTCCCGATTCTCACTGTGATTAGGTATTACTCCTCGGGAGATTTCACTTCACAATTAGCGAACCTATTAGGTGTCTAGAATGTGTTAATGAGGTACACCTCTAAGGAAATGATATTATTTAATTAGGTCCGTGCGAAACCATGGAGAGCTTCCCTCGGAGTACCAATACTGCCTGGCTGAGCAGTAAGCAAACTTGTAAGGTGTAAATGATCCCGACTAATTCTCCTTTTAGGGTTTGAAGGAGAATTCGAGAAAACAGTGGGAACCATCCATATTAGATAAAGTGATTAACCGATCTAATCTAGGCTAGAGTGCACGCTAAGTGTTTATTTTCTCTTTCTCTTTGGCAGCGACCATTATCCGCCTTAAACTAAAAATTGTAGACCAAGTTGACCGAAACCTTTTTACAAACCTGGTTTTGTCTTGTCACGATTCACGACAAAGTCACATTTATCCATGCCACCCCTTCTTTACCTTTTGCTTTCTCCAGAAAATTTTGTATCACAATGAAGATCCACATAAAATAGATAAAACCTTCTCGTATAGTTATATACGAACTCGTAGAAATTTATTTCAGTTCGAGAATGGATTCCGGTTCTGGGGAAATATAATAGGACTATTCGGTTGACTTTTCTCTTTACCTTCTCTCAGGTTGTAAGGGCTTCTAATATTAGGAGAGTACACCTATTGCACTTATTGGATAGTCTTCTTCCATACCTTAGACAAGTGTCAAAAGGTAGGGAAAGAAGAAAACCAATTAGCCTAAGAAAGATGTACAGAAGGTAAGAAGTAAAGATATATAAAGATATTGGAGTAAGGGCAATGGAAATTGTAACTAATGTCATAAGTCTGGTATTGAAATGGGCATTACCAGGAATACCCGCCCCCCTCGAAACATTTTCCTGTTTCAGTTATATTGTGCGATATTAATTGAAAATTGCTTTTCCAATTAGATTCTTACTTCAGGATATGTATTTACCGGACTGGATTCTCGCATCTGTATAGCGTTACAGATGCTGAGTGGGAGTAGAATATTAGGAATTGGATGATTAGATCCTCAATATCAGTATTCTTTATGATTGGGGATATTTGAAGAAATCACCTGGATTTTGTTTAACGGAAAATATTTGGTTTTGAATATCCGTTGTTATGCATAAATTTCAAACTAATATATCTGTATGTTTATTTTATAAAGTGAGATATAACTTATTATTTTTATAACATTTACCTTTATCGGTTGATAATTAGGTAAGGTGCATTCAATAACAGTATAATTCTTCTTAATCATAATACAGTTTTCAACATACGACACACAAGGTCCGAGTTATTAGACTCAGATGACTTATACAAACTATTGTATGTTGTCCAAAGTCCATTAGGACAAGGGGTTGGTACTCGTACTATATTCCGTTTACTTATGAATTCTCTATTTTTAGACACGCATTTCGTTGAAATACAAGGTCCAAATTTTGAGAAGTTATAGGTATAAGAATAAAGTAGAAAACCATGCGTCGGAAGTATCAGAATTCTTCAAGGTGATTGAAGATGTAGATACTTAAGCTTGGTATTCCATCGTAAGTAATACATTTGAGAACTTGTTTCTCTCTCAGGTTACTCGTTCGTGGGTGCGCTTCTTGATGAGTAATGTTATATGGCATTTTCCTCTCTAGTTGTGCACTCGAAATAGCTGCTTAATATTTTGAATCTAGTTCAAATTAAATTAGTGCATTTGTTTCTATATTGGATATAGAATGGATTCATATCTTAACAATGTTAAGGTACATGGAGTTGTCCGATTTATGCTTAAAACCAGAATCTGGATAAAATAAAGGCACGTTTTCAGTAATAGCAGTTTTTGGGTTTTCTCGGGCTTAAACAAGGGTTAACATTCTATCATCTGTAGGATCAATAGTTATATTGTTCTTGACTCGCCACATTTTAATAAAATGAATTTTTTTCAGAAAAAATTAGTGGGAGTATGGTAGAACTCGAAGTGATTCCAGAACCACAAACGGTTACTGAATATTTAATAGAACCTAAGAATTCAATTTGATTCGACAATCCATTAGCCACTCCGCAAATTTAGTGGGTAATCTTACCCATCCGAGAGGTACTTCGGTCTCCTCAAAGACGGTGACAGGAAGGTTCTGATAACCCAAGCTTATCACTACTGTTGTTCTGGACTATGAGATCTGGCAGGTGGATGACTATAACGTCATTGTAAATTGAATTTAGAAGTGCACGTGTATATGACTCTGCCTGAGGGTTGTTTTAGTCAGTGGGAGCAACAAAAGCGTGGTGAGCCGGTAGCTTATGTTTATTTATAGACTAATGCAAGTATAGCGGAGATGGGTCATCTATTCTTGATGTGACAGTCATAGTGTTTAACTTCATCAAGAATGAAAGATAGACCTGGTAAGAAAATTGAGTAGGGAGTACTGTCCTGGATTTTGGATGCATACTCCTAATAGGAAGTGATGTTCCTATACTACGATCGGTTAAACTATGGTTGTCACAGATGTTTCTTCACATGGAAACTGGATAAAATATCAGATAATTTGATGACAAGAGCTATGATTTTAGATCTAAATTTGGGAAGTGTCCAAATTCAGGTACTTAGACACTGTTCTAAAGTATTTTTTTAGAATGGACGACTCCTGGCATGGTGGTGTACCCGCAGCTGATGGAATCACTCTCTCTAAAGTGATGTCCTCTAGACTGATGAGGAGAGGGATTTGCATGATTGATATATCACTTGCTTAGGCAATTGAGTCAATCATGAGACGTCAAGCACCACATCAGATATTGCTTTTACACTATATGCAATAAGTAGATATTAATCCAATCCTGGAAAAACATAGGGAAGCAGTTATGAACATGAAAGAATGTACTTAGTATATGGTAATGACAGGCTCCTTAAGAAGGCGGTTATCATTTCAGACTTCCAAGGTGACATGGATGACAGAGTGGCTGTCAGAGCTAAAGTTTACCCTCTTCTGAAGGGCGGTATATTGGACAATGGTCCAAGCGGATACTGAAGTAGGCATGACGCATGATACTGATTAAATTTAGTGGAAGATATAGTCCAAGAAGTTTGTTGGATTTTGAGTTCATTTATGAACTTGGTCCTACCAGATATCTAGACAAGTTCTAAGACAGGTATCACTCATTTTAGGAGATAGTTGTTCTCCGCGTAATTAAGATATAGAGAAATAAAGTTACAAACATTGGAGCGGATCCACTCATTGAGGTTATTTCTCGAACACGATAGTTTCACAAACATTATTTGTGAAAAAGATTAGTAGAGAAGTTGGGTGTATGGTATCACACAAGCTGTGAGAATGCAACACCATAATAATTAGCCTTAAGTGCAAGTGGGAGATTGTTGGCTGCAGTGCCCTCAAGGCAATTATTGTAATCACATGCAGGCGATTATGATGATTGAGGGAGGGCCTATACGGGTAGAACAGTCTTACTCGATATGATAGTATGTTATCTGGTTCATCTCTATCATCATGTACATGTATTATGTGGTATTACGGATCACTATTATATGTTGATAGAGCCCTTAGGATTCATGCTTGACTACTAGGTTTATTGTAGCGATCACACTTGTGAGAACTGAGTAGTCTATTAGCATATCCCTAAATGTCCCTAATCATAGAAATATCGAGACCGAGCAACGATATTCCAAAGTAGACTGGTGTATGCATTTCTTGACCCCGACGAGATGCGGTAGCCGGTCTCACAACCATTGGTGTTAGTAAGTCACCAAAGATGGTATACAAGTGCTTATTGGGTTATGAGTTATACTGGACGGACTCGCCGGAAACATGCTAGATGGTATTATACCTATAGTCAGGTAGCAGTTCTCTGGTGACATGAGTACAGGTTAGTATGTTGGCATGAGATCGATATTTATCTCGTGTGAGTTCCTACTGTACTTTGATTATTACCCTACTACGGATCTACTGAGGCGTGCAAACAGGTTTTAGTTAGGTACAGTCCCGAGCCACATGGAGGCAGTGAGCGGATCGTCGGAGATTCGTCTCTCCCGGTATTGGGATTAGATGTTACGCTGTGCATGGGTGGCCATCACCAGAAATCCATGGCCAAAGTGGATGAGAATTACTGATTTGGATCGGTAGTTTTTCAGTGGGTGATGGGCTTCACAATGACACGACTTTTCGTGTTATTAGGGTTCTGACTTTATCCACCCCCTTATCTCGATATGCGATACTCTGTTTCCCCCAATCAGAGCAAAACTCTGTTTGAATTTCAAAAATTCAAAAATTGAAGAAACGCTTCAAATCCCGTGCGCTGCGCTCAACGCGCCACGTGTCAGAAGCTGTTACGTCGGCGCAGCGCCCAAGACAGTGCGCCCAATCAGAGCAAGGCTCTATTTTAAAAAAAAAATTAAAGGAAGCAACGCTTCAGTTGCGCAAGCGCTGCGCTGCGCGACACGTGTCAGCGCAGTTGCGCAAGCGTAGTTGCGTAAGCGCTGCGCTGCGCGACACGTGTCAGCGCAGTAGCGCAAGCGCAGCTGCGCTGTGCGCTGCGTGACACGTGTCAAGCGCTGGTGCATCTGCGCCAAACAGAATTAAAATTCTAGTAAGATCTTTCTGTTCTTATTAAAACAAGAAGATCGTCTTCTGTAAAACAGAAGCCCTTAGATCAAAAATCCAACGGTGGGGAAAATTCCCCAAATCACTCAGAGAATGATCTCTTTAACAAATTTAACAAATTAATGGGCACTATATAAAGGCCCCTAGACCCCAATTCAAAACACATCGACATCAAGAACTTCAGAAAAAACAACAAAACAGAGAGAACTCTGAAGAATTTTGAAGAACTCAAGAAAAAAGGTAAAGACCTTTTAAAAAGAAGAATTTCTTCTGAATAGTTCATTGATCTAAGAACAAGATCAATGATCTTCAATAAATAAATAAATAATAACAGTGCCTTGCACTTTTTTTATGAACCATCGGTTCTGGAATCTTAAAGATTCTTTTCTTGAATCCAAAATTGGATCAAGTTATTAAAACAGTGCCTTGCACTTGCAAAAACTGCGTTGTTGCGCTCCTGGGTTGGTGCAAGCCACTAGAGAGCGCCACGTGTCAGCGGCACAACAGCGCAGCGCACTGACGCGGCGCACTGCGTTGTTGCGCTTGCGCTCACCAGAGCGTGACACGTGTCACCTCTACATATGCTCGCACTCAATAATTGGTGCAAAGCACCTGACAAGCCACTGTCAGATAATTAATGCACAGCATTACTTACAATAGGGCCAAGCCCAATTAAAAAAGGCCTAACAGGCCTAATAAAATGCTATGCATTATTTTAAAAAGGGCAGAGCCCAAACAAAGACAGATGCTCTGCATCATAAATAAAGGGACAGAGCCCAAATCAACAAGGCCTAGCAGGCCAAAAGAAAATGCAGTGTATTATTAAACAGGGGCAAAGCCCTAGCACAGGCCTAATAGGCCAAAGATAAAAACGTTGAATATTCTCAACTGGACTTAGCCCAATCATGGCCGTAAGTCCTCAAACTAAATTGACTGAGTAAGACTGCTCTCTTAAATCAATTTACATCCGGTTCAAGGGTACATCTCTGAACTCCTCTGACACCTATCGTTGTAATCCTTCAACGACGTCAGAGAGGTGACGGGTCCCGACAACCACGCATCAATACGGACTGTGGGGTCCTTAAACCCATGGACTTATGCGTCCTTAAACTAATGAACTAATGCGTCCTTAAACACACCATACGGACTGTAGGGTCCTTAAACCCATGGACTTATGCGTCCTTAAACTAATATCCATCCCTAAAACGGGAACGATGGACCTCTATGTCCCTAAACTGGCGACGGACCCCTATGTCCCTAAACTGGAAATGGACCACCATGTCCCTAAACTGGTGATGGACCGCAATGTCCTTAAACTACCTATGGACCACTACGTCCCTAAACTAGAGCAATAGAGCCCCCAAATGCTCTTTTGTCGGATCTAAACGATCCCGTTTAAGTTGATCTTAGCCTCAAATTTGGCTAACGTATCCTTAAAATTAAAACTGGATTACATATCCACTAATCAACTTTGGTCAAAGGGTACATCTCCGAACTCCTCTGACACCTGTCGTTGTAATCCTTCAACGTCGTCAGAAAGGTGACGGGTCCCGATGGCCATATACATTAAACGGACCACTACGTCCCTAAACTGGAACAATAGAGTCCCTAAATGCTCTTTCCGTTAAGTTGATCTTAGTCTCAAATCAGACTAACGTATCCTTAACGAGCGTTTAAGTTGAATCTTAGCCTCAATATGGCTAACGTATCCTTAAACTAAAACACCGAACCCAAATCTAAGTAAATACGGATTTGGACTAATCCACGTCCTACGGGCGACGGCATAATTTAGTCTCCATATACAATCCACGGGCATCCACAAACAAACAAACATACATGACACAAAGTGAAATTTCTGGAGAAGGAGAAAGTGGTTACCGCGATGCGGTAGCGTAATTAACTGCAGGGGCTTACGCCTGCAGGGAAGAGCGTCCCCACAATCAAAAACCCCTCAAGCGAGGGGGAATCTGACGAAGTCTGCCACATCGGCCGCATCCGTCTAAACCTCCGATACACGGTGTCATAAATCAACTTGGCATCTTCGGAGAGGTGGACGGATAAAACCAAATAGCATCTGCCCCGAATCTCAGGCAAGACGTCGTCATTGCCGTCTTTCGGAGGGGAACAGATTCTGGCACGCCCGATGGGACCTTTTCCTCTTTCCACTCCACACTTCGTGTGTCGTCTTCGCGAACCAATCGCGGTTTGTTAATGGTTGCCTTTGGATTTTAAGTTACTAAGATTTGGTCTTTTGCCTGGCGCAGAAATCAAGCATCAATGGCCTCCAACTGCTCGAGCTGCTCAAAGTGCCAGTGCAATCAACGCTCCGCCTCACCTGGAGGCGTAGCCTATGGGCCTCAAGCGGCCTCCATTCTTGCCATGCCGGTAGAACAGGTGACCCAGGCCACCACCGGCCTGTTTTTCAGGACCATGATCCCGCCTGCAAGCTTCACCATGCCAGTGCCCACACCAGAAGCAAACAAGAAGTCGGTTTTCGATCGACTCACTGCTACAACGGCCCCTTTCAACGGGTCATCCAGTATCAAACCAGCAGCCTCTGTCTTTTCCAGGCTAGATCAGAACTCTGATGGGCCCGCCAAGAAGCCTATGAACCCTAAAGTGGCTGTCCCAAGGAAGGCAACAACGGTTGCTCCTGAAGTCGTCAAGGAGGCTTCTCCTGTCAAAGAATCGGTCTTTTCAAGACTGACTATTCCGGCTCCTGCCTCTGCTCGAGGATCTGTCTTTGACGGATTAAATATTGCCACTCAAAAGACAACATCAGTCTTTAAGAGGCTGGCACTGGTGGCACCTCATTCAGACAGGGGGCGAAAAGAAGCTGTTTCTATCGCCGAGCCAGTCCCAACGGCTCGTCATGCTCGACGTCGCCACTGGCGCCGAGTAAGGAAGGCTGGGGGCAACTCCCCCTCAGGGCTAACTCCACCTGCTCAAGTGGTGGAAGTTAATGCTACTGTTCCAACTGGGAACAGCTTTGAACTACTAAGGAGAGTGCGCAAGAACTCTCCGACCGCCACACTGAAAAGATCTCCTCCACCTGCGGAGAGAGTTACGGAAATTAAGCTGGAGTAGCCCCCCCAGCGGCTATCCTCTAAAATTTATAAAGTTTGGCGAAGGGTTCAAGACTCCGTAATTGACTAAGGTCACTCTCGTCAGCAGAAAAGGGCGAAAGTGATGGGAGAAAAGAACCGTCCTAACAAACAGCAAAGAACGACAACCTCCAGGGTGCCCGCTGCAACGGCCCCCTCTACTTCAACGGTCCACAAGAGAAGGAGGCCGGAGAAAATTCCCATGCCTGCGGCAAATGTCAAAGGCAGTGAACCTAAACGCCCTAAGTCCGGGGGCAATAGTCCATACTGTATGCATGGCGTCGGGGAAGGAAGACAGTCGTGCATCTACAGGTCATAGACCGCTTACACGGTCGGTGACCAAAGCTCAGGAGCAATAGCAAAAGCTCTAAAAAATGATGAACGCGATGGCCGCACTCACTGGGCCAAAAGAAAGCCCTGAAGCGTCCTCGGATGAACGCCAGGAACAAGAAACTGACGTTGAATTCCTTCGCCGGATATTGGAAAAGAAGGATAAAGAGGCTGCGGAACAGGCAGTCAACATAAAACAAATGGCCCTCCTGTTCCAGGACATGGCGGGCATGATGATCCAACAAGATCCTCCTGCTGAAGATCCTCCGATCGTCCTTGAAGTCGATAGGGGAGAAACGTCAAATCCTCTACCGGCTCTGTCAACAGCCAAGGAGGAGGCAATCTCCAAAGCTGACCTTGATGAATATATAGCTCAGCAGATCCGGGTTCATCAGGCGACTGAAGCAGCCAATCAGGTCGTAAAAACGGGGCGACCATATCCGAGCTGGTACGATCAGATTAAGTACCCGCAGGGTTATACAATACCAAAATTCCATGTGTATAAGGGGACTAGCAATCCCCACTAGCACGTTGCCCAGTTCAGGGCGCTTTGCGGCAACACTGGCGGTGATGATAAATTATTGCTTCACCAAATCGTCGGTAGCTTATCGGATACAGCGTTCGAGTGGTACTCCGAGCTCCCAAATGACTCTGTCAAGACGTTTGCGGAGATGGAGCTGCTGTTTACCCAACGTTCCGCGAGCGCCAGCGAACGCACCCCGATAACGGCATAGATTAATGCAGGGTGAGGCCGGGAGAGACATGGGTCCAATATGCTATACGGTGGTGGAACTTATGGTCAAAATGCGAGCAACGCATTGAAGAAGCGCTGGCAGTAGGGATGTTTGTGGGAACCCTCGATCCGCAGGCGACCATATCCCAATTCATGATGTTCTTCAAGCCGACTACCTTCCAGGCCCTGATCGACAAACTAGCCCAAATGGACCAAATGGGCCATAGACCGCCCCCTCCAAAGCCGGACTCTCGAAACGGGAAGGGGAAGGGAAAAGCAATCGTTGTCGCTAATGCTCAACAACAGCCGAGCAACTTGAAACCGGCTGTCCGTCAAAATAATATGCATCCGCGCACGCCCCTTGAGGAAAGACTAGGACGTCCTTACTCATTTCCTCGAGATAAAACGAGGAGACTGTTTGAGCTAGCATTGCGCAACCAACTCATAAATCTGCCGGATCCAAGACGTCCGTCGCAGCCAAATGATGTCAATGATCCCAACTACTGTCCTTACCATCGAGTATTGGATCATCCGATCGAGGATTGCTACGTCTTCAAAAATTGGATCGAAGACCAGTACCAACAGGGCAAGTTCGCGTTGTCCGACAGATGGAAGGTGAATCCGCCGCAACCTCACACCCCTAAAAGGATGAATACGCCGGGGGCAACGTGCTCTCTTGTTGAAGAAGCCCCATGGGAGGTTGTACTATCAGCCAAGACAAAGAGGATGCTGAATGATCTTCAAACATGCCCAGCGATTAGGTGGAAGAACCCGTTGGAACCTCAGATCATTGAAGGGATGCTGAAGCCGCGTCCAATTTCAAAGACCGATGGTGGTGGCCCAAGCACTCACAACCAGCCGTCAAAATCTTCAAAGAAGAAGAAAAAGAAATCCAAGAAGCCCGTAAAGCCTGGCGACAAGCGCACGAACTTACAAAAACAAATTGACGCGCTGGAGGAATACAACCAGAAAGCACGGACTCCCATTACACTCCAAGAGTTCCTTAATCACGTCTTTCAAGAAGAAGGCGAGGGAGAAAGTTCCTCGGATGAATCCGAAGAATACGTGGCGAGCTGTCATATGGTTTCCCATTCGTTCACAAATGATGAGGAAACTCCGTGCAGTGAAAAGCTAGGGGCAGATCCTAAACCAGAAATTTTGGGGCCATCGGATGAAACAATTGACGCATTCCTCAACGAAGCTCTGTTGAAAAGCAAAGCTGATCGGGAACGTAAGGCGGTCATATTTGAGAGGGCCAAACGCCAGCGACTTGACGAAATAGTTGGGATACTCTCGCTGGAGCAAAGTACGTCCACCGCAGATAAAAGCAAATTCAAGACAAGGAAAAGGTTTGCTAAGGCCATATCAATGGATATGAAGCTACCATCCTCTGAAGGAAGCATTACTGGTGAAGCGGAAATGCATCCCTCCTACTGCTTGTATCATCGGAAGATTTCGCACCCCACCGAAGAGTGCAAAGCTTTCAATGGATGGTGGCAGGGATATGTTGCTCACCGAAAACATTTTAAGCGGGAGAAGCGCAAAACTCGTCGGGAGCAGAAAAATACGACCGAGGAGCTTAACAGAACTACCGGCAATTGTCATATAGTTAACGCCGGGGGATCACAAGTTCTCACGTTCGGGAGCGACTCTGACGAGGAAATGGCTCTTAGCCCCCTCTTTAAAGAGTCCACCTCGGGAAAAGAAGAAGAGCCGAAGGCCTGCGAGAATATCCGGCTGCGTAATCGGACGCCACCCGAAAAGAATCTCGGACCCTCAAACAAAAAAGATAAAGGGAAAGAAAAGGTCTCTGAGGATATTACCCTAGATGACCAAGTCATGGAAGAGCTAGCCGCCAAGGACCCGCCAAAGAAAAATAAGGTGGATTATAACGTTCTAGCGCATCTGAGGAAGCTACCCTCGTAGCTCAGCATTCTTGACGCCCTTTTACTATCAAAAGAGGCGAGAGATTCGTTAATCAAGGCACTACAGGAGCCGGAGCAATTCCAAGCTTTCCTGGCTGAAGAAAAGATGAAAGATGAATTGGAGAAAGTGCACGCGGCCGATGTCACTTTTGGCGACGAAGACCATCTCCTTGGGACGTGCGAGCACAATCGCCCCCTCTATGTCTCAGGATACTGCCACGATATAAAGATAGGCAAAATCCTGGTCGACAATGGATCTTCCGTTAATCTCATTAACGTGCGGGTGTTAAAGGAAATCTGCATGAGCGTCCAGCACCTTGCTCGGAATAAGATCACTATCTCCAGGTTCGACTCCCAATCATCGAGAACTCTTGGATCTGTGATACTGACGCTACGCTTCGGGCTACTCAACACGGACATTAAGTTTCACGTCATAAACGCCAAGCCATGCTACAATGCTTTGCTCGGCCGACCATGCTTACACGAGTACAACATCATCCTCTCTACACAGCATCAGTATATGAAATATTTTAAGGATGGTCTCGAGTATACCGTGACGGGAGAATTGAATCCGTTTTCCGTGAACGAAGTCCGCAAATATGAAGATGCCAAATACTTTTACCGGATTTCGAAGATACGGAGAGGTGTCACAAGCCGGAGAACAAAACTAACGCCACCATCCCTGTCTTCGGGAGTGATACCGAGGAGGAAGAGGAGATAGTTTATTCAGGTCTGCCCCAATACAACAAGCCAGGACCATCCGCTCCTACGTTGATCTTTGGTAGTGACTCGGAAGATGAGGTCCATGCTTTATTCTCTGCTCGGCCTTCAATACAGACGTCCGCTGACGAAGAGCAAAGTCTGCAAGTCGCCATGGTTCCACTTAAACATTATAAAGAACTGGATGCGCTCGATACCTACAGTGTAGAGGAGCTGCGGACATTCTATGTCCCTCCCAGGCGAGAAGGCGAAAAGGCGATTCTATTCTACCGCTCTGAAGAAACCAAAGTGGAGAAAGAAATCTGGCACGGTATGGATCCTACGCTTGACAGACTTCAGCCCGTCCGTCTCCCCAAATATTATACAGAAGGTTTGAAAAGGTTGTTGAAGTACCAGAGGATATCCTTCAAACAGACCGCTCGAAAAGCCAAATTCTATGACAGGGTCTGGAACGTCCCCGGGGCTCAGCACAAGTTGCCTAGTGGGAGGATGGAAACAATCAGACTTGGATACATTCGGTCCAAGAAACAGGAGCTGCTCCGCGACTGTTACGTCGTACATGACTTCAATGAAGAAGCAGATGCTCAATGGGAGGACGTTAATACTGAGCCCGTAAAAGCTCCCGATGCAAAAGTGCTCAGACCGTCGTTCGATGAACAAATGGACAAGCTAATAAGGGAAGCTGGTCAAAAAGTCCGAGACGACCACAACCGTGAAATGGCCATCTACAAGAAAGCCAAAACGCAACACCTCCTCCAACAGGCCGTGGAAGATGAAAATGCCACCCCATGTCAACCTGTTATAAAAAAAGCTCGACGCAGAGGCAGAAACAAGTCGAAAGGCCAAAAAAGCGCTCAACGGCAACAAAGCGGGACTAAGAAGCCACGCAAGCGGGAATCGAGCGGTTCCGATCTATCCCTTGTGAAGAAAATGAGTCGAGCATATTCCTTCCCTCAGGATAAGACGAAGAGAATACTTGACCTCGCTCTAAAACATCAGATGCTTACACTGCCGGAGTCCAAACACCCCGAACAAGCAAGCGAAGTCTCTCACCCAAACTATTGCTCTTATCACCGAGTAATAGGGCACCCTCTCGAGGACTGCTTCACCTTTAAGAATTGGGTCGAAAATCAGTATCGGCTCGGCAAATTCGCTCTGTCCGACAACTGGAGGGTAACGCCACCACAGAAGCACGAACCCAAAGCCACGAGAGCAGAACCAGCTCCGCATTGGTCTTGGAAGCGAATTCGTACTTGTCACATGATAACGATATCAAAAGAAGAGCCCGAGAACATGGATGACCTTCCTTGGTACTTCGGAAACAGCAACAATAAGGTGATCTCAGAATTTCCACCGGCACCGAAAGAGCTGGAAGATGGCATACATACCACTGCAGATAACCTCAAGAAAATTGAGTTGGGGACGGCGAACGACTCGCGACCGACATTTGTCAGCAAGCTGCAATCTGAAGAAAGGGTGGCTGCGTTAAAAGACGTGCTTGTACAGCATAGAGATTGCTTCGCATAGAACTATTCCAAAATGCCGGGACTAGATCCAGAAATTGCTGTGCAAAAATTGGCGATATTCCCGGACGTCAAGCCAGTCAAACAGGCGCCGAGGAGAATGCGGCTCGAGCTTGAGATAAGCATCAACGCCGAGGTCAAGAAGTTAATCGACTCTGGCTTCATCCAAGAAGTTCAATATCCTGAATGGATCGCCAATATCTTCCCAGTGATGAAGAAGAATGGGATAGTGCGCATATGCGTGGACTTCCGGGATCTCAATAAAGCCTGCCCGAAGGACGATTTCCCAGTGCCGGTCACCGAGCTGATGATAGACAATACGTCCACTCACGAAGTCTTCTCCTTCATGGATGGCTCATCAGGGTATAATCAGATAAAGATGCATCCCGAAGATCAGAAGCACACCGCTTTCCGGATCCTTTAGGTATATTCTACTACAAGGTGATGCCATTCAATCTAAAGAACGCCGGTGCCACCTATCAGAGGGCCATGACGAAGATCTTCGATGACCTTATACATGAAATCGTCGAATGTTATATCGATGACCTCGTGGTTAAAAGCAAATCGTACGAGGAACATCTCGAGCATCTGAAGACCGTATTTCGACGCCTTCGACAATACAACTTGAAGATGAACCCTCTCAAGTGTGCATTCGGAGTTTCCTCGGGTAAATTCCTGGGATTCATCGTCCGACACCGAGGCATCGAGATAGATCCGTCGAAGATCAAAGCGATCATGGAAATGCCTCCGCCTAGAACTCTCAAACAACTGCGGTCTCTCCAAGGAAATCTCGCGTACATACGGCGATTTATAGCCAATCTTTCAGGCAAGTGCCGTCCTTACAGCCACCTGATGAAGAAGGGAACCCCGTACGTCTGGGACCAAAAGTGCCAAAGCGCACTGGATGAAATCAAGCAGTACTTGCAAAACCCGCCAGTGCTGGCTGTGCCGGTCAAGGGAAAACCCCTCATTCTTTATACAACCGCCCTCGAAGGTTCCTTAGGCGCTTTATGGGCACAAGAGAACGACCAAAGGAAAGAAAGAGCACTCTACTATTTGAGTCGAGTTCTACTGGGGGCAGAAAGCAACTATTCCCCCATTGAAAAACATTGCTTGGCGTTGATCTTTGCGATAACAAAGCTCAGGCACTATGCATTGGCGCATGAAGTTCGTCTCATTTCGAAGGTTGGCCCCCTTAAATATTTGATGTCAAATGCCATATTGACGGGGCGACTCACTAAATGGGCCCTGCTCTTGATGGAGTTCTCGATAACCTATCAACCTCTCAAGGCAGTGAAAGGCCAGGCCATCGCCGACTTCCTCACTGAGCATCCGATACCTGCCGATTCTCCTCTGAATTGTGAGCTGCCAGATGAACACGTGTTTGATGCGATCGATGATAGTGATACCCGATGGGAACTCTATTTTGATGGAGCATCTTCCATGAAAAAGCGCAAACAAAGCACCCCCATAGTCAAATCTGGGGTAGGCCTTATTTTCGTAACTCCACGAGGAGGGATAATGCGCTTTGCTTTCTCCTTAACAGAGCCGAGAACGAACAATGAAACCGAATACGAAGCTTTGATAGCAGGCCTCGAGATCGCCATCGACATGGGAATTGAAAACCTCCTCATATACGGAGATTCTCAACTGATCGTCAGTCAAGTAAATGGCGACTACCAAACGTGCAAACCAGAGTTGGTGAAGTACGGCGAAAAGGTGCAACAACTGTTGACCCAAATTCCTTCCTACACTTTGGAAAACATACCGCGAGCAGAAAACAGCAAAGCGGATGCATTAGCCAAGCTCGCTAAAGAACTGGCTGACGAGAACCTCGATGACGTAAGAATCGTGGTACAAAACCGTCGGGTGCTTGCCCCAGCGAAAATATCTCCGGAATCATCCGAAGTAAAGGGAGCAACTGAGCAGACGACCCTGCAAATAAAAGACCGGGAAAAGGCTGAAGATTGGAGAGAAGTCTTTATAGACTACTTCAAATACCATCGAACGCCTGAAGATGCGTCCTCAAGACATCAGCTCATGAAACGAGCTCTGTCTTTCGCCTTTGTCGATGATACTTTGTATAAGAGGTCGTTCAATTCTCTGTGGTTGAGATGCTTGGGACCTGACAAAGCGAAAAGAGTCGTTCAAGAAGTTCATGACGGACTCTGCGGTTCTCACCAAGCAGGACCAAAAATGAAGTTAAAGATTAAACGGATGGGTTACTACTGGCCCACGATGATTCAGGACTGCCTCGAATATGCGAAGCAATGCCACTCGTAACAAATCCATGGGGACTTCATCCACCAGCATCTAAATCCACTACATCCAACGATGGCTAGCTGGCCGTTTGAAATGTGGGGAACTAACATAGTCGGCCCCATCGAACCAGCATCGTCCAGGGGACATCGTTTCATCCTGGCGACGACTGACTACTTCTCCAAGTGGGCAGAAGCAGTACCGTTGAGGTAAGTGAAGACGGAGAATATCCTCCATTTCTTCAAGACGCACGTCATATACCGGTTTGGAACTCCGCGACGGATCATCTCCGAGAACGAACCAGCCTACAGAAGCCACAAGATCAGTCGCTTCGCGCAGCAGCATAATATAGACTGGAGATATTCCTCGGTTTATAATCCGCGAGCTAATGGTCTAGCCGAGGCCTTCAATAAGACCTTGACAAAGATCATGAAGAAGACGGTGTCCCGAAATAAGAAGGACTGGCACGAGAGACTGCAAGAGGCTCTTTGGGCGTATCGAACTACGTTCAAGACGGCCACGAACACAACGCCATACACGTTGGTATTCGGTACGGAAGCAGTATTCCCCCTTGAGATAAAGTTACCCTCTCTACAAGTGGCAGTCCACTACGAGCTGACGGACAAAGAAAATGCTCACCTTCGGCTTGAGGAGCTTGATGCCCTTGATGAGACCCGGCTCATAGCGCAACAAAATCTAGAAGCTTATAAAGCAAAGATGACGCGCTCATATGAAAGATTAACTAGGCCGAGGACATTCCGCCAAGCCGAACTCATGCTAGTGGTCAAAAGGCCTATGATCCCCAATCGCGCCAAGCGGGGAAAATTCGAGCCGAACTATGAAGGCCCGTACATAATAGACAAGGTCTACTAGGGTGGAGCCTATCTACTCATGGATATGCAAGGTGAAAGGCCTTTCAGGCCAATAAACGGCCGCTTTCTAAAGAAATACTACGCTTAATGAGCCACGGCCTAGGCCAATGATAGATGACGATGACTATGTCCGCTCGCTATCTTCCTAAGCTCAAACTCTATAAGTAGTAGCCGACCTTCTCCATGACGGACCAAAACGTCCTTAAACTAATGACGGACCGAAACGTCCTTAAACTACTACCGCAGCATCCTTAGGCTGACGAGATGAATATAAAAATAAATAAATAAAAAAAATATATATAAAATAAACGGTATGTCCATAAGCAAAGTAGGCACGGATGAAAACCCGAAAGGGCTTTGTGAGTAAAAACAGCAGGGCTACCGGCGAGTGTTCGTGAAAACCCGAAAGGGCGCAACTTCGTAAAAAAAAAGAATAAAAAAAATATAAAATAAACGGTATGTCCATAAGCAAAATGGGCACGGATGAAAACCCGAAAGGGCTCCGTGAGTAAAAACGGCAGGACTACCGGCGAGTGTTTGTGAAAACCCGAAAAGGCGCAACCTCGTTAAAGGACACTTACAGGATCCTCTCGACCTTGTAAGGAGAAACTACCCGCGTGAGATCCTTACGACTCACAAGGGAGCAACACACTTAGGTATCCTCACGATTCTTAAGGAGAAAATACACTTGCGAGATCCTCACGACTCGTAAGGAGAACTCTCTTATGGGACCCTCACGGCTCATAAGATTTGAAAGTCTTAAGTTACAGAGACCTAAACATGTGCTTAAGCAACCCCTACAACCTTCGATATTGCCCTACAAGCGGCTCAATACTGACCCTTGTATACAATCCACGGGCGCGAATAAACATTTCCCTAACCAAGTCCCATCCATGACTGGGGATATGTTCGCATGGTAAACAACCCTTGTAAGTCCTCTCGATTTATAAGGAGAAAACCCTCTTATAGGATCCTTACGACTTACAGAGGAACGTACACTTAGGAATCCTCACGATTCCTAAGGAGAAAATACACCTACAAGATCGTCACGACTTGTAGGGAGACGTACCTTTGTGAGACCCTTACGGCTCATGAAGTTAAAAGCCTTAGTCGACAGGACCTTAACCATGTTCGCTAAGCCACCTTTGTTCGACATCGACATAGGCAAATGATGATTCGCTCCTGGCAATATCCCATTTGTAGCGGTGCTGATGCCGAAATCGGTGTCTAATTTCAGGTTAACGGCGAAAAGCCAGTAGGCCGCACATGCATATGAAATAGCCGAAATGATAGGGCAACTTGCAAGAAAAAGCAGCAAGTAAAAACGTATGCATATGAAATAGCCGAAATGATGAGGCAACTCGCAATAAAAAGCAGCGAGTAAAAATAAAATAAACAGCCGAAATGATTGGGCACCGCGAAAAATAGCCGAAATGATTGGGCAATCGCGACTTTCGCGATATAAAAGCTGAAATGATAGAGCATCGCGGAAATAAAACAACAATAAAAAATGATGACGAAACTTTCGCCCTACAGGTGAGATCACATCGATCCCTGTATACAATCCAAGGGCATAAACAAAGAGCGAACCACACCTTCCCAACAGGCTCCGCCAGAAAGCAAAGCCAAATCTCGACGGTTCACCAACAGCCTAGAGACAATCGTAACATTCGTCTCGATACAGCAGACACGGTGCCAGTAAATGAAGCGAAGATCAAATTCCTAGCTTCACGGTTTTGACGGTAACTTATATAAAATTTGAAAGACCACCACATATCAGTTCAACTTCCAGGGAAACCAATGTCCTTGGCAGCATCCTCAATTCAGGAAAACTAGCGTCCTTGATAAGAGCCTTCTGATTCGTGTCGGCCCGCAGAGAAACCAGTGTCTCGGCAGGAATACTCCGATTCGTTTCAACCCCGAAGAAACCAGTGTCTTCGACAAAATCCTTCTACTCAGGGAAACCAGTGTCCTTGACGAGAGCCTCCTGATTCGCGTCGGCCCGCAGAGAAACCAGTGTCTCCGCAGGAATACTCCGATTCGTTTCAACCACGAAGAAACCAGTGTCTTCGGAAAAATCCTTCGACTCAAGGAAACCAGTGTCCTTGACGAGAACACCTCGATTCGTGTCGACCCGCAGAGAAACTAGCGTCTTTGCAGGAATACATCGACTCGTTTTAACCCCAGGGAAACCAGTGTCCTTGGCAACCTCCTTAATTCAGGGAAACTAGCGTCCTTGATGAGAGCCTCCTGATTCGCGTCGGCCTGCAGAGAAACCAGCGTCTTTGCAGGAATACATCAACTCGTTTCAACCCCAGGGAAACCAGTGTCCTTGGCAACCTCCTCAATTCAGGGAAACTAGCGTCCTTGATGAGAGCCTCCTAATTCGCGTCGGCCCGCAAAGAAACCAGTGTCTCCGCAAGAATACTCCGATTCGTTTCAACCCCGAAGAAACCAGTGTCTTCGGCAAAATCCTTCGACTCAGGGAAACCAGTGTCCTTGACGAGAACACCTCGATTCGCGTCGACCCGCAGAGAAACTAGCGTCTTTGCAGGAACACCTCGACTCGTTTCAACCCCAGGTAAACCAGTGTCCTTGGCAACCTCCTCAACTCAGGGAAACTAGCGTCCTTGATGAGAGCCTCCTGATTCGCGTCGGCCCGCAGAGAAACCAGTGTCTCCGCAGGAATACTCCGATTCGTTTCAACTTCGAGGAAACTAGCATCCTCGGCAAAATACTTCGACTCAGGGAAACCAGTGTCCTTGATGAAAACACCCCGATTCGCGTCGACCTGCAGAGAAACTAGCGTCTTTGCAGGAACACCTCGACTCGTTTCAACCCCAGGGAAACCAGTGTCCTTGGAAAACTCCTCAACTCAGGGAAACTAGCGTCCTTGATGAGTGCCTCCTGATCCGCGTCGGCCCGCAGAGAAACCAGTGTCTCCGCGAGAACTTTCCGATTCGTCTCAACTTGCAAGATAAAGCCTTAGGCAGTAGAGATTAAAAAAAAACTTGTTTCCTAAGCACTGGGACCCTGCAATTCGGTCTAAAACGGTCTATTGCATACTATCCACAGGTCTCACTCTTCAAAGTTGAATTTCGACAAGGAGGGAAACAACCGCTTACGGGTCCTATCGACTCGTAAGAGGGAAAATTCTCTTATAGGATCCTTACGACTTATAAGAGAAAACACACTTAGGAATCCTCACGATTCCTAAGGAGAAAATCCACCTACGAGATCCTCTCGATCCGTAGGGAGAAAAGTCTCTATGAGACCCTCACGGCTCATAGAGTTGAAAAGTCTTAAGCAGCAGATCTGAACCTGCGGCTTAAGCCATCGCTATCTCTTGTAGAAACTAAAATGCTTACTCTATTATCTATCAACCATGTTTATTAAGACAGCATGCTGATAATAAGAGAAAGGGAGAAAGCAAAAGAGCATACAAGACATTGCAAAACAAAAATGTGTATCTTTATTTATTAATTCAATCAAGTACAAGGTGAATCGTACAAAAGAATAAAGAATGGATACATCTTATTCGAAAAAGAAATTTTTTACAAGCATATTGATACAAAGGCAGCTACTGGAAAGGAAGCGTCTTAAATAGCCCTATCAGTTGTTCGCGCACTTCCTTCCATGCCTTTTCCTGATCGGCCACCACCGCCAGTTCCGCCTCCACTTGAGCCCGTTGCTGCAAGAAGGATGCAAGCTACTCCCTAACGGCCTGCTGAGCTGCTTCGTGGCCTTAGGCATTACGCTCGACAACATCGAGTTTCTGCTTCAGGTTCAGCCCATTTGAGATGCGTTCCAGGAGGCCCTCGAAGATAGCCTTCACTTGGGCAGCGTTAGCCTCAACCTCAGCACGCAGACGAGCCGTCTCGCTCGAGGTCTCTTGGCATTCCCTCAGCCGTAAAGCCTCTTCTTGTTCCAGGTGACGGAAGTAAGAAGCGCTTTGCTCGATCCATGCTGCTCTTTGATTGCTTGCGGCTAAGGTCTTGGGAGCAGGGCGCACAAACTCCGATTGATGCAGGCGAGCCTCGATTTCCCTGCAGTGATTAACCCAAAGCTCGACGACGCCTCCATCGTGAAAATTCACAAGCGCCACCAACATCGAGTTAACCTCCGCAGTGAAATCCGCGACAGAGGGGAGAGCGCCTACGTCAAGCTCCTCGACGTATCCGCTCAGCATGCCCAAGCTCATTACAACACCCTTTGAAGACGGACGTCTCAGGAAGGGGCCTGCTGGCATTGTAACGCGGGACTCAAAGGGCGCCGGGGTCGGAACGACAGCTGAAAAGACAAAATACGATTAGATGACGATTCAAGAAATACAAAAAAAAGTCATTGATGCGATAGTTTACTATACCAGCTGCGGCAGGTGGCAAGGCCGGAAGGACCGGTAGCGCGACCGATCTTTCATCCCCTCCTTTGATTTGTAGCACTGCAATCAGGACGAGGGAAAGTTAGAAATAATTCCATTACTGAAAAAGAAAGATATCAGTTGGAAACTATACTCGCCAGCGCCGCTGGAGGAAGAAGCGAGTTCAGATGGGAAGGAGAAGTGTGGGTGCAACACCTGATAGAGATGATCAAAAAGCACTCCTGAAAAGACACAATAGTACGACTTTAGTACATAAATTATGCAGCTGAAAGATAAAACTAAAAGGTTGCAAATCCATACCTTCCAACATCTTTGATGGTACAAGGGAAGGCTGAGAGGTGACCAATGCCAAGGCAGTAGTAGACGGCGCTCCCTCGAGCAATGGAGCATCGGCACTGGCCGCACCTGCGTTAAAAACAAAGATAAACTTGTCATAAAGGATCGCAAGATAAAAAAAAGGGACAGTAACTCGAAATTTATCTGATGAGCCGCCAGCCGAAACGGAGGCGTCTCCCTCCTCCATTGATACAAGTCCACCTCCCGTGGCCTCATCACCGGACTGGACAGGGGCTGTCGCCGTACTTGCCCGACCAGGAGACGGCAGAGGACCGTAGACGGGGAGAGCAATAATTGGAGCATTGCCAGACTCTTGAGAAAGAGTGGCTGGCTTTTCCCCAAGAGCCGTGCCCTTCTCACCCGCTACTTCTTCGGGCTCGGCAGTCGCCATTGTCTCATCCGCCGTCACCATGGGATCGCCGGTCTCAGGCGCCTCGTCCGCCGCTGCCCCAGGCTCAGTTATAGCGGTCGTCTCATTTGCCGCCACCTCAGGCTCGGCATCAATGACCTTCTCTGGTGCAGCTCCCTCAGCCCCCAGCTCAGGTTCAGCAACCCCTGCGACGTTGCACACTGTCGGCTCGGGTTCGGCCAGTGCCTCCTCCTCTATCCCCTTAGGTTCGACGGTCTCCGCCTCCCCTTCGGTTGGACTTGGCCCTGCAGGACAAGATATATAAGAACCGACAAATTTACAATTCTTACAACAAAATCCTGAAAGATACGTTACCTGAGGTGGACTTATCATTAGCACCGCGAGCTGCACGTGCCACCTGTCTGCGAGCTGTGAACAAGGCGACCGGGAGCTCTTCTGAGGGAGTATCAGCATGAAGGACGGTGCTTGGGCCAGCTCCCACGGCCAAAGCAATCCTGAAATTTACAATTCGCCCCGTGCCTTAGCCGCTTCCTCTCCTCTCGAGCCGTCAAGACGGAGCTCTTCAAGGCTTCCCTCATTGAGACGTCCTCGTCCGTGAACAGAGATGCCTCCAAATCCTTCAAGGCATCCCTCGTCGACTTGTCAAGTTGAGGCTCTCGCGGCAGCCCCGAAGAGACTGGGACTTCAGTAGAGGGCCCGGGGAGAGTCCCCGCATCAGCTGGCGCAGCCCCTATAAAGAAAAAAAGGAAGAAGGTTAGGTTGGCCATTAGAAAAAGAGGATAAAAAACTTAATAAGGCGAGACGTACCAATGCCCATTAAAGCGCGCTTATTTTCCTCCTCCTGAAAGGTTTTCAGAGAAGCAGCGATGGCTTCTTCGGTAATGACACCTGTTTAAAAATGGGGGGAAAGCATTAGTCAAAAATAATGATGAAAATGCGACAAAATGACGAAGGATGCAGCTAATGATTACCTGACTAAGCGAGTTTATTCAACATCGCTTCGAGCCTCACTGATCGCTCAGAAGCCGCAATGGCGGCCGCCAGGTCAGTGTCTGCGGGGTCCACCGAGAAGCCTTCATTACTGCCATACTCGCTTATACCTTCGGTAAGAGGGACCTGTGGCTCTAAACCGAGGATAGCATCGAGAGAGAGGAGCGACTTCTTCTTCCTTTTCTGCCCGCCAGCCCTGGGCGCACCCGAGATTGACTTGCGCTTTGCAGGCACCTTAGGGCGGCGGGTCTCGATATCCGCGCCCACACCGGACTCCGGCGAAGCCACATTTACCGTCTCTACTGGAGCACGGGGCGCTGGTGGCAAATCCGCAGTATCAGGAAGCGGCAATCCTCATGGAGGGCTTAGCACACGCGGTGGTTCGGCTCTAGCATCTTTCAGTGGAGGGACTACGGGAGTCCTTGGCACCAAGGGAGCTTTGCGGTCGCTGCCGGGAGGCACACCCTTACGGTCGACCAACAATCGCTTTTCTTCCTTTATAACGGCGCCCGTCGAATGAGTGTACCATGCCGTATATGTATTAAGGATGTGTGGTTTGCAAGCCGGTTCGCTAATGAAAAAATGAGAGCCCGTATTAAGACGCATGAAGTGGTGAAGCGCGCTCCGCATCCCTTCTTCAGTAGCGGCAGGTTCCAACAGGAAAGCCTCCAACGGCACCCCTTAATTGTAGCTCAGTTGCTGGGCAAAACGATGCGGGTTGTATCTCATGAAAAGCGCCGCACCATTTTGCCTAAACACCTGAAAACCCGGTCTGATCAAATATAGATGAAGGGTCTCCCGAGCCGTCAGAACTGAGGCTCCATCTTTGAAAGTGTCTTGCAATGGTCGCACTGTGGTGGTAGATGCCTTTCCAATAGTCAGCACTTTGTCAGTGAAAGACATCCCGTCTCCAACTGTGTGGGGGCGAAGGAGCAAACCTCTGGCATTCCGTGACGACGGGGTCACAATTGAGGCGCCGATCAATTGCATGATTCGAGGGAAGCTGCACCTGTCATAGAACGAAGGCTTTTTGTGCATACCAAAGACGCCCAGTGCATGTAGCTCTAGCTATGATATGAAGTAATGCATCAGGAAGATCACGTGCAGTACTCCAGGCTCATTAGCATCCGCCGCTTGACTAAGGTCGTGATACAAGTGTGCCAAACTGGCGATCCCAACGGCCACTTGTACCCCAATGGTCATCCGGTGAGATGGGTAAAAGACAGAGGGCCTCATATGGCGAGAATGCATCGGGAGCGCAAACTAACTCAGCCATAGCCCAAGAAATCCTAAGAAGAAAGCTTCCTCGTCCATCTCAGGGGCTGCAACCTCCGCAAAAGAGACAACCGGAGAGTTAGGAGGAAAAAGCCCTTTTGATCTACCTCCTTCGCTGGTAGGTTGTCCAAACCTAAACCGAAAGGGTCATCAAGAGTAGCGAACTTAGCAGCTTCTGCCGAGAGGACGTTTGGGTGAAGGAATCGGGCGATGAAATCTTCGAAACTGACCCCGCGGCTCCCACGCTCGATAAAAAGGGCCTCGTAGATGTTCAACACTTTGATCAAACTTGGAAATTGATGTTGAACAGCATTCTCTGGAGCGAGGCCCCTTATTGCCGGCTTAGCACCGAAGACATATTCGTCTGTAGGAAGCAGCTCCTCATAGTGCTCCCCTATAACCGGTAAGCCGGAGACCTCTATGAATTCCTTCAAATAAATCGACACTTCCCGGTCCATTGCGAGGAAAGTGTGAGTAGGGATGTTCCACTGCTCCAAAAAGGCCTTAAACCACCAGGTGGGAAGCGTGGGATATTGGAAGAGGGAAACATAAACTACAGTGTACAACCCTAGCCTCATCAACTGCGACTTCTTCGCTGACAGAATGTAGCGAGCCCATGGCAGATAGCCGATCGGATGGCGGGGGATCAGACCTATGTTATATGATTGCCCCCAAGGTCGCGCCTCGCCTTGACAAATACGGCGTCCCAGGATATCCAAAACCATAGGAGGCTGAACCGGAATTGCATCTGTAGCAGGATGAAGAAGGCCCTTTGAAGTCCAGTCGACCATCTCCACGGCATACTTCACCAGGGGTGGGCTGGCATAGTGGATCGCCATAATAGGCTCTGAGGGTACTGCGCACGAAAAGCTCTGTCGACCCATGATGATTTGGTTGTACCACGACCCCCAAAGGTGAAGATTCTTATAGTCCGGATCGAAGTCCCTGATCATAGCCAAGACCTCCCGGTCTACGGGTTCTCCGGGGAATCCTCCTTCCGAACGAACAAATGGGAATGAGGTATCAAAAGACATGTTTCCTGCAGAGGGACAAAAGTCAGCCATCAGTGTTGTAATTCCAACGCTTGGCGTTTTAAAAAATTTTACCACACTACGATGCAGTGGGTAGGGGACCAAATGGGGACCCACAAAATCTGGATGACAGTGAATCATTTAATAAGGCAGCCCCATCATTGGATGAGACTGTCAATTAATGAAAAGATCCCCGAGAGAATATTCTCATTAATGGGAAATCTCTAGAGACAAGGAGAAAATCTCCTCTTTCAGAGCAAAGCTCTGTCACAGAGTGACATTTGTCAAACTCTGGTCTCAAGGGAATAAAATTTCCTAAAAAGAGCCTAGCTCTGTGGTAATAATGGAAAGATCCATCAAAAGAAAGTTTAACTCCTAAAGATTAAAAATTTGGGATCTTAGAAATTCATGAAAACTTATAAAAAAAAAGTTCTCTATTTTTAGATCAAAAAAGATCTACATTTGATCAATGAGCAAAGCTCTGTTCATGGGTTAAAACCCATGAACAAGATCTCTGTAGATCTATGGACTTTTGAGAGCAAGGCTCTGTTAATTAAATTTAATTTTATTTTATTTAATTTTACCTAAGATGATTCTAAGTTCTAAACTCTGGAGTTCTTGGAAAGAAACGAGAGCAAGGCTCTAAAATTCTTAAGCAAGAGCAAGGCTCTGAAAATCAAGATTCTTGAAAAATGGTAAAACATTTACCAAGGACCAAGGGTCCTATTTATAGGCGCCTATGCCCCTTCAACTCACCCGTTGATCCAACGGCCAAAATCTTGCCACCGCTGCACTCACGTGTGCGCCACGTGAGCGCAACGGTGGGGGGGCATTTGTTTCCCCCAATCAGAGCAAAACTCTGTTTGAATTTCAAAAATTCAAAAATTGAAGCAACGCTTCAAATCCCGTGCGCTGCGCGCAACGCGCCACGTATCAGAAGCTGATACATCAGCGCAGCTCCCAAGGCAGTGCGCCCAATCAGAGCAAGGCTCTATTTAAAACAAAAATTAAAGGAAGCAACGCTTCAGTTGCGCAAGCGCTGCGCTGCGCGACACGTGTCAGCGCAGTTGCGCATGCGCTGTGCGCTGCGCGACACATGTCAGCGCAGTTGCGCAAGCGCAACTGTACTGCGCTGTGTGTTGCACGACACGTGTCAGCGCAGTTGCACTCCGCTGTGCGCCGCGTGACACGTGTCAAGCGCTGGTGCATCTGCGCCAAACAGAATTAAAATTCTAGTAAGATCTTTCTATTTTAGTTAAAACAAGAAGATTGTCTTCTGTAAAACAGAAGCCCTTAGATCAAAGATCCAACGGTGGGGAAAATTCCCCAAATCACTCAGAGAATGATCTCTTTAACAAATTTAACAAATTAATGGGCACTATATAAAAGCCCCTAGACCCCAATTCAAAACACATCGACATCAAGAGCTTCAGAAAAAACAACAAAACAGAGAGAACTCTGAAGAATTTTGAAGAACTCAAGAAAAAAGGTAAAGACCTTTTAAAAAGAAGAATTTCTTCTGAGTAGTTCATTGATCTAAGAACAAGATCAATGATCTTCAATAAAAAAATATAATAAATAATAACAGTGCCTTGCACTTTTTTATGAACCATCGGTTCTGGAATCTTAAATATTCTTTTCTTGAATCCAAAATTGGATGAAGATATTGAAACAGAGTCTTGCACTTGCAAAAACTGCGCTGTTGCGCTCCTGGGTTGGTGCAAGCCACCAGAGAGCGCCACGTGTCAGCGGCGCAACAGCGCAGCGCACTGACGCGGCGCACTGCGCTGTTACGCTTGCGCTCACCAGAGCGTGACACGTGTCACCTCCATATGCGCTCGCGCTCAATAATTGGCGCAAAGCGCCTGACAAGCCACTGTCAGATAATTAATGTACTGCATTAGTTACAAAAGGGCCAAGCCCAATTAAAAAAGGCCTAACAGGCCTAATAAAATGATATGCATTATTTTAAAAAGGGCAGAGCCCAAACAAAGACAGATGCTCTGCATCATAAATAAAGGGACAGAGCCCAAATCAAAAAGGCCTAGCAGGCCAAAAGAAAATGCAGTGCATTATTAAACAGGGGCAAAGCCCTAGCATAGGCCTAATAGGCCAAAGATAAAAACGTTGAATATTCTCAACTGGACTTAGCCCAATCATGGCCGTAAGTCCTCAAACTAAATTGACTGAGCAAGACTGCTCTCTTAAATCAATTTACATCCGGTTCAAGGGTACATCTCTGAACTCCTCTGACACCTATCGTTGTAATCCTTCAACGACGTCGAAGAGGTGACGGGTCCCGACAACCACGCATCAATACGGACTGTGGGGTCCTTAAACCCACGGACTTATGCGTCCTTAAACTAATGGACTAATGCGTCCTTAAACACACCATACGGACTGTGGGGTCCTTAAACCCATGGTCTTATGCGTCCTTAAACTAATATCCGTCCCTAAAACGGGAACGATGGACCTCTATGTCTCTAAACTGGCGACGGACCCCTATGTCCCTAAACTGGAAATGGACCACCATGTCCCTAAACTGGTGATGGACCGCAATGTCCTTAAACTACCTATGGACTACTACGTCCCTAAACTGGAGCAATAGAGCCCCCAAACGCTCTTTTGTCGGATCTAAACGATCCCGTTTAAGTTGATCTTAGCCTCAAATTTGGCTAACATATCCTTAAACATTCAAACTGGATTACATATCCACTAATCAACTTTCGTCCAAGGGTACATCTCCGAACTCCTCTGACACCTGTCGTTGTAATCCTTCAACGTCGTCAGAAAGGTGACGGGTCCCGATGGCCATATACATTAAACGGACCACTACGTCCCTAAACTGGAACAATAGAGTCCCTAAATGCTCTTTCCGTTAAGTTGATCTTAGTCTCAAATCAGACTAACAATCCTTAACGAGTGTTTAAGTTGAATCTTAGCCTCATTATGGCTAACGTATTCTTAAACTAAAACACCGAACCCAAATCTAAGTAAATACGGATTTGGACTAATCCACGTCCTACGGGCGACGGCATAACTTAGTCTCCGTATACAATCCACGGGCATCCACAAACAAACAAACACACACGACACGAAGTGAAATTTCTGGAGAAGGAGAAAGTGGTTACCGTGATGCGGTAGCGTAATTAACTGCAGGGGCTTGCGCCTGCAGGGAAGAGCGTCCCCACAATCAAAAACCCCTCAAGCGAGGGAGAATCTGACGAAGTCTGCTACATCGGCCGCATCCGTCTAAACCTCCGATACACGGTGCCATAAATCAACTTGGCATCTTCGGAGAGGTGGACGGATAAAACCAAATAGCATTTGCCCCGAATCTCAGGCAAGACGTCGTCGTGGCCGTCTTTCGGAGGGGAACATACTCTTAGATGAACAGACCATATTGTACGGAGATTGTCACTTTCATGCTCAATAGGGATACGGACAAGTTTACTTGTCGGCCTTCTTTTCGTTCAATACCTGGGTAGCCGTTACGTACAGCTAGTGCCGCTGACGTGCTTGTGGTTAAACTCACTGCCAGCATATTGTCGAGTCTTCAGAGTCCCACATAGAGGGTTTCCCAGCTCGGGCGAAACGATGTAATATACGTATTTTGATACGTACTATGTTCGATTAAAACACGTGTTCTTGTACACGTACTTTTAATCGAATAGTTTGTTAATACTAGCCGGTTTGAAAGATAGCCAGGTTATCACATTTTGGATTAAATGTGAGCTAGTATTATATATCTCTTTTAGTATCTCTCTTTTCGGTATTCGTATTTTGAAAAAATACGGTATTTATACGATACGAGTATTTATATAAATACGTGTATTTGTGTCTTGATATTAATATAGGTGTTTGTTTCATTAGTACAAATACGGGTATTCGTATTTTGATACAAATACGGGTATTCGTATTTTGATACAAATACGGGTGTATGTATTTGTAGCATATACTTGTATTAGTGTATTTGTATGTATGTATATAAACACACACACACATATATATACATATACATATGTATATGTGTGCTTATGAGGTAGCCTCTTTCTCTTCTCATCTCTTCTTTTAAATGTGAGAAAGATATAGGCTTGTGACTTACCATGGTATGTCATAACCCCCACTCTCATATTAAAGAGAAAAGAGAGAAAGTGAAGAATGATTATGGAGGATTTTTCTAGAGTGGCCATGCTTCCTAACTTGAAAAATACCTAAGTTTCATTCTTCCTTCTCTCTTGGTTTTTCCTAAGCTGAGTTTGCAAAAGGATTATGAGAGAAACTTTAGAAATTAGCCATTACATCTATCTAGTGATCAATTCCTAGCAAATCTTGATCACTAGTTGCTTCAATTGTGAAGCTAGAGCCTTAGCTTAAGTTTCCTTCGAGGTGGATCGTTTTCGGCAAGGAAGACCGACTCCCAAACTCGTTCCTGACGTCCTAAAGAGCTAAGGAAATGGAAACAAGATGAAGGACATAACTACAAAGCTTGTTATCACTAACCTAGTAGCTAAACTCCTTCGTGTAGTTTCTAGTTTAGTGTTTGGATTCGATTATAGATTGTAGTAGTTCGTGCTCAAGTTTCAAAAAAATTCGTTTTGTATTCCGCATAGCCGCTAGTTTGCGGCGCGAGCACGAGCGTATTCCTACATGGTATTAGAGCCAAACCCAAACACTAAAAGTAGTTTAGACGTTGATTAAGTTTCGAAAGGAACAAAACCCCGTATTTTCAAAACTATGATTCAAGTTTCTGTCAAAAAAAATTTGGTCTCGAAAAAATATTTTGCGTATTACAAAAACATAATAGAGACTTGTATATGACACTATAGAAATACGAGCCCAATTGGAGAATTTTCAACCACCTAAAAATTCCTAAAAACCGCAATTTGCAGCCCGTTTTGTTCCAAATTGGATCATCTGCGTACAGTGTCTTGGTTATTGAAAATAGGGATTTTTGGTAAACTTCTTTTTTGCCCAAATTTCACTTGGTGTTATCTTTGCATTCGGGAAACACGGAACGTTTTGAACTAGAAACTTTTGCATCGTTTATCTCTTTGTGTTTGTGAACGTCGTCTAATTATTATAGGTTGATTAGACGGGATTGCAAATACTTGTAAGTTTTGTGATATATCTATATTGAAATACTTGTAGTAGTCGTCGTGAATAGCCGAGGGGTTTTGTGAGATGAGAGTTTTATATATTTTTTTGTATATTCATATTGCGGGGCGAGGGTCCGTCTTGTGGACTGTCGTCACTACTTGATATATATTCTTTTAAGGGGCACTTCCGGGTTGAGGTTGTGTCGCCTATGTATTATATTTAATTTATCTCTTATACCTAGGATAGACCCAGGAGGAGTGCTCAATTAGCTGGGCTCTGGAAAGCAACAGGTGGCCATCTCATGGAGTTGAGAATGGGTCATCCCATTCTAGAATTGGCGAGACTATTTTCCGCACTTGTAGGGAGACTAGAGTTTGGCTATTCACACGACTGTGAGATCCTTGTTTCATCCATGACTTAAATGAAACATGGAATTCCTATTATACCCTCTATTTCATAGCGTTTGCTTCTGCTGAGATTCTGTGTTTGTGATATATTATCATGCCTGAGACGAATGGTGTTATATATATATATATATATATATATATATATATATATATATATATATATTAGATGCTATATGTTTTGCATCCGTGGTAGTCCTTTCCCCGCCCTGCCGTAAATTAAGTAACCTTACGGTGAAGACCCGGTACCCTGTGACAAATGCGGATGGTATATATGTGCGTGCCTATTTTTGTTTCTTTTGGTGTGATATTATTAATTGATGGGATCGCATTATAGGTTTAATGCAAGTAAAACAAACCTAATTGATGTTTTCGGAACCAATTTTTAAAACTACTCGGTTTTCTTCAAAACCGCTTGTTTTTAAAGCGGAGCCGAAGCCACTCCTTTGTAAAACCACTCGAGTTCCTTCAACGATATCAAGTTCATTATGTTAAAGGTTTTTTCGCCATAACCAGCCGTAGCCCTCCGTCATTTCAAATTAGTATTGTTTAGTATTTATGCTACGTTTGTCATTGCTATTCGCCGAGGCATAGTGTGCGGTAGGTTTGCAATGCTTTTCTGTAGCATAGATAATGCGATTGGTTAAGAAAGTCGTGTGAATTTGTTGATTATTCGTGAAGGGTCATTCGGATGGGTCTAATGCAATATTGGATAATAACGAGTTGAACTTGAGTAGGACCCTATGATTTGTTGATTATTTGTCAATGTCACTAGCTTTTAGGGGTAAAAACTACATCGGGAGTTTTAAACATAAAGAAAACTTGCCAGGCATGCGCATACCTTCTGGAGTGTGGTGACTTTAGTGGCTTCTATCAAGTTATCACGCGATGATAGTTGGATCCCAATTCTCACTGTGAGTAGGTATTACTCCTCGGGAGATTTTTTACTTCACAGTTAACGAACCTATTAGATGTCTAGAAAGTGTTAGCGAGATTACGCGTCTGCGGAAATGAGCTTATTTAATTAGGTCTGTGCGAATACATGGGAAGCCACCCTCATAGTACTAACACTGTCTCTCTGAACAGTTAGCGAACTTGTAAGGTGTAAATGATCCCGACTAGTTCTCCTTTTAGGGTTTGAAGGAGAATTCGAGGAAATAGTGGGAGCCATCCAGATTAGATAATGTGATTAACCAATCTAATATAGGCTAGAGTGTATGCTGAGTATTTTTTCTCTCTCTCTTTGGCAGCGATCGTGACCCGCCTTAAACTAAAACTTGTAAACCAAGTTAACCGAAATCTTTTTACAAACCTGGTTTTGGTTTGTCACGATTCACGACAAAGTCATATATATCCATGCCACTCCTTCTATACATTTTGCTTTCTCCATAACATTCTGTATCACTACGAAAATCCACATAGAATGGATAAAACCATCTCGTATAGTTACATACGAACTCGTAAAAATTTATTTCAGTTCAAGAATGGATTCCGGTTCTGAGGAAATATAATAGGACTATTCGGTTGATCTTTCTCTTTACCTTCTCTCATATTGCAAGGGCTCTTAATATTACGAGAGTGCACATATTATGCTTATTGGATAGTCTTCTTCCTAACCTTAGACAGGTGTCGAAAGGTAAAGAAAGAAGAAAACCAATTAGCCTAAGAAAAGTGTACAGAAGGTAAGAAATAAAGACATATAAAGAGATTAGAGTAAGGGCAATGGAAATTATAACTAACGTCATGAGTCTGGTATTGGAAAGAGCATTACTAGGAATACCCAGCCACCTCCTCGAAACATTTTCATATTTCAGTTATAATGTGTTGTGTTAATTGAAAATTGCTTTCCCAATTAGATTCTTACTACAAGGTATATATTTACTGGACTAGATTCACATATCTGTATAGCGTTACAGATACTGGGTAGGAGTAGAATATTGGGAATTGGATGATTTGATTCTCAATATCAGAATTCTTTATAATTGGTGATATTTGAGGAAATCACCTGCATTTTGCCTAACGGAAAATATTTGGTTTTGAATATCCATTGTTATGCACCAATTTCAAACTGATATATCTATACGTTTATTTTATAAAGTGAGATATAAATTTTTGAAATTATATTTATAACATTTACCTTTATCAATTGATGATTAGCTAATGTGCATTTAATAACGGTGTAATTCTTCTTAATCATAATACAGTTTTTAACCTACAACACGCAGGGTCTGAGTTATTAGACTCAGAGGAAGTTATACAAAGTATTGAATGGTGTCCGATGTCCATTAGGACAAGGGGTTGGTACTCGTACTATATTCCGTTTAATTATGACTTCTCTGGTTTTAGACACATATTTGTTGAAATACATGGTCCAAATTTTAAGAAGTTATAGGTATAAGAATAAAGTTGAGAACCATGCGTTGGAAGTATCAGGATTCTTCAAGGTAATCGAAGATGTAGATATTTATGCTAGGTATTCCGTCGTAAGTAATACATTTAAAAACTTGCTTTTCTCTCAAGTTACTCATCTGTGGGTGCACTCCTTGATGAGTAATGTTGTATGGCCTTTTCTTCTCTGGTTGTGCACTGGAAACAGCTGCCTAATATTTTGAATCTTGTTCAAATTAAATTAGTGCATTTGTTTCTATATTGGATATAAAATGGATTCATATCTTAACGATGTCAAGGTATATGGAGTTGTCCGGCTTATGCTTAAAATCAGAATCCGGATAAACTCAAGGTACGTTTTCAGCAATGGCGGTTTATGGGGTTTCCTGGGCTTAGACGAGGGTTAACATTCTACCATCTGTAGGATCAATAGTTATATTGTTCTTGACTTGCCACATTTTAATAAAATGAATTCTTTTCATAAAACATTAATGAGAGTATAATAGAACTGGAAGTGATTTCAAAACCAAAAACGGTTACTGAATATTTAATAGAACCAAAGGATGCATTTGGATTCGACAATCCATTGGCCACTCCGCATATTTAGTGGGTAATCTCAGTCACCCGAGAGGTACTTCGGTCACCTCAAAGACGGTAATAGGGAGGTTCTGAAAACCCAAGCTTATCACTACTGTTGTCCTGGACTATGAGATCTAGTGGGTGGGTGACTATAACGTTGTTTTAAAATGAATTTAAAAGTGCACGTGTATATGACTCTGCCAGAGGGTTGTTGTAGTCAGTGGGAGCAGCGTAAGCGTGGTGGGCCAGTAGATTATATCTATTTATAGACTAAAACAAGTATAGCCGAGATAGGTCATTTATTCTTGATGTAACGGTCATAGTGTTAGATTTCATCAAGAATGAAAGATAGTCCTGGTAAGAAAATTGAGTAGGGAGTACTGTCCTGGATTTTGGATGACATACTCCTAATAGGAAGTGATGTTCCAATACTACGATCCGTTAAACTTTGGTTGTCACATATATTTCTTCACATGGAAACTGGATAAAATATCTGATAATTTGATGACTAGATTTATAGTTTTAGATCTATATTTGGGAAGTGTCCTAATTCAGGTACTTAGACACTATTCTAAAGTTATTTTTAGAATGGACGATTCCTAGCGTGGTGGTGTACCCGCAGGTAATAGAGTCACCCTCTCTAAAGTGATGTTCTCTGGACTGATGAGAAGAAAGATTTGCATGATTGATATATCACTTTCTTAGGCAATTGAGTCAATCATAAGACATCAAGTACCATATTAGATATTGCTTTTGCACTAGATGAAATAAGCAGATATTAATCCAATTCAGGAGAAACATAGGGAAGCGGTTATGAACATAAGAGAATGTTCTTAGTATATGGTAACGGCAGGCTCCTTAAGGAGGCGGTTATCATTTCAGACTTCCAAGCTGACCTGGATGACAGAGTGGCTGTTAAAGTTAAAGTTTACCTTCTTTTGAGGCGCAGTATGTTGGAAGTGGTCCAAGCGGATATTGAGGTAGGCATGGCGTAGGATACCGATTAAATTCAGTGAAAAATATAGTCTAAGAAATTTGTTGGATTTGAAGTTCATTTATGAACTAGGTCCTATCAAATATCCAGACAAGTTCTAAGACATGTATGGCTCATTTCGGAAGATAGTTTTTCTCCGCGAAGTTGAAATACAGAGAGATAAAGATAAAAATATTGGAGCAGATCCACTCACTGAGGCTATTTTTCGAACACAATAGTTTCAAAAACATGGTTTGCGAAACAGATTAATAGAGAAGTTGGTTGTTCGGTATCATATGGGCTGTGAGTATGCGACACCGTAATAATTAGCCTTAAGTGCAAGTAGGAGATTGTTGGCTATAGTGCCCTCAAGGCAATTATTATAATCGCAGGCAGGCGATTATGATGATTGAGGGAGGACCTATATAGGTAGGAAGGTCTTACTCGAGATGATAGTATGCTATCTTGTTCAGCTCTATCATCATGTACATGTATTATGTGGTATTTCGGATCACTATTACAAGTTGATAGAGCCCTTATGATTCATGCTTGACTACCAGGGTTATTGTAGCGGTCACTCTTATGAGAACCAGGTAGTCTATTAGCATATCCTTAAATGTCTCTAGTCGTGGGAATATCGAGACAGGGCATCGATATTCCAAAGTAGGCTAATATATACGTTTCTTGACCCCGATGAGGGGCGATGGCATGTCTCAATCCATTGGTGTTAGTAAGTCACCAAAGATAGTATACAAGTGCTCATTGGGTGTAACATTTCAGAAAATATAAAATATTATTTTTGGAATTTAAGATTAAAATAATATATTTCGCGAAAACTACTCGATTTGCGAATTTGGGGTTTTCGTAAAATGATATAAATATATACCAATATTTGTGAAATAATTGGAGATTAAAATGATTTATTTATTTAAAAATATATTTATCGGATTTGGCATTTTTATA
Source organism: Agapanthus africanus (assembly GCA_030015575.1). Classification (NCBI taxonomy): domain Eukaryota; kingdom Viridiplantae; phylum Streptophyta; class Magnoliopsida; order Asparagales; family Amaryllidaceae; genus Agapanthus; species Agapanthus africanus. The sequence continues at coordinate 257,634,529 of CM057341.1, forward strand.
ATTAATTATATGCAATTTGAATAAAAATTGATTAGTGCACTACTAATCGCGATTAAGCCAAATCCGTATTTCTACATTTTTCCATGATTAGTGCACCATGACATGTTGCATTTTTGTTGCATATTGTTTCATTTGTATTTTTTGATATTTGGCTTTACAAGAAAAAGAAAGAGAAAGAGAATTATCGGAGAGGGGGGGACCATGATGAGGCATGGGTTGTGAGAGGGTAAGAATAAGAGAGAGTGATGATAAGGGGAGAGAGAGATTGGGCTGCCCCCCTTCACATTTCTCCATTTGATATTCTTCATCTTCTTCATCTTCAAGCTCCCCTCACCTCTACCCTCATGTTCCATCTCCAAATCCTCACCAAAACCCTATACTCCCTTCACAAAAGTTGATCCCCACATCATCCTCAACAATTTGGACCAATCAAAGTTGGATTTTGAAGACTTTGAGAAACTCAAGAAAATTCTTGAGTTGCCAAATGAGATATTTCCTACACCATTAGCTTAGTAATCTAGTTTCTTTAGTTTCTATTTTAGTTTAGAATTGGTTTAGTGAGGACTAGTGATCTTGGAAATTTTCAGGATGAGCTTTTAGGGGATTTATAATTTGTTAAGGTGTAATTAGTGACCACAAGCTTGTTAGTGTATTTCTGGACCAACACTTTGCATAAAAAACCCAAGACATAGAATTGTTCCATGTCGGTTTTATGGTATTTTATAGCCTACAGGGTATCTGGAGCTACCTGGGGCATTTTAAAGAAAATCTAGCAAGTCCAGTGACCTAAGTTAACCACTAGAAACCCGCAACCCAAATACGAGCCCATTTCCTCTAAGTATGGCCGGCGAGCTCGGGTCCTAAGGCGATGTCGCTGGATTTTTGGTGGTGTCTAGAGTTGAGTTTTTGCCTATAGCTCACACTCCCTGTAACCTATCTCCTTCACTTGCTTGTTTAGTCCCATTTGACCTGAGACAAAATCTGGGAGCTGTGGTGAGTGCTTTGGCCATGTTTTTCCCGATATTTGAATTCGTGTTTTGGTATTTGATATTGTATTGGGTCGTTGAATGTTTGTACGTCAACGATGAGGGTTGTTTGGTTGTTTTTGCATGCGTAGGTTATAGGTTCTAACCTATGAGCGCACCGTGTGCCGTATCGGTTTTCCAGACTTGATTTTGATAGCATTTGCAATTGTGTATTTATTGTAGGTACCTTCGTGTGGATTCCGAGACGACGAAGCACATCGACTATGGATGAACAAGGAGTTCCGCAAGTGAGTAGATTTATATCTATGGGGGAAGTCTGGTGGATGCCGTATAGCACCCCCGCAAATTATAATGGAAACCAATATATATAGAATATGGTTAAGGAAACCATGTTAGAAACTTATGGATATGATTAAAAAATTAGTAGGAGAAAGATATACCATGACTTAAGGTTATAGTGTATGGTTTAGTGTGACATAATATGATAGAAATGATGTCTCAAATTGATATATAAGAATGTGAAATGTGAATGTGAATCACGATATATATATGTAGTGAAAGAGAATCGGTATGAGATTAAGAAGATGACTTGATGTGAGATATTGATGTGATGAAAAGAGTATACGATGAGATATAATGACTTGGTTTGATATGTCGTTATACGGATGCGAGTCGATATGAGATAATTGATACCTTTGTCGGTCACATGATATGAGATTGATACGGATGTAACCTAGGATATAGGTATATAGATATATATAATGTTTTGAATCATGAGTGATATGCCGTACGAGACGTTAGGTCTGTACCCTCATTGTCATATAGGTTGATAGGATCCCTAATCGTTTAATGTCGTCGTACGATGGATACCGTACGTGATGAGTTTTACTTGATGATTGATCCATACCCTTGACTAGAGGATGCCGTACGATGGATTATACCGTACGTGATGTTGTGAGGCTGGATGCCGATTAATAGATTCACCGACTCGGATATATTGTAGATACGTTTACCTGATAGCATTTCGCGTACGATGTACTTTATGTTACGTTCATGACATTCTCATTGCATTACATATACCTGTGCTAGTATACCTACACCGTTATTGATGATGCGTATGTTACACTTACACAAATTTGCTGGCTCACACACTTTCATCATCGATAATTGCTATGTCACTTACACAGTAGAATTGCCACATCATTATGCTATGTTGCATGATATATTTGCTATGCTCACATCATTATGATATGTCGCATGATATACTGATATGCTCACATCCCTGTTCTATGTTGCATGATATACGGATATGCTCATATTTCTATTATATGTTTGCATACATCATGCTTTACGATTATATGCATTGAGATGTTGTTTTCATGAGATTCTGGATTTGAGAACCGTGGTTATATTTCAAAAGAAAGTATGTATTGTTTTAAAAACCCGGTTTCTCTTGATATGATATTTTGAGACGTCCACCATGTGTTTTCTCGGTTATGAGTTATGTGATACCCGATTCGAGGAGCTGGATGAGGCCGTTTGCGGGTACATGGTGGACCCGGTATGGTACCCCGGGGCAAGAAAGGTATGTTGTGCGGTAGACGATGAGCCTGGCAGAGGGACCACTACCTACCGGTGATAGTATTTGGACTCGGCGATTATCCGGAGGATACTGACCGGAGTCGTAAGATGATACGGGCCGATCCGGACTGACGGAGCCCATGGGCCGATCCGGACTGACGGGGCCCGAGATATGAGGATTTCCGTGTCGATGTTGGACATGGATTTCATGATGTTTCGAGTGTCGATGTTGGACACTCAGGTTCCATGATTTTGATATATCGTTGATGGACACACGTTGATTGATATCCCCATATTTACATGCGTATGCTTTCATGATATTTACATGCATGATGTTGTTGTGTCATTTATGGACACATAGATGTTATCCACACGCATACAGGCGTTGATTATATTGTTAGCATATATGCAGATACGGTCACCCTAGATATCATAGTATTACCTTTATGATATAGTTGACTTAGGAATCATTGTTTTATTCGATTTCTACCTTATGATGTTTTCTACTCACGAGTTGGCAACTCACCCCCGTTGTGCCACAATTCTTGCAGGTTGACCGCATGGATCAGCAGCGACATCGCTGGCACACAGCTTGCATTCGGGTGATTTGCTTTGGTAGGTGGTACATGTTGGATCGTACCACTCTTGTATTTACTATTCCGTTGTATCTTGTTAACTCCATCAATCAGAAACTAGTATCTGTATAAATAGTAAGACTTAGAAAGACTTGTAGTTGCGAGACTTAGAGTGATGGGTTATATGTTCGCTTGGTGGGTTGATGTCTTGCTTATTTCATTATCCTTTATGTTGATCTTCGCTGTTGGCCGTCGTATACATATATTTATGACTTGCGTGGTTGTGATTCCGCCGATTGGCGAAGAGCTAGCTCCCGCCTGGGAATGCCTTTTATATTATCATGTATATGTGGTTTTGGATCAAAATATACAAGGGAGGTGCTGCCCAAATTTTTTTTAAAAGACGAAACATGTTTTTCAACTAATATCATTTCACTTGTATTTCCATGTTCCATTATCTATGCATTTAAGAAAACATTTGATTTCATCACACCTTATTTCAAAACTTCACCTCTTTTATTTTCTGTAAAAAGGTTTAGATTTCTGGGCTTCGGGCATACTTAAGTTACGTTACGCCTTTAGACGTTGCGTGATTTAAGTGTCGATCACGAACTAAACTTCGGGTTGTGACAAAGTTGGTATCAGAGTGCTAGGTTTAACCTTGGTTCGAGTCTAGGTTTGACTATGTGGAGTCTGGGGCGTAATCTATTTCAAAACCTAGGCTTGACCTTACGGAACTTAGACTTGAACAGGGGGTATTAGACCCGAACTTTCGTTACTTAGGTTGACCCTGATTGATGGAGTATGTAGCTTGAGTAGAGTGACGTACTGTACGTATGTTCTGCGGCATATTTACGATACGATACTCCACTTAAAAAACCTTAGGATGTACATATTTTGAGACTTGTGATTCTCTTCGTTCCCTTGATCATACATCCATTTGAGATCCTTAATTTTATTCGTTTCCATGATCATACTCTCATTGATTTCGTTCCTCCTTATGATCATGTATCCATTTTGGGATCTTTTGATTCTTTTCATCCCTTTGATCTATTTTCGTCGATACTTGATTGAGGTTCCTATCACCATGGTTTGAGTGCAGATTAAGCTGCTGGTGGTGATGCGGTCAGGGCGAGCTCGTCATAGACGAGGACTGACCATCGTGTTTTCTGGTGACATGGGAATGTCTCGATGTATTTGTGTTGCGACCTCTTGTTTGAGACGAGTGTTCGCTTTTGCACCGGATGATCGGGCCACTGATAGAGGCTGCCGGATTGTGAGAGGACTGTTGATGTACTGCCTACCTCAGAGACCGTGATGTTATCTACCTTGCAGACAGATGACCCAGCTGTTGCTGAGATTGATGGGATGTCGCTTCCAGAGCTTACGAGCTGAGATCTATGGAGCTTCTAGGCAGAGATGCGACAGAAGATAGCTAGTCTATCTTGAGTAGAGTTGAGCGACTGAGATGATTCATCTGATTGATGCGCCGACGCAGGCTCAGTTGAGTTGAAGATTCCCAATGTGGAGGATCTTAGTCAGATCTAGAATAGATCGATCCAGAGATGACGTTGTTCATTGGATGCTCCGATAAGAGATCAGTAAGTTGACCAGCTTCGGATAGAGGACCTCGCCCAGATGCGTTGTGAGTTGATCGAGAACGGACGAATATAGAGTGTTCCTTCGATGATTGGGACGAGTTTCCGAGGACGTGTTCGACTAGATATCTTCTACAGAGTGATGAAGATACCGAGTTCGTAATTTTGAGTCCGTGTGAGAGACTCCGGATTAACTGTTGCCGAGAACAATTGCAGTACACAGATAGAAAGACGTGACATCGAAGTGGACGATAATAAAGATGAGTGGAACAAGAGATTCGTGCGAGATGTTAACGAGCTATTGTTACTCCCCGTTGAGATTAGAGATCGGATATGTATACAGAGGCGTTAGGATATGGCCAGTTCCCGAGAAAATGCTGTGCTGAAAACGTAGATGTCCAGAAAACGAGAAAAGATTATGCAAAAGTACCAGCCTCTGTATAGTTCGGCATAGGCGAGATCGGAAGAGACCATGAGCAAGTTCCTTCCAGGACACTGCTGCAATAAGATTTGCACCGAGGATCAGTTGTGTCACGTGTATTCAGAGGGCCAGAGGCTGATGCCAGTGACGTGCTGCTTTACGAGTGGTCATACAAATTGGCCGAGAGATGACCAGAGGGGTGTCAGAGCGAAATCGTTTCCGTTAATACACCTAACCGGGCCGACGAGCCGATGGATTGCAAGATTGGTAATCCATAGAGAAATAAGGACCCAGAGACAGAGGACGCCAGACCGTGAGCAGGAGGCAGGCAGACTTTCTTGCTCTGCCAGTTTTGGGCGCACCGACATTTTTCAAAATTGTAGGAGGTGTACCTCAATGTCATTTGTTACGATTTGCGTTTGTGATCCGAGTATCACGCTTATATCGCTTGGATTTGAATTTTGATGATTGAGTTTCATGATATTGTTTTCGTGCACCATGGCTGCACCTACTGGGTATTTACATTTTGTGTATAGTTATTGCACTTGAGATGTGCTTTATGCACCGTTGTGTTGGTTTATGATTTGTGCATATTTATTGCACTTGAGATCGGTTTTTTGCCTTGGCTGCACGTGTTTATGATTTCGTGGATTTCATACAGTTTATTTGATTTTGTGCATGTGGTATGCACTCGATTTGATTTTTGCGCTCGGTATAGCTCACATGTGCTTGCAGTGCATTGATACGTGTTTTGTGCACGCAGTTGAGCACGTTTATGATTTTATACACCTTAGTACGCTCAGTGTTGCTTTTTACGCATTTGAGTTATTGATGAGATTTCGTGCACTGGATGTACCGGATTTGTATTTCATGCACTGGATGCATCGGATTTGTATTTCGTGCAATGGATGCACCGGATTTGTATTTCGTGCACTGGATGCACCGGATTCGTATTTCGTGCATTTGTTGCATTAGATTTGCATTTCATGCATTGGTTGCACCGAATGGGTATTTCGTGCATTAGTTGCACTAGATTTATACTCCGTACATTGGTTGCACCCGATTTATGTCTTTGAGCATTTGTATTACCAGATTTGTGTTTTTGTGTGCGTTTGCGCTTGACGTTCGTTTTCGTGCATGCTACTGCACCAGATGCTTATTACGGACCTGACGCGCTTAGGTTGGATTTTTGCGCATATTAGGCGCTTGGTATTGGATTCTGTGCGCATCGGATGCACTTGAGTGAGATATTATTCATGCATGATTGGATGCACTTGATTTAGATTTCATTCGTGCATGATGGATGCACCGGATTTGGATTTTCGCGCATGTTGGGCGCATGATATGAGATGTTATTTTATGCACACCGGATGCACTCGATTGGGATTTTCATTCGTGCATATTAGTTACACTGGGTTAAGATTTTCGTGCACTATAGATGCACTTGATATTATTGTCGTGCACATCCGTTGCACTGGACAGATACTTTCGTGCACACCCATTGCACTTAGTTTGGTTTTGTGCATATCGTAGCACTTGTATTTGTTGGTGTATATGCCCTAGAGGCCATTACTGTATCATACTAGTATGTATATTACTTGATGGAAGCTTGGGATATTCACAGTTGTACAGACAATCTTGCTCAATATAGTAGTATGCTACTTGGTTTGTCTCTGCTTTAATGTGTACATGTGTGTTTATTATATCACCTATACGCATTAGTAGAGCCCTTAGGATCTTTGCTTGATTACCGGCGTTGTGATGGCGATCACACTCGTGGGGGCTGGGTAATCTACAAGCACATCCTTATACACGTCCCTAGTCGTGGGAGAATCGAGATAGGGCATCGATACTCCAGAGTAGACTAGCGTATGCGCTTCTCATCCCAGCACGGGAGACGGTCTGTCCCACAGCCGTCAGTACGTCGTACTTGAGATAGTATGCGGGTGCTCGTTAGGTTACGAGTATACTGGACAGGACTCGTCGGGAACTGATGGTTGGTATTATACCTATCGTCAGTTATCAGTTCCCAGGTGACATGAGTACAGCTTAGTCCGCTGACTTGACACTGTCACTTCGCCTCGAGTGTGTTCCCACTGTTCTTTGATTGCTACCCTACCACGGCTCTACTGAGTCGTGCAAACAGGTAGTAGTTGGGAGCAGTCCCGAAGCACTTGGAGGCAGTGACGGTTAGACAGGATTCGTCTCTCCCGGTATTGGGGGTTGACATCGCGCTGTGTCTAGGAGAGCCATTACACGAGTAGTCCCTGGCCAGGGCAAGCGAGATATACTGGTAGGTTTCCAGTGTTATCTCAGGGTGTATTGGGCTTCACTCCGACACGACTTGTACCGCTATTAGGGGACTGACGTTTACCGCCCCCCTAGGCCCGCCATGCGATGTATCAGACGAACAGACCGGACTGTACGGAGACTGTCACATACAGGCTCAGTAGGAGTGCAGATGGGGTTCACCTCGTCAGTCTTCTTATCGACATCTACCTGGGGACCGTTACGTACAGCTAGTGCCGCTTGCGGTCTGTGGTTAAACCCACTGCCAGCGTGGTGTCGAGTCTTTAGAGTCCCACACAGAGAGCTATTCGCCTTTAGGAAAAATGAGTAGAGGTCGCATGGTTTTGCGACAGGGTTCGTTCGCATCCGCGCACTTGTGCACGTTTGCTGTCCGGACAGTTTATACTAGCGGGCTTTGGTTTAAGCCGGATCCTAGTATATGATTTGAGATTGGTTTTTCTCATTGTGTTCGTGTTCCTCGGATCACGGATGCGGGTGCGTATGCACGGTTGCTTGAGATTGAGGGAGAGGACCTTGTTTAGGGTTAATGACCATTGTCTTTTTATTAACCCTATTGTTTTTGTGTGTATTATTGTTAATTAATAATTAGCTTAATTATTGTGCATGGTTGTTGTTGTTGACACTTTGACTTTGTTGACTTGTTGACCAAGTTGACAATTTGACCATGATCATTTCATTTGGAAGATGCTCTTTGATTCTTGCAATTTGCATTAATAATGAAATGATAATGGTCACCTCTTGATTAAACCATGACAATTTTCTTGCTAATTAATTAATTAAAATAACTCACACATATTAGTGAGAATGGCTCACTAATATTTTCATTCTATCATATCCTTTCTCTCTCTTGCTCATCCTCTCCCTCAAGCTCTCTCCCTCTCATGTGTTGAGAAACAAAAAGCTTGAGAAAAACCCTCTCTTGATCTTCTCTACTCACTTCTAGGGTTCAAGTCTTAGCATTTCTTGCACTCTAGTTACTCCTAGCTTGGAGTTGAAGCTAAAGGTGGTGGCTTTCGGGTGGATCCTTCTTTGACGGGAGAAGACAAGCAAGGTGACCCTTTTCTATCATTCCGACGAGCAAGGCGAGAAGGAGTTCGAGCTCAAGGTATAACCTTTCTACAACTTTGTTAGTTGTTAGTTTACTTTAGCTAGTTTTAGTTTAGCAAAGATCCTCACATGCAAGGTCCATGTTGCCTAAGTCATTAAAAATCCGATTTTTATTATGTTTTCCGCCTCCCCGGAAGCACCGGGGTGGGCAACACGGACCTAACAGTGGTATCAGAGCCTAACTAAACTCAAACTAGCTAGGTAGTGAAGTGTAACGAAGTTTCGAAACCGAAAATCCAAAAACCGAACTTTTGAAAAACCCTAGTTTCTGTTGAATTTTTTTCTGCTCAAAATAGAAAACTTTATATTTGTAAATTCATCTCAGGGTTTTTTATGAACACCCATGAAAAACGACACAGAGATTCGTTCAAACCGCCGCGCTTCCGCCGCACGAGGTAGGCTCGTGCCGCGGAACCGCCGCGGTTTGATGTCCTCTCTGCATCGTTTTTCGTGCAGTGTCTGTATGTGTTGATTTTGGGATTTTTAGGATATATAATATATGCCCAGATTTTCCAGAACTAAAATTTACTTTTGGGGGCCTATAAATCCGTATTTTTCGGAACTTCACTACACTTTAACTACATCGGTTATATCTGTAATGCTTGCATGTATTGAACGTCGGCTAATCGCTATAAGACGATTAGTCGGGGTTATACATGATCTGTGATTGTTATTGGCTTGTGGATATGAATGGATTGGATCGTCGCGGGTGAATAGCCGGGTTGGATGTGAGATGAGCGTTTTTTTTCTTTCATTCATTTGTAACATGTAAATTGATGTAATTATATTCTTTGTATGGCCGCACAACCGGGTCGGGGTTGTAGCCGTCATTGTATAATTCTTTTTACTGTTTTTGCTCCTAGGATAGACCCATGGAGGGGGTGCACAAACTACCGGGTATCTCGAAGTGCTGAGTGGCCTACTCACGGTGGTGAGGGAGGTTGCTTCGCTTCGGGTGCTTGGCGGGTAGTTTGCCGCACCCGTAGGGGTCTTGGGTGGGGTATTGGCTATTCACCGCGACCGTGTAATCCGCTTTACGTTGCAGGCTCGAACGCATTGCGGGTTCCTAGTATATCCAATGTATTCATCTGTGATCTGGATTGGCTATCATTGCTATATTGCTATATATAATAACTATTTAGGCGTTGCTTATGTTTTACAGCCGCGCTAGCCCAGCCCCCGCTCTGTCGTTAGTTAAGTAACCTAACGGGTGATGACGGGGCCCCGTGGCGAATGCGAATGGCATAAGCGTACGTCATATTTTGGTTGTTTTCTGCAATGGTAGGATTTAAATGATGAGACGCATTAAAAGAACTAATGCAAGAAAATAAACCTAAAAGACGTTGTTGGAACAATTTTTCAAAAAAGCTGTTATTGCAAGGACGTTCATTTTTGTTTTGCATCGCGGTATTCGGTTATGAATGCCCAGCACCTCAGTCGACGAGGCAAGGGCCGAGATCCCTTCACCGGGAGTGACCCCTTGGACAAAACTTTGCGTCAGGGTAATAACTTCACCATAGTCGATTATTCTTGCTTTGCATCGAGGTATTCATCTTACGAATGCCCAGCACCTCACTCGACGAGGAAAGAGCCGAGATCCCTTCGCAGGGAGTGACCTCTTTAGCAAATGTTTTCGCCACTATGTTTTTCAAAAAGACTACCAGGTTCCTTCAACGATATCAAGTTCATTACGTTAACGGGTTTTTCGCCAAAAACCCAGCCGTAGCCCTCTGTCATTTCTTACAAGTAACACTTAGTATTCGTGCTGCGTTTGTTGACTCCGTCAAGGCGTAGTGTACGGTAGCTAAGTGCTGCTTGTTTGTATCGGTATATGGGATTGATTAGGACAGTCGTATAACCTTGTTGACTCCGTCAAGGGTTATGCGGGTGGGTTTAATGCAATCCAGATAATGACAGGTTGAACTTGACTAGGACTCTTTGATTTGTTGACTCCGTCAAGATCACTTGGGTCCTAGGGGCAAAAACCACATCGGGAGTTTCAAAAGTACTGAAACTTGCAGATTTAGCATACCTTCTGGAGTGTGGTGACTAGAGTGGATTCCATCTAGGTTATCACACAATGACAGTTGGATCCCGATCCCACTGATGAGTTGGTTTACTCTCGGGAGATTATTTCACTTAACGATCAATGCTATAAACCTAGTAGGTGCCTAGAAAGGTGTTAGCGGGGTTACGCCCCCAGGGAAAAGAGGTTCTTTAATTAAGGAACTTCGCGAAAGCGTTGGAAAACCTCCCTCGAAGTACCGACACTAGCCTGGCTGAAAGGTTAAGCAAGTATTGTGACGTGAATTAAAACCCGGCTAGTTCTTCTTTTAAAAGGTTTTAAGAAGAATTTGAGTAAACAGTGGGAGACATCCTGGTTAGATAAATTAATAAACCAATCTAATCTTGCAAGAGCATACGCTGAGTGTTTCTTTTCTCTCTCTCTCCAGGCAGCAACCTTTTCACGCCCTAATCAAGATAATAAAATGTATCGCTTGACCGATCCGAATTCTTATTCGGGACTGGGGAAAGTTGGTTCAGCTCTAACTTGTGACAACAGTCATGAGTATGAGAATGGGAAAGAGGAAAGTATGGATTTCCAGGATACCCAGTTGAAGAAGAAGCATGGTTTTGCATCTACTTCAGGTGTTCTTGTAATTGAGAACTGTTTTACGGTCAGCCCTACCTCCTGGGTACTTGATACCGGATCAGGATCTCATATCTGTAATTTATTGCAGGGACTGAGAAAAAGTAGGAAAGTTGCACCGGGTGATATGTCGCTCAGAGTAGCGAACGGAGCACAAGTTAATGCGGCAGCCGTCGGTGAATATCACCTAGTTTTGCCTAATGGCAAGACTATGATTTTGAACGATTGCTACTATGTACCCTCCATGGTTTGCAACATCATATCAGTTTCTTTACTCGATAAAGATGGATATGACTTTGTTCTTGAAAAGAATATCATGAACATTTACCTTCATAAGGTACTGGTTGCAGAGGGTACACTGTGTAATGGTATCTACGTTCTAAATCAGAATACAGTTCTCAATATACAAAACACACGCAAGAGGAAGAATTCAGATACGAATGAATCCTACTTGTGGCATTGTAGGCTTGGTCATATCGGAGAGAAAAGACTGAGTAAGTTGCATAAAGATGGACTCTTGAATACGTTCGAGTTTTCATCTTATGAAACTTGTCAGTCTTGTCTCAAAGGGAAGATGACCAAATCTCCGTTCACCGGACATGGAGAAAGAGCAAGAGAGCTCTTGGGACTCATACACAGTGATGTGTGTGGTCCGATGTCTATACATGCAAGGGGTGGGTTCTCGTACTTCATCACATTCACTGACGATCTCTCTAGGTTCGGATATGTGTATCTATTGAAACACAAATCTGAAGCTTTTGAGAAATTCAAGGAATTCAGAAAGGAAGTAGAGAACCAGACAGGCAAAAGTATCAAGATCCTCCGGTCTGACAGGGGAGGGGAGTACTTAAGCACGGAATTCCTAGATTACTTAAAAGAGAATGGTATTCTCTCTCAGCTTACTCCTCCTTATACACCACAGCACAACGGTGTTTCGGAGCGGAGGAATCGTACCCTATTGGATATGGTTCGCTCCATGATGAGTAGTGCTGAGTTGCCTCTTTCATTTTGGGGACATGCGCTTCAGACAGCGGCGTACCTATTGAACTATGTTCCATCCAAATCAGTGCCTAAGACTCCATATGAAATATGGAGTGGAAGAAATCCGTATCTTAAGCGATTTAAGATATGGGGTTGTCCGGCCTATGTGAAAACACAGAAACCGGACAAGTTAGAGGCACGGTCAGTTCTCTGTAAATTTGTGGGATATCCTAAAGACTCACTAGGATATCTGTTCTACCACACTGAGGAACAGAAGGTGTTTGTATCTCGCCACGCTACCTTCTTGGAAAGGGAGTTTCTTGCAAAAGAAACTAGTGGGAGTTCGGTAGAACTGGAAGAAATTCAGCGACCACAAAATGTAACTGAAAATTTGGAGGAACCGCTAGATTCAATAACCCCAAACGAACCTCAGCCACTCCGCAGATCTGGTAGGATTTCTCATCCGCCCGAGAGATACTACGGTTTTCTCATAGACGGGGATCGAGAGGATTGCATCTTGGAAGAAGATGACCCTACCAGTTTCAGGCAGGCCATTATCAGTAGGGACTCTGATAAGTGGCAGGAAGCAATGCAATCCGAAATGGAGTCCATGTACGCCAATAAAGTGTGGACCTTGGATATTGCTCCAGCTGGGGTAAAACCCGTTGGATGCAAATGGATCTACAAAAGGAAACTTGGTGTAGATGGGCAGGTGGAAACCTATAAAGCTAGGCTCGTTGCAAAAGGTTTCCGTCAAAGACCTGGTTTGGACTATGACGAGACTTTTTCTCCGGTAGCTATGCTCAAATCCATTCGGATCTTACTTGCCATTGCTGCCTTCCATGACTATGAAATCTGGCAGATGGATGTTAAAACGGCTTTCCTAAACGGTTGTTTGGAAGAGTGCGTTTACATGGATCAACCAGAAGGTTTCGTAGACAGTGGGAGCAGCGGAAAGGTGTGCAAGTTGCTTAAATCCATTTATGGATTAAAGCAGGCATCGCGGAGCTGGAACATCTGTTTTGATGAGGCAATCAAGGAATTTGATTTCATCAAGAACGAAGATGAACCCTGTGTATATAAGAAGATTGTAGGACGAACTGTCGTATTCCTAGTCTTGTACGTGGACGACATTCTTTTGATAGGAAATGACATTCCTATGCTACAATCGGTCAAGCTGTTTTTGTCACAAAGGTTCTCCATGAAGGACCTGGGTGATGCCTCGTACATTCTGGGGATCAAGATCTATAGAGATAGATCCAAGAAACTATTGGGACTTTCACAGTCCAGGTACATAGAGACCGTACTAAAGAGATTTAGTATGGAGGATTCCAAGCGCGGTAACATACCCGCATTGCACGGAATTACCCTCTCCAAGAAGATGTCTCCTAAGACTGACGAGGAGAGGGTTCGCATGAGCACTATACCCTACGCTTCGGCGGTAGGATCTATAATGTATGCGATGCTATGTACAAGACCAGATGTAGCTTACGCGTTGAGCGCGGTAAGCCGGTATCAGTCAGACCCAGGGGAGGACCACTGGACAGCAGTGAAGAACATTCTCAAGTACCTGAGAAGGACTAAGGAGATGTTCCTGGTTTACGGTAATGGAGACCTCAGGGTCGAGTCCTTTACCGATTCAAGCTTCCAGAGTGACAAAGATGATAGAAAGTCCGTCTCGGGTTTTGTGTTTACCCTCAACGGGGGGGCGGTATGTTGGAGGAGTTCCAAGCAGGATACCGTCGCAGACTCGACGATGGAGGCTGAATACATTGCTGCAAGCGATGCCGCAAAAGAGGCGGTCTGGATTAAGAAGTTCATTAGTGAACTTCAGGTGGTTCCGTCCATTGTTGACCCAATACCTTTGTATTGCGATAACAATGGGGCTATAGCTTTAGCAAAGGAACCAAGGTCCCATCAGAAATCCAGGCACATCTTAAGGCGGTATCACCTGATCAGGGAGATCATTGATCGACAGGAGATCGAGGTGCGGAGAGTGGACACAAAGGACAACACTGTGGACCCATTCACGAAGGCTTTACCCCAGACTCAGTTCGAGCGGCTGATCGAGATGATAGGTCTTCGATACGCCAGTACATGGCCTTAGTGCAAGTGGGAGATTGTTGGTGTATATGCCCTAGAGGCCATTACTGTATCATACTAGTATGTATATTACTTGATGGAAGCTTGGGATATTCACAGTTGTACAGACAATCTTGCTCAATATAGTAGTATGCTACTTGGTTTGTCTCTGCTTTAATGTGTACATGTGTGTTTATTATATCACCTATACGCATTAGTAGAGCCCTTAGGATCTTTGCTTGATTACCGGCGTTGTGATGGCGATCACACTCGTGGGGGCTGGGTAATCTACAAGCACATCCTTATACACGTCCCTAGTCGTGGGAGAATCGAGATAGGGCATCGATACTCCAGAGTAGACTAGCGTATGCGCTTCTCATCCCAGCACGGGAGACGGTCTGTCCCACAGCCGTCAGTACGTCGTACTTGAGATAGTATGCGGGTGCTCGTTAGGTTACGAGTACACTGGACAGGACTCGTCGGGAACTGATGGTTGGTATTATACCTATCGTCAGTTATCAGTTCCCAGGTGACATGAGTACAGCTTAGTCCGCTGACTTGACACTGTCACTTCGCCTCGAGTGTGTTCCCACTGTTCTTTGATTGCTACCCTACCACGGCTCTACTGAGTCGTGCAAACAGGTAGTAGTTGGGAGCAGTCCCGAAGCACTTGGAGGCAGTGACGGTTAGACAGGATTCGTCTCTCCCGGTATTGGGGGTTGACATCGCGCTGTGTCTAGGAGAGCCATTACACGAGTAGTCCCTGGCCAGGGCAAGCGAGATATACTGGTAGGTTTCCAGTGTTATCTCAGGGTGTATTGGGCTTCACTCCGACACGAATTGTACCGCTATTAGGGGACTGACGTTTACCGCCCCCCTAGGCCCGCCATGCGATGTATCAGACGAACAGACCGGACTGTACGGAGACTGTCACATACAGGCTCAGTAGGAGTGCAGATGGGGTTCACCTCGTCAGTCTTCTTATCGACATCTACCTGGGGACCGTTACGTACAGCTAGTGCCGCTTGCGGTCTGTGGTTAAACCCACTGCCAGCGTGGTGTCGAGTCTTTAGAGTCCCACACAGAGAGCTATTCGCCTTTAGGCAAAATGAGTAGAGGTCGCATGGTTTTGCGACAGGGTTCGTTCGCATCCGCGCACTTGTGCACGTTTGCTGTCCGGACAGTTTATACTAGCGGGCTTTGGTTTAAGCCGGATCCTAGTATATGATTTGAGATTGGTTTTTCTCATTGTGTTCGTGTTCCTCGGATCACGGATGCGGGTGCGTATGCACGGTTGCTTGAGATTGAGGGAGAGGACCTTGTTTAGGGTTAATGACCATTGTCTTTTTATTAACCCTATTGTTTTTGTGTGTATTATTGTTAATTAATAATTAGCTTAATTATTGTGCATGGTTGTTGTTGTTGACACTTTGACTTTGTTGACTTGTTGACCAAGTTGACAATTTGACCATGATCATTTCATTTGGAAGATGCTCTTTGATTCTTGCAATTTGCATTAATAATGAAATGATAATGGTCACCTCTTGATTAAACCATGACAATTTTCTTGCTAATTAATTAATTAAAATAACTCACACATATTAGTGAGAATGGCTCACTAATATTTTCATTCTATCATATCCTTTCTCTCTCTTGCTCATCCTCTCCCTCAAGCTCTCTCCCTCTCATGTGTTGAGAAACAAAAAGCTTGAGAAAAACCCTCTCTTGATCTTCTCTACTCACTTCTAGGGTTCAAGTCTTAGCATTTCTTGCACTCTAGTTACTCCTAGCTTGGAGTTGAAGCTAAAGGTGGTGGCTTTCGGGTGGATCCTTCTTTGACGGGAGAAGACAAGCAAGGTGACCCTTTTCTATCATTCCGACGAGCAAGGCGAGAAGGAGTTCGAGCTCAAGGTATAACCTTTCTACAACTTTGTTAGTTGTTAGTTTACTTTAGCTAGTTTTAGTTTAGCAAAGATCCTCACATGCAAGGTCCATGTTGCCTAAGTCATTAAAAATCCGATTTTTATTATGTTTTCCGCCTCCCCGGAAGCACCGGGATGGGCAACACGGACCTAACAGTATTTGGCCTTGATTTCCATGCGCACCAGACGCACATGATTGTTGGATACGCCTTTTGAGGCTGATTTTGCTCTTGAGCACTTTGTTTTCATAATGGACACTATATTATGTAGTAGCCGAACGGACTGATCTGAGGACAGTACCTGAGTACTTGCATGCATTAAAAGTTTAACAAGAGGTTTTCAAAAAGGAGCTACAGTCTCGCTATTTCCTACGTGTCCGCGAGCGACACGAACGTTTATAAAGGAAAACCTTTTTGGGATATTTCAAAAAGAGCGGAACGTATATTTTAGCAAAACATATATGAACGTATATTTATTACTTTACAAACGAGCGTCCGTCACTTGTTCCGTGAGTTACACATCACACGGCGATTCAGAAAAGATTTTGCATGTATTTTATTCTGTTTTAGGAGATTTTTCTAAGGATGCGTACTACACACATATTATAGTATTTGACTAGTGTATATTAGATTTCAGTATTGGATTTCGAGATCTATATCTCCATTGTAACTCCGATGATTTGTGTGACACTTGAAGGAGTTCGATTTTGAGTTTCATACTCGTTTTCAAGCGCACACGATGCGCTGTGGTATTTTTGTATCTTCCGTGATTTCGGAGCCCCGCGATTTGAACTGATTATTGAAATATTTTAGTATTTGGGGGTTTAAATTTAAATTCGGTGACCGAATTTATTTAAGGGGGGAAGATTGTAACATTTCAGAAAATATAAAATATTATTTTTGGAATTTAATATTAAAATAATATATTTCGCGAAAACTACCCGATTTGCGAATTTGGGGTTTTCGTAAAATGGAAAAAATATATACCAATATTTGTGAAATAATTGGAGATTAAAATGATTTATTCATTTAAAAATATATTTATCAGATTTGGCATTTTTATAAATAATTATATGCAGTTTGAATAAAAATTGATTAGTGCACTTCTAATCGCGATTAAGCCAAATCCGTATTTCTACATTTTTTTCGTAGTTAGTGCACCATGACATGTTGCATTTTTGTTGCATGTTGTTTCATTTGTATTTTTTGATATTTGGCTTTACAAGAAAAAGAAAAAGAAAGAGAATTATTGGAGAGAGGGGGGACCATGATGAGGCATGGGTTGTGAGAGGGTGGGAATAAGAGAGAGTGATGATAAGGGGGGGAGAGAGAGAGTGGGCTTCCCCCCTTCACATTTCTCCATTTATTGTTCTTCATCTTCTTTATCTTCAGGCTCCCCTCACCTCTACCCTCATGTTCCATCTCCAAATCCTCACCAAAACCCTATACTCCCTTCACAAAAGTTGATCCCCCACATCATCCTCAATACTTTGGACCAATCAAAGTTGGATTTTGAAGACTTTGAGCAACTCAAGAAAATTCTTGAGTTGCCAAATGAGATATTTCCTACACCATTAGCTTAGTAATCTAGTTTCTTTAGTTTCTATTTTAGTTTAGAATTGATTTAGTGAGGACTAGTGAACTTGGAAATTTCCAAGATGAGCTTTTAGGGGATTTATGGTTTGTTAAGTTGTAATTAGTGACCACAAGCTTGTTAGTATATTTCTGGACCAACACTTTGCATAGAAAACCCAAGATATAGAATTGTTCCATGTCGGTTTTGTGGTATTTTATAGCCTACAGGGTATCTGGAGCTACCTGGGGTATTTTAAAGAAAATCTAGCAAGTCCAGTGACCAAGGTTAACCACTAGAAACCCACAACCCAAATACGAGCCCATTTCCTCCTAGTATGGCCAGCGAGCTCGGGTCCTAAGGCGATGTCACCGGATTTTTGGTGGTGTCTGGAGTTGAGTTTTGGCCTGTAGCTCACACTCCCTGTAACCTATCTCCTTCACTTGCTTGTTTAGTCCCATTTGACCTGAGACAAAATCTGGGAGTTGTGGTGAGTGCTTTGGCCATGTTGATCAGTCGAAAATAATGTATTTTTAACACGTCAATTTCCCTATCTTTTGCATTCATCTAAAGGTGTTCGGTATTCATATTACACATATTAGCAAAACACCTGTAAAATACTGAATTGCCTGTACTGTATACTAAAACCGGCATTTTTAGGGAAATTGACTGTTTTTCATGGCATCGCATCATCCTTGTATTGCGCAACACTTGTTTCGAAGTCTGTGCAGGAAATTTCAGGAACCGAGCCAAAATTGTCAAATTGCTGATAAAAAAATACACCAACTCAATGACTTGAGATCTGGAAGTAATCTAGAAGGAATTTTGAGAATCAACATATCAGAACAATATAATGAAGTCAGAAGGAAGACACACTGTGAAATTGACACAGAGATGCCCTCACGTGACCGCGGATCCGCGGCCTGAGCAGGCACATGTCGCGGATCCGCGGTGGAGTTGCCACATCATCAGAAGAATTTTACTGCATTATTCTTCCCTCAAGTCCAGCACTTCATTAAGCCTCTGCAATTTCCAGATAACCCTAGAAGCTTCTGCCATATCAGCAAAGGGCTCCTTGTGTAAGCTAATGATGTCCAAGCTTCCAATGCAAGCTTCACCTTAACTACCTTAGAGCCTAGAACCTACTCCCTAACCTCCTAGCTTAAGGTGGAAGCTAAACCCTAACTAACTAGTTCTAGAGGCTTCTACCTAACTAAATAGCTTACAAGGGAAGCTAACCTAATCCAAGCTTCTTAAGGAAGCTAATCATTCCTAAGCCTATAAAAGGGACCCTAGGCTTCACTTGAAAAGGTTGTTGATTGTTGTTGATTGTTGTTGAAATTCTATCAAGCCTTCAACCCCAACACTTGCCACCTCCAAACCCTAACCCTAATCCAATCAAGAAAGCCAAAGTTCAAGATCTTTGAGTTCAAGCAAAGCAAGCCTTCAACCATCCTTTAGAAGCGAAGCCGGACTTCATCGGAGCATGTGATCCAAGACGATCCGCGACTCAAGGAGCCGATGCAACGCTAGATTCGACGATCTTGTTCCCTTCTCAAATTCTTGTAGTTCTTTGAGCAAAGTGTAATAAATTGTTGAATAAATAAAGGTGAGATTCTTTTAACTTGTTTATCTTTCAATTCAAGCATTATGATTCAATTTCGATTCTTGAATGTATTCTTTGTGATGATGCTTGAGTAAAACTCCGCTCGTGGAGGAGTCGAGACGATCGGTAGAATGATGATTTTGACGAATCTTTAAACATTTTCTTAAGTCCTATAACAATTGTAAATTCTTGAGAATTGAATGATCGATGATCTAGTTTCGATGCGAAATGCGTTCTTGATTATTTTCGCACGGAACTAGAGATCAACGATCGATCATTCGATTTCCTAGAAGCTATCTTGTGAATGCGATTCATCGAAAGGACAAAGAATAAGATGAGGAAACCCTAATTCTTCGCAAGATCCTTAATCCTCGATAAATCGACATCGACCTAGCATCAATTCGTTAATGGATAAGAAAAGGTAATTGCTAGTCTTCTTCACTTCTATGATCTAATCGACTCCTACGAGCTACATTTCAATTCTTGAAACTTTAATCGATTGGAATTCTATCAATTCTTGTTCTTGATTTTTTAATGCTTTCTTGATTTTTGATGAAATTTAGATGATTCTTGAAATTCATTGATATAAATCAAAAAATCAAGTTTTCTTTTCTCTTCTCATTAATTTTCAATTCAAAACAAAACAAATACGAATGAATCGCACAATCCCTGTGGACGATCCACACTTACTAACGCGCTACAATTCGACACCGTTATTAATTGCGGTCAAATAATTTTTGGTTGTGATTTCTTTACAATTTCATACTACACAATCTGAAATCGTATTCAATCACATGTTTTTCCCGATATTTGAATTCGTGTTTTGGTATTTGATATTGTATTGGGTCGTTGGATGTTTGTACGTCAATGACGAGGGTTGTTTGGTTGATTTTGCATGCGTAGGCTATAGGTTCTAACCTATGAGCGCACCGTGTGCCATATCGGTTTTCCGGACTTGATTTTGATAGCATTTGCGATTGTGTATTTATTGTAGGTACCTTCGCGTGGATTCCGAGAAGACGAAGCACATCGACTACGGATGAACAAGGAGTTCCGCAGGTGAGTAGATTTATATCTACGGAGGAAGTAGGGTGGATGGCGTATAGCACCCCCGCAAATTATAATGGAAACCATATATATAGAATATGGTTAAGGAAACCATGTTAGAAACTTATGGATAAGGTTAAAGAATTAGTAGGAGACAAGATATACCACGACTTAAGGTTATAGTGTATGGTTTAGTATAACATGATATGATAGAAATGATGTCTCGAATTGATATATAAGGATGTGAAACATGAATGTGAATCACGATATATATATGTAGTGAAAGAGAATCGGTATGAGATTAAGAAGATGACTTGATGTGAGATATTGATATGATGAAAAGAGTATACGATGAGATATAATGACTTGGTTTGATATATCGTTATACGGATGCGAGTCGATATGAGACAATTGATACCTTTGTCGGTCCCATGATATGAGATTGATACGGATGTGACCTGGGATATAGGTATATAGATATATATAATATTGTGAATCATGAGTGATATGCAGTACGAGACGTTAGGTCCGTACCCTCATTGTCATATAGGTTGATAGGATCCCTAATCGTTTAATGTCGCCACACGATGGATACCGTACGTGATGAGTTTTACTGGATGATTGATCCATACCTTTGACTAGAGGATGTCGTATGATAGATTATACCGTACGTGATGTTGTGAGGCTGGATGCCGATTGATAGATTCACCGACTCGGATATATTGTAGATACGTTTACCTGATAGCATTTCGCGTACGATGTACTTTATGTTACGTTCATGACATTCTCATTGCATTACATATACCTGTGCTAGTACACCTACACCATTATCGATGATGCGTATGTTACACTTACACAGATTTGCCGGCTCACACACTTTCATCATCGATAATTGCTATGTCACTTACACAGTAGAATTGTCACATCATTATGCTATGTTGCATGATATACTTGCTTTGCTTACATCATTATGATATGTCACATGATATACTGATATGCTCACATCCCTGTTCTATGTTGCATGATATACGGATATGCTCACATTTCTGTTATATGTTTGCATACATCATGTTTTACGATTATATGCATTGAGATGTTGTTTTCATGAGATTCTGGATCTGAGAACCGTGGTTATATTTCAAAAGAAATTATCTATTGTTTTAAAAACCCGGTTTCTCTTGATACGATATTTCGATACGTCCACCATGTGTTTTTCCGGTTATGAGTTATGTGATACCCGATTCGAGGAGCTGGATGAGGGCGTTTGCGGGTACATGGTGGACCCAGTATGGTATCCCGGGGCAAGAAAGGTATGTTGTGCGGTAGACGATGAGCCTGTCAGAGGGACCACTACCTACCGGTGATAGTATTTAGACTCGGCGGTTATCCGGAGGATACCGACCGGAATCGTGAGATGATACGGGCCGATCCGGATTGACGGAGCCTTTGGGCCGATCCGGACTGACGGAGCCCGAGATATGAGGATTTACGTGTCAATGTTGGACACGGGTTTCATGATGTTTCGAGTGTCGATGTTGGACAATCAGGTTACATGATTTTGATGTGTCGTTGATGGACACGCGTTGATTGATATTCTCATATTTACATGCGTATGCTTTCATGATATTTTCATGCATGATGTTGTTGTGTCATTGATGGACACGTAGATGTTATCCACACGCATATAGGCGTGGATTATATTGTTGGCATATATGCAGATACGATCACCCTAGATATCATAATATTACCTTTATGATATAGTTGACCTAGGAATCGTTGTTTTATTCAATTTCTACCTGATGATGTTTTCTACTCACGAGTTGGCAACTCACCCCCGTTGTGCCACGGTTCTTGCAGGTTGACCGTATGGATCAGTAGCAGCATAGCTGGCACACAACTTGCATTCGGGTGATTTGCTTTGGTAGGTGGTGTTAGTTATGTATATGCCCTAGAGGCCATTGTTGTACATATGATGTATATTATGGTGAATGCTTGGATATATATAGAGAGGACTTTCTTGCTCAATATGATAGTATGCTATCTGGTTTCACTTTGTCTAAACATGTTGACTTGTATTGGTTTACTGTCTTGCTCTCATATGTTGATAAAGCCCTTAGGATATGTACTTGACTACTAGGACTATGATGCAGATCATACTAGTGGGGCCAGGGTAGTCCAAGAGTACATCCTATAACTGTTCCTAGTCGAGGGTGTATCGAGACAGGACATCGATACTCCAGAGTAGACTAGCGTATGCGCATCTTGACCCATATGATGGGCGATGGATGATCCCATATCCATTGGTGTTTGACATCAAAGATGGTATACGGGTGCTCAGTGGAGACTAGGTACACTGAACGGACTCGCCGAGAACTCCTAGCTGGTATTATACCTATCGTCAGATAGCAGTTCTCTGGTGACACTGGTACAGGTTAGTCTGTAGAACCGAGATCGTCATAGAGTCTTGTGTGATTCCCACTGTGCTTTGTCCACCTTACCACGTTCATGAGAACGTGCAAAACGGTGGCTTTTGGGTACAGTCCCGAATCACATGGAGGCAATGAGCGATAGGGGGTTTCGTCTCTCCCGGTATTGGGGGTTGATGTTGCGCTGTGTTCGATTGGCTATAACTGGAAGTCCCTGGCCAGGGCTAATATGGAGATCTACTGGTAAGTGTTATCAGTAGTTTCTCGACCCGTTATGAGCCTCACATCGACACGACTTATCGGTTGCTGGTGTCTGACGTTTACCACCCCTAGACAGGATATGTGACATATCAGACGAAGAGACAGGACTGTACGGTAATGTTACTGATTGGATTAACAGGAGTGTGTACAGGCTTGCTTGTTGATCCTCTGATCGCTCAATATCCGGGTGGCTTCTACGTTTAGCTGACCGCTTGCAGCTTGTGGTTGTTTGATATGATCATCAACTATTGCCGGAGTATTGACGAGTCTTTAGAGTCCTACACAGAGATTTCCTGGCTCAGGCAAAACGGAGTAGGAGCAGATATGTGATATGTGCGGGACCGAGATTAATATGATATGTGATACCGTATTCTATTCTCGTGATATGTGATATCGGCCGGTTATATATGATATAGCCGGGTTATCGGATCAAGTGTTGATTCGATAAAATGATATATATTATATTAGTCGGTTATCTGTAGTATAGCCGAATTATTAAATCAAGTGTTGATTTAATAATTTAATGTAGAATTATATATTAGATATATTAAATTACATTAACTAATATATTGCTCACTTAAGTATTTCATTTTCTCACTTTGGATACATTTAATATATATGTGATATATGTTTATTGTATCCTTTTCTTTGTTACATTATATATTATATATGTGATATATAATATTGTAACATGCTAGGTTATAAATGCAACTAGGGTTTATGATATTAATACCATGGCTAGGTTTATAGTTAGGTTTTTAATTATCTTAGTTAATTCTAATTGAGTGGATTAATCTTGAGATATTTTCTTGTGTTGACTTTGTCCACCCTTCTTGATATTTCTAAGATATTTATTAACCTAACATTTAACTCTAGCCCATAGTTTATTCTCTACATGAGTTAGCCATGACACATTTAATCCTTGGGTGCATTTCTAACCTCATAACAATAGTTAATTAATCACTTGTTCTTCTTCTTCTTCTTCACAAAAAGCTTGCATGATTTTTTCCATGTGATGAAAGATTGTGAGAAATAGAAAACTAAAGGGAGCAAAATTCCTAATTCATCTATACTAGCCATATAGATTAGTGTGTTAGCTTCACTAATTCATAATTAGTGAAAAGATAGCTTGGGTTTGTGATTCCTCAAGGTAGATCATCTTGGATTGTGAAGACTTCAACTTAGCATGGATCATTCACCTCATGGAGCCCCTCTAGAGTTCGGGATTGATGATCGCAGCGGAGGGACCACTACTCGGAGCTTATGAAGCGAAGGAACGGACTACAAAGGTTATAATCCCTATCACTTAGTAATAAAGTTGTTTGCTTTAAGTTTCTAACCCTAATTCTTTAGTAAAGATCCTTACTTAGGTTGTTTGGCACTTGAAAATTTTAAATACGGCATGTTTAATGCCTTGTAGAACCTTGTTCTAGTGTCTAAGAACCTTACAGTGCTATTAGAGCCTAGCTAGAGCATTAGGCGTTGCGTAGGCGAAATTAAAAGCCCGAACGAACTCCGAATAACTAAATTTTCCCACTTTCTGGAAATTTTTTCAAAAGTTGAAATTTTTCATATTAAAAATATTCAGAAAATTATGCAGGTAATTCTATGGACCCTCTTGAAGAACGAGTCCCTAACTCGCTTTAGTGACTGCGGAACCGCGGCCAAAACATGGTTTTGGCGGCGGTTCCGCGGCGCCACTAAGGAAGCAAGGGACGGCACTTCAACGGTTGGTCCATTGGTACTGGAGCATGCTTCTGGGAATTTTTAATAGTGCTTAAGTGTTTAGCTCTCTGGGAATTTTGGGAATTCGTTGATTCGATCGAATTGTTCAACGTCGTCTAGCTTTCTGTAATGAGATACAATATTTAGAATTCATATTGTTAGGCATGAAATCCGAGATATGTGATACGTCGGGTTTATGATGTCTGAAGAGATTGTGGATTCCGAATGTTGTAGTTTTACACTTTCTTTTCTGCGACCGTAAGTGTAATATGCGGAGTATCGCCAGTTTCGTTGCTATAGGTCAACGACAATTGGGATACGCATATTTACTTACGTTGATGATATATGATGTTATGTGTTGTTGTGATATGTTATATTGGATCGTCGTGTTTGAATAGCCGAGGGCTTTATGTGAGATGAGAGTTTTTCATTTTCATTCATGTAAAATTCAATGTATGTAATATTCTTTTATTGGGGCACTTCCGGGTTGAGGATGATGTCACCATTGTATATTATTTACTTTTCCGCATTAGGATAGACCCAAGGAGGAGAGCACAAGCAACCGGGTTCTAGGGTCCAGTGGGAGACCAACTCGAGGAGTCGAGTCCGGGTCTCCTAACTCTAGAATTGGTAGGGTTGCTTGCCGCTCTCGTAGGGGTTTAGGGATGTGGGTTTGGCTATTCATCACGACCGTGGAATCCGTGTTTTATAGAGGCTCAAATTAAAACACGGACCTCCTAGTATATCCAATATTTCATATGTTATCTTCAGCTGCTAATATTCTGTGATGTGATCATTTTATATGCGTGAGACGAATGCTTTATTATTGTATATATGATATATAATAAACGTTGCTTATGTTTTGCACCCGTGCTAGTCCCGCCCCGATATGTCGTTAGTTAAGTAACCTAACGGTGCATAACGGGACACTGTGGCGAATGCGGATGGTATAAGCGTACGTTGTATTTTCGTTTCTTCTGTAATACTTAGGAAGCTTAAATGATGGGATTCATTAATGAGATTAATGAAAGAAAAGGAAACCTAAAAGATGTTGTAGAATTAAATTTTCAAAAAGGGTAGCTCTAGTTTTTGCTTTGCATAGCGGTATTCCTTGCAGAATATCCAGCACCTTATTCGATAAGGAAAGAGCCGAGATACCTTCTCCGGGAGTGACCTCTTTAGCGAAACTAGCAGATGCTACAACTCACTCGGTTTTGTTTTTGATTTCTTCTATAGTTCTTGTTTTGCATAGTGGTATTTGAGAAATATCCTGCACCTTATTCGATAAGAAAAGAGCCGAGATCCCTTCACCGGGAGTGAGCTCTTTAGCGAAACTAGTAAAAGACTCAAAAACACCCCTTTTCAAAATCACTTGTTTCTACAACGATATCAAGTTCATTACGCTCATGGTTTTCTTAAAAACCTGTGTAGCCCTCCGTCATTTCAGATAAAGACTATTTAGTATTAGTGCTATGTTTGTTGGCCTTTGTCAAGGCGTAGTGTGCGGTAGCTGACTAGTACTTACCAGTTTATGCATGTGATGCGATTAGATTAGGGTTGTCGTACGACCTTGTTGGCCTTTGTCAAAGGTCATATGGGTGGGTTTAATTCAATCAGGAAATGACGGGTTGAACTTGACTAGCATCCTATAGTTTATTGGCCTTTGTCAAGGTCATAGGAGATTAGGGGCAAAAGTATTATCGGGAATTTCAATTGTTGAAATTTGCAATGAGATTGCATACTTTCTATGAGATAGTTGGATCCCGATACCCACTGCGAGTAAGAGTTACTCCTGGAAGAGTTTTACAAAAAATAATTAGTCAATCAAGTAGGTGTCTAGAAAGGTGTTAACGGGGTTAAGCCTCTGGGAAAATGAGGTTTATTTTAATTAGATCTGTGCGAAAGCATGGGGAACCTCCCTCAAAGTACCAACACTGGCCTGGCCGAAAGATTGGCGAACTTGTAAAGTGTAATTAATCCCAGTTAGTCTTACCTTTTAGGGTTTGAAGGGAGATTTGATGAAAACAGTGGGAGCCATCCTGATTAGATAAGATAATAATCAATCTAATCTTGAAAGAGTATACGCTAAAGTGTTTTCTTCTCTCTCTCTCCAGGTAGCGACCATGTTAGGCCTTAATCAAGATAATAATATGGATGTATTGACCGAACCCGCTTATTATACTGAGCAGGGAAACGTTGGTTCCATTCTTTCTTATAATTGTTATAAAACAGAGCAGGAATTAGAGGAATATCCGGATTCTCACGCCGCCCAAACGAAAAATAAGCATGTTGATGCATCTTCTTCGGGTGTATTAGTAATCGAGAACTGTTTATTAGTTCACCTTACATCCGGGGTATTAGATACCGGATCAGGATCCCATATATGTAATATGTTATATGGACTAAAGAAAGGTAGGGAACTGGGAGAAGGTGATCATTCCGTAAGAGTTGGGAATGGTGCAAATATTGCAGCCGAAGCAGTTGGCGAATATCACCTTGTGTTACCAAATAGTAATACATTGATTCTGAACGAATGCTATTACATTCTGACCCTGATATGCAATCTTATATCAGTTTCTTTATTAAGTAAAGAAGGATATAATTTTGTAGTACAGGATAATGTTATGAACATTTTCCTGAATCAAAAGTTGATTGGATCAGGCTCGTTAAATAATGGCATACACGTTCTAAATCAAAGTCGAGTTCTTAATGTACAGAACAAACACAAGAGGAAGAGTTCAGAAATGAACGAATCCTTCTTGTGGCATTGTAGACTAGGTCATATCAATGTAACACGACTAGCTAAGTTACATAAGGATGGATATTTGAATCCGTTCGAATTTTAATCTTATGATACTTTCCAGTCATGTCTCAAAGGCAAGATGACCAAACTCCGTTTAGTGGACACGGAGAAAGAGTTACGGAACTCTTGGGACTGATACATAGTGATGTATGTAGTCCCATGTCTACACATGCCAGGAATGGTTCCTCGTACTTCATTACATTCACTGACTATCTCTCAAGATACGGACATGTGTTCCTGTTAAAACACAAGTCTGAAGCTTTTGAGAAATTCAAAGAATATAAGAACGAAGTTGAGAACCAAAGGGTAAAAGTATTAAGATCCTTCGATCTGATCGAGGATGAGAATACTTGAGCAATGAGTTCCTGGAATATCTAAAAGAGAATGGGATTCTCTCTCAGCTTACTTCTCCATATACACCACAGCACAACGGTGTATCGGAGCGGAGGAATCGCATCCTATTAGATATGGTGCGCTCTATGATGAGCACCGCTAAGTTGCCTATTTCCTTTTGGGGTTATGCGCTTGAAACAACAACATACCTATTGAATCAAGTTCCATCTAAATCTGTACCTACCACACCATATGAGATATGGAGTGGGAAGAGACCATGTCTTAAACGAGTCAAGATATGGGGTTGCCCGGCCTATGTCAAAAGGCAAAATCCGGACAAACTCGAGGCACGGTCAGTTCTTTGCTAGTTTGTCGGATATCCCAAATATTCACATGGATATCTTTTCTACCACGGCGAGGAACAAAAGGTGTTTGTTTCTCGACATGCCACCTTTTTAGAAAAGGAATTTCTTGCAAAGGAAATTAGTGGCAACGAGTTAGAACTGGATGAAACTCCGGCTACACAAACTACAACTGAAGATTTAGTAGAACCAGAGGATTCGATAGTTCCCGACGAACCTCAGCGGCTCCGCCGATCTAATAGGGTTCCTTATCCACCTGAGAGATATTACGGTTTTCTCATTGATGGTGGGAGCGAGGATTGCATCATAAAAGATGATGACCCCACTAGCATCGAGCAGGCTATCACGAGTGGAGACTCTGTGAAATGGCTGGATGTAATGCGATCTGAGATGGAATCCATGTACACCAACAAAGTATGGACTTTGGAAGTTGCTCCTGAAGGGGTAAAACCCATTGGAAGCAAATGGATCTTTAAGAAACTTGGTGTGGATGGAAAAGTTGAGACTTTCAAAGCTATACTTGTTGCAAAGGGTTTTCGTCAACGACCAGGTGTGGATTATGACGAAACCTTTTCTCCAGTGGCTATGCTTAAGTCCATCTGGATCCTACTTGCTATTTCTGCATACCATGACTACGAAATCTGGCAAATGGATGTTAAGACCGCCTTTCTAAATGTTGATTTAGAGGTGTGCGTGTACATGACTCAGCCAGAGGGCTTCGTAGACAGTGGGAGCAGCGATAAGGTGTGCAAGCTGCTTAAATCAATCTACGAGTTAAAGCAGGCATCGCGGAGTTGGAACATGTGTTTTGATGTGGTAGTCAAATAGTTTGACTTCATCAAAAATGTAGATGAACCTTGTATATACAAGAAGGTGGCAGAGAGTAAGGTTGTCTTCCTCGTATTGTACGTGGATGACATGCTCTTGATAAGAAATGATGTTCCTATGCTGCACTCGGTCAAGCTCTTCTTATCGCATAGATTCTCAATGAAAGATTTAGGTGATGCCTCCTGCATTTTGGGGATTAAGATCTATAGAGATAGATCTAAACAGATACTGGGATTATCCCAATCCAGATACATTGACACCATACGAAAGAGGTTTAGTATGGAAGAATCCAAGCGTGGGAATTTACCCACGATCTCTGGACTCACTCTCTCTAAAGAGATGTCACCCAAGACTGATTTGGAGAAAGCTCGCATGCAAGGGATACCCTATGCTTCGGCAGTAGGCTCTATCATGTACGCGATGCTATGTACCAGACCTGATGTAGCATACTCACTAAGTGTAGTGAGTAGGTATCAAGCAGATCCAGGAGAGAGTCACTGGACAGCTGTGAAGAACATTCTCAAGTACTTGAGAAGGACTAAGGAGATGTTTTTTTTGTATGGTAACGGTGAACTCCAGGTGGAATCCTTTACCGATTCGAGCTTCCAAAATGATAAGGACAACTCTAAGTCGCACTCGGGATTTGTCTTTACCCTAAATGGAGGGGCGGTTTGTTGGAAGAGTTCCAAACAGGAAACCGTGACAGACTCGACGATGGAGGTTGAATACATCGCTGCCAACGATGTTGCCAAAGAGGTTGTCTGGATCAAGAAGTTCATCACTGAACTTGGTGTGGTTCCGTCCATTGAGCATCCAATACCTTTATATTATGATAACAATGGAGCTGTGGCTTTGGCCAAGAAACCCAGGTCCCATCAGAGATCCAGGCATATTCTGAGGCGGTATCACCTGATCCGGGAGATAGTTGATCACCGCGAGATCGAGGTCAGGAGAGTTGACTCGAAGGACAACACTGCGGATCCACTCACGAAGGCCATACCCCAGATACATTTTGAGAGACTCTTTAGGATGTTGGGTATGAGATACTACAACAGCTGGCCTTAGTGCAAGTAGGAGATTGTTAGTTATGTATATGCCCTAGAGGCCATTATTGTACATATGATGTATATATGCTATCTGATTTCACTTTGTCTAAACATGTTGACTTGTATTGGTTTACTGTCTTACTCTTACATGTTGATAAAGCCCTTAGGATATGTACTTGACTACTAGGACTATGATGCAGATCATACTAGTAGGGCCTGGGTAGTCCAAGAGTACATCCTATAACTGTTCCTAGTCGAGGGTGTATCGAGACAGGGCATCGATACTCCGGAGTAGACTAGCGTATACGCATCTTGACCCATATGATGGGCGATGGATGATCCCACATCCATTGGTGTTTGACATCAAACATGGTATACAGGTGCTCAGTGGAGACTAGGTACACTGAACGGACTCGCCGAGCACTCCTAGCTGGTATTATACCTATCGTCAGATACAGTTCTCTGGTGACACTGGTACAGGTTAGTCTATAGATCCGAGATCATCATAGAGCCTTGTGTGATTCCCACTGTGCTTTGATTTCCACCTTACCACGTTCATGAGAACGTGCAAAACGATGGCTTTTAGGTACAGTCCTGAATCACATGGAGGCAATGAGTGATATGAGGGGTTTCGTCTCTCCCGGTATTGGAGGTTGATGTTGCGCTGTGTTCGATTGGCTATAACTGGAAGTCCCTGGCTAGGGCTAATATGGAGATCTACTGGTAAGTGTTATCAGTAGTTTCTCGACCCGTTATGAGCCACATATCGACACGACTTATCGGTTACTGGGGTTTGACGTTTACCACCCCTAAACTGGATATGCGACATATTAGACGAAGAGACAGGATTGTACGGTAGTGTTACTGATTGGATTCACACGAGTGTGTACAGGCTTGTTTGTTGATCTTTTGATCGCTCAATACCCGGGTGGCTTCTACGTTTATCTGACCGCTTGCAGCTTGTGGTTGTTTGATATGATCATCACCTACTGCCGGCGTATTGATGAGTCTTTAGAGTCTTACACAGAGGTTTCCTTGCTCAGGAGAAACGGAGTAAGAGCACATATATGATATGTGCAGGACCGAGATTAATATGATATGTGATACCGTATTCTATTCTCGTGATATGTGATATCGGCCGGTTATATGTGATATAGCCGGGTTATAGGATCAAGTGTTGATTCGATAAAATGATACATATTATATTAGTCGGTTATATGTAGTATAGCCGAATTATTAAATCAAGTGTTGATTTAATAATTTAATGTAGAATTATATATTAGATATATTAAATTACATTAACTATTATATTGCTCACTTAAGTATTTCATTTTCTCACTTTGGATACATTTAATATATATGTGATATATGTTTATTGTATTCTTTTCTTTGTTACATTATATATTATATATGTGATATATAATATTGTAACATGCTAGGTTATAAATGCAACTAGGGTTTATGATATTAATACCATGGCTAGGTTTATGGTTAGATTTTTAATTATCTTAGTTAATTCTAATTGAGTGGATTAATCTTGAGATATTTTCTTTTGTTGACTTAGTCCACCCTTCTTGATAATTTTAAGATATTTATTAACCTAACCTTTAACCCTAGCCCATAGTTTATTCTTTACATGAGTTAGC
This sequence comes from Agapanthus africanus, assembly GCA_030015575.1. Lineage (NCBI taxonomy): Eukaryota > Viridiplantae > Streptophyta > Magnoliopsida > Asparagales > Amaryllidaceae > Agapanthus > Agapanthus africanus. The sequence continues at coordinate 257,666,397 of CM057341.1, forward strand.
CATGACACATTAACCCATGGGTGCATTTCTAACCTCATAACAATAATTCATTCATCACTTGTTCTTCTTCTTCTTCTTCTTCACAGAAAGCATGCTTGATTTTTTCCAAGTGATGAAAGATTGTGAGAAATAGAAAACTAAAGAGAGCAAAATTCCTACTTCATCATCCTCTTCTATACTAGCCATATAGATTAGTGTGTTAGCTTCACTAATTCATAATTAGTGAAGAGAAGGCTTGGGTTTGTGATTCCTCAAGGTAGATCATCTTGGATTGTGAAGGCTTCAAGCTAGCATGGATCATTCACCTCATGGAGCCCCTCTAGAGTTCGGGATTGATGATCGCAGCAGAGGGACCACTACTCGGAGCTTATGAAGCGAAGGAACGGAGTACAAAGGTTGTAATCCCTATCACTTAGTAGTAAAATTGTTTGCTTTAAGTTTCTAACCCTAATTCTCTAGTAAAGATCCTTACTTAGGTTGTTTGGCACTTGAAAATTTTAAATACGGTATGTTTGATGCCTTGTAGAACCTTGTTCTAGTGCCTAAGAACCTTACAGTGGTATTAGAGCCTAGCTAGAGCATTAGGCGTTGCGTAGGCGAAATTAAAAGCCCGAACGAACTCCGAATAACTAAATTTTCCCACTTTCTGGAAAAAAATTCAAAAGTTGAAATTTTTCATATTAAAAATATTCAGAAAATCATGCAGGTAATTCTATGGACCCTCTTGAAGAACGAGTCCCTAAATCGCTTTAGTGACCACGGAACCGCGGCCAAAACATGGTTTTGGCGGCGGTTCCGCAGCGCCACTAAGGAAGCAAAGGACGGCACTTCAACGGTTGGTCCATTGGTACTGGAGCATACTTCTGGGAATTTTTAATAGTGCTTAAGTGTTTAGCTCTCTGGGAATTTTAGGAATTCGTTAATTCGATCGAATTGTTTAACGTCGTCTAGCTTTCTGTAATGAGATACAATATTTAGAATTCATATTGTTAGGCATGAAATCCGAGATATGTGATACGTCGGGTTTATGATGTCTGAAGAGATTGTGGATTCCGAATGTTGTAGTTTTATACTTTCTTTTCTGCGACCGTAAGTATAATATGCGGAGTATCGCCAGTTTCGTTGCTATAGGTCAACGACAATTGGGATACGCATATTTACTTACGTTGATAATATGTGATGTTATGTGTTGTTGTGATATGTTATATTGGATCGTAGTGTTTTGAATAGCCGGGGGTTTTATGTGAGATGAGAGTTTTTCATTTTCATTCATATAAAATTCAATGTATGTAATATTCTTTTATTGGGGCACTTCCGGGTTGAGGAAGATGTCACCATTGTATATTATTTACTTTTCCGCATTAAGATAGACCCAAGGAGGAGAGCACAAGCAACTGAGTTCTACGGTCCAGTGGGAGACCAACTCGAGGAGTCGAGTCCGGTTCTCCTAACTCTACAATTGGTAGGGTTGCTTACCGCTCTCATAGGGGTCTAGAGATGTGGGTTTGGCTATTCATCACGACCGTGGAATCCGTGTTTTATAGAGGCTCAAATTAAAACACGGACCTCCTAGTATATCCAATATTTCATATGTTATTTTCTGCTGCTAATATTCTGTGATGTGATCATTTTATATACGTGAGATGAATACTTTATTATTGTATATATGATATATAATAAGCGTTGCTTATGTTTTGCACCCGTGCTAGTCCCGTCCCGATATGTCGTTAGTTAAGTAACCTAACGGTGCATAACGGGACACTGTGGCGAATGCGGATGGCATAAGCGTACGTTGTATTTTCGTTTCTTCTGTGATGCTTAGGAAGCTTAAATGATGGGATTCATTAATGAGATTAATGAAAGAAAAAGAAACCTAAAAGATGTTGTAGAATCAAATTTTCAAAAAGGGTAGCTCTAGTTTTTGCTTTGCATAGCGGTATTCCTTGCAGAATATCCAGCACCTTATTCGGTAAGGAAAGAGCCGAGATCCCTACACCGGGAATGACCTCTTTAGCGAAACTACCAAATGCTACAACTCACTCGATTTTGTTTTTGATTGCTTCTATAGTTCTTGCTTTGCATAGTGGTATTTGAGAAATATCCTGCACCTTATTCGATAAGGAAAGAGCCGAGATCCCTTCACCGGGAGTGGCCTCTTTAGCGAAACTAGTAAAAGCCTCAAAAACACTCATTTTCAAAACCACTTGTTTCTACAACGATATCAAGTTCATTACGCTCATGGTTTTCTTAAAAACCTGCGTAGCCCTCCGTCATTTCAGATAAAGACTATTTAGTATTCGTGCTACGTTTGTTGGCATTTGTCAAGGCGTAGTGTGCGGTAGCTGAATAGTACTTACCAGTTTATGCATGTGATGCTATTGGATTAGGGTTGTCGTACGACCGTGTTGGCCTTTGTCAAGGGTCATACGGGTGGGTTTAATTCAATCAGGAAATGACGGGTTGAACTTGACTAGCATCCTATGGTTTGTTGGCCTTTGTCAAGGTCATAGGAGCTTAGGGGCAAAAGAATCATCGGGAATTTCAATTGTTGAAATTTGCAATGAGATTGCATATCTTCTATGAGATAGTTGGATCCCGAACCCACTGCGAGTAAGAGTTACTCCTGGGAGAGTTTTACACAAAACAATTAGCCAATCAAGTAGGTGTCTAGAAAGGTGTTAACGGGGTTAAGCTTCTGAGAAAATGAGGTTTATTTTAATTAGGTCCGTGCGAAAGCATGGGGAACCTCCCTCAAAATACCAACACTGGCCTGGCCGAAAGATTGGCGAACTTGTAAAGTATAATTAATCCCAGCTAGTCTTACCTTTTAGGGTTTGAAGGGAGATTTGATGAAAACAGTGGGAGCCATCCTGATTAGATAAGATAATAACCAATCTAATCTTGCAAGAGCATACGCTAAAGTGTTTTCTTCTCTCTCTCCAGGTAGCGACCATGTCAGGCCTTAATCAAGATAATAATATGGATGTATTGACCGAACCCGCTTATTATACTGAGCAGGGAAAAGTTGGTTCCGTTCTTTCTTATAATTGTTATAAGACAGAGCAGGAATTAGGGGAATATCTGGATTCTCACGCCGCCCAAACGAAGAATAAGCATGTTGATGCATTTTCTTCGGGTGTGTTAGTTATCGAGAACTGTTTATTAGTTCACTTTACGTCCTGGGTATTAGATACCGGATCAGGATCCCATATATGTAATATGTTACATGGACTAAAGAAAGGTAGAGAACTGGGAGAGGGTGATCATTCCGTAAGAGTTAGGAATGGTGCAAATATTGCAGCCAAAGCAGTTGGCGAATATCACCTTGTGTTACCAAATAGTAATACATTGATTTTGAACGAATGCTATTACATTCCGACCCTGATATGCAATCTTATATCAGTTTCTTTATTAAGTAAAGAAGGATATAATTTTGTAGTACAGGATAATGTTATGAACATGTTCCTGAATCAAAAGTTGATTGGATCAGGCTCGTTAAATAATGGCATATACGTTCTAAATCAAACTACAGTTCTTAATGTACAGAATAAACATAAGAGGAAGAGTTACGGAACTCTTGGGACTGATACATAGTGATGTATGTGGTCCCATGTCTACATATGCCAGGAATGGTTCCTCGTACTTCATTACATTCACTGACGATCTCTCAAGATACGGGCATGTGTTCCTGTTGAAACACAAGTCTGAAATTTTTGAGAAATTCAAAGAATATAAGAACGAAGTTGAGAACCAAAGGGTAAAAGTATTAAGATCCTTCGTTCTGATCGAGGAGGAGAATACTTGTGCAATGAATTCCTGGACTATCTAAAAGAGAATGGGATTCTCTCTCAGCTTACTTCTCCATATACACCACAGCACAACGGTGTATCGGAGCGGAGGAATCGCACCCTATTAGTTATGGTGCGCTCTATGATGAGCACCGCTGAGTTGCCTATTTCCTTTTAGGGTTATGCGCTTGAAACAGCAGCATGCCTATTGAATCAAGTTCCATCTAAATCTGTACCTACCACACCATATGAGATATGGAGTGGGAAGAGACCATGTCTTAAACGAGTCAAGATATGGGGTTGTCTGGCCTATGTCAAAAGGCAAAATCCGGACAAACTCGAGGCACGGTCAGTTCTTTACAAGTTTGTGGGATATCCCAAACATTCACATGGATATCTTTTCTACCACGGCGAGGAACAAAAGGTGTTTGTTTCTCAACATGCCACCTTTTTAGAAAAGGAATTTCTTGCAAAGGAAATTAGTGGCAACAAGTTAGAACTGGATGAAACTCCGGCTACACAAACTACAACTGAAGATTTAGTAGAACCAGAGGATTCGATAGTTCCCGACGAACCTCAGCCGCTCCGCCGATCTAATAGGGTTTCTAATCCACCTGAGAGATACTACGGTTTTCTCATTGATGGTGGAAGCGAGGATTGCATCATGGAAGATGATGACCCTACTAGCTTCGAGCAGGCCATCACGAGTGGAGATTCTGTGAAATGGCTGGATGCAATGCGATCTGAGATGGAATCCATGTACACCAACAAAGTATAAACTTTGGAAGTTGCTCCTGAAGGGGTAAAACCCATTGGAAGCAAATGGATCTTTAAGAAGAAACTTGGTGTGGATGGAAAAGTTGAGACTTTCAAAACTATACTTGTTGCAAAGGGTTTTCGTCAACGACCAGGTGTGGATTATGACGAAACCTTTTCTCCAGTGGGTATGCTTAAGTCCATCTGGATCCTACTTGCTATTTCTGCATACCATGACTATGAAATCTGGCAAATGGATGTTAAGACCGCCTTTCTAAATGTTGATTTAGAGGTGTGCGTGTACATGACTCAGCCAGAGGGCTTCGTAGACAGTGGGAGCAGCGATAAGGTGTGCAAGCTGCTTAAATCAATCTACGGGTTTAAAGCAGGCATCGCGGAGTTGGAACATGTGTTTTGATGTGGTAGTCAAATAGTTTGACTTCATCAAAAATGTATATGAACCTTGTATATACAAGAAGGTGGCAGAGAGTAAGGTTGTCTTCCTCGTATTGTACGTGGATGACATGCTCTTGATAGGAAATGATGTTCCTATGCTGCACTCGGTCAAGCTCTTCTTATCGCATAGATTCTCAATGAAAGATCTAGGTGATGCCTCCTGCATTTTGGGGATTAAGATCTATAGAGATAGATCTAAACAGATACTGGGATTATCCCAATCCAGATACATTGACACCATACGAAAGAGGTTTAGTATGGAAGAATCTAAGCGTGGGAATTTACCCACGATCTCTGGACTCACTCTCTCTAAAGAGATGTCTCCCAAGACTGATTTGGAGAGAGCTCGCATGCAAGGGATACCCTATGCTTCGGCAGTAGGCTCTATCATGTACGCGATGCTATGTACTAGACCTGATGTAGCCTACTCACTAATTGTAGTGAGTAGGTATCAAGCAGATCCAGGAGAGAGTCACTGGACAGCTGTGAAGAACATTCTCAAGTACTTGAGAAGGACTAAGGAGATGTTTTTTTTGTATGGTAACGGTGAACTCCAGGTGGAATCCTTTACCGATTCGAGCTTCCAAAATGATAAGGACGACTCTAAGTCGCACTCGGGATTTGTCTTTACCCTAAATAGAGGGGCGGTTTGTTGGAAAAGTTCCAAACAGGAAACCGTGGCAGACTCGACGATGGAGGTTGAATACATCGCTGCCAACGATGTTGCCAAAGAGGTTGTCTGGATCAAGAAGTTCATCACTGAACTTGGTGTGGTTCCGTCCATTGAGCATCCAATACCTTTGTATTGTGATAACAATGGAGCTGTGGTTTTGGCCAAGGAACCCACGTCCCATCAGAGATCCAGGCATATTCTGAGGCGGTATCACCTGATCCGGGAGATAGTTGATCACCGCGAGATCGAGATCTGAAGAGTTGACACGAAGGACGACACGAAGATCCACTCACGGAGGCCATACCCCAGATACATTTTGAGAGACTCTTCAAGATGTTGGGTATGATATACTACTACAGCTGGCCTCAGTGCAAGTGGGAGATTGTTAGTTATGTATATGTCCTAGAGGCCATTGTTGTACATATGATGTATATATGCTATCTGGTTTCACTTTGTCTAAACATGTTGACTTGTATTGGTTTACTGTCTTGCTCTCACACGTTGATAAAGCCCTTAGGATATGTACTTGATTACTAAGACTATGATGCTGATCACACTAGTAGGGCCAGTGTAGTCTAAGAGTACATCCTATAACTGTTCCTAGTCGAGGGTGTATCGAGACAGGGCATCGATACTCCGGAGTAGACTAGCGTATACGCATCTTGACCCATATGATGGGCGATGGATGATCCCACATCCATTGGTGTTTGACATCAAAGATGGTATACGGGTACTCAGTGGAGACTAGGTACACTGAACGGACTCGCCGTGAACTCCTAGCTGGTATTATACCTATCGTCAGATAGCAGTTCTCTGGTGACACTGGTACAGGTTAGTCTGTAGACCCGAGATCGTCATAGAGCCTTGTGTGATTCCTACTGTGCTTTGATTTCCACCTTACCACGTTCATGAGAACGTGAAAAACGGTGGCTTTTGGGTACAGTCCCGAATCACATGGAGGCAATGAGTGATAGGAGGGTTTTCGTCTCTTCCGGTATTGTGGGTTGATGTTGTGCTGTGTTCGATTGGCTATAACTGAAAGTCCCTGGCCAGGGCTGATATGGAGATCTACTGGTAAGTGTTATCAGTAGTTTCTCGATCCGTTATGAGCCTCATATCGACATGACTTATCGGTTACTGGGGTCTGACGTTTACCACCCCTAGACTGAATATGCGACATATCAGACGAAGAGACAGGACTGTACGGTAGTGTTACTGATTGGATTCACAGGAGTGTGTACAGGCTTTCTTGTTGATCTTTTGATCACTCAATACCCTGGTGGCTTCTACGTTTATCTGACCGCTTACAGCTTATGGTTGTTTGATATGATCATCACCTACTACCGGCGTATTGACTAGTCTTTAGAGTCCTACACAGAGGTTTCTTGTCTCAGGCGAAACAGAGTAGGAGCACATATGTGATATGTGCGGGACCGAGTTTAATATGATATGTGATACCGGATTCTATTCTCGCGATATGTGATATCGGCCGGTTATATGTGATATAGCCGGGTTATCGGATCAAGTGTTGATTCGATAAAATGATACATATTATATTAGGCGGTTATATGTAGTATAACCGAATTATTAAATCCAGTGTTGATTTAATAATTTAATGTAGAATTATATATTAGATATATTAAATTACATTAACTAATATATTGCTCACTTAAGTATTTTATTTTCTCACTTTGGTTACATTTAACATATATGTGATATATGTTTATTTTATTCTTTTCTTTGTTACATTATATATTATATATGTGATATATAATATTGTAACATGCTAGGTTATAAATGCAACTAGGGTTTAAGAGATTAATACCATGGCTAGGTTTATGGTTAGGTTTTTAATTATCTTAGTTAATTCTAATTGAGTGGATTAATCTTGAGATATTTTCTTGTGTTGACTTAGTCCACCCTTCTTGATATTTCTAAGATATTTATTAACCTAACATTTAACCCTAGCCCATAGTTTATTCTCTACATGAGTTAGCCATGACACATTTAACCCATGGTTGCATTTCTAACCTCATAACTATAATTCATTCATCACTTGTTCTTCTTCTTCTTCTTCTTCACAAAAAGCTTGCTTGATTTTTTCCAAGTGATGAAAGATTGTGAGAAATAGAAAACTAAAGAGAGCAATATTCCTACTTCATCGTCCTCTTATATACTAGCCATATAAATTAGTGTGTTAGCTTCACTAATTCATAATTAGTGAAGAGATAGCTTGGGTTTGTGATTCCTCAAGGTAGATCATCTTGGATTGTGAAGACTTCAAGCTAGCAAGGATCATTCACCTCATGGAGCCCCTCTAGAGTCCGGGAGATCGCAGCGAAGGGACCGCTACTCGGAGCTTATGGAGCGAAGGAACGGACTAGAAAGGTTGTAATCCCTATCACTTAGTAGTAAAGTTGTTTGCTTTAAGTTTCTAACCCTAATTCTCTAGTAGAGATCCTTGCTTAGGTTGTTTGGTGATTGATCTAATTTATGTGTGTGTAGTAGTTAACCGCAATCAATAACGGTGTCGCGTGTAGCTAGACCGAGATGAGTACGAGTCGTCCTCAGGGAAACGTTGAATCTTTTAATCTTACTTTAGGCGTGTTGATTAGGAAAAGAGGAAGAATAATGAATAGTGGAAATAGTTTCTAGATCTACGTTAAACACGGATGCAGAATATATATCTTGATTAATTACGGATGTAGGTTTTATATTAGAAGGGGGCTTGTAGGGTTCGTTAAGATTTAGTAGTCATAGATGATTAATTAAAGATTACTCCTTTTATCCTTTAATAGATTTAAAACTAGATCGACAGTGATATTTATAAATTGGGATTTCTGGAGGGAAAAGGGTTCCCACTCTTAACCCCTATCTTGACATGGATCTCCGTTCATGTCTAGCCTTTACCAAAACAATCATTAATCTAATCTCTAATCGCGGTCGAGACTAGCAATAAATTGGTAGCGCGCCCGATTAGGATGTTAATGATTCTTTCGGTAAAGTTTATAAACTTTATAGGACGTAAAAAGAGTTTAAGGATCTTCATCATCCATTAATCTACCCTAATCATATGAATCCTAACAAGCGAAGAATTACTCGCGCATGTTGAGAAAATAAAAGATAGAAATCATGAAGAAAATAAAATGTAATAGAATAAAACTACCTTTATTAATCAATAAGATCAAGTACACTTTGTTCCTTTAGAAAACGATTACAAAACCCTAGTTTGCTTCTCGATCTCTTCTAAGGAGGTAGATGAACCGTCGATGATCAACCAGGATTCTTGAGCCGTCGTGGACTTCGTGATCGCGTCGGTTTGATAAATTTTCCAAGAGGCTCTCGGTCCTTATTTATAGTTACAGAGCCAGAACCCTAGTTTCCTAATATGGTAACTAGTTGTTAGGATCCCAACCAAAAAAATCTAGAACCCTAACTCTTCAGATGTGCGGCGGAACCACGGCCAATAGGTAGGTTTGGCCGCGGATCCGCCGCCTTCTGGTGGAATCATGGGCTCTAATTTCTGTGGCTTCATATCTGTAGCACTTATTGATCTTTTGAATATCTAGACTTTGAAAATCTTTTCTACGTTTTTTCCAGAATTGGTTTCTTCAATTGACTTGAATATCTTCAGCAGATTTGATCTCGCCAACTCGGATTTCCTTGATTTCAGTCATGATATAATTCCTGCACAGATATCTCAATAAATGACATTAGTAGAATTTGTTTTTATTGAGATATTATCTTAACCATTTGTCATGATATTTTAGTTTTGAGTGAATTGGTCAAAAATATTTAATAAAGTAAGCATATTTAAATAGACCAAATATTACATAAATATTATATGCTTACATTTCCCTTCATAATGTTAATTATAATATATAAACACATGAAAATAGTATTTTTACGGATAAACCCTTATATGTGTCGTATTTATAATAAACATCTTTTATTATATATAAATAGTAAGGAAAATGTAATATTAAAAGTGCAGTTTTATCAACTGAACAAATACCCCCAAACTTAACTTTGATCGTCTCGAGCAAACTAGTTTTTCAAGAGAAGGAGAAAAAGAAAAAGAAAAACCTAAGTAGCATACTTTCGTAGGCAACACGATTGCACTGAGCACGTGCAACAAGCCGTTAAACCTCTAGGTGTCCCTAGTAGGAGGAGTGTTGTCTCCTGAGGGTTTTCAGTGGATTGCACCCACAAAATCCTATAATAAAAGAAAGATGGTGAAAGTTACATATAAAGATAAGAACTATAAAAGAAAAAACTTGAAAATAAGAGTTTCCAACTATACCAGCTTTTCAGTTGCTATGAGCCCTATCTTAATGATCGTGAAAAAATGTTAAAAATCACATCATCCCTCAATAAAATATCGCATTTAGTCTTCCTTCCTATCTTTCATCAAAAAATTGATCATATACCCCTACGTGTGTGTAAAAGACATCCCTACACTTAGAGAATTCAATTCAAGCTATCATACTCTTGTCCATCTTCCAAAGTACTTTATAGTTGGTGAATATTTTCGATAAAATTGCTCACACATTTTTCATACGACCGTTAATACTTCTTGAGGTACTAACCGACCGATTACAAAATGTGCTCGTGCATTTAAGCGTAATTCCTCGTCATGCAACACCTAAGACTTAGCAGTGACTCCCAAACCAGTTGGTCTAAGGCATTAGGTAATAAAGCACCATCGCTATATTTTTTTATGCTGCCTTGGTAATTACAAAACCGGTGTTCATTTTTTTTTCCTTCACCACTTATATCTATTTATTTATTTATTTTTATTTTTATAATATTTTTATACTAAGGCTTTTAGACAAGAGCATTTCAAGGTATCCTCTACTATCCCAAGTTTCACAATGTGTGTAAGTGTGTATAGTAGGGTATCAATATTCAGATGTTTGGCATCAAGAATAAGGACTATTTTTCAGACTTAATTTTATCCTCGGATTAGTAATTTCCTTCATCTTACTAACCCTTGGGACAACAGCTCATAACTACTTATTACTAGTTTTGTTTAAGAAAACCTCTAATTTTCTTGTTTTTCTCAAACTATTCCTATCTTTCATATGTAAATTTTCACTTTCAAACTTTCATTATCAAAAATTTTTGTGCTTATATATAGTATACTGCAATGTAACGCGTAAATAAGCTCAAACCTCCCCCAAACCTGTTTGCAGCAGTGTCCTTACTGTTGTCTCTTTTAAATCTCAAAAACCTGTAGACTTGGCAGGAAAGGTTATTAACGGGGGCAACAAAAATTGAAAGTGAAAATCCTCCCCCAAACTTATTTTTAGCTCACAATTTTGAGGACAAATTTTATTTTCAACAGCCAAAAATACCCCCCCCCCCAAACTTGAGTTAAACAATATTAAGCATTTTAAGGGGGGTAAAGTTATTTGGTCAATATAAGACTTTACAAAGACCAAAAGTTAATACCAACCATTCAAAGATTTTATCAATGTAACGTATAGGTCGGTGGAAGAACATGTTATATAGAGCCAAGAAGAAGTGAGGAAGAGATAAGTGGTGGTATAGAAAGGGTTTGCATGAACGTGAATGTGAAGAAATAAGAGGTGATGATAAATAAAAACGAGAATGTGAATGATCAGAAATGAGTGGAATATTGGCATTCTCGTATTTTATAAGAAGAAAGGGTGGTGGTTTAACTTCTATAGGTGGTGGTTGATTAATCATAAAATCCATGCTGTTTAGGAATGCAAGTTCGTCAGCAAAAAGTTCTTCAAAACTTTCATCGATGGTGTAATTGAACATTTTGTTGTCAGTAAGTTTTGTGCAAGAATTTATCATACTTGATTTGTCAAAAATTATGGTGGTAGGAGACTCGAAAAACTCATCTACCTCATTTTCAAAATTATCCAAATCAAGTTGGCTTTCTGGAATTATCAAACTTGAATTATCGGAATGTGATTCATCAACACTCACTGAAATTATAGGAAGATTAGAAAAAGAACCTGAAAAAGTAGAAGGTGAAATGGGTAAACAAATTGGTGTGTCGAGTATCGCTGAACCAGATGTGGGAGATGAAGGCTGAATTTCGGTCTACTGTTCGGTTACATAATTATCATCAATTTCAAGACACATTTGGGGTTCGGAAAGAATAATTAATAGCTCGAGATGATGACCATAAGGAAGTGGAAGGACCTGATGAATTGGTAGGACAAACTCATCCAAATTTTCGGGTTCATCATTCAATATATCCCCAACGTCAATCTCCCCATTCAAATGAAGCTTAGAATTCTCAAACACCTCATTAAAATTATGGTTTTCAATCAATTTTAGTTTAAGAGTGGATGTGTAGAGATCAAAAGAGGTGGGTATGGTTTCACTTGAAATGGACCCTTCACAATCTGGTAAATCAAACACTACAAAATCACACAACTTATCAGACATTCTATCTTCAATTGGTGCTCTCGATAGATCAGTGAAACTGGAGCTGTGGATTTCAATCTGGGGTGGGGAGGTTTGATTAGGAAGGGTGTATCGTTCTCTTTCACTACCCAAATTCTCACTTTGTCCTATGGTCGTATCATACGCTGAAAAATTTTGAGCTGATTCAAAACTAGTTGCTCGTTTATACTCCGCCATGCTTTCTGCCAATTCCTTTCTGATGCGGCACATTGATTCCACACCTTTTTCTAATTTCCGCTCAAGACTAGACTTGGGTCGATAAGGGGTTTCAGTATAAGATTGAAATTCTTGTGGATAATTAAAACTCCCGAATGACTGATTAGAAGGACTGTCTAGAGAAGGTGTAAAGGTCGGATAGGATTGATAGGAATAGAATAGTTGCGAAAATTGGGCAGGAGTAGGATCAACATTATGATAAGAAGAATACTGATATGGGTTGGTTGGTTGACTATTTTCAATAGACATCATATATGCCACAAACCGATTCTGAAATTCTTCTTTAGAAAGTGGTGGTGATGGTTGATGTTGGTCCGGATTGAAACTTTGGCCGTTAGCCCTCTCTATATGCTCAGCGATGGACATGCGTTTAGGAGTTCCTTCACTCGGAGTATCAACTGAAACAGATGTAGAATTAGGATACGGTTGATAACACCTGGAATGAGGTGGCCAACTGAATCTATCTGCATGTTCTATCCGATCTCTTAAAGAAATGGGATAGTCGGATGGTATACCGAAGCGATTACGAAGACAAGAAATATCTGGTTGTGGATAGAAAAGCTCGGCAAGAGTTCGTCTGTTTGGGTTACCCATTACTAGAAGGTGAAAAGAAAAGAGGGTGAAAAGATTTAAGCTCTATTTGGATTATTTTGCTTTGAAAGTGGACTTGGGGGTTTACTCACAAAAATCACAAAATGCACAAGCAAACCCTAGAACTAAGGTCACCTAGGACAAGCACTAGACCGCTCCTAGACTTCCAAAGGACAAATCGCAAGATAAATCCTCTATTGCCTCTTTATCTCTCCTGTGGCCAGGTAAGTGGGAGGTATCCGCTATACGAATCACTGAAAATAGCGGGCCTAATTAAGTAACTACTTGCCTTAGACACACTTGCCTAGAGACCACAAAAGAAATGCAGGTAAGCAATAGATTACCCATGACCTTCCTCTGTCCTACTTGAGCGCGACGGTCCTTAGGGTTTTGATCTAGATATTTTTTTAATTAATATAGGGTTATGTGGATGCTCGTTTTGTGATTTGTGGTGCATAGGAAGGGTGATGAAATCCCCACCTAATCTGAATTTTGGTCTTGCTCCTTAAAGTCCGTATTAAAATATGCAAAAACAACCCGCAAAACAAAGCACGCAAAAAGATTTTTGATCGGCGATATTTTGGAAAGAATCCTGCAGAAAATATATTATTGGATTTTTCAGAGAAGAGATAAGGAGTTGTAGAAGATAACAGAGAATTTTGAAGCCAAGATCCACCAATTAGGCCGCGGTTCCGCCGCAATACTGGTGATTTGGCCGCGGTTCCGCCGATAGATGAGGGGATCTTTTGACAATTTTTGTACAGTAGCCTCCGCTTCTCCTCTGGGTCTTGATGAATGTCTCTGAATCTTTATCTCCTCGCTAAAGTGACTCCAGAATCCCTCGCAAGAATCACACACTAATCGTTAAATATGCAAGATACGGTTTTGTTTTATGTTTATGATATAGATCGAAAAAGAATTCAACACGAATAGTAAGAAAAATAAATTACGCACGTATCCCCGGCAACGGTGCCATTTGATTGATCTAATTTATATGTGTGTAGTAGTTAACCGCAATCAATAACGGTGTCGCGTGTAGCTAGATCGAGATGAGTACGGGTCGTCCTTAGGGAAACGTTGAATCTTTTAATCTTACTTTAGGCGTGTTGATTAGGAAAAGAGGAAGAATAAGAATAGTGGAAATAGTTTCTAGATCTACGTTAAATACGGATGCAGAATATAGATCTAAATTAGCTATGGATGTAGGTTTTATATTAGAAGAGGGCTTGTAGGGTTCATTAAGATTTAGTAGTCATGGATGATTAATTAAAGATTACTCCTTTTATCCTTTAATAAATTTAAAACTAGATCGACAGTGATGCATGTAAATTAGGGTTTCTGGAGGGAAAATGGTTCCCACTCTTAACCCCTATCTTGACATGGATCTCCGTTCATGTCTAGCCTTTACCAAAACAATCATTAATCTAATCTCTAATCGCGGTCAAGACTAGTAATAAATTGGTAGCGCGCCCGATTAGGATGTTAATGATTCTTTTGGTAAAGTTTATAAACTTTATAAGACGTAAAAAGAGTTTAAGGATCTTCATCATCCATTAATCTACCCTAATCATATGAATCCTAACAAGCGGAGAATTACTCGCGCATGTTGGGAGAAGAAAAGATAGAAATCATGAAGAAAATAAAATGCAATAGAATAAAACTACCTTTATTAATCAACAAGATCAAGTACACTTTGTTCCTTTAGAAAATGATTAAAAAACCCTAGTTTGCTTCTCGATCTCTTCTAAGGAGGTAGATGAACCGTCGATGATCAACCAGGATTCTTGAGCCGTCGTGGACTTCGTGATCGCGTCGGTTTGATAAATTTTCCAAGAGGCTCTCGGTCCTTATTTATAGTCACAGAGGCAGAACCCTAGTTTCCTAATATGGTAACTAGTTGTTAGGATCCCAACCAAAAAAATCCAGAACCCTAACTCTTCAGATGTGCGGCGGAACCACGGCCAATAGGTGGGTTTGGCCGCAGATCCGCTGCCTTCTGGTGGGATCATGGGCTCTAATTTCTGTGGCTTCATATCTGTAGCACTTGTTGATCTTTTGAATATCTAGACTTTGAAAATCTTTTCTACGTTTTTGCCAAAATTGGTTTATTCAATTGACTTGAATATCTTCAGCAGATTTGATCTCGCCAACTCGGATTTCCTTGATTTCGGTCATGATATAATTCCTGCACAGATATCTCAATAATGACATTAGTAGAATTTGTTTTTATTGAGATATTATCTTAACCATTTGTCATGATATTTTAGTTTTGAGTGAATTGGTCAAAGATAATTAATAAAGTAAGCATATTTAAATAGACCAAATATTACATAAATATTATATGCTTACATTTCCCTTCATAATGTTAATTATAATATATAAACACATGAAAATAGTATTTTTGCGGATAAACCCTTATATGTGTCGTATTTATAATAAACATCTTTTATTATATATAAATAGTAAGGAAAATGTCATATTAAAAGTGCAGTTTTATCAACTGAACAAATACCCCCAAACTTAACTTTGATCGTCTCGAGCAAACTAGTTTTTCAAGAGAAGGAGAAAAAGAAAAACCTAAGTAGCATACTTTCGTAGGCAACACGATTGCACTGAGCACGTGCAACAAGCCGTTAAACCTCTAGGTGTCCCTAGTAGGAGGAGTGTTGTCTCCTGAGGGTTTTCAGTGGATTACACCCACAAAATCCTATAATAAAAGAAAGATGGTGAAAGTTACATATAAAGATAAGAACTATAAAAGAAAAAACTTAAAAATAAGAGTTTCCAACTATACCAGCTTTTCAGTTGCTATGAGCCCTATCTTAATGATCGTGAAAAAAATGTTAGAAATCACATCATCCCTCAATAAAATATCGCATTTAGTATTCCTTCCTATCTTTCATCCAAACATTGATCATATACCCCTACGTGTGTGTAAAAGATATCCCTACACTTAGAGAATTCAATTCAAGCTATCATACTCTTGTCCATCTTCCAAAGTACTTTATAGTTGGTGAATATTTTCGATAAAATTGCTCACACATTTTTCATACGACCATTAATACTTCTTGAGGTACTAACCGACCGATTACAAAATGTGCTCGCGCATTTAAGCGTAATTCCTTGTCATGCAACACCTAAGGCTTAGCAGTGACTCCCAAACCAGTTGGTCCAAGGCATTAGGTAGTAAAGCACCATCGCTATATTTTTTTATGCTACCTTGGTAATTACAAAACCGGTGTTCATTTTTTTCCTTCACCACTTATATCTATTTATTTATTTATTTTATTTTTATAATATTTTTATACTAAGGATTTTAGACAAGAGCATTTCAAGGTATCCTCTACTATCCCAAGTTTCACGATGTGTGTAAGTGTGTATAGTAGGGTATCAATATTCAGATGTTTGGCATCAAGAATAAGGACTATTTTTCAGACTTAATTTTATCCTCGGATTAGTAATTTCCTTCATCTTACTAACCCTTGGGACAACAGCTCATAACTACTTATTACTAGTTTTATTTAAGAAAACCTCTAACTTTCTTGTTTTTCTCAAACTATTCCTATCTTTCATATGTAAATTTTCACTTTCAAACTTTCATTATCAAAAATTTTTGTGCTTATATATAGTATAATGCAATGTAACGCGTAATAAACGTTGCTTATGTTTTGCACCCGTGCTAGTCCCGCCCCGATATACCGTTAGTTAAGTAACCTAACGGTGCATAACGGGACATTGTGGCGAATGCGGATGGTATAAGCGTACGTTGTATTTTCGTTTCTTCTGTGATGCTTAGGAAGTTTAAATGATAGGATTCATTAATGAGATTAATGAAAGAAAAAGAAACCTAAAAGATGTTGTAGAATCAAATTTTCAAAAAGGGTAGCTCTAGTTTTTGCTTTGCATAGCGGTATTCCTTGCAGAATATCCAGCACCTTATTCGATAAGGAAAGAGCCGAGATCTCTTCACCGGGAGTGACCTCTTTAGCAAAACTAGCAGATACTACAACTCACTCAGTTTTGTTTTTGATTGCTTCTATAGTTCCTTTTTTGCATAGTGGTATTTGAGAAATATCCTACACCTTATTCAATAAGAAAAGAGCCGAGATCCCTTCACCGGGAGTGACCTCTTTAGCGAAACTAGTAAAAGCCTCAAAAACACCAATAGCTTGTGAGACCGGACACCGTCCCTCGTCGGAGCCTAGAAACGTATACACTAGCCTACTTCGAAATATTGATACCCAGTCTCGATACTCTTTTGACTAGGGACATTTACGGATGTGCTTATGGACTATCCTGCTCCCATATATATGATCGCCATCATAATTCTGGTAGTCAATAAAGAATCCTACGGGCTTTACCATTATGTATTAACAACACGTAATAGCATGTAAAACTTACATACATAAATGATAAAGATAAACCACATAGCATACTATCATTTCGAACAGGATTGTTCTACCTGTATAGGTCCTCCTTCAATTATCATAATCGCATACCTGCAATTACAATAATTGTCTTGAGGGCATTATAGCCACCATCTGGTCTCTTTGTCTAAGAGTATCGCATACCAAGTCTAGGGGATGGATAACGTCAGACCCCTAATAACCCGATAAGTCGTGACATTGTCAAGATCATCACCCACCGAGAAACTACTGAACTCCTATCAGTAAATCTCATCCACCCTTGCTAAAGATTTATGGTGATGGCCAACCGAACACATCGCGGCATCGACTCTTAATATCAGGAGAGAAGAATCCCTGACAATCGCTCACTACCTCTATGTGGCTCGAGACTGTACCCAACTAAAACCTATTTGCATGACTCTTTTGAGCCGTGGTAGGATAGTAATCAAAGTACAATGGGAACTCACACAAGAAAAATGACGATCTCAGGTTAAAAAACTACCATGTACTCATGTCACCTAAGAACGGCTATCTGACGATAGGTATAATACCATCTAGAAGTTCTCGGTGAGTCCGTTCGGTGTACTCACCTCTAGTGAGCACCTGTATACAATCTTAGGTGCCAAAACACCAATGGCTTATAAGACCGTCCACCACCCCTTGTCAGGGTCTAGAAAGTATACACTAGTCTACTTCGGAATATCGATGCCCAGTCTCGACACTCTCTCGACTAGAGATATTTAAGGATATGCTTATGGACTACCCAGCTCCCACATTTATGATTACCATCATAATACGGATAGTCAAGTAATGATCCTACGGGGATTTATCATTATATATTAGCGACACGTAATAACGAGTAAAACTTATACATATAATGATAAAGACAAACCAGATAGCATACTATCATTTCGTGTAAGACTGTTTTAACTGTATAGGACCTCCTTCAGTTATCGTAATTCCTTACCTGCAATTACAATAATTGTGTTAAGGGAATTATAGCCAACAGATATATCCCTATAGATCTTAATCTCCAGAATGTATAAGGCATCACCCAGGTTTTTTGTGGAGAACTTCTGTAACAAGAAAAGTTTGACCGATTTTAACGAAGGAATATTATTTTCTATCAGGAGAATGTCATCGACGTACAAAACGAGGAATACGATATTTCACCCTACAATCTTTTTATATATACACGGCTCATCTACATTTTTGATGAAGTCCAATTCTTTGACCATCTCATCAAAACAGATGTTCCAACTCCGCGATGCCATCTTTAATCCATAAATGGATTTAAGCAACTTGCATGCCTTTTCGCTGCTCCTACTATCTACGAAACCCTATGGCTGATCCATATAAACGCACTCTTCTAGACTTCCATTTAGAAAAGCAGTTTTAACGTCCATCTGTCAGATGTCATAGTCATGGAAGACAACAATGGCAAGTAGGATGCATATAAATTTGAGCATAGCCACTGGAGAAAAGATTTCGTCATAGTCCACACCTGATCTTTGACGAAAACCTTTTGCAACAAATCTAGCCCTATAGGTTTTAGTCTGTCCATCTGCATCAATCTTCTTTTTCAAGATCCACTTGCATCCAACAGGTTTTACTGCAGGAGGAGCAACATCCAAACTCCATGCTTTGTTGGTGTACATGAACTCCATTTCGGATCGCATAGCATCCAGCCATTTCAAAGAGTCCCTACTTGAAATGGCCTGCTAAAAACTAGTAAGCTCATCATCTTCCATGATGCAGTACTCTCGATCCCCGTCTATGAGAAAACCATAGTATCTCTCGGGTGGATGAGAATGCCTACTAGATATGCGAAGTGGATGAGGTTTGTCGGGTCCTATTGAATTCTCTAGTGCCACTAATCCTTCAGTTGTAGTCTGTAGTTCTGGAATTTCTTCCAGTTCTACCGCACTGTCACTTGTTTCTTTTGTAAAAAAATCATTTTCCAAAAATTTGGCATACTGAGAAACAAATACCTTTTTTACTCCGTGTGGTAGAAAAGAGTCCATACGAATGCTTAGGATATCCCACAAACTTACACAAAACTGATCGTGTCTTGAGCTTGTCTGGATTTTTCTTTTTAATATAAGTAAGACAACCCCATATCTTAACTCGTTTAAGAGATGATCTCTTCCCATAACATATTTGATATAGAATGGTAGGCACGGATTTAGTTGGAACCCTATTCAATAAATATGCAGCTATCTCAAGCGCATAATCCCAGAATGAAAGAGGTAACTCGGTATCACTCATCATAGAGCGAAACATATCCATTAAGGTGTGATTCCTCAGCTCTGATACACCGTGGTGCTGTGGTGTATACAAGGGAGTAAGCTGAGAGAGAATACCCTTCTCTTTTAAAAAATTAAAGAATTCCGTGCTCAAGTATTCCCCTCCTTAATCAGATCGAAGGATTTTGATACTTTTATCCGTTTGGTTCTCTACTTCGTTTTATATTCTTTGAATTTCTCAAAAGTTTCAAATTTGTGTTTCAAAAAGAATACATGTCCGAATCTAGAGAGATCATTAGTGAATGTGATGAAGTACGAGAACCCACCCCTCGCATGTGTAGACATTAGACTACATACATCACTATGTATGAGTCCTAAGAGCTCTGTAGCACTCTCTCCATGTCCCGTAAACGGAGTTTTTATCATCTTTCCTTTAAGACAAGATTGACAAGTTTCATGAGATGTAAATTCGAACGGATTCAAATATCCATCTTTATGTAACGTAGCTAGTCTGGTCTCATTGATATGACCTAGTCTACATGCCACAAGAAGGCTTCGTTTATTTCTGAACTCTTTCTCTTGCGTGTATTTTGTAAATTGAAAACTGTGTTTTGATTAAAAACATATATACTATTACATAATGTACCTACCCCAATCAACATCTGATTAAGGTAAATGTTCATGACATTTCTATCTAATCCAAAGTTATAACCATCTTTATCTAATAAAGAAACAGATATAATATTGCAAAGCAATAAAGGGTACAAAGTAGCAATAGTTCAAAATCACAGTATTGCTACTTGGAAACACCAGGTGATATTCGACAACGGATTCAGCAGCAACAGTTGCTCCGTTCCCTACTCTGAGGGAGATGTCACCGGGTTCAACCAGCCTACTTTTTCTCAACCCTTATAATAAGTTACAGATATGAGATCCCGATCCGGTAGCTAATACCCAGAAAGTAGGGTTGACCGAAAAATAGTTCTCAATAATCAATACACCTGAAGAAAATACATTAGAATGCTTCTTCTTCATCAAGGTTGTGTGGAAATCCTTACATTTCTCTATTCCACGCCCATACTCATGAAAGTTTTCATATGTTAGAGCAGAAACAACGTTCCCCATCCCAGTATAATAAGCGGGTTTGGTCAAGTTATAGATTTTATTATCTTGAGTAACACGTGAAATAGTATCTACCTGGAGAGAGAGAGAAAACACTCAGCGTGCGCTCTTGCAAAATTAGATTAGTTTATTAATCTATCTAATCAGGATAGCTCGCACTGTTTTCTCGAATTCTCTTTCAAACCTTAAAAGGAGAACTAGTCGGGATCATGTACACCTTACAAGTTAGCTAACCTTTTAACCAGGCCAGTGTTGATACTCCAAGAGAAACTCCACGTGCTTTTGCACGGACCTAATTAAATAACCCTATTTCCATAGGCATAACTCCATTAACACCTTTCTAGACACCTAATGGGTTAGCTAGTTGTGAAGTGAAAATCTCTTGGGAGTAACACCTAGTCACAGTGGGAATCGGGACCCAACTATCATTGTGTGATAACCTTGATGGAAGCCAACAATTCACCACACTCCAGAAGGTATGCATTTACCTTACAAGTTTCCCTTATATTTGAAACTCCCGATAAGGTTTTTACCCCTAGCGGCTTATGACCTTAATTATGGTCAACAAATTATAAATCGTTAGTCAAGTTCAACCTGTCATTTCATGACTGATTTAGACACACCCGCATGACTCTTAACTATGGTCAACAAAGTCGCACAACTGTCCCAACCAATCGCATCACATGCTTGTAGGAAGACATTACTTAGCTACCGTTCACTACGCCTTAACTATAGTCAACAAATACAGCATGAATACTAAGTACCGCCTTCCTGAAATGACGGAGGGCTACGGCTGGTTTTTAAGAAAACCCTTAATATAATGAACATGATATCGAAGGAACCGAGTGATTTTGAAAATGAGTGGTTTAGGCTCCATTTTTAAAACGATTGGTTTTGACAAAAACCGAGTAGTTTTAAATTTTGGTTCCAAAAACATCATTTTAGGTTTATTTCTTTATATTAATCAAAATTAATATAGTCACATTATTTAAGTTCCTAGTCACACCAGAAATAACCAAAATAGAATGTTTTTATATGATATCCGCATTCGCCACGGGGTATCGGGTCTTCACCGTAAGGTTACTTGACTTATGGCAGGGCGGACACAGGGCTAGCACGGATACAAAACATATAAAAGCATTTATTATATATATCATCATCACAGACATGCGGTAAACAGCAAGCAAAATGAAATAGCTGATAAACTAGGATACCCGCATTTCGTTTAATCCTCAAACGAAACGCAACGTTCCCCGGTCGTGTGGATAGCTCGTACATCAAAGAACTAAGACCCCTACGAATGCATCAAGCTACCCGCCAATCCTAGAAACAGATCAATCCGACCTCAATGTCATGAAAGGGCCACCCGGCGCTTTCTAGAATCCGGTAACTTAAGCACTCCTTCGCGGGTCTATCCTAAACCCCTAAAAGTGCGATGAGCAACCCACCGATTCTAGAGCGAGGCGGCCCAGTCTCAACTCCATAAAGTCAGAAAGTCTATTTTTCTTTCTGGCAACTCGAGCACTTCTCCATGGGTTTATCCTAGTACATAAATGAAATATATACATACAATGGAAACATCGACCGCAACCTACCCATGTCCTAATAAAAGAATATACATGAAGCAGAAACGATGGCAATAAATCATCCGCTCATCTCGAATAAACAAATATACAAACAAATCAAATGTGGGGCTATCCATCACGACAATCTGGCCAAACCATTATAATGATATAGAAACTAACATCACAAGTATCATATGTGCAACCCATTCTAATTAACCATATATCAATTAGACGACGTTTATCAACACATATACATATACACAAATAATAAATGATGTTATAGTTTCGACCAAAACTTTTCCGTGTTGCCCGAAAACCCAAAGTACACAAACTGAAATCTGGGCAAAATTGACATGTGCCAAAAACAAGTTTCAACTAGATTAAGCCTCTACAACAAGCACAAGGCAAACAGCCACAGTCTAACCAACTCAGGCGGCCAGATCAAGGCTGTTCGGTCTCGTGTTTGCCCTGGTTCACTTTTGTAATAAAATAAGTTTAATGGCATGCTCCAAAAAAATTTCAAAGATAGTTTTTGAAAATCAACAGAAGCTTAATTTTTTAAACTAAATACGACTAAAATTTCGGTTTCGAAACTATTGCATCGTCTAAGGCTAGTTCTAGTGTTTGGGTGGATCCAGTACTATATTAGTAGTTGCTAATGCCCACGCCGCAACTCTCGCGACCAAGACAGAATGCAAAATGAAAAATTTTCAAGCAAGCAAAAGCAACTACGACCAAGCGATCATTCCAAAATATAAACTAGCAAACTATCTATGAGTTTATAGGATAACAACCTTTGATGCATGTTCTCCTAATCATGGAAGACCCCTCCTACGTTCCTAAGTTCACCGGGAACAAGCTTACAAGCCGGTCATCCTTCATCGAAGATAATCCATGCGAGGGAAACCGATCCAAGATATTGCTCTACTCTAATGAACTGGTGAAGCAACTCACAAACCAAGCTTGTTGGGAATGGTGTGTAAGTGACGTAAAGATGATCACAATCTAGTATCTTTCTACTTTCCTCCTTTAATCTCAACACATGAGAGGAGAAAGTGAAGGAGGAGTTAAGATAGGAGAGAGAATGAAAAGATGAGAATGAGAGAGTAAAAACCTTGTGGAAAGAAAATACCCATAACATAATAGTTTTATGAAAAAACAATTTTCAATAAACTATTATGTCCATTCCACTCAAGCCATGCCATAATAGTAAAGACAAAGGAATTAAAAATTCAAAGCCCATTCCTCACACAATTCCTATCTTCCACCTCATCCATCCATCTCATTTTCTATTTTTCATAAATGGAAAATCTACCAAATGAGGTGTCCTCTTTCTAGAAGTATTTTTGAACCGATACAAAAATACAACTCTATATATAGATACTCGTATTCGTATCAAAATACGAATACCAAAGAGAGAGAAATAGATAATGAATATAATACTAGAATATGTGTGTGTGTGTGTGTGTGTCAAAATATATATGTGTGTATATTATTAAATCACCACTTGATTTAATCATCCGGTTTAAACATTAGCCAGCTAGTATTACCAACCGTCCAATTAAAGTCTGTATAGCCAGTACACGTATTTAATCGGACCCTGCACGTATTAATATACAGCCTCTATGTCGTTTCGTCTGAACCGGAAAAACCCTCTGTGTGGGACTATGAAGACTCAACAATATGATGACAGTGAGTTACTGAATGAAATCCATAACCAAAACCATGTCAGCGGCACTAGATGTGCTTAATGGCTACCCATATATCTGTCGAAAGGAAGGTCAAAAAGCAAGCTCATCCGTACCTTTACTGAGCCTATAAGTGACAATCTCTGTACAGTCTGGTCTCTTCGTGTGAGAGTTGCATACCAGGTTTAGGGGGTAGATAACGTCAGACCCCTAATAACCCGATAAGTCGTGCCAATATGGCTTAAGACCATCCCGAAAAACTACTGATCTCACTATCAATAAATCTCATCTGTTTTGGCCAGGGTCTTATGGTATTAGCCAACCGTGCACAGCGCGACATCGACTCTCTATACCGGAAGAGACGAATCCTTTCTATCGCTCACTGTTTCTAAGTGCTTCGGGACTGTAACCAACTAAAACATATTTGGACAACTCTTTAAATTCGTGGTAGAGTAGTAATCTAAGCACAGTGGGAACACACTCGAAACAAATGATGATGTCGGGTCTAAAGACTACCTTGTACTCATGTCACCAGAGAACTACTATCTGACGACAGTTATAATACCATCTAGGAGTTCTCGCCGAGTCCGTCCAGTGTAACCGTTCTCCAATGAGCACATGTATAAAATCTTTGGTGCCATACACTAATGGCTGCGGGACCGGCCATCGCCCCTTTCGGAGATAAGAAACATATACACTAGTCTACTCTAGAATATCGATGTCCAATCTCGATACTCTTACGACTAGAGACATTTAAGGATGTGCTTATAGACTACCCAACCTCCACAAGTATGATTGCCATCATAACGCTGGTAGTCAAACAAAGATCTTATAGGCTTTATCAATATGTATTAACGGTACGTAATAACAAGCAAAACATATACACATGTTAAAATAATGACAAACCAAATAGCATACTATTATATCGAGCAAGGTTGTCTTGTACATACATACCCCTAGCATCCAATACAATAAAGGCCTCTAGGGCATTAGACGTTCCCTAGCTCAAGGTTTTGCTTAACACGGTAATCCATCCCTACCTGCCTCCAACTTGGAAAATGGCATTTAGAGTTAGGGATGAGATACTCCTAATTCCCATGATCAAAATCCTTTTTTATATATAATTATGTGCGACGCACGTGCCAAAAACACTAGGGCGATATTAATACGAGAACGTGGTTACATAAACTTGAATCTTATTATGGTCATAAAGCAATTTTTAATGTAAAATGATATTTTGGCATGTAGCCTAAAAATGTTATCAAGAAGGTTTTCTTACAGAGAACTATGTTGCTAAATCTATAAACGATGGAAGAAAGATTTTTTGAAGTTTTCAAAAGTCCATACTCTGTTGGTGTATATATAGATTCCATCTCAGATCATTTAGCATCCAGCCATTCTTACAGAGTCCCCACTCTTGATGGCCTGCTCGAAACTAGTTGGGTCATCATCTCATGATGCAATCCTCACTCCCACTGTCATCGAGAAACCGAAGTATCTCTCAGGCGGATGAGGAACCCTGCTAGATCGGCGGAGAGGCTGAGGTTCGTCGGGGACTATTGAATCCTTTGGTTCTACCAAATCATCAGCTTTAGTTTGTATAGCTGGAACTCCTTCCAGTTCTACAGAACGGACCTTGCCTCGATCTTGTCCGTATTTTTTTTTAGACATGGGCCGGACAACCCCAAATCTTAACTTGCTTAAGAGATGGGCTCTTCCTATACCATATCACATATGGAGTGGTAGGCACTGATTTGATTGGAACTCAATTCAATATGTATGTAGCTTCTCAAGTGCATTACCCCTAAAAGGAAACAGGTAACTCAATAGTACTCATCATAGAGCGCACCATATCTAATAGGGTGCGATTGCTCCGCCCCGATACACCGTTGTACTGTGGTGTATACGGAGGAGTAATGCTGAAAGAGAATCTTATTCTCCTTTAGAATAGTCCAGGATCTCTATGCCTAAGTATTCTCCTCCCTGATCACATCAAAGGACCTAATACTTATTCTTGTATTGGTTCTCTACTTCTATCTTATATTCTTTGAATTTCTCAGAAGCTTCAGACATATGTTTCAACAGGAACATGCATCCGAATCTTGAGAGATCATCAGTGAATGTAAGAAGGTATAAAGAACTGGTCCTGGCAATTGTAGACAGGGGACTACATACATCATCATGTATCAGTCCCAAGAGTTTACTAACCCTTTCTCTGTTTCTAGTAAACGGAGCTATGGTCATCTTATCTTTGTGACATGACTGGCAAGTTTCACAAGATGTAAATTTAAACTGATTTAAATATGCATCTTTATGTAACTTAGCTAGTCGGGTCGCATTGATATGACCTAGTCTACAATGCCTCAAGAAGGATTCGTTCATTTCTGAATTCTTCCTCTTGTGTGTGTTCTATACGTTAAGAACTGTGGTTTGATTTAGAATGTATATGTTTTTAGATAACATGCCTAAACCGATCAACTCTTGATATAGGAAATGTTCAAAACATTATCCATCAATACAAAATTATATCCTTCTTTACTAAATAAAGAGACTGATATGATGTTGTATATCAGGTTCGGTATCTAATAGCATTCGTTCAGAATCAATGTATTTGGTAATACAGGGTAATAACTGTCAACACCTTGGCTGCAACAATTGCACCATTTCCAACTCCTGAAATTTTATCACCCGTTCTCAGTTTTCTACCTATCTGTAGCCCATGTAACAAATTACATATATGAGATCCTGATCCGGTATCAAATACCCAGGACGTAGAGGATACTGAGAAACAGTTCTATGTAATGAACACACCCGAAGAAGATGCATCATCATGCACTTTCTTCGTTTGGGCGGCATGGGAATCCTGGTATTCCCATATTTCCTGCTCGGTCTTATAACAATTATAAGTTAGAGCGGGACCAACGTTCCCCAGCTCAGTATAACAAGATGGTTCGGTCAATACATCCATATTATTATCTTGATTAAGGCGTGACATGGTCGCTACCTGGAGAGAGAGAGAAGAAAACACTCTGCATGCTTTCTTGCAAGATTAGATTGGTTATTTTATCTAATCAGGATGGCTCCTACTGTTTTTATCAAATCTTCCTTCAAACCTTAAAAGGAAAGACTAGCCGGGATTGATTAAACCCTACAAGTTCGCCAATCTTTCAGCCAGGCCGGTGCCGGTACTTTGAGGGAGGTTCCTCGTGCTTTTGCACGGACCTAATTAAAATAAACCTCGTTTTCCCAGGGGCGTAACCCCGTTGACACCTTTCTAGACACCTACTTGATCGGTTAATTGTAAAGTGCAAAACTCTCCCAGGAGTAACAATTACTCGCAGTGGGTATCAGGATCCAACTATCATATAGAAGGTATGCAATCTCATTGCAAATTTCAACACTTGAAACTCCCGATAAAGGTTTTTACCCTTAGTACTTATGACCTTAACTATGGTCAACAAATCATAAGCACTAGTCAAGCTCTACCCGTCATTTCGTGATTAATTAGACCCACCCACATGACCCTTAACTAAGGTCAACAAAATCGCGTGACTGTCCTAACTAATTGCATCATATGCTGTATAGGAAGACATCACTTAGCTACCGTACACTGTGCCTTAACTAAGGTCAACAAACACAGCACGAATACTAAATACTCTACTTCCTAAAATGACGGAGGGTTGCGGATGGTTTTTAAGAAAACCTTTAACGCTTTGAACTTGATCTCGTTGTAGAATCAAATGGTTTAAAATGGAGTGTTTTTTAGGCTTTTGCTAGTTTCGCTAAAGAGGTCACTCCCGGTGGAGGGATCTCGGCTCTTTCCTAGTCGAATGAGGTGCAGGATATTCACAATACCACTGTGCAAAGCAAGAACTAGAAAAGCAATCAAAAGACAAAACCGAAGGTTGTAGCATCTGCTAGTTATTGCTAAAGAGGTCACTCCCAGTGAAGGGATCTCGGCTCTTTCCTCATCGAATGAGGTGCTGGATATTCTACAAGGAATACCGCTATGCAAAGCAATAACTAGAGCTACCTAATTTTTGAAATTCTATTCCACAACATCTTTTAGATTTATTTTCATTCATTAATCTCATTAATGAATGTCCCATCATTTAAGTCACCTAAACATCACAGATAAATACAACGTACGCTTATGCCATCCGCATTCGTCTCGATGTCCCGTCATGCACCGTTAGGTTAGGTAACTAACGGCAGAGCGGGGCAGGGCTAGCGCGGGTGTAAAACATAAACAACGTCTATATAATATATCATATGTACTATATACAGTATATCTCAACATATCACATGATTACATCACAGATAACGCAGCAGAAAACAACATATGAAATATTGGATATACTAGGATGTCCGTGTTTTATTTTGAGCCTATATAAAACACGGATTCCACGGTCATGATGAATAGCCAAACCCACACCCCTAGACCCCTACGAGAGCGGCAAGCAACCCTACCAATTCTAGATTTAGGAGACCCGGACTCGACTCCTCGAGGTGGTCTCCCACTGGACTCTAGAACCCGGTTACTTGTGCTCCCCTCCTTGGGTCTATCCTAATGCGGAAAAGTAAATAATATACATCAACGGTGACATCTTCCTCGACCCGGAAGTGCCCCAATAAAAGAATATTACATACAAGTTATTTACATGAATGAAAAAGGAAAACTCTCATCTCACATAAAAAAAACCCGGCTATTCAAACACGACGATCCAATATAACATATCCAGCAACACATAACATCACATGTCATCAACGTAAGTAAATATGCGTATCCCAATTGTCGTTAACGTATAGCAACGAAACCGGCGATACTCCACATATTACACTTACGGTCGCAGAAAAAAAATGAAAACTACAACAGTTGAAATCCGCAACCAGCTTAGATATCATAAACCCGTAATATCTCATATTGTGGATTTCATGCCTAACAAAATGAATTCCTTAGACATCACATGCCTAATAATTATAAACCCCGTATTTTATTCTCGATATTGAAAACACTTTCCAATAATAAGTCAGGTAATTCAACAAGATTCCCGACATCCCGATCGAATGCTCGTTGGAAACTTTAGTAGACGGCCGCACTCCCAGATACCGACGACGAAGTGCACTTAGGCGGAACACCGCGGCCGCGAGCATCCGGACGGATGCTTTTTGGCAACGGAGTTCTCCTACAGTCACTTGGTCGGGGTTATGGGACGTGGCTATCTAGTAATGTTACCCGGCGAGTATCCGAATACACAAAGTGATTGCGACGGACTTTTGATCGCTTCAAAATCCCGTGGCAACCAATCAAATGAGATTAAATTGCTAGACTTATAAAATTCAAATGTTGTTGATTCCAAGTATTGTATCACAATATATACTAGACTATGTTAAACGTTTCGAGTGAATCAACCAACACCCACATCTCCCAATGAGCTCAACACTTGAGCGAAATTAAAGTACCCAAAACGTGCCACGGTACCTATGATCCAGCCGTAGAAGGGTCAAACCAACGCCTCACCTATGACACCGCGGAACCACGGCAAACCCTAGGGTTCAAGCCGTGGTTCTAAGGGCATAGAATCGAGTTAAGGTTTATGTTCTTCTAGAGGGTCCACAGAGTTACTTTCACGAACATTGAATATAATTAACTTAGAAAATTCCAACACTTGGAAATTTCAGAGGGGGACATGGGGTGATGTTTGAAGATCGTTCGTACTGTCAAACATAGCCTAGGTTACCATCACAATGTTAAATTATACGACTACGAAACACTCCGTTTTGGTCCTATAGCAAAACTTACATCACATGAAAATTTGGACCAAGCAAACAATACCTGAAACCCCAAAATACACACACCAGAGCACAAAACAAAAACGACACCCAATGGAGCATGCAGGACCGGCCTCCTCGATTTTTGGGGAAGAGTGCTCGGTTGAAATCCGAGCACTTGGTCTCGTTTTTGTTCTGTGCACTATAGGTATCACAAGCATCACTATGCACTTGTTTGCACAATTTTTACAGAACTTTTGAAAATCAACAGAGAGCAAATGTGCAGGGTTCCAGAAATTGCGTGTTTATAGATTTGTTTCATTTCCGTATTAATCTAACATCGTCTAGATTTCTAATTAGGCTCTGATACCATGTTGGGATTCCTTAGGACCTACCCTAGGGTTTGCAAGCATCACACATGCCACAACAAAAATTCAAGTGGGTGCTAAGCAATCAAACTAAGAATCATGCTAGAAAACTAGGGTAACCAAACATGTAATCTATCATCACAAAGAGAAGTGAACAAAGATACAACCTTTGTAGATCCGGTCCTTCATTTCTAAAACTCCGTGTTGACGTCCCTTCGCTGCGATCATCGAACTCCCGGACTCTAGTATGGATTTCCCCGGAGAAATGAACAAGATTGCTCATAGTCTTCGAGGCCGAAGATGATCTACGTCGAGAAGACTCAAACTCAAGCTACCACTTCACTAGGTCAAGAACTTTGTGAAGAGAACACCCTAAACTAAATGGCAAGTAGTAGAGGATGATGAAATAAGAAGTGGATTCACTTTAGATTTTGATTTCTCACTTGTTTTCACCACTGAGGAAAAACCCTAGAAAGGTTTTCTTTTGGATGAAGAATAAGAAGAAGTAAGAATGAATAATGAGAAAAGAATAATGATAATTATGCAACCATGGGTGAGTTAGTATCATCCACTAACCTATGTAGAGACTATACCATGGTTTAAGCTAATGATTTGGTTAATAAATATCTTTAGTAAAACAAAGTAAGTGAACTTTGTCAAAGATGCTTTAAGCTTCAAGAAGCTTCAAGTCAAGATAAAGAAAACCACCATTTTGAATTACAAAATAAATATAAACCCTAACCATTATCCTAAATATGGTGTAAGTCATACACACACCCAAGTTTGCATGTATCATCAAGCATGATACAATCATGTACACAAACATATATCACATATACATTATGTGCACATCAAGTGAGAAAAGCAATCTTAAGTGAACCAATACTAGTTAATGTAAAGTAATATATCAAATATATAATTATATATTAAATCATTAAATCAACACTTGATTTAATGATCCGGTCATATTACATATAACCGACTAATATCTAGTGTATCAATATATCGAATCAACACTTGATTCGGTAACCCGGCTATATCGCATATAACCGACCGATGATACAAATCGCGAGAATAGAATACAGTATCACATACTGGTATTATTCTCGGTCCCGCACATATCACATACGCGCTCCTATTTCGTTTCGCTTGAGCCAGGAAACCTCTGTGTATGACTCTAAAGACTCGTCAATACGCCGGCAGTAGGTGGTGATCATATCAAACACCCACAAGCCGCAAGCGGTCTGCTAAACGTAACGGCCACCCGGGTATTGAGCGATCAAAAGATCAACGAGCAAGTCTGCTCATACTCCTGCGAATCCAATCAGTAACACTTACCGCACAGTCCGGTCTGTTCGTCTGATATGTCGCATATCTTGCCTAGGGGTGGTAAACGTCAGACCCCAGTAGCTTGATAAGTCATGCCGATGTAAGGTCCATAACGGTCGTGAAACTACTGATAACACTTACCAGTAAATCACAGCAACCCTGGCCAGGGATTTCCAGTTATGGCCAGTCGAGCATAGCGCAACATCAACCCTCAATACCGGGAGAGACGAATCCCCTCCTATCGCTCATTGCCTCTATGTGACTCGGGACTGTACCTAAAACCACCTGTTTGCACGACTCAGTAGAGCCGTGGTAGAGTGGAAATCAAAGTACAGTGGGAGACACACAAGACTCTATGATGATCTCGGGTCAATAGACTAAGCTGTACCAGTGTCACCAGAGAACTGCCATCTGACATGAGGTATAAACCATCTGGGAGTTCTCGGCGAGTCCGTTCAGTGTACCCAGTCTCCAATGAGCACCCATATACCATCTATGATGTCAAACACCAATGGATATGGGATCATCCATCGCCCATCACATGGGTCGAGAAGATATACGCTAGTCTACCCTGGAATATCGATGCCCCGTCTCGAAATTCCCACGACCAGGAATATTGAAGGATGTACTCATGGACTACCCAGGCCCCACTAGTATGATCTGCATCATAATCCTGGAAGTCGAGTACACATCCTAAGGGCTTTATCAACATGTAACAGAGAGACAATAAGTGTACATGTTAAGATAATGAGCAACCAAATAGCGTACTATCATGTCAAGCAAGAAAGTCCTCCCTATATATGTCCCATCATCCACTATTATATACATCTCATGTACAATAATGGTCTCTAGGGCATACATACAACTAACAGTTTATAGCTGCTGAAAGTTTGAAATTCAAACCGAAATACAAAATTTAAAAAGTGGCTACAACTGCTATGGACGTCTGGAAGGACGTCCATAAGGATGTCCTAGGGGACGTCTGATGTCTGATATTTCAAACACAGATGTCCTCAAGGATGCATAAAATATTTTTAAAAAGATTTGGTTTTTTTAACTCTAATCAAAAAGTTATATATTTTTATAAATAAAGAGATATCTAGTATAGAGAATTAGGATTGGAAAAGAAACTCTAACCAACGAAATCGACTCTATACTCAAAGAAAACAAAAGTCTTAAATATGTCCGTTGTTCGACTTCTTTAATATTTCCTTTAAACTTGCATTTTGATTTTCAGAGTCTTTCAATATTACTATTGTGGTGTTAGTTGCTGTGTCGATTGTTCTCTTATTTGAATAAACCCATTGCTTTAGCATTTTAACTGATCTGGCATGATTAGTAACATATAATATTTTTCAAATATGGTTTTTGTAAAATAGTCAAAACTAAAAAGAATGAGACTCATAGATCAACAATATCCCCCTTTTTGATACTTTACAAAACTTAAAATAATAAAATTTTAAAATATGCATTATTTCAAAAGGAAATGAAATGCTCCTCCTGAATTGTTGCATATATTTCTCCCCCTTTTTGAAAATATCAAAAAGTGTAAAAAAGTATGGAGGAGTTTTTAGGGAAAAAATGAGGTAGAAATTTAAATAGTGAATAAAGAAACATGAACTAAAATACAAATAATTATCCAAGCATACAAATTAACAGGTAACCATCAGGAGTTAAACAACTATATAGACAAACTAAAAGTCATATAACCCAGTACTACATAAGGGTTAAACTACTACATAACCACTAAAGAAAATTACTACTCGTCATCGTGTGAAGGCGGAGGAGGCTGATCAAAGTCCATCGAAGGGTGGTAGTGAAATGGTAGCGGTGGAGGATAACTCGAATGAGCGTACATGTAGTAAAAATGATAGTCAATGCGAGCGTTTGTTTCATCGAGTCTATAGTTGACATTGGCAAAACCCTTATTCATGATTTGGCGAGTTTCGAGATGAAGAGTGGTCATGTGTTGAAACATACGATTTTCGAAGTCTTGAAAATCATAGAGATGTTGTGGGATTTTGGGAATGTCAGGTGCCGATTGAGGAGATAGAGGAGAATGATCTTATGGAGGTGGTGGTTCTTGATAATTGTCGAGGTGCATAAGATGGTTATTATAATGACCGAAGTGCTTGTCGGGATTTTGAACAGAGGTGTCGATGGAGAGATCAATGCCAGTATCTTCAATGATTTTAGTAATCACTTTATCGTAATAAATATTGAAGGTAGAGGTAGGTAAATTCCAAATCGTATTGATAAGAAATAAAGGAAGATTAACAGGAATTCGGGCCAAGACACAATAAGTTAACAACTTATGTGTAGATGTCAAACTATCTCGACCACCAGTTTTAGGATAAACGGTATGACCTAGTAAGTAAGCCAAAACAAGAGCTTATGGAACAAGAGTTTGAGAGTAAAGATCATTATACAAGTGAGGGTATTTATCACCGTGAAAGAGTCTTGAGGCATCATCCTTGGTGACATTAGTTGGCTAGCGTGCGATGGTGGAAAGGATTTTGTTTATAGATATCCACACTTTCATTAGGAACTTGAAGTATCCTAGCGAGAGATGTGGGTGAAATAATAATTGATCGTTTTTTAAGCCGGGTTTTGAGGATGGTAACATCTTCTTGATTGCTAACAAGATTAGCATAGAAAAGATAAACAAAATTTTGATGTGTGGGACAATCAAGAGTAAGAAAATTTATCCACCCTTGGAATTGAAGGAGATGGGTGAGATTGAAATTTGCTATTTCATTCAAACGAACACACGAATCGGTGACTATCTTCTTCTTGACAAGACGATCATACAACTTATTGGCTTTGTCATTGATGAAGCCAAAAATGACCCCTTCTTCTTCTTCTTGATCTTCGGTCTCTTGAACATAAGTTTCATCTTCTTCATCTTCACTTTCATATTCTGATTATTCAATGGGTTGAGGAGGTGGAAGAGCACGTCTATGACGTTTTGATGTCGAAGATTCTTTAGTTTCAACGTTTTAGTTCTCACCATTGTTGTAGAAATTTGGGGAGAACTGGGTCTTGTGGTTGATTTGGTGAAGGAAGAATGAGAAATGAAGTGAAGATGCGCGGGTTTAGTGAAGGAAATAGAATTTATAAGGGAGGAATGGACGTTCTAGATGAAAGGACATCCAATCAAACAGTCACGACGTTTCACTGGAAGCGTCGTGGTTGTTGAGGAATCGACGGATGAACGTCTACATGGACGTCCATGAATCAATAGACGACACAATGGACATCCATTGAGGCATCCTTGCAACTCTTTCCAAATTTGCAGAGTTTTAGAAATTTGGATGGTTTTATGGATTTTAATTTAAGTTCAGGATATTTTACTGGAGTTAATTAGAAAATATTCATATAAGTATAGATTAATAGACTGAAGAACTTAGCATTAATAAAACAAATGTTACATTATAACGATACAATCAAACAAAATTAAAAATACAGACACGACTTATAATATATTTAAACACAAACAAAAAAAATAAATGTAAACTAAAGACACCCTACGATACATGTCTACAACAATCGAATTCCTAGAAGCGTGGGAGATACTTCCAAAACTCTGTCGTTTTCGTTTTCGTTTTTCGTTCCTTGATAAACTCCCCTTTGACCCTATCATAAATCTGAATATGAGTTTCTTTAACTTTACAACGAGCGATGAACGTGAAACATTGATCGGCAGGGGATGAACATAAAACGGATCATCTTCCCCGGTTCCATGCCCTGTAGGGTCAACATGATACCGAGTATCTTGAGAACCATTTGGTGGTGATCCTTGATTAACTGATCAGTATGAGGAGGTTTTCTGCAAGGATCTTTTCTGCTAAAGAAAGTGGAAAGGTAAACTTCTCGAAGGGTTCTTCTGACGAATCCTCTTTAGTAGATAAAGAATGAGACAGATTGAATGGCAAGATCCTTGAAGGATTTGGAGTTAAGCGAATAGGAGAGATAGGTTCCTCTTTAATCTTAACATCTAATCTCTTTGATGACGGAGAGCTTTTCTCAATGATGGGAGTGTTCCTAGTTGATATTGTCCTTTTAGACATCGTGTAGGTTTTGTGTGAAATTAGATAATAAACAAGTGAATTAAAAAGGATGGATTCACTTTCATTTATAGAGGAAGAGAAAAACTAAAGGTGAAAGCTTTAAAAAACAAATGATCAGCTTATAAAATGTTCAAAAGTTTTTGAAATTTCAAAAACCGATATAATGGTTAAGAAAAACTGTTGTGCATTTTGAACATCAGACGTTTACGAGGACATCTGGATAGACATCTTCAGAGATGTCCAAGGTCTATGAGACTTGGGGTTTTAATTTAATTTCCTAAAATTTTGTTAGTGAAGAATTTTAGTGTTTAATTTTCTAATTCAAGTATATTGAGTTCACCCCTTATTTTAGCAAAATGGGTTCTATCTAAAAGTTTTGTGAATATATCAGCCAACTGTGATTCAGTCGGTATATATTCAAGAACTATATTGTCTTTATGATAGCGATCTCGTAAAAAATGATATCCAACATCAATGTGTTTGGTTCTAAAATGTTAGTCAGTATTCTTGGTCATTTGGACAGTGTTAGTGTTGTCACAGATTATTGGAATTTTAGAGACTATTTCCTTATAGTCTTCTAAAATATATTTTATCCATAAACTCTGAGCACTGTAAGCACCAGCGGAAATATACTCTACTTCAGTGGTTGACAAAACTATTGATTCTTGTTTCTTGGAATTCCAAAAGATATGGCAGTTACCTAAGAAATGACACGTGTTGCTAGTACTCTTTCTATCTATTTGACTTCCAGCATAATCAGTATCCGAATAAATTATAAAGAAGAACACGTTATTCTTACAATACCATAATTCTAGATTGATAGTGCCCTTAAGATATCAAAATATTCTCTTAATGGCTACTAAATAAGACTCTCAAGGATCTTCTTGGAATCCAGCACATAGACATACGCTATACATGATATCAGGTCTATTTACAGTTAAATATAACAAACTACCAATCATACATCGGTAAAGTCGTATATCTACCGCCTTTCCAGGTTCATCCTTGGTGAGTTTAGTTGCCGTTGCCATTGGAGTTTCACAGGTCTTTATATCTTCTGAGCCGAACTTCTTGATAAGTTCCCTGGTGTACTTGGCTTGAGTGATGAATAGTCCTTCTCGACTTTGATTGATTTGAAATCCGAGAAAGAAATTCAATTCTCCTAACATACTCATCTCAAACTCATCCTGTATAGATTTTGAGAATTCTTGGCAGAGCTGCATATTAGGAGAACCAAATATGATATCAACATAAATCTGAACTACTATAATATCATTTCCATAAGTTTTTGTAAATAAGGTATTGTCAACAATACCTTTTATATATCCTATTTTTATTAAGAATATACTTAATCTCTCATACCTAACTCTAAGGGCTTGTTTGAGACCGTACAAAGCCTTTTCTAGTTTATAAATGTATTCAGGATGTTTATGATTTTCAAATCCTGCTGGTTGTGCTACATATATTTCTTCTATTCTACCGTTCAAGAATACACTTTTAACGTCCATTTGAGAGACTTTAAAGTTTTTGAAACAAGTGTGGGCTAAAAGTATCTTAATAGCCTCAAGTTTAGCAACGGGTGCGTAAGTTTTATCATAATCAATTCTTTCGAATTAATTATAACCTTTGAGCAACTAATCGTGCTTTATTTCTTATTATGTTTCTTGACTCGTCTAACTTGTTTCTAAAAACCCACTTAGTACCAATTATTGGTCTATTTTCGGTTTTCGGTTTTGAAACTAATTTTCAAATTTTATTTCTTTCAAACTGATTTAACTCATCTTGCAATTCTTCTATCCAATACTCATCATTTTCAGCTTGTTTAAAGTTCTTCGGTTCTATAACCGAGATAAAGGTTGAATTGATGCATAAGTTAAGCGTTGATGACCTAATGACTACTCTTTTATCTATATCTCCTATTATTAAATTCATAGGGTGATCTTTGTTGAATTATCAATTTTTTGGAAGAGCGGTATCAATAACTTGCTCTTGTTGTTCCATTTGATCGGTTTCAATATCATTGTTTATTGATGAATCATCTAAGCTTTTTGACAAGATAGAGTCATTATCATTTGTGGGATTTAAGCAGTTGGTCTCATCAAATTAAATGTGCATACTTTCTTGAATGGTTAAAATTCGTTTATTATAAATGCGGTAGACTTTGCTAATCATAGAATAACCAAAAAATATTCCCTCATCACATTTTGAATCGAACTTTCCTAAGATATCTAAAATATTTAGTATATAGCATTTATAACCAAAGACTTCAAAATATTTTATGTTGGGTATTTTACCATAAAATAATTCATATAGGGTTTTATGTAAATATTTTCTAATTATTATCCTATTAATTATATAGCATGAAGTGTTAATAACTTCAGCTAAAAAATATTTAGGTAAATTATTTTCATTTAGCATGGTGCGTACTATTTCTTGTAAGGAACGATTTT
Source organism: Agapanthus africanus (assembly GCA_030015575.1). Classification (NCBI taxonomy): domain Eukaryota; kingdom Viridiplantae; phylum Streptophyta; class Magnoliopsida; order Asparagales; family Amaryllidaceae; genus Agapanthus; species Agapanthus africanus. The sequence continues at coordinate 257,704,340 of CM057341.1, forward strand.
TCCTTTCAACAACTCCATTTTATTATGGAGTTCTTACACAGAAGAATTCATGTTTGAAACCCTTCTTATTACAATATTCTTCGAATATTTGGTTTTCAAACTCTCCACCATGGTCACTTCTTATTTTAGATATATTTAAATTCATTTCATTTTGAATTTTTTTAGAAAATATTTTGAAAATACCAAAAGTTTCATCTTTGAATTTTAAGAAAAATACCAAGTAAATCTTGAAAAAACGTTTATAACAACATATGCGTAAAATTTATCTCCTAAACTTGCATTATGGCTAGGACCAAATAGATCCATATTGTTGGCATCCGTATCACACGATTCTCGGTTTCGATTATTTAGTTCAAAACCTTATTTAAACAAATTCATAAGTTACTGAGGACGTTTCCAAGTTTATGTCTTGAGTACAGTATGCACAATATGTCAAATATCAAGTAAGATTGCCTACAATACGATACATACTCAAAATGGTGATATAGCATGACAACTTGAAACAAGCGATAACGTGATGCAAACCCAATCAAGATTCAATAACGTCTCGGAATAACTATTCAAGAAAATGAATCTAATCGAAGTACTAAAACAAAGATGGAAGTTGTGAGAGTTATACTTATGTTTAGTGACGATCTCATAAGATTAGAAAGCTCATTCCAACCCATTTCTAATGCTCAAAACGTCTTCTTCTCTTTTAGAGACATCTAATCTATCCGTTGGAATTCAAACTTCCAAATTTCAAAATCAGATATTTATTCATGTCAGATTACAGACATCTATCACAGATGTATAAGAAATTTTGAATCCACAGACGTCAGTAGTACAAATTCCTAAATTCACTATACTGGACAACTTTCAGTGACGCATATACAGACGTCAGTAGAAAGTTTTTATTCAAAGAGAAGGCGTCTCCTACATATGTCTTCACGGGGAGTTTTGGCAGCTATTTTGATTTTTGAATTTCGAATCGAATGGACACATACGCTGTTTTTAGTTCTAACTGCCTCCAACGGTCATTAATTATTTTTTTTTACAGTTTTTGGAAGTTATGGACAGTTGGAATAACTTCACATTCGATCATTATAAATACCCATGAGATCTCACACTTTTCAATCAAAAATTCATTGCAAATCACTTTGAGAAAATCTTCGTGTTATCGTGCTTTCACTTGCCTAAATTCTTTCATCTCCACAGAGCATAAACTTATTCTATTCTCTCAAATCAATCTGTGTACATACCGGTGATAATCTATTGAGATCATAGGATTGAGAATGAGTGATTATCGTTTGTAATAACGATTGTAAACTCACAAGAATGGGTGTTTCTCAACCCACAAGAAGGGGTGCTTCTGATGCTTGAATTGTGTGGATTCGGAGTGGAAAAAAAGAACTTCCTAGAGAGACGTGGATTAAAGAGGAAAGCGCAACTTTCCTAGATTATCACATGTTAAAAGGAAGAACACTTGTTTCCTAGAGAATCACAGGTTCAAGTGTTTGATCCTTATGAAGAGGGAATCACAAGTTCAAGTGTTCTTCACATCCCTGTGAAGAGGGATTCGTGTTCTTTCACAACCATAGTGCAGAAATCCTAAGAAAGTGTCACAGGCGGACACTAGACACAGGATCGTGGTGAACCTTAGTCAACAAATCACTGTATTTGCGATTTCTTTTACTCCTTTTACTTTTCTGTGTTTGTTTTGATTGCCACTTTTAGTTTCCTGTTTAAACTTGTTTAAATAATTTCCGCGGAAACTTGGTAATCACTTAGAATATTTTAATTAAGTTTTTAAATTTGTCTTAGGACATATAGTTACCTTATTTATCCCACCCCCATCTAAGGTATTTTCACATATGAAACAATTGCAAGGGATTATTAGTTGACACGTTAGTTTTAGATTTAAAAGATGTCTTGGTTTGCTTACCTCTTTAGTAAGTATCACACAATCTATCTTTTATAAATTTAATTTTTGGGATACCTTTGACTAGGTTATTCTTTGAGATTTTGGATATATTATCCATTGAGAAATGACTTGATCTCAACATCTAGTGATGAAAAAAGCGGCAATGAAGAAATGGCTAACATTGCTACACACTTCAAGAAGTATCTGAATTCTAGAAAATTCCCTCAGAAAAAATATACGTATAAATCTAATAAAAAATTTAATTCTAATAAAACTCTTTGTTATTTTGAATGCAATAAAGAAGTCCATTTAAAACCGGATGTCCTACGCTCAACAAGAATAAGTGGAAGTCAAATAAGAAATCAGAAAATCATTCATTTCAAGCAATTTGGGATGATACAGATTCCAGTGACTCAGAAGCCGAAGAAGTCGCTAACATGTACTTCATGGCACACAAAGATGAGATAACCAACGATGATTTTGATTAATCATCTTTTGGTAAAAAAGATTTAATAGATCTTTGTTATTTTCTTAAAAATAATTATGATAAGATTAATTGTAAGTATGAGACATTAAAATCAAATTCAACTTCTAAAGATAACTTTAAAATATCCACTCAAAATAAATTAAATGAAATTAAATTAGAAAATAAGAATTTAATGAAAAATTAAAATCCATAACTTCAACTGATGATAGTTAATTAAAACTAATAATATATTAAATTTTGAAATCTTTGACTTAAAAAGAAAGTTAATTTAAAAGATAAAATGATTTTAAAATTTAATAAAAGTAAAGACAATTTAGATATAATATTAGGACAATCAATCAAACACTATAAGAAAGAAGGTACAGGGTATGATAAATATTCTGAATTAGTCCCTAAAACTAAATCATTTAGAAGTAAATATTAATATAAATACGGTAACAAATATGCTGATTTTACGTGTAACTATTGTTGCACTTTATGACACATATCTCAATACTGTATAATTAAAAATAACGCAACCTATAAATATCATTTTTCTCCAAAACCCGACTCAAATGAACCGTGTGTGATATGGGTTTCAAAAGTCATACTTTCTTCTTCTTGTGTTGCAGGACTTCTAAAGACGTAACAATTGTAGGATCTTTGATAGCTGATACTCGAGGCATATGACTGTAAACATTCAAAGTTTCGAAATACTATCAAGAGAAAAAAGTGACAATATCATTTTTGGAGATAATAACAAGGGTAAAATCATCGGTAAAAATGATATTACCTTTTAATAATGCATCTAATGCCACAGTAATAAAAGACGTATTATATATAGAAAACCTAAAATATAACTTATTTAGTGTAATGTATCCAAAGAACATTTAAAGTGATAGATGGAGTAATTATATAAACACACAACTTGATGGTTAGATCTTGTGCTTGCCTTGCTCCCTTTATGATGAGAAATTGGATTGGAATTTGAGCCTTAATCTCCAGACATAATAATTACTGATGCCAACAAACTGTTGATGTATTAAAAGTTGCTGCATATTTCTCTTTAATAAAAACATCAATAGAATGAGAATTCCTATATAATTACACATACAGCTGCTGAATGTTTTCTCACACCATTGCATAGGGTAAGACTTTAGGTGTATTTATAGTGATGAAAAGGAAATATGTGCTTGTATCTTGATGACTAAACCACACGGCATATGTTGTATAAATTTCAATATCGGTACAAATTAATTACTGTTTAAAACAAGGATTTGATGCCATTTCTCTCCGTTGAATCGTATCGATCAACAAATATTGGCTTGCATGAGCGGTGAAAATTCCATGTGTGATTTGTTTCTAAAAGAAATTCCAAAATGCAAATGAATTATATATATATATATTCAATGTAAGCATCAATTACATTACCTTTCCTAAAGGGGGATTTTAATACATTTTTTCTTATTATTTTGTCCATCATCCCCGTATCTTGAATTGAGCAAGAAAATTTACTTGAGGGTAAATGGTCAAAAAGCTCCCACCCGCTTCAAACTTATGAAAAAACCCTAGGCATTTTGCTTTTGTTAAAAGACCCATGGGCCCAATCAAAATCCCTTAGATTCCAGTTGCTTGTATTATTTAGGCACTTGTCTGTAATATCTAAACAATTGCTTCTAATGTTTAAACAGTTCTATGTAATATCCAAGCAGTTGAGCAAATACAAAGCCTAAATGAAATACAGTCCATGTGTTTTTTCACAAAGATTTTGAACAGTATGCACTTCCCAGCAATTTGGAAAGCTGTGTGGATTTTTAGACAACTCCCCAGCGGGGCATGGGACTATTTGACAGTTTAATCTTTAATTTATGGATGTGGATGAAAGATATAATAGTAAAGTTTGCTGAAAGAAATGAATTTTAGTTTTTGGCTCGAAGAGAAAAAGAAACTAATTTAAAAGATATTATAATCTCAATTTTGCAAAACATAGTACTTTCTTTTCCTTGCATGTGTGTATAATACACACACACTATTATAGCTGTTATTAGAAATTTAAATATTCCGAGTGTTGGAGGGCTATGGGAGCATTTTGATATATGTGAGGTTTCATCGGAAAAACTTAAGCCATTGATTTCGCTCTCTCCTCTCTCTATTCTCCCATTTGGTTCCATTTCTTCACTGTTGCTTCCCTCCACCACCTAAAATCAGAGAGAGAGAGAGAGAGAGCGAGCTCCCTAGGTTTCGCTCGTCATAAGAGAGAGAATAAGAAGAAGAAGAAGATGATGAATGTCCTTCACCTTCAGCTTCTTCCACTCGATTTCTCGCTACCTCCTTCTGCTGCTTCTCTTTCAACCCTGAGGAGGTTCTCCTCCAAGAAGACGAGACGCCCTTTGCATGTTCCTGTATCCATGTATGCAATTTTTTTTTTAAAAAAGAAAACTTTTTATATGGAGCATATGCTTGCATGAATTAATTGGTAGTTGTGAATTTGTTTTCTGATTTTTAGGTCAAGTAAAAGAGGGTTTGCTTGCCAAGCAACAACTGAGACGGAATCAGAGAACAATGATGATAAGGTGCCTCTTTATTGTTTACTATTTTAGGTCAAGTAAATGTATAGTTTAACGAAACTAATACAAGCGAAAAGAAAAGAGGGTTACTGTTTCTTATCATGAAATTGCATTATGTGATTCAACTTGCTTGCCATGTAATCTTGAGAATTATATGATTCGTATTTGGACTAATACAACAACAATAACAACTACTAGCCTTTATCCGAAACGTTAGGGGTCGGCTAGATATGAATCTGTTTCTTCCATTCTCTGCCACGTAATTGTGTTCTCATTCGCAAGAATGAGGTCTTGAGAGAAGGAGAAAAGAGGGAAGAGAAAGAGGGGAGGCAAGGAGGGTTTGAACAAGGGCTCGTTTGTTGGGCTGATTTATTCAACATCTACATCATATCGGGGAAGATTATAGACGTCTAATTTGTTTTGGAGCAGTTTCCTTCAAATTGAGTTTGTGGGTTAGAGCCAGTGAGATTTACATTGTATTTTCTCATTTTCTGAGTGATTGAAGAAGTTTTTGTGCTTTGGATGAGTGTTGGAATCCCTCTTCTTGTTCTTTGATGTAGCAGAACCTCTCTCTTTTGCATTGGGTGGGTTACGCTGAAGTGGGGGGACCAAACCACTACTAAATCTTGGTGTTATTGTGTTTGATTTGCATCTCTATTTTTCCGCATTTATTATCCTATTAGTCTCACATACATAGATCCACTGTTGGGTTCTCTTTCCCCCCATCAAAATTAACATTCAACATATCATTCTTAATTGCCTCTTTCCACATATTTGGATTAATAGAAACATAAATTCATATGATGTATGCTGTTTTTGTTACTTTTGTTCCACCATCATTGTGAATTTCACTCAATAAGTCGTGTAGAATTGCTTATTGTATACTATGAAACGCCAACATGCACTAGTATATTCTTCTTTTTCTCTAAATCAAGCCGCCGTTGCCACGCTTGTGTACGTTGTCCTCTCTTGTTGTGTTGGCATTCTTTATTACTACGTGGTATTCTATAATGATGGAAAATAACTTATTGGTACTTGTCATGTTTCATCAGGACAAAGACGAATCTGCTGCCTCTGATTCATCGAATCTTAAGAATTCACTTGAGAGAATTGACAGTATACTCAGATCATCAGATAGCATACAGGTAGGCTCATAGCCAAACAGATGAACTTGTTTGAGCAGTTTATACCATTTACTGCTGGAACTTGCTTATTTCTCAAACTTTTAAATATCATGATTTAGCTCCCATTTTTCAAATTATCTCTTCTGTTCGTTAAATTTTATTTGTCCATCTTCACTAAAAAGGAGACAAGTGCCTCTCTTTTTAAGATTCTTCATTCAGAATTTGATCTTAATGAGAAAAACGATCAACTTATTAGCAGTTATCATTTCATCAGAACAAAGATGAACCTGCAATGACAGAATCAGCGGGTGTTAAGAATTCACTTTCGAAGATTGATAGTCCACTCAGAGCTCCAGATAGCATCCAGGTAGACTCATGACCAAACTAATGGACTTATTTGACTATTTTATTGGAGATACACTGTTAATGAGAAACTGATTATTTATTGGAGATTATGATTTCATCGGAGCCAAGAAGAACCTGCTACCAAAGAATCATCAGATGTTAAGGATTCGGTCGAAAGTGTTGATGGTGTCATCAAACCCCAAGAGGTCATCCAGGTAATCTTTTCTATAGGAACAAACTTATTTAATCAATTTAGATTAGTTGATAGGCATATTTTGCAGCTATTATAAGGCATGGTTTTGTTATTCTTTTTCTTCTTAAATAAACCTTGCAAAATATACAACTGTTACCTTGAGCCTGCAACAGAAGGATGATGAAATGGAAGTTACTAGTGGGTCTCCTTTACCAGGTATGAAGGCAAGCTATCTTTTTGGACACACTTTCTTTAAAGAAAGAATCTAATTGAATGGCATTGTTATTTCCTATGATCTAATACACAATCAGCTGATGAAATTTTCTTCCTTGTATGTGACCAATAAATGCAGCAACGTGGTGAACCTATAATGATTCCTAAGGCTACAATTGACATCCTAAAAGATCAATTTTTTGGTTTTGACACATTTTTTGTAACAAGCCAGGAACCATATGAGGTGAGTTTTATCCCATTTCTTAATTTTTAATACCTTTGTCAAAGCAATTATTTTTAGTGTAATGGTTAAAGCAAAAAATAATAAAGTGCATCGCTAAAATTTATTGTTTAATTGTTGTTCCGAAATAGAATATTAGTTTTATTTGTTACATATCCAAAATATGGTACGTGCTTGTTTTGGCAGGCTTTTGCTACATCTCCGTCATTTCCTACTGCAGTTATGCTGTTATTGAATCAGAAAGCATATAGCGGTACCAAGATTTTTGCAAATCCTGATCAATCTTCTGAACTGTATTCGATTCTTCAGTAAATTCTAACTATAATACACAAAACAAGGGCAGCGGATACACTTGAAAATTGAAATATAGTACAATTGTGTTTAAAAAAAATTCTCTCTAATAATCATATTCTATTACTTAAACTAAAATCTTAATTGTATTCATCATCATCATCATCATCATCGGCAGCCCTTTAATGGGGTTGGCGACGAAGTTATGACTGATTATAGACTTGATGACCACCATATCAAAACTTATGCTAGGTTCATTGTCGCAACCCTGAAGCAGTGAAGTTTGCTTTGCTGCTCTTTCCAATTCTAATGGAAATCTTGAAATCAATAGCTCGAAAATGAAAGAAGACTTCAATAATCAAGCTTAGCTCAGACATAGCACGCTTCTTTTTGGGTGTGAAGCAGTGCCAGCTCACTTCTTTTTGGGTGCGAAGTAGTGTCAAACCAAAATATCCATCAAGATAAGCATTAGCTCTCCCTATAAAGTTGGTAATCCAGCAACACCTTCCAGTACGAATACCCTGTTATGACTTCACTCTAGTAACTAGCCTGTCTTAGAGTTTCAGGAAAACCCGGCCAATGTATTAGTACGAGAAGAAGCATCAATTCATTGAAGAGTTGGAGGTATAAAAACGAGTATTTTGAGCCATTCAACTGGGCATGGCAGGGAGATGTGGACAAATCCGACCAAGGTTTAAAATCAAGGTTTCTGTAGTGGTATTGGCCCCAAGCAGTCACTTTAGGGATCGGAATCGGCCACCTTGGTTGTCTCGGCAATTATGAATTGGATATACAGAATTCCATATTGTTTGACAATTTTATTTTTCTAATCATTAGTAAAAGTCTCAAACTAATAGTAAAAATACTATAAACTGTTTGACAATTGCTTTAGTAATAATAATGTTTAGAGTACTTTTATGTTTCCTTAATACTTATTAAAATTAACTACACGCCTTCTGATATAGATGTCAAATAAACCGTAATAACCCATAACCTATTACTAAACCAATTAACTTGCTAATAAAACCATCAACCCATTAATAACCCCCACTAATCCATTAATAAACTTGATACTAAGACCTAACTAATCAAATGGTAAACCGTAAACCTATACCCGGTATCGGATGCAAGCGGAATCGAACTCGGAAGATAATTTTTGGGATCAGAATCGGCCATCTCGGATCAGGATCGGTCAAAATTACCACAGGAAACTATGGGCAAGTAAAGAGTTTCATAATCCCCTAAATAAACAATGCCTTTCAAATTCTTCTAAAGCCCCTTAACCACATGAAAACACTATAGGAAAGGAAAATGATGTCAGATTTTCCATATAGGTGCAACATTTTATCTTAATGATTGAATGTCTAGATTCAATCATAAGCTCATAACCCTTGATACCAGCAAGGCGTATTGGATTTCAAGCATTTCCAGCTCAGGATTACTAGTGAACGAACATGGTGATTATTGGTTTATGCAATGTCTGACACGTTCATTTATGCTGCTTAGTATCTGTGTGGCAAGCACCAGTTACATTGTTTCATGAAATGAAGTATTTCAGTTTATAATGGAAATGAAATATAAGTCAGCATATATTATCATAGAGATAATTGGTTTAATCTAGTAGGACTTGGGCATTTATTGGAGAGAAGCGTCTAATGTGCAAAAATTGCTTATATTCATCACTTTGTGTATTGGGCATATTACATTATTATTCGTTTAGAGTTGCTTTCTTCCTTTGATGTAGCCCGATAATGGATTCTTTTCCCATTTCCACAGCCACACTCTTTTGTTCTACTTATAATATTTTTTGCTGCACTGCTCTGTGCATAGCTATATATATTATTCGATGGGAATTCATATTGGTCACATCAACAAGCATGGAAGGAAACAGAACTTGGTATCTCAATTAAGCACTATCCCATGACATATCAAATGCTTGACATGGAAAATACGTGTATCCATAAATGTGATTTTCTATGTTATTTTTGTATATTTTATTTCTTTTCTAGTTGTCTTTATTTTTAAGAATTGATGCCAAACTTGGTGTCCTTGATTTAAACCTTGTATCTCTTCATCCCTTTTTAGATTCTTCTTGAACGTCTCATTAAGCTCTTCTTGGTTGTTTATGCATGGTTAATTTGATCGCCCTACATTATTGTTTTTATTTTCTGTATTTTGTTGAAATTAGGTAGTAATGTTCAATCTCTCTGTTGTAATTTATATTGGACAGCAAGGAGTATTGTTCAAGGGGAACCTACGAGGGAAGGCCGCTAAAAGTTTTGAAAAGATAACAAAGCGGTTGCAGGTGATTTGAATATTGCCGCTGAACATAAAAAGTTAAGAAGCCTAAATATTGGGACATTGTTTTGTGTAATTTCCAGCACATTCAATTCACAGGGTAGTTTTGGAGATCAATATTGGCTTTTCCTTCTTATCAATCCAGAGGATGATGAGCCAGTGGCAGTGATTGTTCCTAAACAAACATTACAGCCCGAGCCAACTGGTAATATGGACTTTTCTTCTTGCTTTGTCTTGCAGAGCCTTAAAAGCTCTTCATCATTCTCTTGCAGAATGTCCTTTGTCGAATTTTGTTTTCGTACTGTATATGTACAAGTTATAGGAACATTTCAAACCATTTGCTTAAAGCTAATAATTAATGCTGTATGACAATGAGGAGCTAGCATATTATGTATGCTAAAAGTCTTATATTTAATATTGTTTTCATGCTGAGGGTGTGTATTGAATGTGCAGCTGTACCGGAATGGTTTGCTGCTAGCGCATTTGGATTGGTTACAGTTTTCACTTTATTGCTAAGAAATGTTCCAGCACTGCAGTCCAATTTGCTATGAGCTTTTTGTTAATTATTAGTCTTGTTTCTGTAATTACTAAAGTATTAATAATCATTTATTCATCTGTTATCTATATTATAAATTTATCAACGTAGCTCTATGACTGCTTTATTTTGCTTACATTTTTGCTTCTAGTTTTCATACTGTATTGCTAACAGGGAGCTTGATAAATTACATGAACCTTCACTAGAGTTTCCACACGCTCATACACTGGAACAGTCGTAATAAACAAGACCCGACTCTTGGGACTCCTCTTTGTTAAACTTCTTCTCCATCCATCGCTGTTATATGATGTCTCCTCACTTAAATTAATATTTATTATATCCTGTTAACTGCACAAATTCATGTTGATTTAGGTCCCCTAGCCCATGTTCCTCCATTACCTACGATCCTATAACTCCTACATTGATCACTGTTGGTATTACCAGACTATCTTAAATTGCTTTCCCTCCTGTTTTCCTCGATTGAAGGCTTTACAATTCCTCACATTATGGCTGCAAAGGCAGTGACCAGACTCAACATCTACCCCTGAGAGAAATGTCCCATTAACTCGTACCATAAAATCTAAGGGAAGAAATTTTGATCTGACCTGATAGTCCTACTAAACTCAGCAGGTAGAACCGACCAATAATCTTATAGACAAGTTGACCGATTGATCCCCATCACCCTAGGTGGCCTTGTATGTGTGTGTGAGTGTGTGTACGCTCTTAAGTCAAGTGGTTCAGTTTGCTAGTTATTTGTCAGCATTTTGGTTCCTGTAGCCCTCAGATTTTTCTTCTTACACAAATGCTCATCTACAAATTATTCATATTTTATGTAAACAGGAGATGTGGTATGCTGGTACGGGTTCGTCAATGTTCATGGGGAACAATTTCCATTCCCATTTCATTGAAAGAGTTAATATCCTTTTGAAGATAAAACGAACCTCACCTCTTCCATAAACAGTTAGTGTTATGGATTTTCTGTTTATAGGCTGGTTCGGTTAGGCCATGTTACTCGTTCAACTAAACGGTATGCTTCAGTGTAGCATAATTGGATAGGATCAAGTTTGACCCTACCCGAGTAACTCAACCAATATGCTACTCTGAGATCTATGATTAAGTACGTTATTTGATAGCTGGCAGTTTGTATGTGATGTTGATCCTGTGGTATAGGTTGGTTGGAACTGAAAAGTGGCGAGAAATTGAAAGAAGCTAGGGGTGGGTAACTGAAGCAATGGATGTGCATATGCTTATAGGTGAGTTGTGAGCGGTAGATAAGTGACTAATTTCGGGTTGGTCTTATATCTAAATTTCTCGTTCAAGTAAGGTATATGATATTTATTGACGATTTAGGATATCGTATGCTCTTCCTTATAAAGGTAGGTAGGACTTTCTCAAGAGTTTGGGGTTAACCAGCGAGGCTAGGTTATGGAGATTGCTTCTTTGCAGTGAATTGTGATGCTGGTGTTGAGTATGCTAACATGTTCTAAAGCATTTTGATCTTGATAATGTCTTCACAGCTTGTGCCATGGAGTTGATTTTGAGCATCATTCTACTTTTAGACAGGCGAAAGTAGGGATCGCAGAAAGCAGGTTAATTTATTGGTAGATAGGTCTGTTTTCTAATGTTCCCAACATGATAAATGGGGACATCATTTTGATCTAGTGGGTAATTGGCCCTGTCTTGAAATTGTTGCACTTGGTTCTTTCATTGGTTACTTTTCAAGCGTATTGGATGGTTGCCGGATTTAAACAACGTGCCTATATTAAGTCAAACTTCCTGTTCATTGAATAATGCTTCAACATGTTTATATTTACAGATCGACATTTGATAATCTTGAATTACTAAAAGACGGTCTACCGGGAGCCCTTATAACTGCACTGGTTTTAGGGATTTCATGAAATTGGCCATATCTTAGTCGCAAGGGATATTGGGGTCAAGCTTGGGGTGCCATATTTTGTTCCTAGTTGGCAGGTAAATTTGGTCATTAGTCTTCACGTTTACTATGTTTTACTGCATGTCATGATTATACCGTTTAAGATGTTTTGTTTATTTGCTTTAAGATTTATCCTAGAATATCAATACTATAATTAAAAACAGTAAGCATACACTTCGCTGAGTGAATATTCACTGTTTTGGGATCTTTCTCTGGGGTTTTCACAATCTTTCGGCTTTTAAGTGTTGGGGGAAGAGTCGATCCACGGAACAGTGCTCGAGACAAAACCCAAATCACGCAAAAATACAATCACGTAATTAAACGACGAAAGACAATATAAATTAAAGTGCAGGAACAAGAAAGCAATCAATCACAAACAAGATAGATTTGTTAATGAGGTTCACCCACCGTATGGCCAATTCCCGGCAGAGCAGAATCTGCAAACGTATACTATACTTGAATTAAGATTGCAAACAAGAGCAACCCTAGGAGATTTCTCTCAAATCGCTCTATACAAATCTCTCTTTCTAAATCTCTCTTGGTCTCTGCCTCTTGTGATTTTTCTTTGTGATGATTGTTTTGCCTCACTCATAAGATGTGTTTTTATAACACCTATGACATTGTCACTACTTAACAATATCATGCATGTCAAATGTAGCATCTAACATTGTCACCACCTAATAATGTCATGCATGTCAAAATAGCACCTAACAAAGTCATCACCTAACAATATCATGCATGTCAAAAGTATCACCTAACAAAGTCATCACCTAACATTGTCACCACCTAACAATACCATGCATATCAAAAGTAGCACCTAACAAAATCACCACCTAATATTGTCACAATTTACGCCACTTTTCAACAAACTCCACCTTGATATAAATTCATCACAATCTTGACATTTTCCCACTTGGAGTATTTTTTCGGCTTGATTCTCAACACTAGTAAACTTCACACGATTCCGCTGCTGCTCTCTTCTCATCAAATTTTCATGGAGAGACTCACCATCCTGCAACAGAGATTCAGCTTATCTATGTCTACAATTTTGTTGAACATATCCGCCGGATTCTTTTCTTCCGCGATCTTCTGCAGTGTCAACTCACCATCTTCTAACGCTATGCGTATGAACTGGTACCGCATCTTGATATGCTTCGTCCGAGAATGATATGCTGCATTTTTCGCCAAATGTATTGCACTTTGGCTGTCGCTCCACAAGATATTGAAGTCTTGCTTCTTACTCAACTCTTCGAGTAACCCTTGTAGCTCTTTGCTGACTTCTGTGATCATCACGTACTCAGCCTCCGTAGTTGACAATACTACAACTTTTTGCAGTTGAGATACCCAACTCACTGCTGTTCCTCAAACCGTAAATACGTATCCCGTTGTGCTCTTCCTATTATCTCGATCACCCGAGTAGTCCGTATCAACGTAACCTTGCACCTTTACAGAGTCAACCCCCGAAACATAAGCAGTGACTAGACGTACCCCTAAGATACCTCAAAATCCACTTCACCGCATTCTAATGCTCCTTTCCTGGGTTTTGCATATACCGGCTCACAACTCCCACTGCATGTGCAATATCTGATCTCGTACTCATCATCGCATACATTAACTCCCCACCGCAGATGTATAAGGCACTCTTGTCATCTCGTCTTTCTGCTCTTGAGTTGTCGGGCAAAACTCCTTCATGAGTTTGAAATATTTTGCTAAAGGCGTACTCATCGGTTTTGACTTGTCCATATTGAACCGCTTCAAAACCTTCTCAATATAATCCCTTTGCGATAACCACAGCTTCCGCTGATTTCTATCTCGAACGATCTTCATGCCCAAAAATTGTTTGGCTACTCCCAAATCTTTCATGGAAAACTTTTCAGCCGTCATCTTCTTCAGACTTTGAATTTTCTCGAAGTTCGGACCCGCTACCAACATGTCATCTACATAGAGTGATAGAATGATATAGTCTCCATCCTCAAAAGTCTGAACATAGACACAGTGATCTGACACACTGCGCACAAATCCCGTTTCTATAACATGAACTAATCGAATTTGAGATACCACTCCTTTGGAGCCTGCTTAAGGCCGTACAACCTCTTTCACAGTCTACACACCGTAGTTTCTTTCCCCTTCATATCGTATTTCGGTGGCTGTATCATATAGATCTCCTCCACCAAATCTCCATGAAGGAACGCAGTCTTCACATCAAGCTTCTCCAAGTGCAGATCCTTCACCACCACAATACTAAGGATCACTCGAATTGATGTCATTTTCACCACAGGGGAAAATATCTCTTGATAATCATTCCTTGCTTTTGCGCATATCCCTTGACTACCAAGCGAGCTTTGTACCGCTTCACACTATCGGCCTCATCTTTTATCCTGTACATCCACCTATTCAGCAACGCTTTTCAACCTTTGGGTAGCTTCACTAGGTCCCACGCATGGTTCTTCTTCAAAGAATCTATCTCCTCGTCTATAGCTCGCTCCCACTGCTTACTAACACCGTCTTGCGTCGCCTCTTCAAGGGATTCAGGCTCCCCCGAATCTGTGTACAAAATAAAGTCGGTCATAAGTCTTTCAGGCCGTCTCCTTTCTTTCGTAGATCTCCTCAGAACTGATACATATGATTGCTGAACATGGGCACCATCATGTTCTTGAGCCTGATCCTGCACTGCAGCCTCCTCCATGTTTTGATCCTCACTTGTAGACACATGATTGTTCTCTTGAGTTCCGTCTAACTCCACAAACTCAAATACAACACCATCTTTGGCTTGCTTTTCTTCTCTATATAAGTGCTGCTCATCAAAGACAATGTTCCGGCTTTGTATTACTTTCTTATTGTGTAATCCCACAGCCGATATCCGAACTCGTCTCCACCATACCCGATGAAAGCACACTTCTTAGATTTGGAGTCAAGCTTACTTCTTTCTGTCTTATCAATCAAAGAATATGCAATACAGCCAAATACTTTAAGGTGCGAATAGTTGACCGGTTTACCCGACCAAATTTCTTCTAGAATGCCTCCATCAAGCGCGCTCGCCTGGTTTTTGTTGATCAGATGTATAGCAACATCGACCACTGCTGCCCATAAGAATTTTGGCACATTCGTATCCAAGGTCATGCTTCGCTCTCGCTCTAAAATTGTTTTATTCATCCTTTCAGTGATGCCATTCTGCTGTGGCGTCTCCGGTACCGTCTTCAACCAACGAATATCCTTTTACGAGCAAAACTCCTTGAACTCTTGGATACAGTATTCCCCACCATTATCGGATTTTAGGCATTTAACCTTCTTCCCCGTTTGGTTCTTCACCTGCGCAATCCAGTGTTTGAAGATGCCAAACACATCAGACTTTTCCTTTATCGCGTATACCCATGTCTTCCGACTTGTATCATCGATGAACGTAACAAAGTATCGATTTCCTCCATAAGACTCCACCGAGGCCGGATCCCATACGTCCGTATACACTATCTCCAGTTTCTTGGTCTTTTTCGGTATGCCTCCAATTTGAAAACTGAGCGCGTTTTGCTTCCCACAAACGCAGCTCTCGCAAAGCCCCACTCCACGTTTTTCAGTCCCGAAAGAACTCCCTTAGCTTGAAGAATTTTCATATTCTTTTCGTTGAGGTGCCTCAATCTTTTATGCCACAACAAAGTCTCTGAATCTTTCTCCGCACTGGTCGTCAATGCAACCGAGCCTCTGCTGTTCCCATTGAATGAGTACAACGAACCGCTCGTGGCTTAAAGGTTGCCTTTCGGATCATCAGGGTGCTCCTCAGCTTGTCCCTTGCGACCACCAACAACCCTTTGGAAATCTTCCATTGAGAATTTCCAAACGTTGTAATAAACCCTTCGTTGTCTAGCTGACTTATGGAAATCAAGCTTTTCTTCAAATCCGGAATATGACGAGCATTCTTCAATTTGATTTGACCACCTCCTGATGATTGCAAGATGATCGTCCCCTTTCCAACGATCTTACACGATTGACCGTTTCCTACCGTCACATGTCTAAGATCGTCCTGAACATACTCGCTAAAATGATGTCAGCCCGAAGTGCAATGAAAAAAAGCCCCTGAATCTAGGAACCAAGTATCTGCCTTTGTGTTCTCGCTTGCCGATAGACAAAGATCTTGTTCCCCTTGTTCTTGTGTAGACACTACATTCGCTTCCTTTTCATCCGTCTTCTTATCTGAGCCTTTCTTCGGAATCCTGTATTCACTTTTTCTGTGGCCCTTCTTTCCGCAATTCCAACAGACGCCTTGGATTTTTCCTTGAGATTTACATCGGCTTTTAGACTTGCCATTTTTCCACTTTCCTCTTTCCATTGTTCTGCCGCAATTCTCCACCGAAAGTGTAAAAGTTCCGGAACTTCCACTCACGGACTTTCTCCGCATCTCATCGTTTAATATGCAGCTTACCACATCATTAATCGTGAGAATCTCCAAGATAGAGTTGCTAACTGCCATCACTAGGTTCTCCCAACTCTCTGGCAACGAACATAGGAACAGTAGGGCTTGAATCTTGTCTTCAAAAACGATTGAAACCAACTCAAGTTGGCTTGTCACGCTGTTGAACTCATTCAGGTGCTCTATCATCGAACCGTTCTCTACCATTTTCATGTTGAAAAACTTCTTCATCAAAAAAAATTATTTGATGTTGATTGTTTCTCATACAACTTCGCTAACGTCGTCATTAGCGCCTTAGTTATTTTCTCCTTTGAAATATTAAAGGCCACCTGCGGAGTCAACGACAATCTTATCGTCGCCAGGATTTTTCTATCCAAAAGGTTTCACTCCTCATCGGTCATCTTCTCGGGCTTTTCTCCTAGCAACAGAAGATATAGATCCTTTTGGTATAGACAGTTTTCCAGCTGCATGCGCCACCAACCAAAATTATGATCATTGAATTTCTCTATTCTTATCTTATTCCCCGCCATCTTTCGTCTGTATCGCAGCAAACTCAACTTTTCCCGAGATCTGAACCAACACCTTCAAAACTACAATCTAAGAAAGTGAGGAAGAGGACATAAGCGTTGTTACCCACCGTTGACCTAGATTGTAGAATCGAAGAACCCTAGGTTCTCTTAATCTTGCTCTGATACCGGTTGTTGGGAGAAGAGTCGATCCACGGAACAATGCTCGCAACAAAATCCAAATCACGCAAAAATACAATCGCGCAATTAAACGACGAAAGACAATATAAATTAAAGTACATGAATAAGAAAGTAATCAATCACAAACAAGATAGATTTGTTAACGAGCTTCACCTACCATATGACTAGTCCCCGGTAGAGCGGAATCTGCAAACGTCTACTATACTTAAATCAAGTTTACAAATAAGAGCAACCCTAGGAGATTTCTCTCAAATCTCTCTATACAAATCTCTCTTTCTAAATCTCTCTTGGCCTCTGGCTCTTGTGATTTTCCTTTGTGATGATTGTTTTGCCTCACGAAGATGTGCTTTTATAGCACCTAGGGCATTGTCACCAACTAACAATGTCATGCATGTCAAAAGTAACACCTAACAAAGTCACCACCTAATAATGTCATGCATATCAAGGTAGTACCTAATAAAGTCATCACCTAACATTATCATCACCTAACAATGTCATGCATATCAAAAGCAGCACTTAACAAAGTCACCACCTAACAACCTAACAATGTCATGCATATCAAAAGTTGCATCTAACAAAGTCACCACCTAACATTGTCATAATTTGCATCACTTTTCAACATTAAGTAGAAGTTCTTTTTGATTGGCTAATTTAAAAGATATTATGTTAAATACTTGCTTAGCCTTCATAACTAACTGGTGACCCCATATTCTGATATGCGTTTTGCCAAGGTTGATATGCCATTAGGGCTGTACTAAACTCTCTTTTATGTATGAGAATTTTTTGGAGTTCCTCAATTGTGATTCATGTCGCAAGAAATTCCCAAGAGGGTCACCTACCCCAATACTACCCTAGTACTCTTCACCCCTCCCGAACAACCTTCCTCTTGTACATAATTTCCCCAATGAAATGAAGACTTTGAGAGTTATGTTGGGTTGACAGGAAGCCACAGAATTTTGATAGCTTTTTTATGGAAACTTCTCAATAGAATGTTACATTTCATACCACCTGGCCCTATAGCAATGGTGAAAGGCTTAGATGAAGATGATGATAGAGATGACAGTGAATTTCTTATAAATTTTGCATGCATCCTTTTCTTCTTCTACCTCCAGATTCTCTTTTTGGAAAAAATAATCCATGCATGTATGCGTGTTCGGACAACTACTGTAACTTCTTGTTTCATCTATTTTCTGCATCCTTAGTAGGTTACTATACGGTTAAAATGGGGTCTGCTTAGTGCCAAATTTCTGGCCAAGTAAACTATGTAAGAGGGCCAATCTACATGTCGTCTGCTGATGAACGTTTTTTGTATATTGACATATAAAAAACATATATATCCTTTTATAGATGTATACTTGTAAAGGAAGACCTGTTTTATTGCAGATAGGTTCCTTTGGTGCAATTACAAGGATTATTAACATTGTGCCCAATCGCCAGGACCTTCTAAAGCTTGCCACTGCTGGACCTCTGGCTGGATTCTTGTTGGGTCTTATTTTTCTGCTACTAGGCTTCATATTACCTCCAAGTGATGGCATTGGTATTATTGTTGATCCTGCAATATTTCATGAGTCATTTCTTGTTGGGGGTATAGGTAAGCCATCATCCTATATTAAACATTCCGACACTATAATGAAGATTATCTTCCCAAAAATATGGAAATCTTTTCTATGCTGCAAATTTTGCACATTTAGCTGCATAAATCCATGCCTACTGTCTCCCTTCCATCATAATGCCAACCAGTTCTCTTTTTCCATACGTTCCCCACAAAATTCAATTATTTAAATTAATATTATGTAATATATTATTAAATACATACCATCATATATGGCTATGCTATGTTTTTGCTGCCTACTGGATCTGTATGTTGTGCATGCATGCACAAGCACATGATTGTTATTTCCAGTGTTTACTCCTGTCTCAGGGACACATTATCGATATTGTTGTTGTTGTTGTTGTTGTTGTTACAATTTGAAAAATAGGTAGCCCTGAAACATTCAAACCCTGGTATCTACTTTGTTGACACGGCCTCTTTACCATTGCGTGAAGCATTTCACATCTGGGTGTTTCAAAACGCTTACTTCCTGGAAACTATGACCATCTAACAAGATTTATGCTTTTCCTTCTGTTTCTTATCCCCATTTCCGAAAGCTTACTCCTATTTTCTGTTCTTCGTTTGCAGCAAAGCTTCTTCTTGGAGATGCTCTAAGAGAAGGAACCAAACTTTCTGTGAACCCGCTTGTAATATGGGCTTGGGCTGGGCTTCTTATTAATGCTATCAATAGCATCCCTGCAGGAGAACTTGATGGGGGCAGAATATCTTTTGCCCTTTGGGGAAGAAAGGTAGCACACCTCATCTTTCTAACCTATAGATTGATTAAAATTTGGAGATGCACATTTCACAATCACACAACTTTGTCTATGTATACACTTTATACAATGCCAGTAGAAGCCAGATTTCAAATGACCAAGCTAAATTTTTAACTGCCATCTTCACATGATTCTTTTAATTTTTGGCTGTTATTTTCCCCTTTTTTCCCTTCATGAAAAGGGCTGGTATTAATCATTTTAAGGGAATGTTATAACGGGTGTGGAACGGGAAGTAAACAAACCAAGAGGGGTTCAAAAAAGGAAAAATTTCTCCCTAAGTATTGCCTTTAGTTGGAGTGAATGCATGCAAATGTGGGTCTTCATATATACATGAATGCATCGCCTAGTTTATATCTTTCCTTGCTTTATCGATTTTTTTCCACGAGCGTTTCATATTATTTGATCTTTCTTCTTCCTCTTTATCTTGTGACGCGTATGTATTGCCTTTAGTTCAAGGATTTTTTTTTGCTGTATATGATCATACAAGCTTTATCATTTTATTTTCGGTTGCCAGAATTCCTTTCCTTGATGTATTTCTCAACTCACCTTATCATGCCAGTCAATAAAACGCCTTAAATTCTCGTCTCTGCAAGCCCATGTTTTCTGCTTGGGAACACATTTGTGGTCAATTAATGATATATTGATATGTACTTGAATTTATTCATGGCTGCAAGCTGGACCAGCGGAAAAAAAATCTGGAGAGTGAGTGCATTGGCCCGGACCAACTTGAATAATCTATTAGTCAGAAGCAAATTTAATGGTGCAAAACTGTGAAAAAGTGATGCCTTGCGGTCTACTCACTATGTATGAGGCTGTATATGTAGGGATCTTTTGAACAAAACAGTGTAATTACATGCATAATCAGTATTTTTCCCAACTAACTCGAATAGTCTCCGTGATTCTCTAATATTAGTCTGATTCAAACAAACATTGGCAGCCACTAGGCTAAGCAGTGTAACCATAGGACTGATGGGATATCGGCGCTCTTCAGCGATGTAGCATTCTATTGGGTAGTTTTAATATTCTTCCTTCAGAGGGGGCCGATAGCTCCGCTCTCTGAAGAGATTACAGAACCAGAGAGCAAATACCTCGGCCTTGGCGTTGCTGTCTTATTATTGGGCCTGCTCATATGCCTGCCGTACCCTTTTCCTTTCGCCACCGGAGGAGCAAATTTTGATTTTTGAACAGAATGTAAATTAATAGCTTCTTCAGATGTATTCCTGGAATTTTTTGGTGTTCACGAGGGATTTTGGTATCATCAATGTTCTTAATATTGTTTGTATATGTGACACCATTTTGATAAAAATCACAGATTATGATTGATGGCACTCACTTTTTTTTCACTCTTGTTGTTGGATGATGACAGTCACTTGGTGTCATTCTGTTTACCGTTTAAGAATCATCAGAATAAAGTATTTTATCTGCATTTTATTGTTATTCTCCACAAAGATTGAAGTATTTTGTCTCAATTTTATGTGTTCTTTAAAATTTTCGAACTTTGATTGTTAATTTTAATAATTGGTAAGTTTCTTGGGGCATATAGAAATCAACATCAAGAGCTAACGGGTATGGTGGTGATTAGAATTGTATCCGGATCCGGATATTTTCCGTGTACATAAGGATACACATATGACATATCTAGATATATGAGTTGACATGGATATTCACAGACAATAAGAACACATAAATTTATATTTGCTTTGACATGTATTTTTTCCATGTGCTAAGCAAACCCCATGGCATACAGTGCTTTCATGTAGAAAATCATGTATTTCTAGGCCAAACTTTTTCATAAATGTATTAAAAACTATATTTCTTACTTGCTGTTTATTACATATTATTTGATTTTTATTAAATTTAAATAACAAGTGGAATAATTTATTTGTTTTGAAAAGAATTGCCTTTTGTTTAAAGAAAATTATATTGGTATATCTTAAAAATCTGTTATTATGTTGTTAGAAATTTATTTAATACTAAAATTTTATTTTATTTTTCATACAAAATTTTATTTGATTTTCATTGAAATTTAAATAACAAGTAAAAATATTTATTTATTTTGAAAAGATTTGCTTAATTTTTGTTCTAAAAAATATTGCATAACAAATTTGATTTGATTTGTAGAAACAAAATTTTTGGGATAACAAATGAAAAAAAACGAATTTGCTTTTAGGATATAGATAGATAATGTTTGTTTAAACAATAAAGTCTTTTGCTTAATTTTATATGTTATATATTTAAAAGAATATTTTGACATTGATTTCACCATGTTTCTATCAAAATATGCAAAATAGGTTTAATATTTATAGTACAAATGTGGACATATTTATTCATAATTAAGTATTCAATGATACATTTCGATTATATACACATTATCGATCTACATATATATTTAATATATCTTAAATCGTTTCAAAATCTGTCTATTTAATATTCGCTCCATATCTATATTTTGTTTTTTTCAAATACGAATATGTATATATATTGTTGGATATGTATGCCCTAGAGGCCATTATTGTATATGTATATATAGTGGATGCTTGGACATATGTATGTACAGAACAATCTTACTCAATATGATAGCATGCTATTTGGTTTGTCTTTATTTTAACATGTGTATATATTTTACTTGTTATTATGTATCATTAATACATGTTGAAAAAACCCGTAGGATTATTGCTTGATTACCAGCGTTATGATGGCGATCATACATGTGGGGGGTGGGTAGTCCATAAACACATCCTTAAATATTCCTAGTCGTGAGAGTATCGAGATTGAATATCGATATTCCGGAGTAGACTGATGTATACGTTTCTAGATTCCGACAAGGGGCGATGGTTGGTCCCACGGCCATTGGTCTTTCGCACCTAAGATCGTATATATATGCTTACTGGGGGTGAGTATACTGGACGGACTCGCCGAGAACTTTTAGATGGTACTATACCTATCGTCAGATAGCAGTTTTCAGATGATATGAGTATAGGTTAGTCTTTAGACCTGAGATTGTCATTTGTCTCGTATGAGTTTCCACTGCACTTAGATTACTACCCTACAACGGCTCTACAGAGTCGTGCAAATAGGTTTTAATTGTTGGATATAGTGTCCTCAAGGCAATTATTGTAATTGCAGGCACACGATTATGATAATTGAGAGAGGGCCTATACAGGTAGAACAATTTTACTTGAAATGATAGTATACTATCTGGTTTGTTTTTATCATTGACGTGTACACGTTTTACTTGTTATTACGTGCCGCTGATATATAATGATGAAACCCATAGGATTCTTGCTTGACTACCAGTATTATGATGGCGATCATATACGTGAGAGCTAGCTAGTCCATAAGCACATCCTTAAATGTCCTTAGTCGTGAGAGTATCGAGGCCGGGTATCGATATTCCGGAGTAAACTAGTGTATACGTTTCGAGATCCCGACGAAGGGCGGTAGCCGGTCTCACAAGCTATTGGTGTTGTGTCACCTAAGATAGTATACAGGTGCTCACTGGATGTGAGTACGCTGGACGGATTCACCGAGAACTTCTAAATGGTATTATATCTATCGTTAGATGGAGGTTCTCGAGTGGCGTTAGTACAAGTTAGTCTTTTGACCTGAGATCGTCATTTGTCTCGTGTGAGTTCCTACTGTACTTTGATTACTACCCTACCACGGTTCAAAAGAGTCGTGCAAACAGATTTTAGTTGGGTACAGTCTCGAACCACATGGAAGCAGTGAGCGATTATCGGGGATTCGTCTCTCCTGGTATTAGGAGCCGATGTCGCGCTGTGTTCGGTCGGCTATCACCCTAAATCCGTGGCTACGGCAGATGAGATTTACTGATATGAGTTTAGTAATTTCTCTGTTGGTGATGAGCATGACTCCGACACGACTTATCGGGTTATTAGGGGTCAGACGTTTCTACCCCTTAGACCCGGTATGCGATACTTTTAGACGAAGAAACCGGACTGTACGGAGATTGTCACATTCAGGCTCAGTATGGTATGGACGGACTTGATTGTCGACCTCCATTTCGATAGATACCTGGTAGCCGTTACGTACAGCTAGTGTCCTGACGTGCTTGTGGTTTTTGGATTTATCCAATAAATCACTACCAGCGTATTGTCGAGTTTTTAGAGTCCCACACCGAGAATTTTTTCGGTTCAGGCAATATGATATAGATGACGTATGTTGGTTCATACAAGAGACCCGATTAAATACGTGTACAAGTTACACGGACTTTAATTGGACGGTTGATAATACTAGCAGTTTAGGATTAAGCCGGATTATTAAATCAGGTTTTGATTTAATAATTTATATATATATATATATATATATATATATTCTAGTATTATTGTTCACTATTCATTTTCTCTCTCTTGGCTATTCATATTTTTGTATAAATACGCGTATATGTATTTCGATACGTATACCGGGTTATATTCCGTATTTATACAAAATTTGTTCAAGAAGATAGACACTTCATTTCTTGATTTTTCTTTTATTGAAAATCAAAAATAAGGCGCAGGATGAGATGTAAAGAAGTATGTAAAGAGGTGTGGCTTGATTTTTATATGATATATATCATTTGGATTCACTATTCTTTCATGGTTGTAAAAGGAAAAAGACTTGGCCATTCTTTTTTACACTTGGATTCTTTTCTTCTACACAAAAAAGACTTAGCCATTTCTTTGGTGATGGCTACACTTCTTCACCTCCTCCTTCTTCATCTTAGTAGCTCACTTGAGCTTGGAAAAAAAAGAAAAGATAGTGAAAATATTCCTACATTGTCACGACCCGAAAGGTACGGAACGTGACTGGCACTTAATTTACGAAACGTCTTAAGGCGTCCGTAAAATAAGTAAGCCAAAGCCCAGAAATCAAGACCAAATAAGCAGAAGAGTGAAGGAAAACCAATCAATTGAAAGCGAGTTTATCAAATAAGTTATATCAAGCCTTTTTAGAAACAATATCAATTTTTCCGAAAATTTCGGCAGAGTCTCCTTTCTAAATACTGGCCCCCAAAATGGGTACAACAAGAATATATATAAATACAGCAAATAAGGCATCCCCAAGCGGGAGCTAGCTCTTCGCCACAAGGTGGTCGCAAATCCCACGCAATGTAAATCAGCAATGTGCATAAATAAACATAAGAAGCGCAAGTAAAATATCATGTCGACTCGAGTGAGCTCGACCCCAAAATACAGCATAAAAAGCCCACAAATCTCACAGTCTAGTCTCAGGTCAATATACAACAATACTGGTAGATACAGTAGATGGAGTACTCTAGATACAAATAATATACAAGGTGGTACAAAATAATAATATAACCCACCTACGAGCAAAAGCCTCGAGTCCTGGCAAAAGAGGCAAAAGTAACAAGTGTGCCCACCGCTACTGTACTGACGGAGCGGACCTGGAAAAGGCTGTGGCACAACGGGGGTGAGTTGCCAACTCGTGAGTAATAAATAACATCTATATAGGCTATCGCAAGCATGCACACAAGCATCCTAACATCTATAATATAGGTATGGCAGGATATACTAGCAGGTATGTATGCAACATGAATGTACTAGCAGGTATGTATGTAATATGAATCAACTGTGATCTCAATAGGTATATATATAAGAATCATTCTATCTCTTTTTGTTTTTGAAACTCTTTTAAAATGCCAGCATAATACTCATAGAATCCATAAAAAATCTGTGTCCAGCAACGACACCTCAAAACTGTCTCAAATCTCATATATCCATGTCATAGTATCTTTGGCCTCAGCCGTCCGGCTGACCCATCTCAAGTATCAATATCTCATCATCTCGCGGCCACGGTCGATATCCTCTGGATATCCGCCGTGCCAAATGAAGTCACCGGTAGGTAATCCATCCCCTGCCAGGCTCAACGTCAACAACACGATCCTCTTGCCCCGGGGTACCTTACCGGGCCCACTATGTACCCGTGACGGTTCCTCCACTCCTCGACACGGATCTCGAAAACCACAGCAAACTCATGGTGGATGACACTTTATATCACTAGAAAACCGCAACTTTTTATATTTTAAAAGATCATAAGTTGTAAATTTTGCGGCTTTCCCCGAAATCCAGAAATATTATAAATCTCAAGAAATCATCATAAGTGCATATGTCAATGATAATGAATGCATATGGTATCAATAACCAAGTTGCAATGTATGATTAATAAACTAGGCATGAACAATTGATGTAATGGTATACATGCACATGAATAGCAATTCTACAATGTTATTTTAAGGATTTATTGCAATAGTACAGGTTTAAGTATCAAATATGGTGACAATATTCTAGATTATAAGTTATCTAGTGTCGTGGTATGGCAATTATCAGGGCGTGTGTGTACGCATGAATAGTGCTCGTGCTGCATATAAAAAACCCTGGTAATGGTGCAGGTGTCCTATAGAATGGGTTCGCATATGTATGACAATATAAAGCATGGATGTAGCAAGATGTTACGCAAGCATTTACTCCTAACTACTAATATCACTAGAAATCTTTAAACTACTTAAACTATCGAGCGACTTGCACCATCCAAACGATAGTCCCCCGTAGATGTTACATCTACTCACCGGAATCCCCAGCTAGCTATGTCCAATCACCGCCTTTCCTTTTCGTGCCGCGTCCGAAGTCTCCGCGACCAAACCTGGAATTTGCACCAATACAAAACATAAGGTTACATATCATGAAACGACGCAAATCCCAAACGAAAACATCAACGTTCATGAGTTAGGCACAACGTGAACAAGGTGCGCGGAACACAAACGAAAATCACAAAAACTAACTATAATCGTCGTTTTGGGCGCCCGGCAAAGCTAAAACCCGATAAAACCAAAAATCCGCATTCACACACCCTAAAAGTCGTAGGAGATGCCAATACAATCATCAAGATATCACAAATAATTTATCACATAATTTTATAAAAAAAACTAGTAAGCATTTACATTCCAAAATCGGTGCAAACATCGCCGATTTGCGACAAAAAAGACTACAATCTAGCATAATCACCCAAGTCACACCATTAGATAGCCACTACACAAAATTTCAACACATTAACCATGCTTCAAAACCTATTTTCCACAAGCAAACCCTTTCTTGATTTTTCTTATTAGCAATTGCAATCAAAATCCATACTAGAAAAACTTAAACTAACACTAATTTGAAACCCAATAGCAAGCTAACCTCTTAGATTTAGGTTAACAAAACACTAGATAGCAAAATAAATTAATTAACCTAATAATGGTTTTCTAAACCCTAATTTAAACTCAAACCATTCACTTTAAAACCTAGATTAGAAATCAACAACAAACATTAACACATCAAGATTCTAATTTAGCATATAACAACTACCAATTAACCAAAAATTGAAATTATACCTCACAAGCCCAAACCCTAGGTTGCTCTAGCCTCCCAAGATGCCATCTTTCTCCAAGATTTGAACCAATTTAGGTTTGAGAGGAGGTGGAATAAGGGTTTGCTTTGAATTTGTGAAGAAAATTGTTGATTTCAATGAATTTTGATGGAATTTTCTTGATGAAAATGAGAGAAAAGAGAAGGAAAAAAATAATGGAGGGGGGTGAGCTGCTCTCGGCCAGAAGTGGAATGGGGAGGTGTGTGGGTGATTTGTGGGGAAATTTCAAAGTCAAACCCCTCTCATAACAAGTACACCATACCTCCAAAATATATATATAAAACCTACACCTTTTTAATTCAATTCCTCACATAACAAAAGAGTTGAAGATAATTTTTTTTTGAGGGGGGGAAATTTCTGCAGTAGGTTCATCCCAAGAGATGAGGGTTAGGAGGTTTGACTGATTACAAAAAAATTCTATGCAAAAAGACCCCCCACAAGCTCAAAATTGCAAGTTTTAGTTCAAAATAAATATATTTTTGTTTTCCATAATAAAAACCCATTAAAACTTGAAATAAAATACTAAAAAATTATATTACAACTAGATTTTAATTAACATAATTTTAAAGATTAAAATTAGCACATTTAAATTTGTATTTATTGCTAATTTAATATATTTTTTTACCGGCTTAAAACAATATTAAAAATTGAAAAATTAGGGAAAATTTTTAAATGACCAGAAATTTATAAGTAACTCATCTGCTACTAAAAACTAGCAATTATCTATCCAAATTAGGAATAATTAGGCCTAAACTGCAAAATAACAAAAAAGACGATTTACGGAAAAATACCAAATTTTCACCGATTTTCGGGAAAACACCAAAACGACTTTTCAAGGCGTTACATATATCCCCACTCTCCATTCGTAGCGAGCTTGGAGCGTCGGTCATTTCACTAGGTGAATCCGGAGCTTGGATCAGTTCTCTTAGGTGGATCATTTTCGGCAAGGGCGGTCGACACTTAAGCTTGATCCGGACGACATACATGAAGCTTGGAGGGGTCTTCCATGATTGGGTGAACACGCGTCAAAAGTAGTATTCCTATCCTTTCCATTCTTGCTTGCTAGTTTCGGTGTTTAGATCGATTCTATGGTTTGGGGTTCCTTCGTATTGGCTAGAAATTTTTGTTTATCATCCGCTGCCGTTGCACCGCGAGCACTAGAAAACCCTACATTAGTTAGGTACAGCCCCGAGCCATATGGAGGCAGTGAGCGATTGTTGGGGATTCGTCTCTCCCGGTATAAGGAGTCGATATCCCACTGTGTTCGGTTGGCTAGCACCATAAGACCTTGGCCAAAGCAGTTAGGATTTACTGATAGTTAGATCAGTAGTTTTCCAGATTGGTCCTGAGCCATATCGGCATGAATTATCAGGTTATTAGTGTAACAACTCCAATTCTTGTGTACATAAAATTGATTTAAAGTTAATGTATACTTGGGGTATTTACATTTCCTGTGAGTATTATAAGTATTTGATTTAATTTTGAACAGCAAGAAGGAGCTTGTAGCTCACTGGTAAGACCTTGCACTGCTAAACCAAAGCACCAGAGTTCAAATCCCATCAGTCACATTATCTTTTTATTTTAATTTCTTTTAATCTTTTAGAAGCCCAAGAGTCTACACGTGCACTACACGTAATAGGGTAAATTACAGAATAAACAAACGTGACCACGAGGCTAAACCAAGCGTCAGGGACACGTGGCATCAAGACGCGCCCCGATTCGCCCAACTCGGGCCAGCAAACCGCTTGACTCAGCCGGCGCTGCCGGTCCAACTCGGTCTGATCTTAATTTTTCTTTAACCCCATGCACCCTTTGGCCTACCCCACTCCCCCTGTACTGTTTAAATTCTCTGCAATTAATCAGAGAATTAAAATACCCACATTTAATTCATTTTAATACAAATTTTTAATGCACCCTTTCACTACCCTAAAACCCTAATTATTCCTATAAATACCACCTTCAAATCACCCCTCCTCACTCCCAAATCCCTGCCCAAACTCTCAAGAAAATTCCCAAGTCTTTTGTGTGCAAGTGGACTTAGTAAAAGGGCGAAGTTCCGACAAACTTCCGACGGTAATCTGAGGAGTTTTCGACGACAAAACGACGCACCGGCACCTCCCATCTCTTCCTCCTTCTCTCTTCTAGTCAAATAACCTGTAAGTCCCTAATTCTTCTTCTTTTTTCTATTCTAAAAATATTCAAAACTAAAACCCGACGGAAGTGGAGTTAATCCGACTTTCGATTCGGTTTTTCCTTAAAAAGTTCTATTTTTCTTAAACACAATAATACCAAACTCTTATGTCATGACCATTAAACATTAACAAAGGCAATAGAACAAGTTTGACATCAAAATAATAATTGTAGCAAGTTTTATTCCGCTTTTACATTAAAATACCTTTATGTTTCATTTCGACATGCTTGAACTTTAAAAACCGTATTATCTTAGAAAACTCACGAGGTAATGACCTAGCTCCTCACAACACTCATATCTAACTTAGCACGATGGAATTTGGGAATATAGTTTCGGAAAAATATGACTTTACATATAACTACCTTTAACTATTAAAACATTTTTCTACAAGAAGTGTATTTAACAAATCTTTGCAATTGAGTCTTGACAACCCATTTTGGGGAACCCGTTCAGGATGGTGTGGATTATTGCATATCCCTAGGCTTAGTAGAGTGATATGCAGACCTCCGCAAGGAGCATACGATCTCGAAAGATTTTAATACATTTCCTTTAGAAAAATGTGATTTCTATTATAAATAAAACTTATATTTTTTATAAATAAATATATATGTAATTAATATCAAAATATCTATTTTTAATATTTATAATATTCCACATTTTCAAAATTGAAGAAAAAAATTCCATTTACAAGAAAATACCATACAATTCCAATATTACAAATAAATACCATATATTATGAAATTAGGTTTTATTCACTAGAAATGTCACATTGATAAAATATACATCAATGAAAACTTTAAAGATGATAATAAAATACTTGAGGTGTATTTTGAAAATTATACAAAAATTATTTTTACATAAAACCCCCTCAAGTTATACTAAATTACAATAAGGACCCTAGTAAACATAGGTTTAAGCGGGACCGGTCTCTTGAGCCTCAGGGAGCCGAAGATATGGGTGCTTTCCTATTTAAGGTAGACAACTTAACAAACGGTGTTATCAACACGGTAATTGTCTTTGAAAAAGACACAAATCCTGCCGTCCTTGTGCAGCAGTTACCGATAGCACCAAAACACAATTCAGGATTCAATTTCTTTTCTAATTGTCTGACTCAGACTGAGTCTCAATATAATCAATCCGACTTGAATGAGATTCAAGTATAAAACACAATTCAATATGAATCCATATATTCAATCTATCAATCTATACAACTTGACTGAACCGAACCATGGATATACATCCATCTACATGATTCTCCGGTTACATCCATTTACTGATATCATGGTTCCGGCAAGTCATCCATCTATAAAATTTATCTATACAAGACAATACAATACAAATAATACAATCAAGATATCGCGGAGTTTATAAGGGGTAGATTGGTACGGAAGGTGTTAGAAGTGGCACGAGACAGCAACCATAAAAACACTTAACCTAAATTCAATTATCGTTGTACCGTGGTTGAACGGTTCCTTGTACTCCGTATACCGTAGTCTCTGGTCTAGTGAGACTCGTCTCGTATATACTGGCATTTTCTGTACCAAGTTACAAACAACAGCGTTAACACTAAATATAACATTATAACAATATACTCTCTATTCTGTCTATTCCATTCTTGTCTATTTACGGGACTTACCGAGCGATTTGTTTGCTGACGACATTCTCTTTCGTTTTCTTTGGAATGTCGTCAGGCGATTCGGTTTCACTGGAGATCGAGCCCACCAGCGAGAATTTGGACCAGCTAGCTTTCGACCCAAAGGTTTAGATTCCTTGTACACATTTACATTCTGTATTTTCCATTTCTGTTTAAACATTGCTTTCCATTCCATGTATTTACTTTTCAGATGTATTGTAAAAAAAATGTTAATAAATAAAGTTGTTATTCAATTATATCTATTGTCTTTGTCTCTTATGCATTTTACTTATATTGCTTAGATACGCTTAGCGTGTTTACTTCAGAGTAAATACGTCGCGTGACCCGTCGCGTCCCCTTCGCCGTACACCGAGAAGCGGGGCGTGACAATTAGGGTTTGACGTTTACGATCCCCTAGACCCGGTATGCGATACTCTTAGACGAAAAGACTAGACCGTACGGAGATTGTCACAGATAGGCTCAGTAGGGGTTCGGATGAGTTTTCTCGTCGACCTTCCTTTTCGACAAGTACTCAGATAGCCATTATGTACAGCTAGTGCCGCTGACATACTTGTGATTATGGATTTATCCTGTAACTCACTGCCAGCGTGCTGTCGAGTTTTTAGAGTCTCACACAGAGGGTTTTTTTGGTTCAAGCGAAATGATGTAATAGTCTTATTTTGATACGTATATGGTTCCAATCGAATGATTGTACTAGCTACCCGGATTTTCGATCGGACGGTTGATAATACTGGCCGGCTTAGGATTGAGCCGGATTATTAAATCAGGTATTGATTTAATAATTTACATATACATATTTCGATATGTATATTCTAGTATTATGTTCTTTCTATTATTCTATCTCTTTGGGTATTTGTATTTTGATACGAATACGAGTATGTATATATGGTAGGGTGTATTCCGTATTTATATGGAAAACATTCTAAAGGAGGACACCTCATTTCTTTATTTTTTTCTTTTCTAAAAATTAGAAATGAGGCGGAGGGGTGAGATGGCATGAGAATGGTGTGAGGCATAGATGAATAGGGTAGACCAATGAACCCTATTCAAGTATGGTTGGTTTTTAATATTGCAAAATATCATTTGACAAAACCATGCTAGCATTATTGTTGTGAGATGAGACTTATTCATTTCACCATTCTCTTTCTCTCTCCTTTTTTGAGCTCCTTCTTCCTCTTCATCCCTATACTCTCATGAGTTGAGAATCAAGGGTGAAGAGAGGTAGGAAAAATACTAGAACAACTCACTATATCACTAGACATCCTAGTTTAGCAAGTTAGGACCTTTAGCTGCTCCACTTAATTTTTAGTGTGGAGCTAGAACCATGAACCACATCTCTCAGGTGGATCATCTTCGACAGAGGAAGACCGGCGGTCAAGCTCGATCACGGAGACCCCATAGAGCTAAGGAAGAGGGTAGAAGACCGAAGAACACGAATATTTTGATATAACACTTCTATCATAGTAGTTAAAACTCTTTCTTTGTGTCTAGTTTAAGTGTTTGGATTTGATTCTAGGTTTTGTAGTTTCTAGCGTGTTCTCCGCCGAAAGCCGGGAAAGACAAACGTCTTGCCTGAATTTGGGGGCAGATGCTATTTGGTTTTATCCGTCCACCTCTCCGAAAATGCCAAGTTGATTTATGGCACCGTGTATCGGAGGTTTAGACGGATGCGACCGTTGTAGCAGACTTCGTCAGATTCCCCCTCATTGTGAGGGGTTTTTGATTGTGGGGACGCTCTTCCCTGCGGCGCAAGCCCCTGCAGTTAATTACACTACCGCATCGCGGTAACCACTTTCTCCTTCTCCAGATGGTCACTTCGTGTCGTGTGTGTTTGTTTTGTTTTTTAGTTGCTCGTGGATTGTATATGGAGACTAATTTATGTTGTCGCCCGTAAGGCGTGGATTAGTCCAAATCCGTATTTTCTTAGATTTGGGTTTGGGTTGGATTTAAGGATCGTTAGTCTTGTTTTAAACTAAGATCAACTCAAACGTTTATTGATGATACGTTAGTCTAATTTTAGACTAAGATCTACTCAACAGAATCATTTAGATCCAATAAAAGAGCATTTGGGCTCTATTGTTTTAGTTTAGGGCCGTTGCGGTCCAGAAGTTTAAGGACATCATAGTCCGTGACAGTTTAAGAATATCATAGTCCATAGTTTAAAGACGTCATAGTCTGTAAAGTTTAAAGACATCAC
Source organism: Agapanthus africanus (assembly GCA_030015575.1). Classification (NCBI taxonomy): domain Eukaryota; kingdom Viridiplantae; phylum Streptophyta; class Magnoliopsida; order Asparagales; family Amaryllidaceae; genus Agapanthus; species Agapanthus africanus. Next base: position 257,737,395 of record CM057341.1, read on the forward strand.
AGTCTATGAGTTTAAGGACCCCACAGACCGTAAAGTTTAAGGACATCATAGTCCATGAGTTTAAGGACCCCACAGTCCGTGGAATATCTGGTTGTCGGGACCCGTCACCTCTCTGAAGACGTTGAAAGATTACAACGACATATATTAGAGGTATGAAGAGATGTACCCTTGAACCAATGTTGGTTGAAAGGCTCTGAGAATTACTTTGAATGCCATATGAGATGATCAATTTTGGAAGACAAGAGTATAGTTAGGGTTCAGTTGAAGGGGGGTCTTGCCTCTGGGCGACTTAGCTAATTTGGACTAAGATTGGTTTGAAAATAGTGTTAAACACTAGAGTATATTCAGCGCTCACGTGTTCCCACGTGAGGCGCTTAAAGTAGTGTTAAACACTAAGAATGAAGCGCTTAAAGTAGTGTTAAACACTAAGAATGAAGCGCTCACGTGGGGCCACGTGAGGCACCTGAAGATTGGGCCTTACTTCTTCTATTTTACTCCCAGAATATGCATATAAGCATTAAAAACTTGATCTTTATGGTCATCACGTGTGGACACGTGAGGGTACCCATGCGTTGGATATTAATCCTTCAGTTTTACCCCATTTTCTCCTTAAAAAGGTGTTTGTCAAGGGTCACGTGGAGACACGTGAGGCATTGTTTAGGCGAACATTGCTTTTGGAATCCTCTTTTTTCTTATGAGTGTTTGATAATTGCTAGGGGTCACGTGGGAACACGTAAGACGCCCACAAAGTGAAACTGCCTTGGCTTTACTCTCTTTTTATTTTGAGAAGCTTGTTCAAGGGTCACGTGGGAGCACGTGAGACGCCAGAAAGTGAAATGCCTCGGCTTTACTCCCTTTTTATTTGGGGAAGCTTATTCAAGGGTCACGTGGGAGCACGTGACCTAAACTTATTCGTTCTCTTTTGATCATTGAGAGGGCTCACGTGGACACACGTGATCATGTTGGGTACTGATCTCTTTTACATGCATGGAGAATTAAATCTCTTGTTTAAGAATTAAATTCTTTTATAGGGTTAAACCCCAATTTTATTTAGAGGAATTAAATTCCTCTGTGTTTGAAAGAATTAAATTATTTAAACCCAATTCTCCCTCTTAGTTTTGGATCTGCATGGCAGAATCTCTCCGATGAGAATTAAATTCTCAACTTATGGGGAGATCTGCTTCTGCAGATCTTCAAGCAGAGGAAGAACTGAGTTCTTATTTAGAAGAGTTAAACTCTTGGTTTGAGAAATAAATTCTCTTTTGTTTTGTGGGAGCTTATAGAATGATCTCCTTTCTTCTCTTACCTAGAGTTTCTTTCCTCTCTGAAGAGATATTCTTCTCTATTTCTCTCTGTTGTCTTCTCTCCTCTCTTTTTTTTTCTTGGCTCCTATTTATAGGAGAAAGAAAAGAATCAGTTTGTTCAGTCAATCTCTCATTGGGAGATTTTGATTGATTTTATAACCAACATGATCTTTTAGATCACTCGGTGAATTTTATTCACCGTTGGATTTTTAATCCAAAGACTACAAGATATTTCATCTTTCTATAAATTGGTGATTTTTAATCACCATTGGATTTTTAATCCAACGGCACTCTATTTTACAGAGTGCAATCTTTCTTGTTTAGAAAGATCCAAGAAAATATTTTTCCAAAGTAGTGCTTTTGATTTCTTTTAATTAGAATTTAATTCTATTGGTTCAGAGGGTTCGGGAACCCATCACGTGTTGGCACGTGACCCCACTGATTAAGCATCTAATTAAAATTTAATTCCATTAGTTCAGAGGGCTCAGGAACCCATCACGTGTTGGCACGTAACCCCACTGATTAAGCATCTCCAATTGTTTATTTCAGCACCTATAGACTTTGCCCATAAAAGGTCATGTGTCCTCACGTGAGGCCCGATCACGTGTGGGCACGTGATTCTCCACTTGGGGGTTTTCCTTGCTGCTTTATTCATATTTTATTCAGTTCCCATGAGGGAATATAGCGCCTATAGAATTTTGTTTTTCATTCTGCATAGGCCGTAGTTGTAGCGGCTAAGGCGCTAGGAACCCCAACATGGTATCAAAGCCACCCAAATACATTAACTAGTTAGTTACGACATTTAAATTCTGTCGTTTTCGTTGAGCAAAAACTGATGACAAAAACAGTACTAAAAATCCAAGTTTTAGCATGTTTGCACTCCCCACAGGCTCATGGTTTGGACCAAGAAGCCGTGGGGAGTTGCGTGGGTATCCCGGGGTCGCCCCAGGGGGACGAAGGTCAGGCCTACCCCCCGAGACCACCACAAGGTGGCCTTGGAGAGTAGGGACCCGAGACCTACCCCATAGGGGTAGTGTAACACCCGAGTTCATTTATACCAATTCCAGTTTCAGTATTTACTGATCCATGTTATATTTTTGATTTATCGTGTTTGGGTCGAATGGTAGTTACTCGGTACATTGCATTCGACCCGACCCGCTTGCTTGAACCTGTTTGACTCTTATTTATAAATTATCTTGACTGGTTGCATGAACCAGTACACCTCATGATTTAGTTTATACTGATATTTTATTTAGTATCGCATCTTTTGCATATAACAATTTAAATCACGTAAAATAAATTAAAATTGCATTTCATGGCCTGCATGATACCCCTAACCCTGTGATAGCATCCTTGCATCGTGTTCTTGTCCCTTTCAGTGAAACGGACGTGTTTGGATGGCTACGCGCACGTGCGTGCGTCCGTTCTTGGGGGTATGCATTTCTATTATAAAATCCTTCATTTCAATTTTTGGAACTTGCTGATATTTATCGTATTTCAAATTCAAAATTTTGAACCCGACCCAGGCGCAATTCTGATATATTTTGCATCTCGCCAAATCTTTTTTCTAAATATTTTAAACCAGACAAAATATTTTCTCAGCCTATCAAAAATTTCCTAAGCCAATGATATCCTATTTCTTTGACACCCAGTAAATCTTTATAAATTTTCCTAACAGTTCCCCTCACCCAATCAAAACCCACCAATTCTTTCTCTCTCTTGTTCCCAGCCTAGGAAATGATTTTCTAAGCTATTGGAAAATCATTTCATATTCTCCTCCTAATCTTTCCCAGCCAATCGTTGTTTTCCTTTAGTGCCAGGCCCCACTCCCTTCTCTTCCTCTCTCTCTCTCTCTCTCTCTCTCTCTCTCTTCCCTCCCCCTCTCTCTCTCTCTCTTCCCTCTCTCTCCTCTCGCGCCCTCTCTCTCTCTTCTCGTGACTACTGTTTCTTCCTCGATTTTGGTCACCGTTTCCCACTACGGTCACCTCCTTTCGTTCTCCTTCTTCTTCTGTTAAAACCGGGCGCCGCGAGATCCTCCAGAAATCTTAACCCTAGCTGCCACCGCCGACGACACCCTCAGCCTCAACCCTCGTGCTCACCTCCTTCACCTCATCGCCCTCTCCCTCATCTTCTTCTGTTTTCCCCGCCTCGTCTTCGCCTGCAACCCACGACCTCAACCCACAGAATCCCTCTGCACCACCTTGCACCCCCCTCGTCGCCGGTCATCCCTCGCCGTTGCCATCTCTCTCCATCTCTCCTCCTCTCCCTCTCCTGTGAACTTCTCCCTCATCATTATCCCTGCACCCCAAGAAACCCCAGCTAGCAAACCGAGCTTTAACCCTAACACACCCGAACTCTAGCCTCGCCGGAAACCTTCATGTCGGCAACCCTTGTCGTCGCCACCCCTTGCCGACTCCCCTCTGCAACTACAGAACGCAACTACGGTAAGCTCTCTCTAATGTTTCCTTCTTCCATTCTTCTCTCCATTCATTCTTTTCCTTCTTTATTTGTGTGCTCTTGTTCACTGCTGTTTCTCGTTTGCCGGGATCCGACGTGCCGACGACGATCCCGACGACCCAGCTAGGACACCTGACCCGTGTGATTCCATCATGCGTTGTGTGGACTCATTTCGTGTGCCGTGCGCGCGTCGCAACTTTTCCGCCGACGCGTAACGTTCCGTTTACCGTATCGTGATCCGACCAAGGCAAGTTAATCTTGCTACATGCTAGTCATACTATTCATATATCAATCTATCTATTTTCTTATTAAATCTATAGATAAAATCTAAAGTTTTGAATTCCAGATTAACAGTACAATGTTCCGTTTATATATTTCAGATCTAAAACTTGAAACCTGATTGTTGCATTTAGTTGACTATACCTAGTAATCACAATTATATGTTAGATCACATAATCACAATTGTTTTATAGCCATATTACCCTTTTGTAGTTTTACCCCATCGGACGACCGATTGCATACATTTAGCCTTATTCACATTCAATTGCATCTCTAGATTATTTTAATACATATTAATATGATTTTACCATCCACATGTGTGATACTGCATTCCTGCAATGTTAAAACTATTCCTTAAACCAAACGGATAACCGTACAACTAAATAGTTCAATCTGCACCTATTGCTATCATGTTACTGTGCATGTCTATTGTTCTGATAGTACCATGCTTGCTTATTCATAACCATGATTATGCTAGTCGATCATGAGCATCCACATGTTACCTTGTACACCCTGACGTGACTTGTTACACATATTACTTGACCCGACATGGTACCGTAAACTCTTGACATGACATGACACCTGAATACACTACTTGACTTGACTTGATGTACCATGGCTGTACCCGTTACCTGATCTTGCGTCTAATGCCAACAAACCTGACATGTAGTCCTTACGGACCGTTCCTGTTGTCTATCCAGACAAACCTGTACTTGCCTGATCCTGTGTTGGCATTAGCTTCAGATTACTTGAATACCTGACTTGAACACATATAACTTGGGGGTATGGGGAAATCAATGATGAAACCTGACTTGTAACTCGATAGTTGCTTGCTTTTACTGATCAGTTTTAGAGGCCAGGCCCGCCTCATGACGATGTTGCTGACATCGTTGGTCTTTACCCTTTTTCTTTTAGTGCCTTGCGGCATGTCTCGGTTTCAGCCCGAGAGTCTTAGACCGTGGTCCCGGACATGCACGGGATACTATTGAGTTACATCGATGATTCATCAAATTGATTTCAAAGACTTGAGAGTAGATAACTAATAGACCAATTTAGTTCACTCACTACACGCTACCTTTCACTGCCCTGATTTAGATTGCTTTATACCTGCTTTATTATTTATGATTATACTTGCATGTCATACTACCCTGTTTACATATTGTTGCTTGATGTTATGACGCGCTGACGTCTGGGTTTTGCATGGCCCAGATTCTTCTACCTTTGTTGCAGACTGATCAGGAGTATTGCCGCTGTTAGACCGAGCGGTGAAGTTCCTGTCGGTATGTAGTTTTACTTTCCAGGTGTTTCATTTATTGTATCTTTTGCTTCCGCATATTATCATATCTTGACTCATTTATTCTGGCTCATGGACATGTACTAGATAGTTTAGTTTGATTTCCTGTTCTTGATATCTCTACAGCCATAATGTGACTGTGGAAGGATATTTCCTATCCACAGGTAGCATGGTTGGCTATGTCACGTGCCCATCTTAGCGTACTCTGGGAAGCGGGGCGTGACAGGTAGGCTTGGGTCTGCCTACCTTCCCAGGCCATCTCGTGGTGGCCTCGGGTGATGGGTATCCCCCTAACCCCGCGAGTGATAGTTAATTTTGGGTACTTCGACCCCACGAAGGTTCGGGCGAGTTTCGAATTCATTTCGACTCCCGGATTGGCTTAAAAAATGAATTTTTGGGACTTAGTGAACTATTTTTTTTTTCTTGTTTAGGAAAATTTGTTATGTTTACTATTTGTGTACGGAATTCTAATGTCGTGACTTTGGTTACTTACTTTTGTGATGCGTTTATGTGTTGTTTAACATCTTCTAATCGCTATACGTCGATTAGAAAAGGTTACACGCATCTTATTTATCTGTGATGATACTTGTGATATCTTTATGATGGTTTCGATGGATTGTCGTGATAGATAGCTTTTAGTGCAATGTTTGTTGTACAGTTTTGATTTATTTGTATATTCTTTATTTTGGTACGAGCATCCTACATGTGGACTGCCATTTCTTCCTGATTGTACATTCTTTATTAGGGCACGGCTGGGTTGAGATCGATGTCACCGTTGCATATATTATTTCTTTTTTGTACTAGGACTACCCCGCGGCGGAGTGCTCGAGTAGTCGGGTTTTAGGGGGCAACAGGCCTCTATCTCATGGCGTTGAGACCAGGGTGCCTTACTCTAGAATTGGCGAGCTATTCGGCGTACTCGTAGGGGGTATAAGATGGCCCACAGTGGAGTGCTCAAGTTACCGGATTCCGTGAGGTGCTGGATGGCCTATTCACTTCATTGATTGGGGTTACCTCGCTTCCGGGATTGGCAGGTAACTTGCCGCACTCGTAGGGGTCTTGGTTCCATATTGTACAGGCTATCCACATGACCAGGAAATATCGAGTTTCATTTGCGGCTCAAATGAAACCCGTGGTTCCTAGATTATCCGCTTTTCCGGATGCCCCACGGGTCACGTGCATGGCGCTAAGCGCCCGCGGGTTGCGTGAGGCGCACGTGGGAGCTTGCCGCCCGCCAGTCATGTGCGCGGCACGTGACCACTGGGCGTCCGCCGATTACGTGCGCAGCACGCGACCGCTGGAAACAGCGGAAAAGGGGCTTAGCCCCTGGGTTGGGAGTTGAGCTCCCAAGGAGCTTTGGAGTTGAACTCCTAACAGGGATTATATATAGATTTGGAGTTAAACTCCAATAGATCTTGAATGGAGTTAAACTCCTAAAAATCTTTGGATCTTCTTTTGAGCCTCGGATCCTCCCGGAATGGGATTTTTATAGATGGGTATCCTTCTCCTTCCTCTCTGTTGGCTGGATCTTGCGGGAAAAGGGGAGGTGAGACTTAAAATATCCTCTTTTAGGGATTTGATAGCAGATCCGAGCTCTCCTTCAAGGGTTTTATGGTGAAAAATTATTTATTTTTGGAAACGGAAGAGTTAAACTCTTGATTTAATTCAAAATAAAAGAAAAAAGGTTTAGAACCTTGAGGAAGGAGGAGGAGGTACAAACCCTAGAATTTTTAGAATGAAAAAGTTGTCATAGATATTTTCATCATGTTTGCCTTTATAGGTTATACACTTTATATGTAGCCCCTTGGGTTTTGCCAAATGGCGCTTGTGCCACCCCATGCCTTATGTGCTTGTTTCTTTTTGCAATAAGACATGGGGTTTACAAAATTTTGGCTTTTTGCCCATTTACATACATTTATTTATATAAAAAAGAATTACATTAAAACTAATTTATGGCTTCATTCCTTTTGTCATGGGGCCGGTCCCTTCCATGCTCGGTTCTGACCTGGGCTTAGGCCCACTTGGCTTGGGGTTGACTTTGATTTTGACTTGGTCAACTGGGATGTAAATTTTGACCTCATCAAATTGCCCCCATCAATAAATGCACACCACATATGTGGGTTGTGTGCATGAAATTGATGGATCTTCTTTCGCGTGGAGGTCGACTCCGTTTTGACGACATGAAGGTCGATGCTGCCTTTTTGCGACGTGGACGGTCGGTGCTGCCCTTTTTGCGACGTGGACGATCGGTGCTGCCCTTTTGCGACTTGGATGGTCGATTCTTCCATTTTAGCGACGTGGACGGTCGGTTTTGCCCTTTTTGCGACTTGGACGGTTGGTGCTGCCATTTTAGCGACGTGGACAGTCGGTGTTGCCCTTTTAGCGACTTGGACGGTCGTTGCTGCCGTTTTTGCGACTTGGACGGTCGGTTCTGCCCTTTTTGCGACTTGGATGGTCGGTGCTGCCCTTTTAGTGACTTGGACGGTCGATGCTGCCCTTTTATTGCGACTTGGACGGTCGGTGCTGCTATTTTTGCGACTTGGACGGTCGGTGCTGCCCTTTTTATGACTTGGACGGTCGGTGCTGCCCTTTTTTGCGACTTGGATAGTCGGTGCTGCCTTTTTAGCGACTTGGACAGTCGGTGCTGCCCTTTTTGCGGCTTGGACGGTCGGTGCCGCTCTTTTTTGCGGCTTGGACGGTCGGTGCTGTCCTTTTTGCGACTTGGACGGTCGGTGTCGCCCTTTTAGCGACTTGGACGGTCGGTGCAGCCCTTTTAGCGACTTGGACGGTCAATGCTGCCCTTTTTTGTGACTTGGATGGTCGGTGCTACCCTTTTTGCGACTTGGACGGTCGGTGCTGCCCTTTTTGCGACTTGGACGATCGGTTCTTGCTCCACTTATTGCGGTGTCAGGATTTGATTTGACTTGCTCCGCTTTCTGCGGTGTCGGAATTTGATTTGACTTGCTCCGCTTTCTGGGATATCGGGATTGAAGTTGACTTGCTCCATTTTCTACGGTGTCAGGGTTGATTTTTTTGATTTGATTTATTTTAGGAGTTCCCTACCCGTCCAGCGGGAATTTTGAGCTTGGAAGTGCTACCGGGTGGGACATTAATTTGATCTGTTTAATTTTTGCCTTATTTGGCGAGACTTTTGAATTTGAGAGGACCTTGGAATTTGGATTTTGTTTGGCATCAGCATTGCTGCACTGGAATAATGCCAGGAGCAACTCATCATTTTCCCCGGGAGGACTTGGGATTTGATTTTTAGGTCGGCATCAGCACCGCTAAAACTGAAGCAATGCCAGGAGCGACTCATCATTTGCCGTTGGGAAAACTTGGGATTTGGATTTTGGGCCGGCATTAGCACCGCTAACACTGAAGCGTAATACCAGGAGCGACTCAACATTTGTCATTGGGAAGACCCGGGATTTGGGTTTTTGGTCGACATCAGCACCGCTAACACTGGCAAAATGCCAGGAGCGACTCGTCATTTGCTGTTGCCCGTTGGGGAGTGATGGCTCAGGAGACAGGTTTAGATCCTATCACCTAATACTTTTCAATTTTATGAGCCGTAAGGGTCTTATAAAAGCATTTTCTCCCTACGAGTCGAAGGGATCTCGCAGGTGTATTTCTCCCTAAGAATCGTGGGGATTCCTAAGTGTGTTGCTCCTTTGTGAGTCGTAAGGATCTCACGCGGGGATTTTCTCCTCACAAGGTCGAAAGGATTTTGCGAGTGTATTTCATCTCTTTTCATGAGTGTGCGCCCTTTCGGGTTTTCACAAACTCACCGGCAGTCCTGCTGTTTTTACTCACGGAGCCCTTTCAGGTTTTCATCCATGCCCGTTTTGCTTGTGGACATACCCCCTTTTTTTTTAAGGCCAGTGGGACTTTAAATGTAGTCTCGCCGGTAGGAATTTGGGAGAGATGGGGGTTGTTTATGCCCGTAGATTGTATACGGTTTTACAGGATGTATGATCCAGACCGTAGGGCTGATGTGGTCAATTCGTCTGCGACTTGGAGCATTTACGCATAGTATTTCTTGAGATATCGGCCATTTATGGGTGGCATGGGCTTTTCTCCCTCGGCATTTATCAGCTGGTAGGACCCTCCATCAAACACCTTCTCGATGACGTATGGTCCTTCCCAGTTTGGCTCGAATTTTCCCTTGGCATGTTGATTGGAGATGATCGGTCTTTTGAGGACCAACACCAATTCGCCTTTCTTAAAAGCATGGAGACGGGTCATCTTATCATAGGCCCGTGACATTTGGGCTCGGTATAGCTCCAGATTTTGCTGTACTGCGAGCTTCTTTTCTTCGAGGGCATCGAGCCCTTCAAGCCAGAGGAGCACATTTTCCTCCGCCGTCAACTCGTGCTGAACGACCATTCTTAAGCTTGGAATTTCGAATTCGAAGGGGAGGATCACCTCCACTCCAAAGAGTAATGAGTATGGAGTGGAATGAGTTGGAGTATAGTGTGTGGTACGATATGCCCACAACGCCTCATGAAGTTTGAGATTCCAATCTCTCTTATTGGCTGAAGCATTTTTCCTCAGGAGCTTGCACAGAGTTTTATTGAAGGCTTCAGCTAGCCCATTGGCCCTTGGATTATAGATGGAGGAATATCTCCAGTCTATCTTGTGTTGTGTAGTGAACCTTGAGACTTTGAAGCTCTTGAAAGAAGGCCCGTTGTCAGAAATGATTCTTCTTGGTGTACCGAAGCGGTATAGAATATTATGCCGGAAGAATGTCAGAATATCTTCTGTCTTGACTTCTTTTAGCGGGACAGCTTCAGCCCATATGGAGAAATAGTCAGTTGCGGCCAATATGAACCGGTGGCCTTTGGATGACTGAGGATCAATTGGGCTAACTATGTAGATGCCCCAAACTTCAAAAGGCCACGACGCCACCGTAGGATGCAACGGATTGGGATGCTTGTGAATGAAATAACCATGAATTTGGCAGAGATAGCATTTCTTTGCATGCTCTTCGCAATCCTTTATCATGGAAGGCCAGTAATATCCAAGCCGTTTGATCTGAAGCCGCATTTTGGGGCCGAACTGGTGAGCCCCGCAGACGCCCGAGTGAACTTCTTTCATGACTTTTTGGGCTTCGGCCGATGACAGGCACCTGAGTCAGAGTTGGTCATATGATCTGTGGTATAGCGTATTATTTATAAACATGTATCAGAGAGATCTCTTCTTCAGCTGAATCCTCGCAGATTTTTCTTCGGGCAGCTTATCATATCGGAGGTACTCTATGAAGGGTTCTCTCCAATCGGGCTCGTCCTGAATGATCGAAGCTTCTTCGGCAGGATTGTTCTCTTATTCTACGCTTTCTTCTTCACGCAAAGAGACTGGAGGATGAATTTGCCAGCTTCTGACTTTGATTAGAATTTCGTCCATGTTAGGATCAGCTAGCTCTTTAGCTAGGTGAGCGAGTATGTCGGCTTTTCCGTTCAACGCCCTAGGGACTCTCATTAGTTCAATGCGGGTGAAATGTTTCATGAGCTCCATCACCCGGCTTCTGTACCGAGCCAACTCGGATTTGTATATCTTATAGTCGCCGCTTACTTGGTTGATGACAGGCTAGGAATCACCGTAAACCCGTAGTCGAAGGGTTCCCATTTCTATGGTGATCTCCAAACAAGCTATCAAAGCTTCGTACTCAGCCTCGTTGTTTGTGCGAGGCTCAGTGAGAGAGAAAGAACGTCGTAGGGTTCCTCCCGATGGCGTGACGAACACCAATCCTATCCCTACTTTATCTCCGGGATGCTTGATTTGCCGGAGTTCCTCATTGATGAGGCTCCATTGAAGTAGAGCTCCCAACATGGCTCATCACCCTCGAGGTGCAGCACTAGTTTGTCGGGTAACTCGTAATTGAGCGGCGACCCTTCTGGTATGGGATGAGCAGCAAGGAAGTCGGCGAAGGCTTGCCCTTTTACTGCTTTCTGAGGAGTATAGATTATGTCAAATTCAAGCAGCATGACAGCCCATCTCGCCATTCTACTGGCTAAGCTTGCTTTGGTCATTAAGTGTTTGAGCGGGTCAACCTTGGAGATCAGCATAACCCGATGAGCAAGCAAATAGTGCCTCAGCTTCTTCACAGCGAATATCAAAGCCAGGCATTGCTTTTCGATCGGGGAATAGTTGTGTTCCTCCCCGACTAGAGTTCGACTGAGGCAGTAGAGGGCATTTTCTTTTCCCTCCTCGTTGTTCTGGGCAAGGAGCGCACCGAGTGACTCATCTAGTGCGGCAGTATAGAGAATCAACGGTTTATTTAGAATAGGGGCAGCAAGCACTGGAAGGTGCAACAGGCATTGTTTGATGCTTTCGAACGCTTCTTGACATTCGACATCCCAGACAAAAAGAGCTCCTTTCTTCATGAGCTTTGTGAAGGGCCTACATCTCCCCGATAAATTTGAAATAAACCTTCGTATATAAGCAAGCTTGCCTTGAAAAGATCTTAGCCGCGTCAGACTCTTTGGAGGGGGCATCTCCATGATGGCCTTTATCTTGGATGGGTCAATTTCGATCCCCGGATGCCGGACTATAAAGCCCAGGAATTTTCCCGATGACATGCCAAAAGCGCACTTTAGAGGATTCATCTTCAGATCGTATTCCCTCAGTCTAGTGAGAACGGTCCTAAGATCTTGGATGTGATCGACCTCGGCTTTAGTCTTGACGACCAGATCATCAACATAATATTCGACGACTTTATGGATTAGGTCATCAAAGATATTGGTCATTGCCCTTTGATATGTAGCACCTGCATTCTTCAGTCCGAACGGCATCACTTTGTAACATTATATGCCGTTGGGGTTCGAAATGCTGTATACTTCTCATCCTCAGGCGACATTTTTATCTGATTGTACCCAGACAAACCATCCATGAAGGTGAACAGCTCGTAATTTGAGGTGTCATCGACCATCATTTCCATGACCGGAAGAGGAAAATCATCTTTAGGGCATGCCTTGTTAAGGTCCCTGAAATCGACACAAACCCGGATCTGCCTATTTTTCTTTTTTACTGGGACAATGCATGCGATCCAGTCTGCGTATTTCTCTTCCCAGATGAAGCCAGCATCGATAAGTTTCTTAGTTTCCTCGATGACATTTTCTTCCATCTCCATTCTTATTCTTCGAGGAGCTTGTTTGACAGGCTTGGCATCAGGAGATAGAGCTAGCTTATGCATGGCCACTTCAGAGGAGAGGCCAGGCATTTTTTTATACGTCCACGCGAAGCAGTCGGCGAACTCATGCAGCAGGGCAATTATTCGCTCTTTCATTTTCTCTGACAAGAGTGAGCCGATGTAGGTCGGCCTTGGATTATTGGCGTTCCTAAATCGATCTCGGTTAGCTCATCGAAGGTTGCTTGTCCGCCATCTTCGAGCTCTTGAGGAGCTTCTTCTGGCTCGGCTATCTCATCATCATCATTTGACCTTTAGCTGGCTTCAGCAATATGAATCATGCTTTAGAATTAGGTTGAATAAAACCCATGCCCCGTCTATCTGGAATTCGTCCATCGATGAGTGCTCGGACCTGAGGCAGATGCCATAGCCCTTCGTAAAACTTCGCTTCGGAGTCTGTTTAATATAGCCGACACCCGCACTTTTTAAAGTATTCCCGCATCTCGGGCGCATAATATCTGGGATTGACGACAGCCCTTATGCCTCTCTTGTATGGAAGGCATGTCACAGACAAATCGTCCGGGTGCGCGATAGGATTTGACCCAGAAAATAGGATGCCCTTTTGTCCACTTTTCCTTCCGGGAACGTAGAAAGTTTTAAGCTGGTCCACGGTGGAGACTGAAAATGCATTTAGATCCTTGCACATCTGCTCTGGCACCCTTGTGACAGTTAGGGACCCTTCTGTAGTCTTGAAAGTTTCTCTTAGCTTTGCTTTTTGCATGAGTGCCCAATCTGCATAGCTGTTGCAAGACGGATCCTCTTCTTCTGATTCTTCTGTGTCGCTACCTAAACGAGGGCAAATTTTGCTGCCGGATGGGCCTTCAGTATCAGACTGGTCCGTATCGCTACTGAGGTGAGGGCAGGTTTTACGGAAGGATGGACTTCCAGCGTTGGACTCATCAGTGGCACTGCCGAAATGCGGACGCACTTGGGGGTTTTTGCTTTTGAAAGTGACAGCCGGCTCGGATATGCTTTTGAGCTTCGGAGCCGTTCTGTCCTTGGTCAGAAGTGGCTCAGTATTTTGGGAATCCACAAAGTACCGAGAATCTTCATATCGTACTTCGTCCACACCGAACGGCTGGATGTCTCCGTCAATGCGTCTTTCTTCGCCATTTTTAATATACTTCATGAATTGATGGAGAGTTGACGGAATGATGCTGTAATCGTGGAGCCACGACCGTCCCAAGAGAATTTTATAAGACGTGTCAGCGTCGATCACGTATATCTTAGCTTTGGTTTGCAGATCCCCAAATTCGATTGGCAGAGCTATAGACCCTAGAACTTGCTGGCAGTTTTGATTGAAGCCTTGAATGACAATCCTTTCCATTGACAGGCGTCGGACGTCCATTGACAAACTCTTCAGAGTCCGCAATTTCATGATATTAACCAAGGATCTCGAATCAATCAATATGCGATTAATCCGATCTCCGTCGTTGTACCCGGTCACGTAAAGCGGCCGATTATGCTCAGCCGTTCTCAGTAGCAAGTCTTCATCCTTAAATGTGACTGCGGTGGCATGCAGAGCATACTGAGCTTCTTTCATATTAATTTCCACAAACCGAGCCTGATACCGTTCAGTGTTTTGTAGAGCGTGAATGAGAACATCTCTAAGCTCTTTTGATAGGACCAAGTCATCGTAGATGCTCAGGAGAGACGGAAGCTTCCAGAGATGAGCCAAGACATTGTAGTCCATTGAGGAAGGACTTGAGTTTTCATTAGCCGGTTCTCTGCCATCTTCCACATTAGCCACATGTTTTTCCTTTCCTTTTGAGACGTTGTCCTGATTTGGCGGTAGTGCCCTGCCACTTCTAAGCTGGATTTGGTTAGCCTTTGTGGCGAGCTCCTCGTCCTCTTCAGGAAAACATAGCTCTTCCTCAGAGTCACTACCAAGGTGGACGATGTAGTATGTCACTATATGGATCTCTTCATTGGAGTCTTCTTCTAGCTCCTTCAGAATCTCAGCCACTTTTACAGGGAAGAACTCCTTCAATTGAATTAGAGTCATTTCCTTTTGTTCATAGTCTTTGAGGGAATCGACATATTTTTGAATGGTCGATCTCCCCGTAGACTCCATTTCGCATCGAGCTGCACTTTTCTTCTTTTTGAGCTTTTTATATTTTGAGCCTGATTGAGCCGAATTGGCAGCTGGAATGGTGGGCTTCTTCTGCCCTTCCCATTCTGTTATGGGCTCTTTCCGAACCAGCTTTAGCATCTTCTTTGTCTTATTAGATATGTGCATACTCTACGGAGGCTGCGGTGAGTCAGTTTCATTTCTCAGGGCAGTGGGTTAGGCTGTCTGCTCCAGAAGGCTTCAGCTTCTGTCTATAAAGTTGGTGGTGGCAACTTGATTGTTCACCAACACATTCTTGTACTGCTTTTCGACCCGGTCTTTGAAGATATAACAATCCTCGATCGCATGGCTCACTACTCGGTGGTACGGGCAATACAGGGGATTTTCGGTCATTTTTGCTTCGTGGGGTCTCTTCGACTCCGGCAATTGTAGACCATTATTCAAGACATCTTTAAATATCTTGCGGACTTTGTCCCTTTTGAAAGAGTAAAGCTTGTTCTTTTTCTCCTCTAGGGAAGGTCCTTCTCCTCCCAGCAATGGCTTTCGAGACCGGTTGGTTTTGGAATAGCTTGCCTTTCGCTTGTCTTCATTGTCGGACGCATTGAAGACATTGGTACTGCTGGAATTCCCGCTTTTACGGTTATCGTCCCCCATGCTCTTCCAAGTCTTGTCTTTCTGAGAGTCCGGGATAGACTCTTGCTTCGAGCGTTCCAGCAATTGTACTTTCTTGGTCAGCTCCTGAAATGTCTTGAGGCCCGTTGTACATAAGAATGGGACCATCCAATTGCTGAGGTTCCCAATGAGAAGGCTGACAGACTGGTCTTGCTCCAGCGGCGGTTCGCACTTCACCCTGAGATTACACCATCAAGCGATAAAGTCGGTGTTGCTTTCATTCTTTCCCGGCTTGGTCCTTACAAGGTCAGTAATGGAGATTTTATCACTGACACTCATGAACTTTTGCCGAAACAGAGACTCCATTTGGGCAAAGGTAATGACGGACCCGTCTAGTATACTCACGTACCAGTCGAAAACGACACCGGTCAGGCTGTTGACAAACTGACGAAGAAGGAGCACATCATTGCCCTCTGTATTTCCGCACGATACTTTAAAGTGGGCGACGTGCTGATTTGCATTTCCCGTTCCATCAAATCTTCCAAACTTAGGAATGACGTAGCCGCTCGGGAACTCAATCAGATCGTATTGTGCGGGATATGGCCACAAACTACTGCCGATTTCTTTATGAGCTTTGGCCTCGGCTACCAAAGTTATAACCTTGCTAGTGACCAAATCCATTATCCGATCCTGTGTTAGCGGGATAGTGCTATCTGGGGCCAAGGCATCTCCAGAAGCGGAATGTGGCCGGCTTTCATGTGGCTCACCCAATCTTGGACCCATGGGGACATGCATCAGTTGCTTTGAGTTGTCATAACTCGGCCCATGAGTAGAGACATGTGCCTAATTGGAAGGTGCTCGAGCAATTTGAGCCGTGAGCTGCATCACAACATTCGTCAGGTCGTCGATTTTTGAGTAAAGCTTGGCCATTTCTTTATCTTTGCTCCTGAGCTGTTTATGAAGCTCTTGAAGCAGCTCTTGCTCTGCGGTCTTGGGACGGAAAGTCGGCTCTTCCTCGCTGTCCGAGCTTGACTCCGCATGGACTGAGGGGTCTTCTGTCTATCATCCTCATCGAGAGGGTTTTCATTATCCAGCGGAGGCGGATGATCTTGGGAAGCGGCAACCACATTCAAGCCAGATTGGGCTTGGGATGTGGTGGCCCCATCCTTGATTTTGCTGCGAAGGTTGTCGCTGGGGTGCCCGCCTGCCATATAGACCGTATGGATAACATATCAAGACGTCTTTTTATTATCGGCGGTTGATTTCACGGATCGCTGTCTTGACCCTCCTGTTTCGGTAACGGGCAGTCGACTGAAGGCGGCTGGCCTGGCCAGATTCTTGAATGGTGCTGACGCTTCCTTTTTGGTTTTGCCCCGTTGTTTTCGCACGGCACAGAGCGCCTGATAGACTCTTGAAGAGACAGTGTCGTACTTTCTTTGTTGGGGCTGGGATGCGTCTCTTTGTAGCAACGTTCGGACCGCTGTCTTCTTGATTTTGGCGGTCATGGCATTTTTCTGAACCCACTTCAGAGGTACGAAGGAATTGCTGATTTTTACGGCCAACTTAGCCGTCGTCGCGAAGTAACCCTGCACTTGGAACCTCACAAGATTCCACATGGCCGAAGTCCTGGCCCTCTTGTTCGCTCGATACCTGAGCCGCTTCTGCCTTAACTTTTCTATTTTAAGCACTTGGCAGATTTCGGCTCTTCGGGAAGACGCCGTAAACCGATTGATAGAGAGGCCAGAGAAGATGCCCATTCACGCGATTTTCAAGGGCACCATTTGAGCTTGCTGGAGCAGCTTTGTGGCTCCATTGGTGTTGACGGCCTTTCCCCCAGTTGGAACAGCGGAGAGCCGTTCGAATACAGATTTGCATTTGGGTGGGATGCTTTGGCGACCACAACGTTCGGCTTCCTACCCCTTGAGGTCGGTTTGGCCACTTGGTTTGCCGTGACCTCCGCCAGATGAGCTCTTCCAGCAGGGTAGATGATGACGGAATCAAATTGATGAGGTGGCTCCTCCCATTGTCGGCTGAGACTGGCAAGGAGAACCACACGGGCATTGATCTTGACCACGTACGAGATCGGGGTCGCGTCAGAAATTGAATTCATCACAGAAGACATTGTCGTTGAAAGTTGATTGTTGCACGGAAAAAACAATATTTCGGTACAAACATCGGCATATATGTTAAATGAGTTCGCATAAACACTTGACCTAAGATATTAGAGGTGAGAAGTGTCCCACCGGGCGTGCCAGAATCTGTAGGGTATTTTTCGTCACCCCATTGAGATGGGAATACACGTCGCTTGTCGGCGGACTACAGATTCCCCCCGTCTAGGGTAGACGGGGGTTTATTGATTATGGGGATCCAAATTTCCGGCAGCCCCGGACTAAGCTGCCGTTAATTATCCCTTGCCATTGGAGCGAAAGAACTTCCGATTAACTGGTCAAACTGGTCATGCGAACTCAATGTGCAATGTGCCTGTCTTATGTTTTGAAAGGGGGTTGGATATATTGGGGGCCTCGCAGAGTTTACGGGGATCCCGCAACCCGGATAGCGGGCTGGGACAAGGGGGCTAGCAGCCCTCTTGCGGGGTGCGGGGTAGCGCCCCGTTAGAAAAAATTTCCTAATGGGGGATGTGTTTCCGGTGTGGATTGCATGGAAAATGAGGGGTGAGGAGCGTCTTAAAGACGCGTGCATGGCACGTGGGCGCCCGCGGGTCACATACCTGGCGCGTGGGCGCTTGGCGCCCGCGGGTCACGTGCCAGGTGAGTGGGCGCTGGGTGCCCACGGTGTTAGTTATATGTATGCCCTAGAGGCCATTACTATACATAGGATGTATATTGTAGTGGATGCTGGGACATATATAGGGAGGACTTTCTTGCTCGACATGATAGTATGCTATCTGGTTGCTCTTTACCTTAACGTGTATGCTGATTGTCTCTCTGTTACATGTTGGTAAAGCCCTTAGGATGTGTACTTGACTACCTGGACTATGATGCGGATCATACTAGTGGGGACATGGTAGTCCATAAGTACATCCTTCACAGTCCCTAGTCGTGGGTATATCGAGACGGGGCATCGATATACCAGAGTAGACTAGCGTATACCTTCTCGACCCATACAGATGGGCGATGGATGATCCCATATCCATTGGTGTTTGACATCAGAGATGATATACGGGTGCTCAGTAGAGACTGGGTACACTGGACGGACTCGCCGAGAACTCCCAGATGGTATTATACCTCACGTCAGATGGCAGTTCTCTGGTGACACTGGTACAGATTAGTCTGTTGACCCGAGATCGTCATAGAGTCTTGTGTGGTTCCCACTGTGCTTTGATTTCCATCTTACCACGTCCAAGAGGGCGTGCAAAACGGTGGTTTTTGGGTACAGTCCCGAGTCACATGGAGGCAATGAGCGATAGGAGGGGATTCGTCTCTCCCGGTATAGGGAGTTGATGTTGCGCTGTGTTCGATTGGCTATAACAGGAAATCCCTGGCCAGGGTTGCTAAGATTTACTGGTAAGTGCTACCAGTAGTTTCTCGAATTGTTATAGACCTCATATCGACACGACTTATCGAGCTATTGGGGTCTGACGTTTACCACCCCTAGGCGAGATATGCGACATATCAGACGATCAGACCGGACTGTACGGTAGTGTTACTGGTTGGATTCACTGGAGTGTGAGCGGGCTTGCTCGTCGATCTTCAGATCGCTCAATCCCCGGGTGGCCATTACGTTTAGCAGACCGCTTGCGGCTTGTGGGTGTTTGATATGATCATCACCTGCTGCCGGCGTATTGACGAGTCTTTAGAGTCCTACACAGAGGTTTCCTGGCTCAAGCGAAACGAAATAGGAGTGCATATGAGATATGTGCGGGACCGAGAATAATGCGTGTATGTGTTACCGTATTCTATTCTCGCGATGAATGTATCGATTGGTTGTATGCGATATAACCTAGTTATCGAATCAAGTATTGATTTGATAAGCCGATACATAGGATACTAGTCGGTTATATGCGATATGACCGGATCGTTAAATCAAGTGTTGATTTAATGATTTAATGCATAATTATATATTTGATATATTAGTTTGCATCAACTAGTATCGGTTTACTTAAGATGGATTTTCTCGCTCGGATGTGCACATTGTATATTCGATATAGTTTTGTGCACTTGATTGTATCATGTTTGATGATACATGTTTGCTTGTGTTTGTGTGAAGATTGAACCATGGTTATATGAATGGTTAGGGTTATGATTATTTATTCATTCATTCATTTATTGGTTTTGGAAAATAATAGCAAAAGAGAAAATGGTGGCTTTCATTTTGTTTCTTTCATGAAGATTCATGAAGGTTTGACTAAGTCACCATTTTGTCTCATGCTTAACCCTAACCACTCCATTTAACCATAGTCCACTCTCTACACCTAACTATGGTTTTGTTTATGATAAGTTTTGATTTTCTATTCTAATTTAATTAACTTATCATATTCATTATCTTCTTCTTCTTCTTCATCTTCAAAGAAGAAGCTTGCTTCATCAATGGTGATTGATGAAAACAAGTGAGAAATCCAATTCTAAAGTCTACCCACTTCCTATTTCTTCATCCTCTACCTCTTGCCAAGTAGTAGAGTGTGTTTTCTTCACAAGTTTCATGACTTGGTGAAGTGAGAGCTTGATCTAGCGATGCCTCGACGTAGATCATCTTCGGCATGGACATCGACGACCTAGCTTGCCCATTCTCCGACGAAGCCGACGCTAGAGCCCGGGAACTCATTTGGACAGCGAGGGGACTTCGTTGCGGAGCTAAGGAGGTGGAGCACCGGATCTACAAAGGTTGTATTTCCGTATTCTTTATAGTTAAGTTGTTAACTAGTTTCCTTTTCGTCTAAACTTCTAGCCAACGATCCTTTCTAGGGTTTCTCGGCACCGTTTAAATTAGAAATTAGCATGGTTGATGTCTTGTGAGACCTCATTAGGGTGCCTAGGAACCCTACAGTGGTATCAGAGCCTAGCTAGAGCCTTAGGTGAAGTCTAGACGGAATTTGAAGTCCGAACGAACCGAAAACCCAACCCGGAAAATGCTCTCTGTCCTTTTTTCAAAAACGTGGATTTTTCCAAATTAAAAATTACTAAAAAATTCAGCAGGGAAATATAAGAATTACGGCGCAAAAAGTTTCTCGTGAATAGTACAAACCGCGGCGGAACCGCGGCAGAAGCCTGGCTTCTGCGGCGGTTCCGCGGCAATTTGATGACGTCACCCTTCCCTGTTTGCACAGTAACTCCTATTTTAATATGCTGGATTTTCTGGGAATTTTTAATATTTATTAAAGAGTTGAATTTTCTGGGTTGTTTTGGGGATTCGAATGTTCGATCGGATTATCAGATTTTGTCTATGTGGCTTTCCGGATAAATTTTAGAATATGTTAAAAAATTCGACCGGATATAAATACCCAATTTTTCCCCTGTCGGGAAATTTCCAAGTGTTGGATTTTTCCGTAGTTTAACGACGTTCTAAGTAGTGCAAGTAACGCGATGGTCCCTCTAGAAGACAACAAACCTTAACTCGATTATGTGACCGTCTTGAACTGCCCTTTGAACCTTCGGGTTTGGGGCAGTACGGCGTGCCACATGTGAGGCGTTGGCTTGACCCTTCTACGGCTGGACCGTTGGTACTGAGGCACGAACTGAATGTTGTTAGACTTATTTCATGTGTTGATCTGTATTGGGAAACCTTGGGTGTTCGATTGTTCGATCGGAAAGTTTAACATTTTCTAATTATCTGGAATGTGATACAATAATTGGAATTCACAAAGAGTTATGAGATAACTAAATGAATGTTATAAACGTAGCAGTTTAGTCTCACATGATCGGTTGCCACGGAATTTTGATGTGATCAAAAGTCCGTCGCAATCACGTAGCGTACGCGGATACTCGCCGGATAAACTTAATAGAAGCCTCACTCCATAGCCCCGACCAAGTGACTGTAGGAGAACTCCGTCGCCGAAAGCATCCGTTCGGGTGCTCGCGGCAGCGGTGTTCCGCCTTGGTGCACTTCGTCGACGATATCGGGGGTGCGGCCGTCTACTGAAGTTTGCGACGAGCATTCGATCAGGATATCGGGAATCTTGTTGAATTGCCCGACTTAATATTGAAAAGAGTTTTCGATTTTGAGACTAAAATGCGGGGTTTATAATTGTTAGGCATGCGAGTCTAAGTAATTCATTTGGTCAGGCATGCGATGTCTGTGGAGGTTGCGGATTCCAACTGTTGTAGTTTTACACTTTCTTTTCTGTGACCGTAAGTGTAATATGTGATATCGCCGGTTTCGTTGCTATATGTCAACGACAATTGGGATGCGCATATTTACTTACGTTGATGACATGTGATGTTATGTGTTGCTGGATATGTTATATTGGATCGTCGTGTTTGAATAGCCGGGGTTTTTTTATGTGAGATGAGTGTTTTTCATTTTCATTCATGTAAAAACTTGTATGTAATATTCTTTTATTTGGGGCACTTCCAGGTTGCGGAAGTTGTCACCCTTTGTATATTATTTACTTTTCCGCACTAGGATAGACCCAAGGAGGGGAGCACAAGTAACCGGGTTCTAGGGTCCAGTGGGAGACCATCTCGAGGAGTCGAGTCCGGGTCTCCTAACCCTAGAATTGGTAGGGATGCTTGCCGCTCTCGTAGGGGTCTAGGGGTGTGGGTTTGGCTATTCATCACGACCGTGGAATCTCTGTTTTATACTGGCTCGTATTGAAAACACGGACGTCCTAGTATATCCAATATTTCATATGATTCTTCTGCTGCGATATCTGTGATGTGATCATGTGATGTTCTGTGATAGATACAGTATATAGTATATATGATATATTATATAGATGTTACTTATGTTTTACACCCGCGCTAGCCCTGCCCCGCTCTGCCGTTAGTTACCTAACCTAACGGTGCACGAGGGGACATCGAGGCGAATGCGGATGGCATAAGTGTACGTCGTATTTATCTGTGATGTTTAGGTAATTTAAATGATGGGACTTCATTAATGTGATTAATGAAATAAAAGAAACCTAAGATGTTGTAGAATCGAATTTCAAAATAAAAACAGGTAGCTACAGTTCTTGCTTTGCACAGAGGTATATGTGATATATCCTGCACCTTATTCGATGAGGAAAGGACCGAGATCCCTTCACCGGGAGTGACTCCTTTAGCAATAACTGGCAGATGCTACACACTCGGTTTGTCTTTTGATTGCTTTTAACAGTTCTTGCTTTGCACAGAGGTATATGTGATATATCCCGCACCTCATTCGACGAGGAAAGGACCGACGATCCCTTCACCGGGAGTGACTCCTTTAGCAAAACTAGAAAAGCCTCAAAAACACTCCATTTCAAAATTCATTCGATCCTACAACGATATCAAGTTCATTACGCAATAGGTTTTCAGAAAAACCTGTCGTAGCCCTCCGTCATTTCAGATAAGTTGTATCTAGTATTCGTGCTGCATTTGTTGGCTTTCATCAAGGTGCAGTGTGCGGTAGCTATATGCTGCTTATCTGCTAGCATACGATGCGATTGGATTAGGGTAGTCGTGCGGCTTTGTTGGCTTTCGTCAAGGGTCGTGCGGGTGGGTTTAATTCAATCAGGAAATGACGGGTTGAACTTGACTAGCGGGCTATGGTTTGTTGGCTTTCGTCAAGGTCATAGCACGTTAGGGGCAAAATATTATCGGGAATTTCAAGTGTTGAAATTTGCAATGAGATTGCATACCTTCTATGAGATAGTTGGATCCCGATACCCGCTGCGAGTAAGAGTTACTCCTGGGAGAGTTTTATACATTACAATTAGCCGATCAAGTAGGTGTCTAGAAAGGTGTCAACGAGGTTACGCCTCTGGGAAAACGAGGTTTACATTAATTAGGTCCGTGCGAAAGCACGGGGAACCTCCCTCAAAGTACCGACACTGGCCTGGCTAAAAGATTGGCGAATTTGTAGTGTGTAATTAATCCCGGCTAGTCTTTCCTTTTAGGGTTTGAAGGAAGATTTGATAAAAAGCAGTGGGAGCCATCCTGATTAGATAAAATAATAACCAATCTATTCTTGACAGAGCGCACGCTGAGTGTTTTCTTCTCTCTCTCTCCAGGTAGCGACCATATCACGCCTTAATCAAGATAATAATACGGAATAATTGACCGAACCCGCTTGTTATACTGAGCTGGGGAACGTTGGTCCCGCTCCAACTTATAATTGTTATAAGACCGAGCAGGAAATTGGGGATTACCAGAATTCCCGTGCCGCCCAAACGAAGAGAGTGCATGCTGATGCATCATCTTTGGGTGTGTTCATTACAAAGAACTGTTTCTCAGTATCCTTTACGTCCTGGGTATGTGATACCAGATCAGGATCCCAGATATGTAATCTGTTACATAGGGCTGCAGAAAGGTAGAGAACTGAGAACGGGTGATAAGTTTCATGAGGCAGAAAACGGGGCAAGTGTTGCAGCCAAGTCTGTTGGTCACCGTCACCCTGTATTCCAAATACATTGATTCTGAACGAATGTTATTAGATACCGAACCTGATATACAAAATCATATCAGTCTCTTTATTAGTAAAGAAATGATAAAATTTTGTATTGTTGGATAATGTTTTGAACATTTCCTATATCAAAAGTTGATCGGTTCAGGCACGTTATCTAAAAGCATTGATGTTCTAAATCAAACTACAGTTCTTAGTATACGGAACACACACAAGAGGAAAAGTTCAGAAATGAATGAATCCTTCTTAAGGCATTGTAGACTAGGTCATATCTATGCGACCCGACTGGCTAGAGTTACATAAAGATGCATATTTAAATTAGTTTGAATTTACATCTTGTGAAACTCGCCAGTCATGTCACAAAGATAAAATGATCATAGCTCCGTTTACTGGAAACAGAGAAAGAGTTAGTGAACTCTTGGGACTGATACATGATGATGTATGTAAGGTCTCCTGTCTACACATGCCAGGACTGGTTCTTTGTACTTCATTACATTCTCTGATAATCTCTCAAGATTCAGTCATACGTTCCTGTTGAAACATGAATCCGAACCTTTTGAGATAGTCACAGAATATAAGTGAGAAGTAGAGAACCAGAATACGGGTATAAGTATTATGTCCTTTGATGAGATCAAGGAGGAGAATACTTGAGCACGGAAATCCTGGGCTATTCCAAAGGAGAATGAGATTCTCTCTCAGAATTACTCCTCCGCATACACCATAGCACGATGGTATATCGGGGCGGAGCAATAGCACCCTATGTGATATGGTGTGCTCTATGATGAGTACTACTGAGTTACCTGTTTTCTTTTGGGAGTTATGCACTTGAGAAGCTGCATACCTATTGAACAGGGTTCAAATCAAATCAGTTGCCTACCACTTCATATTTGATATGATAAGGGAAGAGCTCATCTCTTAAGTTAGTTAAGATTTGGGGTTGTCCGGCCTATGTCTAAAAGCAAAATCCGGACAAGCTCGAGGCAAGGTCTGTAATGTAGAACTGAAAAAGTTCCAGCTATGCAAACTACAGCAGATAATTTGATAGAACCAAAGGATTCAATAGTTACCAACGAACCTCAGCCTCTCCGCCGATCTAGTAGGGTTCCTCACCCACCTGAGAGATACTTCGGTTACTCTATGACAGTGGGAGCGAGGATTGCATCACGAGATGATGACCCAACTACTTTCGAGCTGGCCATCAGGAGTGGGATTCTGTAAGAATGGCTGGATGCTTAGTGATCTGAGATGGAATCCATGTACACCAACAAAGTATGGACTTTGGTTGCTATATCTGAAGGGTTAAATCCCCATCAGGAGCAAGTATATCTTGAGAAGATTACTTGGTGTAGATGGAAAAGTTGAGACTTTCAAAGCTAGACTTGTTAAAGGCTTTCGTCATCGACCAGGCGTGGATAATGATGAAACCTTTTCCAGTATCTATGCTTAAGTCCATCCAGATCCTACTTGCCACGGCTACATACCATGACTACGATATCTAGTGGTTGGGTGTCTTGACTGCTTTTCTAAATGATGTTTTAGAAGAATGCGTATATAAGTACACAGCCAGAGGGCTTCATAGACAGTGGGAGCAGCGGAAACGTGTGTAAGATGTTTTATAGGATAAAGCAGGCATCGCGGAGTTGGAACATCTGTTTTGATGAATCAGTCAAAGAAGTTGACATCATCAAAATGGTAGATGAACCTTGTATAAACAAAAAGGTAGTAGGGAGTATGGTGACGATCCTCGTAGAGTACGTGGATGACATACTCTTGATAAGAAAAGAGTTTCTTATGCTACGCTCGGTCAATCTCCGCTTATCACAATGATTCTCCATATAGGATCAAAGTGATACCCCCTAAATCCTGGGTTTTGGATCTATGAGATAGATCTAATTGGATGTTAGGATTCTCACTAGTTGTAGTGAGATGGTATCAATCGATCCTGGGAAGAATCACTGGAAGGGTTCCAGGGTGATAAAGACGACTGAATGTCAGTCACAGGCATTTTCTTTACCCTCAGTGGAGGGACGGTATGTTGGAAGAGTTCCAAGCTAGATACCGTGACATACTAGACGATTAAGGCTGGATACATCGCTACTTAAGATGCTACCAAAGAGGCTGTTTGGGTGTATATTGGTTCATGAGATGAACTATGTTCCTCCCATTGTGTGACAATGGAGTTGTGGCTTATGCCAAGGAACGCCGGTCCCATCAGTGATCCAGACAAATTCTAAGGCAGTGTCACCTGATCATGGAGATGCTTGATCTCCAAGGGATCGAGGTTAGGAGAGTAGACTCAGAGGACAACACAGCGGATCCACTCACAAAGGCCTGTTCCCAGAGAGAGAGATTTTTTATGGGATGGTTGAGTATGGGATACTACAACCACTGCTATCAGATAGCCCTAGTGCAAGTGGGAGATTGTTAGTTATATGTATGCTCTAGAGGCCATTACTATACATAGGATGTATATTGTAGTGGATGCTGGGACATATATAGGGAGGACTTTCTTGCTCGACATGATAGTATGCTATCTGGTTGCTCTTTACCTTAACGTGTATGCTGATTGTCTCTCTGTTACATGTTGGTAAAGCCCTTAGGATGTGTACTTGACTACCTGGACTATGATGCGGATCATACTAGTGGGGACATGGTAGTCCATAAGTACATCCTTCACAGTCCCTAGTCGTGGGTATATCGAGACGAGGCATCGATATACCAGAGTAGACTAGCGTATACCTTCTCGACCCATACAGATGGGCGATGGATGATCCCATATCCATTGGTGTTTGACATCAGAGATGATATACGGGTGCTCATTAGAGACTGGGTACACTGGACGGACTCACCGAGAACTCCCAGATGGTATTATACCTCACGTCAGATGGCAGTTCTCTGGTGACACTGGTACAGATTAGTCTGTTGACCCGAGATCGTCATAGAGTCTTGTGTGGTTCCCACTGTGCTTTGATTTCCATCTTACCACGTCCAAGAGGGCATGCAAAACGGTGGTTTTTGGGTACAGTCCCGAGTCACATGGAGGCAATGAGCGATAGGAGGGGATTCGTCTCTCCCGGTATAGGGAGTTGATGTTGCGCTGTGTTCGATTGGCTATAACAGGAAATCCCTGGCCAGGGTTGCTAAGATTTACTGGTAAGTGCTACCAGTAGTTTCTCGAATTGTTATAGACCTCATATCGACACGACTTATCGAGCTATTGGGGTCTGACGTTTACCACCCCTAGGCGAGATATGCGACATATCAGACGATCAGACCGGACTGTACGGTAGTGTTACTGGTTGGATTCACTGGAGTGTGAGCGGGCTTGCTCGTCGATCTTCAGATCGCTCAATCCCCGGGTGGCCATTACGTTTAGCAGACCGCTTGCGGCTTGTGGGTGTTTGATATGATCATCACCTGCTGCCGGCGTATTGACGAGTCTTTAGAGTCCTACACAGAGGTTTCCTGGCTCAAGCGAAACGAAATAGGAGTGCATATGAGATATGTGCGGGACCGAGAATAATGCGTGTATGTGTTACCGTATTCTATTCTCGCGATGAATGTATCGATTGGTTGTATGCGATATAACCTAGTTATCGAATCAAGTATTGATTTGATAAGCCGATACATAGGATACTAGTCGGTTATATGCGATATGACCGGATCGTTAAATCAAGTGTTGATTTAATGATTTAATGCATAATTATATATTTGATATATTAGTTTGCATCAACTAGTATCGGTTTACTTAAGATGGATTTTCTCGCTCGGATGTGCACATTGTATATTCGATATAGTTTTGTGCACTTGATTGTATCATGTTTGATGATACATGTTTGCTTGTGTTTGTGTGAAGATTGAACCATGGTTATATGAATGGTTAGGGTTATGATTATTTATTCATTCATTCATTTATTGGTTTTGGAAAATAATAGCAAAAGAGAAAATGGTGGCTTTCATTTTGTTTCTTTCATGAAGATTCATGAAGGTTTGACTAAGTCACCATTTTGTCTCATGCTTAACCCTAACCACTCCATTTAACCATAGTCCACTCTCTACACCTAACTATGGTTTTGTTTATGATAAGTTTTGATTTTCTATTCTAATTTAATTAACTTATCATATTCATTATCTTCTTCTTCTTCTTCATCTTCAAAGAAGAAGCTTGCTTCATCAATGGTGATTGATGAAAACAAGTGAGAAATCCAATTCTAAAGTCTACCCACTTCCTATTTCTTCATCCTCTACCTCTTGCCAAGTAGTAGAGTGTGTTTTCTTCACAAGTTTCATGACTTGGTGAAGTGAGAGCTTGATCTAGCGATGCCTCGACGTAGATCATCTTCGGCATGGACATCGACGACCTAGCTTGCCCATTCTCCGACGAAGCCGACGCTAGAGCCCGGGAACTCATTTGGACAGCGAGGGGACTTCGTTGCGGAGCTAAGGAGGTGGAGCACCGGATCTACAAAGGTTGTATTTCCGTATTCTTTATAGTTAAGTTGTTAACTAGTTTCCTTTTCGTCTAAACTTCTAGCCAACGATCCTTTCTAGGGTTTCTCGGCACCGTTTAAATTAGAAATTGGCATGGTTGATACCTTGTGAGACCTTATTAGGGTGCCTAGGAACCCTACAGTGGTATCAGAGCCTAGCTAGAGCCTTAGGTGAAGTCTAGACGGAATTTGAAGTCCGAACGAACCGAAAACCCAACCCGGAAAATGCTCTCTGTCCTTTTTTCAAAAACGTGGATTTTTCCAAATTAAAAATTACTAAAAAATTCAGCAGGGAAATATAAGAATTACGGCGCAAAAATTTTCTCATGAATAGTACAAACCGCGGCGGAACCGCGGCAGAAGCCTGGCTTCTGCGGCGGTTCCGCGGCAATTTGATGACGTCACCCTTCCCTGTTTGCACAGTAACTCCTATTTTAATATGCTGGATTTTCTGGGAATTTTTAATATTTATTAAAGAGTTGAATTTTCTGGGTTGTTTTGGGGATTCGAATGTTCGATCGGATTATCAGATTTTGTCTATGTGGCTTTCCGGATAAATTTTAGAATATGTTAAAAAATTCGACCGGATATAAATACCTAATTTTTCCCCTGTCGGAAAATTTCCAAGTGTTGGATTTTTCCGTAGTTTAACGACGTTCTAAGTAGTGCAAGTAACGCGATGGTCCCTCTAGAAGACAACAAACCTTAACTCGATTATGTGACCGTCTTGAACTGCCCTTTGAACCTTCGGGTTTGGGGCAGTACGGCGTGCCACATGTGAGGCGTTGGCTTGACCCTTCTACGGCTGGACCGTTGGTATCCTTCTCCTTCCTCTCTGTTGGCTGGATCTTGGAGGAAAAGGGGGTGAGACTTAAAATATCATTTTTTAGGATTTTGATGGTAGATCCGAGCTCCCCTTCAAGGGTTTTATGGTGATAAGTTATTTATTTTTGGAAAAGGAATAGTTAAACTCTTGATTTAATTCAAAATAAAAGAAGAAGGTTTAGAATCTTGAGGGAGGAGGAGGAGGTACAAACCCTAGAATTTTTAGAATGAAAAAGTTGTCATAGATATTTTCATCATGTTTGCCTTTATAAGCTACACACTTTACATCTAGCCTTTTGGATTTTACCAAATGGCGCTTGTGCTACCACATGCCTTATGTGCTTGATTGTTTTTGCATATAAGTCAAGGGGTTTACAAAATTTTGGCTTTCTGCCCATTTACATACATTTATTTCTATAAAAAAATAATTACATTAAAACTAATTTATGGCTTCATTCTTTTTATCATGGGGCCGGTCCCTTCCATACTCGGTTCTGACATGGGCTTGTGCCTACTTGGCTTAGGGTTGACTTTAATTTTGACTTGGTCAACCGGGGTGTAAATATTGACCCCAACAGACAGGTTTAATATGTTTCAACTAATCAAGTATGTTCGAGGTGAGACGCACATTCTAGATCACTCGGAGCTGACAGTAAAGAAGGACTTAACATATGAAGAAGGACCAATGGCGATTGTGGATCGACGAGATAATGTCCTCAAGAACAAAATTATCCCTCTAGTTCTTGTTTCATAGGGGAATCGTCCGCATGGAGAATCTACTTGGAAACTAATGGAGAATCTACTTGGAAACTAGAAGACGAGATCCAACAAAAGTTTCCACATCTCTTTCCTTAGATCCGTGTTTTCTTGTCCCGAAAATTTTGAGGATAAAATTCTTTTGTAGTTGGGTATAATTTAACACCATAGTGCATATATATGACATTTTTTTTGGGTATTTTCTAATTTTTGCGACAACTTCTTGTTTATTAAAGTTTTGGGTGCGGATAATGCATTTGGTGTCTGTGGTTAGTATCCAACCCGACCCGCATGTTGGAAACCCATCATGGTTCAAGATTACGTCGTATCCATGCTAGTACAGAGTATCCATGCACATCTAGATTCTATATACATGTATGATATATTTGGTATCCGCATATCTTTCAATAATACAAATAATAGCTGGATAATATATTTTAATATCTAGTATGACAAGTTATCATACCCCATATCATATGTGTGCATCCATACACCATATTCATCTCCAGATTGTTAAAACAGGCCCGTTTAGATCGCTAATTGTATTTACGTATATCCGTACTTGGGGGTATGCATTTTTATTAACCGGGTATCGCATTATAGTTTTAACTGATACGTATATTATCCATATTTTAAAACCAGATTTTTAGAAAGAACCCGGGTAATTTTCGGAACAGTTTGATATTTGTTGTATAATTTTATAAAATATATTATAATAGTTTACTAAAACTAACCATTAATATATATTGTTAATATATATAACTAATATTATATAATTCCTATTCTCTCTACTTTCTCTCTCTCTGCTATCTCAGTCTGTCTCTCTCTAACTATATGTATGTATATATATATGTGTGTCTATATATATATATATATATATATTTATGTAACATAATTATTATTTTAGAACCCCTCATCTCTCTCCTATCTTTCTTCTCCGTGCCCACGAAACCCAAACTCTAGCCTGCACCCATGTTCATATCAGACTTTTGCATTTTCATACCGCCCAATTTTTATCACATTGCATATCGGTAGGTACTCTTGAGCCGTGTTTGCTAGTCAATTGCAGGATACAGGTTCTCGGCTCTAAACGGTGAAATTCATAGAAAAACATGACAAAACCCGGGCTCCTGCTAACCACAGATAAATCACGGATCTCCGCTCTTTATCCGTCTGTTGCCGCACACCAGTTTAAGAGACAAAATGGCAAATCAATGTCGTTTTCATGCACAAGGCTCAATGGCAACACAAGATCCAAGAAATCTACACGGAGCTCGAGGAAATCATGACAAAAAGATCCACATCAAATCACCTTTTGCTCAACAGAAATTCTAGAAAAATCGTGAGGAAAATCTGAGAAAAGATATATACCAGACTCATGGGAACAGCAAACCAGGGAACTCTACAAAAATTGGTCACCTAACTCCACTAAAGGGCCGCGGTTCCGCGGCATAAGCAGGCTTAGGCCGCGGAACCGCGGCCGTATAGTGGCGGCAGTTGACCAATTTTTGTGGGTGTTTTGGTCTTTTCATTTTAGTTCTGAATGTTGCCCTAGGTTTTCATTTTCCAGCCTATAAATACCCCAGAACCTTGTGAAGCCAAGGGTGCATAATCTTGTATTTTTCTAGGTTTAGAATACTTGTTTCTTCTTCCTCTTCTCATCTCTTCTCCATTGAAAATCTTGTAGTGAGCTTTTGTGAGTGAAGAATGATGAATAAAGAAGAACCTTTTACTTATCATGCTTGTCTTGTTCTTTAGTTAACTTGTTAATTGTTGTAATTTTCATTTGTTAACTTAGTTGTTGTTATTTCTTGTTGTTTCTTTCTTCTCTCTTTTTCTTTATCCTTATAACAACCATGATGCTTACGCTTGATCCTTACCAAGGTGAGGTCGCAAATAGCTAGTTGTTATCTTCTAATCTCTTTCTTTCTATCTTCCTCTTTTGTTTTGTTTTCTTTTCATTATGACGTGTGAGTAGTTTCATACTTGTTAGGGTAGAATAAGGGAAGTTTGAGAGAAGGAAATCTCTCTCACTCTTTCCTTGCCCAACATCTTAAAATTGACTCCCGTTAATTGAACCACAATCCGCTCCTTACGGCACCCTATCCTACATGATAGCGGTGATTCCGTAGTGAGACCGGTTGTGGTTGAATTAACCGGAGGTTATGGCTAAGAGCCAAGAACGTACGGACAAGCACCAAAAGGAAGAACTTAAGCGTTGGAAAGCCTAGCTTATACTCGCAAGTTCCTTCCTAGTCGTGCTAATCCCCGTTATTGCCGATTACCGTAACACCGATATTAAGAGTGGCAATGAAAGAAGTGAGGGACTCCTAACTCAAACTAACCTAATCCTAACCCTAACAAGCTCTCTTTATATATCATTTTAACACTTAGATAATCACAAACAAATCTGGAAAACTGGACTTAACTCGTTAAAGCACATAGAAAAAGATTCTCATCTCCCTGCGGACGACCCGTACTCAACCGGCTAGCTACAAGCGAAACCGTTTTGATTGCGGTAATTAACTAAACTTGAACACGCAGAATCTCTACCAATCAAATGGCGCCGTTGCCGGGGAGACGGTAGTTTATTTCCTTGTGTAATTTCGGGTTAACTTGTGAATATAAATATAACCAAAACAAAAAAAATATACTTTGTAAAGAAAAACCATCTTGTTATTTTTGATTAGTTTTTGTGCAAGTGTGCAGGATAATACGAAGTTTGAAGTTCAGTACCAAAGAAGTGGGATATACGGAATTCAAGTACAGTGCCAAAGACGTGGGAAGATAGACCCACATCTCGCGGCTACACCGCGATGGATTGAAACGAAGCAAAAGGTCTACTGTAAGATTCTGGAGAAGTTCCAGTGAGCAAATCCAATTTCAGTAGCTCCAGACAAGCAGAGGAGACCCAGACCAGCACCCACACAAAAATTGAAGGCCCAAGTCCCTGTTCCCGCCGCGGAACCGCGGCATAAGAAGGCTTAGGCCGCGGAACCGCGGCCACTTGGTGCCCTCTTCATCTCAAAATCTATGTAAGTCTTTCTTGCTTTTTCCCCACTCCTCTGGACTCCAATAAACTGTGTTTTCTGCAGCCTTCTTTGCGCAAATTCTCTTCCCCCTTCCAATAAACTGTTCTTGTGCAGGATTCTTTGCGCCGCGCTAAAAATAAAAATTGTTTGCAGTTGATTTATTATCGCTTTGCATTCATTAATACGGACTTAAAGGGCTTGAAACCAATTCAGATTGGGTGGGGATTTCATCACCGTTCCCAGGATCCCAGAAATCATAAAAAGTATATGCATTGACCATTGTTAAATTAAAAAATACTAGACTCAGCCCTAAGGACTTCGCGCTCAATAGGACAGAGGACTAATTACAGGCATCGGCCGTTTATCCTATCCTGACTTTGCGGTGTCTAGGCAAGTGTGACGAAGGCAAGTGGTTATTTAATTAAGGAACTTCGCGAAAGCGTTGGACAACCTCCCACTTACCTGGCACTTATCTGGCCGCAATTGGCGGAGAAGAGACGGTTTGAGGTCCTGTTTCTAGTTCTTTGGAACAGTTAGGAGCTGTCTAGCTGACCTAGGTGACCCTAGATCTAGGTGTGATTGTGCATATCTTGTTTGTGATTGCTTAAAGCCGTAAGTCCGTACATATTTCTGTAAAGCTCTTTCTAAAAAAAAAAGGAAAAAAATCAAAAACTTTTATAAAAACTTGCCCTTTGTCGCCAAAATCCACTTTTCACTCGCCACCCATCGCCTTTCTCCATTGACGTTTTCTTACCCTCACCTTCTCCGCTTTGACTATACTAAACTCGTTTAGTGTATGTCCGCTTGGACTCGGGACACCAGCGTCCGCCTAGTCCGCGTTACGTTAGTCGCTACCGACTACACGATCGACTCAGACGTCGAAACTCCGTCCACTCCTCTTTCACCCCTTCCTTTGCCGGCCAACTCCAACGTTGACCGGAATTCTGTTCATACATCTTCACCTTCACCATCACCAAGCTCTTCTTCCGCGATGTCAGGATTTAATCCGAACATCTCTTTGACTACCCCTGGATTGGCTCCACCTCCTACGGAGACCAATAACCCACCACCACCGCCTGTTGTAGCGCCGCAGCGAATCGCGCTCCAGGATCGTTTCTATCCCACCCGTTCTGCACTTCCCACCTGCCTTTCTCTTCCACCGGCCAATGGGGATAATTTTGAAATTAAACCCCACTTCATCAACATGCTTCCACGATTTCATGGGCTTGAATCTGAAGATGCCTATATTTTCATCAACAAATTTCAAAACGTCTGTGCCATGATGAAAACTACCCAACTGTCGGACGATGCTATACGTCTACGGGTCATTCCGTTCACTTTATGCGATCTTGCTGAAAAATGGCTGTATAGCACCGCTTCCCATTCCATAA
Organism: Agapanthus africanus; assembly: GCA_030015575.1. Lineage (NCBI taxonomy): Eukaryota > Viridiplantae > Streptophyta > Magnoliopsida > Asparagales > Amaryllidaceae > Agapanthus > Agapanthus africanus. The sequence goes on from CM057341.1 coordinate 257,771,633, forward strand.
CCAGTTGGGACGAGTTTGTAAAAGCGTTTCTAAAGAAATTTTATCCGAATCATAAAACCGCAAGGATTCGCAATGAAATCAACCAATTCTCTCAGCTTCCTTCTGAACCCTTCTGGAAGTGCTTTGACCGGTACAAAAACCTTCTTGTTCAGTGTCCTCACCACGGTATAGAGAAATGGCAACTTTGCCAAACTTTATACGAGGGCCTGAACCCAGCAATGAAGCAGTTGTTGAAAACCATCTGTCAGGGCCACTTCCTATCCAAATCTGACGAGGAAGCGTGGCAATTCTTTGACGACCTTGCGGAGCAAACGCTACAATGGGAGAGCACCAGACCGACGACTTCTTCTTCTACCTCCACTTCTACCGGTCAGTCTAGCGTAGGAATTCACCAACTTGACGTCTCTATTGCGCTGAAAGCTGAAATAGCCGCAATAACGAGAAAGCTTGAAGCGATAGAGAGCAAATTTTCTTCTCCTGCTCCTACCCCTGTTCTCCCCCTTCGTACCATTTGCGCTTGTTATTCCGATCCTTCTCATTTAACCGAAGAGTGTCCTTACAATCCACCATCGCAAGGACAGGATCAGGTTAATGCTGCATTTCAGCAAAGACCGAGGAATGATCCATACTCTTCCACCTACAATCCCGGTTGGAGGAACCACCCCAATTTCGCCTGGAATCAGAATCAGAATCAATTCCAAGACAACAATTTCCAAAGGGCCCCTCCGCGCAGCAACAAGCGCAACAACAAACTCAACATCAATTTCAGCAGCCCTTCCAACCCCAACCGTTTCAAAATCAGACGAACAACTTTGCACCCAACAATTCTTTTCCCCAAAACAACTTTGTTCCGTCAAACAACGATAAGGTTTCCTCGCTCGAACGAAGTCTGGAGGCGTTCGTTAAACAATCGACTCAATCCACCGCAAACATCCAGTCTTCCATTCAGTCCTTAGTGCAACACACTGCCACTCACGGGCAAAGCATCAAAACCATCGAGGCCCAGATTGCACAACTGAATGCGGCCTTAAGCGAGCGAGAGAAGGGGAAGCTCACGTCCCAACCACTCCCAAATCCCGGTCACCCACAGAATGTACATGTTGCTCTTGAACAACAGAATCATAATGTGAGTACCGTGACCACATTGAGATCGGGAAGGATGCTGCAAAACAACATCGGCACACGGATCAATGATGACACCCCGGCCGCTTCTTCTTCTACTTCTTCTTCTTCTTCGTCTCCTGCTTCTTCGTCTTCTGAGCCTATTCTCCGTTCTTCACAAGGCTCTCCTTCCTCTTCTTCTGCTTTGAATGGACCCACTTCTCACTCCACGAAAACACCTGTTCTGGGATCCGTTCCTACTCCACAATCTTCTCCACAAGCATTAGACTCAACCAATTTTAAAAACGTCCCATTTCCAAACCGGTTGAGGTCTAATAAACAAAATCCTCAAATGGAGAACATTCTGGAGTTATTTAAGCAGGTTAACATTAACATTCCTCTTTTAGATGCCGTCCAACAAGTCCCATCCTACGCTAAAATCTTAAAGGACTTGTGCACGAAAAAGAGGAAGTCTTAGGTACCAAAGAAAGTTTTCTTGGCTAGTGCTGTGAGTGATGCTCTTACCCAATCTTTACCACAAAAACGGAAGGACCCTGGCTGTCCTACGATTTCCATTACCATTGGGGATAAGAACATCAACCGTGCACTATTAGATCTTGGTGCCAGTGTTAACCTGCTTCCGTACTCAGTATACGAGCAATTAGGCGTAGGAGAGCTGAAACCCACACACTGTACTCTCCAAATGGCCGACCGATCGATCACCCATCCTAGGGGTGAGCTAGAGGATGTGTTAATCAAAGTCGGGGACTTCATATTCCCCGTTGACTTCATTGTATTAGACACACAGCCTGTAGCTAACCCCCGGAATCAAATTCCGGTGATACTCGGTCGCCCATTCCTTGCAACCTCAAATGCTGTGATCAATTGTCGCAATGGTTCGATGAACCTCTCTTTTGGAAACATGACAATTGAACTCAACATTTTTAGGTTGGGGAATCAGCCCTCCGAACCTAATGCTCATATACTGGACGTCTGCTCGATCCAGGAGATCACCCCTGAAGAGTGTGAATTCGAGGAGTTTCTGTTTCATCACGATAATCTTGACGCCACTAGTGCGTTCCTCCTCGAACCTGCTGCTGTTTCTGCGCCCGACAACGACTATGAGTGTTTCACGTTCTTGAACGATCTTAGCCGCTCGCAACCCGAGTTTGAATCCTTCGAATTTCCGGATGAGTTACCTGAACCATCCGACTCGGTCGCTTACACTCGTTTCGAACCTTTGCTGGAATCTTTTGAGTTCGAGACCGTTTCACCAATCTTGCCTTCCATCATTTCACCTCCAACGCTCGAACTCAAGCCTTTGCCGTCTCACCTTAAGTACGCTTACTTAGGTGAGAACGAGACCCTTCCTGTCATCATCTCGGCTTCTCTAGCTCCCGAGCAAGAGAAAGCCCTTCTCGCGGTCTTGCACAGCAACAGGCAAGCTTTTGGCTGGTCCATGGCGGACATCAAGGGGATTAGTCCCCTGATCGTTGAGCATCACATTCATCTGATGGATGATGCCAAACCAGCCCGGGATCCACAAAGACGTCTCAATCCAGTCATGAAAGAGGCTGTGAAGAAGGAGATCGTAAAATGTCTAGATAGTGGTATCATTTACCCTATCTCTGATAGCCAGTGGGTTAGCCCCATTCACGTTGTCCCCAAGAACTCAGGCATCACGGTCATAACCAACGAGGCGAACGAGTTAATCCCTACTCGCACCCAAACTGGGTGGCGAGTATGCATCGATTATCGAAAACTCAACGCCGCAACGCGGAAGGACCACTTTCCGCTACCTTTCATTGACCAGATGCTTGAACGATTGGCCGGACACGAGTACTACTGCTTTCTTGATGGCTACTCCGGCTATAATCAAATTCCCATCGCCGAAAAAGACCAGGACAAGACCACTTTCACTTGTCCTTTCGGCACGTTTGCATATCATCGCATGCCCTTTGGGTTATGCAATGCGCCCGCTACCTTCCAGCGGTGTATGATGGGAATCTTCTCAGACATGGTGGAAAAATTTCTGGAGATTTTCATGGATGATTTCTCCATCTTCGGCGATTCCTTCAACGAGTGTTTGCTGCATCTTGACGATGTCCTTACCCGATGTAAGGACAAGAATCTCACTTTGAATTGGGAGAAGTGCCACTTCATGGTGCGCGAAGGTATTGTCTTAGGACATATCATCTCGCAAAATAGCATAGAGGTTGACAAAGAAAAGATTGAGGTCATTTCCAATCTACCTCCTCCCCGATGCGTCAGAGATATCCGAGCCTTCCTTGGCCATGCCGGTTTTTATAGACGGTTCATCAAGGACTTTAGCAAGATTGCTAGGCCCTTGACTCTTTTACTGGCCAAGGATACGCCATTCGACTTCAACTCGAGCTGTGTGACTGCATTCGAGTCATTGAAACGCTCACTCACTTCTGCTCCCGTTCTTTCTTCACCTGACTGGACGCACCCATTTGAGATTATGTGCGATGCATCTGACTTTGCCATTGGTGCTGTCCTTGGACAACACATCAACAAGATGCCGCACGTAATCTATTATGCGAGCCGAACCCTGAACGACGCCCAACTCAATTATACAACAACTGAGAAGGAATTCTTGGCTGTCGTATTTGCTTTAGAAAAGTTCAGGCCCTACCTCATCGGCTCTCCAGTCATTGTCTACACAGACCATTCTGCTCTGCGCCATCTTTTTACGAAGAAAGATGCAAAATCTCGGTTAATACGTTGGATCCTCTTGCTTCAAGAGTTTGACCTTGTCATTAAGGACAAACGAGGATGTGAAAACGTAGTTGCCGACCATCTCTCACGACTTCCTTCTTCGCCTTCGCTTCCAATTCCGATCAACGACGTTTTCCCGGATGAACAGCTCTTGACAGTATCTTGCGAACCCTGGTTCGCAGATATTGTGAACTATTTGGCCACAGGGTTACTACCGACTGAATGGTCAAGTCAGGACAGACTTCGCTTCTTATCCCAAGTAAAACACTTTTACTGGGACGAACCCTATTTGTTCAAGTACTGTCCCGACCAGATTATTCGTCGGTGTGTCCCTGACGAGGAATTCAAGAGTGTGCTGTCATTTTGCCACGATCAAGCGTGTGGCGGGCATTTTGGCCCCAGAAAGACAGCTGAGAAGATCTTGCAATGTGGTTTCTACTGGCCACAACTCTTCAAAGACGCTCAAGACTATTGCAAGACTTGCTCCCGGTGCCAACACTTGGGCCGGATATCCCGGAGGAACGAGATGCCGCTCCAACCGATCTTGGTTGTGGAGATTTTCGATGTTTGGGGGATAGATTTCATGGGGCCGTTTCCCAGCTCTTTCGGGAACTTGTACATTCTTTTCGCTGTTGATTACGTCTCTAAATGGGTCGAGGCTGTGCCCAGCCGGACTAACGACAACAAGGTTGTCGTTAGGTTTCTTAAAGAAAACATTTTCTCCCGGTTTGGGCACCCCCGAGCGATCATTAGCGACAATGGAAGTCATTTCTGCAATAAGACTTTCGAGGCCTTGATGGGGAAATATTCCATTAATCATAAGCTCTCTACGCCCTACCACCCCCAAACCTGCGGGCAGGCCAAAGTTTCAAATCGGCAAATCAAGCAGATACTGGAGAAGACGGTTTCCAAAAACCGTAAGGATTGGTCGCTGAAACTCACTGATGCCCTTTGGGCATTTCGAACCGCTTATAAGACCGACCTTGGCATGTCTCCCTACCGGCTTGTGTACGGAAAAGCCTGCCACCTACCTGTCGAAATAGAGCATCGCGCATTTTGGACGATAAAGGAGCTGAATCTGTCTCTTGAGGATGCGAGCAGCCATCGGAAGCTGCAGCTGAACGAACTGAGCGAGCTCAGGGATGAGGCTTACGATAACGCGGTTGTCGTTAAGAATCGAACGAAGGTGTTTCACGATAAACACCTTTTGCGCAAAACCTTCGTACCTGGTCAGCAGGTACTGCTTTACGACACCCGACTACACTTCCATCCAGGAAAGCTCAGATCTCGCTGGAAAGGGCCGTATTTTGTGCGGAATGTGTATCCGCACGGCGCTATGGATTTGGAAAATCTAAAGGACGGTTCATTCTTCAAAGTGAACGGACACCGACTAAAACCGTACCTTAGCGCCGAACCAACAGAGGAGCTCCTGTTCTTACAGGAGCCGGTTTACCCTGCATAATCTTCCTCTGCCTACCTCCAAACTTCGGTTATCCAGCCAAGAACAGTGGACACTGTTCCAAATAAGTTTGGGGGTATGTATAAACCATTTTTGTGGATATTCTTTTTCTTTTTCTTTTCTTTAAAACTACTTAAAAAAAAAATTGTATCGCTAACCGACAATTTTGACCCTTCAAATAATCTCTTCATGCAATGACAGTGAGGACACTGTCCAGTTTAAGTTTGGGGGTACGCTCGGTACGCATTTCTCACCTTCGCATTCATATGTATATTTTGCATCTGCATATTAAAATCCATAAAATCCATAAAAATCTGAAAATTTTCTAAAAACATAAAAACTTTTCTGTCAAGTTAGCTAGTGGGAGGACTCTGATTCAACATTTCGACGGTTTTGTTTGATTAAATAAGAATAACTAAATCTTATGTTTAGATTTTGAAAACCTGAAAGATAACTCTCCTTTGAAGTTAACTATGGCTGATATACGTCTTTACATCACACTACACGTGTCGTGAGTTTTGGAAATTAGATGACAAGTCTTTTATGTCTAAAAACTTTTAAATAGATAAATGATTTTCTGAGGATCAAATAGGTTTGTTCTGAAATAAGTAATATCTAGAATAGTTTATGAAGTGAGTGAATATGAAGGAATGTTATTGATGCCTTAATTGGAACTAAGTCTGAAAAATAACCCATCTGGAACTTGATTGGAATGATTACACACCAAAACCCACTAAACACGTCTTTTATCCAAAAAAATAATTGAACTGCCGGCTATATCTCCGTTCGTATTAAATCATCATGATTTTCACGCCAAACTGTCTTTTGTTTTTGGACCTAGGTAACTTGAGTAATTAAGTCCACTGGGGTGTTTTCTACACCTAATGCCCTAAAGCCAACTGGTTTGGGTGCATTGGCCCAAAGCTCGCTAAGAAGCCTAGAAAGTCCAGATTAAAACAAAGTCAAGCAAGTGTTCTCTCCAAGTTAAAATTCCTAACGGTTCTTTGTGTAAGAATAATCTTAATAAAAGACAGGCTTTTATAAAAATTTTAGCTGAGATATGAAGGTTTTATTCTATGATAAAGACTATTGCACGTTCACAGAGGTGTGTATGAAATGAAAACAAGAAAAAGGTGGAGTGAAAAATAAGACCTAGTTTCCTGTTAAGGAAGATAGAAATTCTAAAGTTGAAACTTTACTGGAAAACGAAACTTGAAAAATGCTTAACTCTTTATAAAACTTATGTGATCCTTTCAAAAATTTTATCTGGGCTTTATTGTGTGACATGATGACGTAAATCGATCCTTCTGGAAACTTAACGACACTATTTGCACTGCACGTAAAGACATATAAAATCTGTAGTTAAATAAGAGCGAGGTGTGAAAAATAAAGGTTCGACGGTCTGGACTTAGGATAATAGAATTGTTATTTTCTGAAACAAAACTTTAGAGTTTGAATCTTAGTTATTTTACAAAACCAACTTGACCGGATTTTGTGGGTAGTATCCGCTGAAAACCCTCAGGAGACAACACTCCTCCTACTAGGGACACCTAGAGGTTTAACGGCTTGTTGCACATACTCAGTGCAATCGCGTTCCCTGCGAAAGTGAGGTTAGGAAATTTTTTGTGAATAAATTGGCTTTGCTCGGGACGAGCAATGATAAGTTTGGGGGTATTTGTTCATATCAGATTTTTGCATTTTCATACCGCCCAATTTTTATCACATTGCATATCGGTAGGTACTCTTGAGCCGTGTTTGCTAGTCAATTGCAGGATACAGGTTCTCGGCTCTAAACGGTGAAATTCATGGAAAAACACGACAAAACCCGGGCTCCTGCTAACCACAGATAAAACACGGATCTCCGCTCTTTATCCGTCTGTTGCCGCACACCAGTTTAAGAGACAAAATGGCAAATCAATGTCGTTTTCATGCACAAGGCTCAATGGCAACACAAGATCCAAGAAATCTACACGGAGCTCGAGGAAATCATGACAAAAAGATCCACATTAAATCACCTTTTGCTCAACAGAAATTCTGGAAAAATCGTGAGGAAAATCTGAGAAAAGATATATACCAGACTCATGGGAACAGCAAACTAGGGAACTCTACAAAAATTGGTCACCTAACTCCACTAAAGGGCCGCGGTTCCGCGGCATAAGCAGGCTTAGGCCGCGAAACCGCGGCCGTATAGTGGCGGCAGTTGACCAATTTTTGTGGGTGTTTTGGTCTTTTCATTTTAGTTCTGAATGTTGCCCTAGGTTTTCATTTTCCAGCCTATAAATACCCCAGAACCTTGTGAAGCCAAGGGTGCATAATCTTGTATTTTTCTAGGTTTAGAATACTTGTTTCTTCTTCCTCTTCTCATCTCTTCTCCATTGAAAATCTTGTAGTGAGCTTTTGTGAGTGAAGAATGATGAATAAAGAAGAACCTTTTACTCATCATGCTTGTCTTGTTCTTTAGTTAACTTGTTAATTGTTGTAATTTTCATTTGTTAACTTAGTTGTTGTTATTTTTTGTTGTTTCTTTCTTCTCTCTTTTTCTTTATCCTTAAAACAACCATGATGCTTACGCTTGATCCTTACCAAGGTGAGGTCGCAAATAGCTAGTTGTTATCTTCTAATCTCTTTCTTTCTATCTTTCTCTTTTGTTTTGTTTTCTTTTCATTATGACGTGTGAGTAGTTTCATACTTGTTAGGGTAGGATAAGGGAAGTTTGAGAGAAGGAAATCTCTCTCACTCTTTCCTTACCCAACATCTTAAAATCGACTCCCGTTAATTGAACCACAATCCGCTCCTTACGGCACCCTATCCTACATGATAGCGGTGATTCCGTAGTGAGACCGGTTGTGGTTGAATTAACCGGAGGTTATGGCTAAGAGCCAAGAACGGACGGACAAGCACCAAAAGGAAGAACTTAAGCGTTGGAAAGCCTAGCTTATACTTGCAAGTTCCTTCCTAGTCGTGCTAATCCCCGTTGTTACCGATTACCGTAACACCGATATTAAGAGTGGCAATGAAAGAAGTGAGGGACTTCTAACTCAAACTAACCTAATCCTAACCCTAACAAGCTCTCTTTACATATCATTTTAACACTTAGATAATCACAAACAAATCTGGAAAACTGGACTTAACTCGTTAAAGCACATAGAAAAAGATTCCCATCTCCCTGCGGACGACCCGTACTCAACCGGCTAGCTACAAGCAAAACCATTTTGATTGCGGTAATTAACTAAACTTGAACACGCAGAATCTCTACCAATCAACCCACGTCTTCGCCTTTGATGCCGACCTCCCCACAACCTCATCACCACCACCTTCTCGACCTCCACCACCTCATCCCCGAGCAACCTCGCAACCCCGACCACGACCCTTGCAACCCCATCCCTGCACCCAAAAACCCTGCAACCGAACCCCAACATCCCTCATCGTCGATCACCACCACCTCGTCGCCATCACCCCCATCTCACCATCCTCACTTCTCTCTTCTCCCCACCAGCACCACACCCTCCATCACCACCATCAACCCTGACTTCCCGACGACCCCAACAGCAACTGGTGAAACCCACCACCCTCATCGTCGACGGCAGCCCATTATCGCCGTCATCGTCTCTTCTGTCCTCTATCCCAGAACCCAACACCAGACCCGACACAACAGCGAACATCATCTTTATTTCTTCTCTTTCTTGATCGGGTCTTGACCGTCTCACCAGAGTCGCACGCATCGCCGACAATCCGGACGGCTCAATCACCGTCGTCACCCAGCCCAGTCATCACGTCACGTCATTGTTCAGCCAGGTCCAGTCCTGCGCGCGTGAGTTATATCGCGATGTTTATTCGACATCGACGTAGCATCCGCATTCCGACGTGAGATCCGATTAGGCATGTTTAACTTGCAACATACTATATTATACTATATCAATATCCATATGAATAAAAATAGTACATGTGTTTTATTATTCAGCAATTATTTCCGATTTACAGTGTTAGGTTATCCGTACGTATTCGTACCGATAATAGCATATCTAGCTGCATGCCGAAACATTACGATATCATTATACTACTATATTAGTACAACATGCTATCTAGTTTGCATCACACTTGGTAATGGATATATAATGGTTATTACAGATAGACACATGTGCATCCTGATATCAAATTTGTTTACTGTGTTCCTATATCGATTACAGTTTCACATTGGGTATCTATTTGATACATATGCATCAAATGACATGTGCACGACACACTGCTTGACTTGTTACTTGGATCTTGTGACTAATTCCAACAATATTGATATGTTGTCCTGACGGACGTGACTTGCTGTCTGCATAGATGAGAATTGTACATACTTGATCCTGTATTGGTATTAGATTCATATTGGTAATACCTGACTTGAACACAAACCTGGGGGAAAAGGGGAAATCAAGAATGTAACCGAAACGTAACTCAACAGGATATTATTACTTATTTGCCGTTTTTTCGGGCGTTACAGAATAATTACATGTTTTCTATTTTTCTGGGCGTTACGGAATAATTACATGTTTGCCGTTTTTCCGGGCGTTACGGAATAATCATTACTTGTTTGCCGTTTTTCCGGGCGTTACGGAATAATTACTTGTTTGTCGTTTTTTCGGACATTACGGAATAAATACAGTTATCGTGGTCCTATAGAGAATGAACGGGATATATACTGTTAGATCACGATGAGGATTACATTAATTGATTTCAATAGATAACCTAGAAGCACAGTTTTAGAATACACATCACATACCTATGCATACACATACCTCAATGTTTCATATCTGTGTTATTCTTTTATATTCATATTTACTTTTATCGTTATATCCTGGTTATCACTGTTATTTTGATTTTATGACATACTGACGTCTGGGTTTTGCATGGCCCAGTTCCTCTATCTTTATCACAGGCTGAACAGGAGTACTTTAACAACTAAGCTGAGCAGTGAGAAATTGAACATGTGTTATTTAGAGATGTTTAGTTTAGTCTGTTTTCCGCAGTTTTATTTCTTGATGTGAGCCCATATTGGTACATGTTTCAGATGTTGTTTATCAGAACTTGATTCGTTTCCGCTTATGTATTTTCTTAACTCTATTAACTGTGACAAATGAACATGTATCAGCTAGTTTTATATTTTACTGTTCTTGATATTATATAGACAGCCGTAATATGACTGTGGAGGGATGATTCCTAACCACACATAGTATGGTTGGCTCTGTCACATGCCGTAGTTTACGTACCTTGGTAAGCGGGGCGTGGCAGAATCACCTTCTCCAAAGAGATGTCTCCCAATACTGATGAGGAAAGGGTTCACATGAGCATTATACCCTACGCTTCGACAGTAGGATCTTTAATATATCCGATATTATGTACCAGACCAGATGTAGCTTACACGCTTAGCGTGGTGAGCCAGTATTAGTCAAACCCAGGAAAGAACCACTGGACAACAGTGAAGAACATTTAAGTACCTAAGAAAGACTAAGGAACTGTTCTTGGTGTACGGTAATGGGGACCTCCGGGTGGAGTCCTGTACCAACTCGAGCTTCCGGAGTGAAAAGGATGACAGCAAGTCTGTCTCGGGTTTTGTGTTTACCTTTAACGGAGGGGTGGTCATTTGGAAGAGTTCCAAATAGGACACCGTCGCAGACTCGACGATGGAAGCTGAATACATTGTTACCAACGATACCGCAAAAGAAGCGGTCTGGATAAAGAAGTTCATTACTGAACTTGAGGTGGTTCTGTCCATTATTGATCCAATACCTTTGTATTGCGACAAAAATAGGGTTATGACTTTAGCGAAGGAACCACGGTCCCATCAGAAATCCAGACACATCTTGAGGCGGTATCACCTGATCAGAGAGATCGTAGATCACCGGGAGATCGAGGTATGGAGCATAGACACAAAAAAGAACACGGCGGATCCATTTACCAAGGCCCTCACTCAAGTACAGTTCAAGAAACTATTTGAGATGTTGGGTATGCGATACGCCAACAACTGGCCCTAGAGCAGACGTTGGGTACTCGGTATGCCAATATATGGCCTTAGTGAAAGTGGGAGATTATTGGATATGTATGCCCTAGATGCCATTATTTTATATGTATATATAGTGGATGCTTGGACTTATGTATGTACATGACAATCTTTCTTGATATGATAGTATGCTATTTGGTTTGTCTTTATCTTAATATATATATGTTTTACTTCTTGTTACGTATCATTAATACATGTTGATAAAACCCAGAGGATTATTGCTTGACTACCAGTATTATGATGGTGATCATACATATGGGGGTGGGTAGTCTATAAATACATCCTTAAATGTCCCTAGTCATAGGAGTATCGAGACTGGGCTCGATATTTCGAGGTAGACCGGTGTATACGTTTCTAGACCCCGACGAGGGGCGATAGTTGGTCCCATAACCATTGGTCTTTCGTACCTAAGATCATATATAGGTGCTCACTGGGGGTGAGTACACTGGACGAACTCGCCGAGAACTTCTAGATGGTACTATACCTATCGTCAGATAGCAATTCTCAGGTGACATGGGTACAGATTAGTCTTTAGATCTGAGATCGTCTTTGTCACGTGTGAGTTCCCAATGTACTTAGATAACTACCCTATCATAGCTCTATAGATTTATGCAAACATGTTTTAGTTGGATACAGTCCCGAGATACATGGAGGCAGTGAGCGATTGTTGAGGACTCGTCTCTCCCGGTATAGGGAGTCGATATCGCACTGTGTTCAGTTGGCCAACACCATAAGACCTTGGCCAAGGCAGTTGGGATTTACTGATAGTTAGATCAGTGGTTTCCTGGATTGGTCATGAGTCACATTAGCACGAATTATCGGGTTATTAGGGTCTGACGTTTACCACCCCTAGATTTGATATGTGATACTCTTAGACGAAGAGACCAGACTGTACGGAGATTGTCACAAATAAGCTTAGTAGGGGCTTGGATGGGTTTGCTCATCGATCTTCCTTCCTCAATCACTTCCCTCCATCCTCGCTCCGACCTTGCAAGAAACCGTTACACTTTCATTTTCAATGTCTGGTTTACCAAGTTCGACATACCCATGTTTTCTTACGAATCTTGAAGGATTTGACCTCATTTCTCGGTGGGTTGATAGATTAGCACAATCGCTTTTTACACATCGGTCATTACAAATTGCGCTAATTTATACACTCCATCTCCACCCTCAAATTCATATTCAACTTTTTCTCCCACTTTCTCTGGTTCTTCTTCTAATCTTCCTTTAATGATAGCGAGTGTTAATGAATCACAATCCGATATTTTGAGTTCGATAATTCTAGAAAAATAACTTGATTTAGACTCTTTTGAGAATAAGGTAGACGAGCCTTACGAGTCTCCTACCTCCGTAATTTTTGAAAAATCAAGTGTGTTGAATTCTGGCGTGACACTTATTGACATTGAAACGTTCAATCGGACCATCGATGAAAGTTTCGAAGATATTTTTGCTGACGAACTCGCATTCCTAAACGATACGGATTTTGTGATTTATCAACCTCCACCTGAAGAAGTCGAACCACCACCATTTCTTCTTATCCCATACGAGAATGTGACCATTCTTCCCATTCTTAATCATCCGCATTCTCGTTTCCGTTCACCATTATTGTTTCATCTCTATAAATCGAGACGTAAACTTTTTCCATTGCACCACTTAACTTTACCCTATTTCTTCCCGACTCTATACAACGTGTTCTTCCACCAACCAGTGCGCTTCACTGATAAATTCTTTGAATGGTTGGTGCTAACCTTTGGCCTGTGTAAGGCCTTGTATAGCTTGATACTGTGTTTTTCTCCTCCCTAACTCTGAACTTTAACGCTTAAACAGTGGAAACACTGTTTCACTTAAGTTTGTGGGGGACCTTTTTGTGTATATATATTTTGTTTTCTTTTTCTGTTAATAATAATAATAATAATAATAATAATAATAATAATAAAAAAAACAGGGGAGTGCCGACAATTTTGACCCTCCTGGTGTAGCCTGACAGTGAGGACACTGTCAAGTTTAAGTTTGGGGGTGTGCTCGGTAAGCTTTCTTCCTTCGCATTCATGTGTATATTTTTTGCATTTGCATACTTATTTAAAAATCCATAAAAATCAAAAATTTTAAAAATTATAAAAATTGAAAAGTTCAATTTTGGCCATATTTGACTTGAGTTCAACATGACGGTTGACTAGTTAGGAAAAACTAGATCCTAAACTTAGTAAATTAAAAACCCTAAAAAATAACCTTTCTTAAAGTTTAATTATAGAAAATATATGTCCTTGCAGTTTATTTAGAAATAGGCAAATTTTGAGTTCAGTTCTTGGGCTAAGTCAAAATAAGGGAAGAGTATTGAAATTTTTATTTGAAGCATAAGTCTGAAAAATAATTCTGAACCTTAAGTCGAAATTCTGAAAATATATACCCTACTTTACGCACTCACACACATCTTGAAACTTGGGATAGTAGAGAATACCTTGAAATGCTCTTGTCTAAATTCCTTAGCATGAAGGAAAATAAAGTAAAAGTATAAGTATTGAATAAAGAGATAAAAAAATGAACACTGGTTTTGTAATTACTTTAGGCAGCCTAAATAAAAAAAATATAGCGAGGGTGCTTTATCACCTAATGCCTTAGACCAACTGGTTTGGGAGTCACTGCTAAGCCTTAGGTATTACAAGACGAGGAATTACGCCTAAATGCGCAAGCACATTTTGTAATCGGTCGTTTAGTACCTCAAGAAGTATTAACGGTCACATGAAGAATGTGTGAGCAATTTTAAATTCACCAATTAAAAAGTACTTTGGACATGGACAAGAGTATGATAGCTTGAATTGAATTTCTAAGTGTAGGGGTAAAAATTACACACATGTAGGGGTATATGATTGGGGTTTGGATGAGAGATAGGAATGAAAGATATGCCTTATATCTACAGTAAAGATGATAAAAATTCTTTAGTTGAGATTGCACCTTAGAAGGAAAATTCAAAAGATGCTGAAAGCTTATTAAATGTGCAAAACATATATGATCTTAAGTTAAATGAAAAGGAAGCGTGAAAAATACGGGTTGATGATTTCTAAATTGAAGATAATAGAATTTCTTGCTAGAATACTGAATTGAAGAATTAGAATCAATGGCCAAATTGATCGGATTTTATGGGTAGTATCCGCTGAAAACCCTCAGGAGACAACACTCTTCCTACTAGGGACACCTAGAGGTTTAACGACTTGTTGCACGAGCTCAGTGCAATCGCGTTCCCTGCGAAAGTGAGGCTAGGTTTTTTCGAGAATAAATGGCTTTGCTCGGGACGAGCAAAAGATAAGTTTGGAGGTATTTGTTCATATCAGATTTTTGCATTTTTATACCACCCATTCTTAATCACATTGCATATAAATAGGTATTTTTGATCCATGTCTGCTAAATAGTTGCAGCTTACAAGTTCTCAGCTTTTTACAGTGAAATTCATGAAAAATCGCAACAAATGTGGGACTACGACCAACAAACAAAGAAATACGGGTTTCCGCTCACTATCCGTATAATGCCGTGAACAAATGGAAAATTATTGAGCATTTCAATGCACAAAGTATAAGGGCAGCACAAGATCCAAGACTTCAAACGTGAAGCTCAAGGCAAAAGTCCACTATTGAATATCTGGAAGAGAACTGAAGAGTTTTTGAGAAACCAAGTGTTCCAAACAGAAGATAAAAGCAACAGAAAGAATCCCTAAAAAATTGATCACACAAGACCATCAAATGGCCGCGGAACCGCGGCCAAACAGGCACTTCTGCCGCGGTGCCGCGGCCGTGCTCTGCACGTGTCGGTGGGGTGTCGGTGCTTTGACTCGGTTTTTGAGGTTGTTTTGTAATTTCATGTATGGATCAGAATGTAAACCTAGGGTTTTTCCTATCTATAAATAGGAGAGCTCAAGGCCTTTCTTAGGGTGCCTTTTTTAGGGTGCCTTTCTTAGGATGCCTCTTTTTAATTCTTAGATCTAAATTTTAAATTCAATTGTAATGCGTTGTTGAGAGGACATCAATAAAGTAAGTTTCATTTGTTTTTTTTATCTCGTATTGTTTTTTTTATTCCTGCAATTTCTTATCTGTTCTTTTATTAATTGCTAATTAGTTTATCAATTAAAACATAAAAAAAATGAATTTTATTGTCACCTTCCTAATGAGTGAGTAATTTCTCACTTGTTAGGGATAGGAAAGAGAAGGTTTGAGAGAAGGAAATCTCTCTCACTCCTTTCTTTGCCCTTATAATTCTAATTAAAAGGACTCTCTTTAAATCAACCATAATCCGCTCACTACGGCACCCTATCATACATGATAGCGGTGATTCCGTAATTAGACCAGTTGTGGTTGAATTAACTGGAGGTTAGGGATAAGAGCCAAGAACGGACGGATAAGGACCAAAAGGAAGAAAATAAGTTTCTTCCTAGTCGTGCTAATCCCCGTTGTTGACAATTACCCTAACACCTATATTCTTAACTAAGGTATTGAAAGAAGCGAGAAGATCCCTATTTCGAACTGACCTAATCCTAAACCTAGCAAGCCTTTTTATCAACTTATTCTCATTCATAGATCTTAAAACAAAACCCTACCAAAGTTAAGACTTAACTCGTTAGAACATAAGAAAAGAATTCCTTCTCCCTGTGGATCGACCCGTACTCAACCGGCTAGCTACCAAGCACACTGTCTTGATTGCGGTAAATTTAAACACAGAAAAACTCTGACAATCAGGTCATTTGATGACGTTTTTCCGAGACGGGGTCATTGGATAACGTATTTCCACGACGGGGTCACTTGCTGATGTATTTCCACGATGGGGTCATTTGCTGACGTTAGGTTGTCCGTAAACCGTAGAGTCTTGGAACTGAGGACTTTGCAATGGCTCTGACTGGTGATATCGCATCCGAATCCTGCTGGAATGAGGAGGAACGCCGTTGTTGTTCTTTAGGCTGTAGATGTTGCTGTCGAGATCTGACTTTCCCTTTGACAGAGTTTGTTGGGACATGTGATTCCCTTTTCGTTTATGCCTATGGATTGTATACAGGGGTCAGTATGGACTTACCTGCAGGGAAAAAGTTTCATTATTTCATTTTTTTATTTTCTTTCCGTGGTGCTCTATCATTTCAGTTTTTTATATCGCGAAAGTCGCAATTGCCCAATCATTTGGGCTATTTTTCGCGGTGCCCAATCATTTCGACTATTGTGAGTTGCCCAAACATTTCGGCTATTTTTATATGCATATATTGCTCGCTGACTTTTCGCCGCGAGTATGGAATCTGAGATCTGATACAAATCTTAGCATCAGCATCGCTGCGACTGGAATATTGTCAGGAGCGAATCATCATTTGCCTCTGTCGATTCGAACAAAGGTGGCTTAGCAAACAGGGTTAGGATCCTGTTGACTAAGGCTTTTTGTGCCGTAAGGATCTCATAAAGGTGTTTCTCCCTACGAGTCGTGAGGATCTCATCGGTGTATTTTTTCCTTAGGAGTCGTGAGGATTCTTAAGTGTATATTCTCTTGTAAGTCGTATGGATCTTGCAAGAGTGTTTTCTTCTTGTAAATCGAGAGGACCTACAAGTGTTTGTTCATCAAATGAGAACATTCCTCGTCGTTGGTGGGACCCGGCAAGGAAATGATTATTTGTGCCCGTGGATTGTATACAAGGGTCAGTATTGAACCGCTTGTAGGGCAGTCTGGGAAATGTGATAGCTTAAGAACAGCTTCTGATCCTTATAGTTTAAAGCTTTCGAATCTTATGAGCCATAAGGGTCTCATAAAAGGGTTCTCCCTAAGAGTCGTGAGGATCTCGTAAGTGTAATTTATCCTCAGGAATCGTGGGGATCCTTAAGTGTGTTGCTCCCTTGTGAGTCGTAAGAATCTTACGCAGGTATTTTCTCCTTACAAGGTCGAGAGGACCTTTCCAGTGTGCATGAATTTTTTACGAGCCTGCGCCCTTTCGTGTTTTCACGGACTCGCCGGCAGCCCTGCTGTTTTTACTCATGGAGCCCTTTCGGGTTTTCACAAATATCACCGGTAGCCTTGCTATTTTTACTCACGGAGCCATTTCGGGTTTTCATTCATGCCCATCTTGCTTATGGACGTACCGTTTTTTTTGAGTCAGCCCTAGAATGCTACGGTTTGTAGTAGTTTAAAGACGTTTCGGTCCGTAGTTAGTTTCAGGACATTGCGGTCCATTGTTAGTTTAAGGACATTTCAGTCCGTCGTTAGTTTTAGGAAATTGCGGTCCATTATTAGTTTAGGAACGTTTTCGGTCCATTGTTAGTTTAGGAACGTTTCGGTCCGTTTTTAGTTTAGGGACGTTTCGGTCCATTGTTAGTTTAGGGACGTTTCGGTCCATGGCTCATCATGTATGCACGTGTATTTGTCACGCGACAGGATACATAATGATAAAGTGGGATACACCCATTTAGGGTGTGATTTTGTTTGGTTGGGGTGTTTTGTGATCCATCCCTATCGTGACTTCTTCTACTTGACGTCGACGCCTGGCTTTTTCGAATATGGCCACTTTGCGTTCTCGATCAACTTTGCTCTTCTGACGGGCTTCGTTCAGCAGCATGTCGATCATCTCATTAGACGATTCGAAGGATTTTGACACCGCTCCTGCCCCCAGCTCCTCTATGTGAGCTTCTTCATCATTTACGGGCGAATGAGAGATCATGTGACAACTTGCCACATAATCCTCAAATTCTTCTGACGAGTCGTTTCCGTTGTCATTGTCGTTTTCTCCGCTCTCAAGGATGTTGTTGAGAAACTCATGGAGTGTGACTGGGGTCCGCGCCTTCTGGTTGTATTCTTCTAGCGCGTTAATATATTTTTGTAGGTCCGTGCGCTTGTCATCAGGCTGCACGGGCTTCTTGGTCTTCTTCTTCTTCTTCGAAGACTTTGACGGCTGGACCTGGGTATTTTGCCCATTGCTACCAACTCTCGGTGTCAGGCATGGTTTCAGCATTCCCTCAATGATCTCGGGCTCTGGCGGGATTTTTCACCTGATTGCGGGGCATGCTTGAAGATCCTTCAGCATTCTTTTCGTTTTTGCCGAAAGAACTACTTCCCATGGAGCTTCCTCAATGAATGAGCATGATGCCCCTGGCGTGTCTGCCCTTTAGGAGTGTGCTGTTGTGGCGGATTGACCTTCCAGTTTTCGGACAGCGCGAACTTGCTCTGTTGGTACTGGTTTTCAACCTAGTTTTTAAAGACGTAGCAGTCTTCGATCGGATGGCCTAATATTCGGTGGTAGGGGCAGTAATTGGGATTGTTGACGTCGTTCGGTTGCAGTGGGTGTCTCGGCTCCGGTAGAGTGATGAGCCCGTTGCGCACTGCCAGTTCGAACAGTCTCTTTGTTTTATCCCGGGGAAACGAGTAAGGACGTCTCAACTTCTCATCGAGAGATCGCCACTTGTTGCTTTGGCGAACAACCGGTCTCGGGCCACTCGGTTGTTGTTGAGCGTTGGCGACGAAGGTTGCTTTCCCTTTCCCTTTTTCATTCCGAGAATCCATCTTTAAGGAGGACGGTCTATGGCCCATCTGGTCCATTTGGGCCAGCTTGTCGATCAAGAGTTGGAAAGTGGTCGGCTTGAAGAACATCATAAACTGGGATATGGTCGGCTGCGGATCGAGGGTTCCCACAAACATGTCCACTGCAGGAGCCTCTTTTATGCACTGTTCGCACTTCGACCATAGGTTCCGCCACCGTATTGCATACCGAACCCATGTTTCGCCTGGTTTCACCCTGGCATTGATCAACGCCATGATTGGGGTGCGTTCGCTAGCGCTTGCAAAACACTGAGTGAATAGCAACTCCATCTCCGTGAATGTTTTAATGGAGTCATTCGGAAGCTCCGAGTACCATTCAAAAGCCGACTCTGCTAAACTGCCGACGAACTGGCGAAGTAGTAATTTGTCATCGCCTTCGATATTGCCGCACAGAGCCTTGAACTGGACGACGTGCTGATGGGGATTGCCCATCCCCTTATACACATGAAATTTAGGGATCGTGTATCCTGGCGGGTACTTAATTTGATCGTACCAGCCCGGATATGGTCGCCCAGTTCTAATGACTTGGCCAGCAGCTTTGCTTTCCTGATGAGCCCGTATTTATTGAGCTACGTCGGCTTTGGAGATGGTCTCTTCCTTAGCTGCTGATAGAGCCGGAAGAGGGTTTGATGTCTCCCTTCTGTCGTCTTCAAGAATTATTGGAGGGTCTTCAGCTGGAGGATCCGGCTGTATCATCATCCCGACCATACCTTGGAACAAGAGCGCCATTTGTTTTATGTTGGCCACTTGTTCCATGGCCTCTTTGTCTTTCTTCTTGAGCATCCTTCGGAGGAATTCGGCATCGGTTTCCTGCTCCTGGCACTGCTCTGACGACGTCTCCGGGCTTTCTTTCGGCCTAGTGAGCGCGGCCATCTTCGTCGGCATCTCCTGGAGTTTTTGCTGTTGTTACTCTTGGGCCTTTGTTACGGATCGGGTGAGTGGTCAGTGACCCCCGGAAGCGCGGCTCTCCTCCTTCCCGGAAGCCATATAAACAGTATGCACCACCATGCCCCCAGACTTGGAGCGTCTGGGGTTCAGTGCCCTTGAGATTCGTCGCAGGCATAGGAATCTTCTCCGCCCTCCTCTTTTTATGGACGGTTGAAGTTGAGGGGGCTGTTGATGTAGGCACCCATGCAGACGACACCTTTCGTGGCGTGGCGGAGGGATGGTCCTCCTTGTGCTGAATCTTTATTTTCTTCTGTTGGCGGGAGTAGTCCTTATCGATTACGGAGTCTTGGACTCTCCGCCAGACCTTATGAATTTTGGAGGACAGCCGCTGAGGAGGCTGCTCCAGCTCCGCCTTTGTAACATTTTCAACAGGTGAAGGAGACCTTTTTAATACGGCAGTTGGAGAGTTCTTGCGCACCCTCATGAGCGGCTCAAAACTGTTCCCAGTTGGAACAGCAGCATCGACTTACACCATCGGAGCTGGTAGGGTCAATCCAGAAGGGGAACTGCCCCCAGCTTTCCTCACTCGGCGCTAGTGGCGACGTCGAGCATGTCTTGCAGACGATACTGGCTCAGTTACAGGGGTAGCTTCATCATGCCCCATGTTCTGGTGAAGGGTTGCTGTTGGTGTTAGCCTATCGAAGACTGACGTCCGCTGAGAAGAAACGTCCAACCTGTCGAAGACTGACCTTTGGGCAGGGGAAGCAGCTTTGGTGACTTCGCTTGAAGCAGAAATTGGAACGGCTAGTCTTGCGAAGACCGACCCCTTAGCCGGAGAAGCCCCTCTGATGACTTTGTTTACTAGAGCTGGAATGGTTATCCGCTTCGGGATAACTCCTTTGGGTATTGCAGGCTTCTTTACGGGCCCACTGGAGCTCAGGCTCAGTCTGTCAAAGACTGATGCAGTAAACATAGAATTGGACGGCCCATAGTAGTTGTAAGCCGATCGAAGACCGACTTCTTCGGAGCTTCCTGTGACGACATTGGGATGCTGAAGCTTGCCGGTGGGATCATGGTCCTAAAGAACAGTCCAGTGGTGGCTTGAGTCACATGTTCCACTGGCATGGCGAAGATGGAGGCCGCTTAGGGCCCATAGGTCACTCCTCCGGCAAGGACGGAGTGAGAGTTGCTGTTGCAGTTGGTGCAGTTGGAAACCATTTTCTCTGCACAGGAGCAAGACACCAAATCTTAATATCTCGGATTCAGGGGCAACCACATTAAACCGTGATTCGTTCGCGAACACGACACACGAAGTGTGGAGTGGAAAAAGGAAAAGGTCCCATCGGGTGTGCCAGAATCTGTTCTCCGCCGAAAGACGCGACCGGGACGTTGGGACGTCTGGCCTGAATTTTGGGGGCAGATGCTATTTGGATTTATCTGTCCACCTCTCCGAAAATGCCAAGTTGATTTATGGCTCCGTATATCGGAGGTTTAGACAGATGCAGCCGATATAGCAGATTTCGTCAGATTCCCCCTCGTTGTGAGGGATTTTTGATTATGGGGACGCTCTTCTCTGCAGGCGCAAGCCCCTGCAGTTAATTACGCTACCGCATCGCGGTAACAACTTTCTCCTTCTCCAGATGGTCATTTAGTGTCATGTGTGTTTGTTTTATTTTTGGTTGCCCGTGGATTGTATATGGAGACTAATTTATGTTGTTGTCCGTAGGGCGTGGATTAGTCCAAATCCATATTTTCTTAGATTTGGGTTTGGGTTGGTTTAAGAATCGTTAATCTTGTTTTAAATTAAGATCAACTTAAATGCTTAATAAGGATGCGTTAGCCTAATTTTAGACTAAGATCTACTTAACGAGATTTTAGGATCATTTATATCCAACGATAGAGTATTTGGACTCTATCGTTTTAGTTTAGGGACATTGCGGTCCATAAGTTTAAGGACGTCATAGTCCATGAGTTTAAGGACGTTATAGTCCGTAGAATGTAGTTTAGGGACGTCACGGTCCATAAGTTTAAGGACGTCATAAGCCATGAGTTTAAGGACGTCATAGTCCGTGAAGTTTAAAGACATCACGGTCTATGAGGTTTTCAATTTAAGGACATCATAGTCCATAAAGTTCAGTTTAAGGACGTCACGGTCCGCAGTTAGTTTAAGGACATTACGGTCCACGGTTTTAGATGCAACCATGGGTTTGGAAATGCACCAGATAGTTATTGGTCATCGGAACCCACCACGTCTCTGAAGACGTTGAAGAATTACAACGACATGTATCAGAGGTGTGAAAAGATATACCATTGAACCAAATGCCAGATTGAGAAGCAATGGGATGAATATTATTGTAAATGCCATCTGAGATGATTAATTTTGGAAGACCTGAGCATAATTAGGGCTCGGTTAAAAACAAGGTTTTGATTTTGGGAGACTTAGCTAACTTGGGCTAAGGTTGGCCTATCATAGTGTTAAACACCAGCATATGTTCGGTGCTCACGTGCTCCCACGTGAGTTCTTAAAGTATTGTTTAAGCACTGAAGATTTGGAGCGCTCACGTGGGGTCACGTGAGGCGCTTGAAGTAGTATTAAACATTGAAGATTTGAAACGCTCATGTGGGGTCACGTGAGGCGCTTGAAGTAGTGTTATACACTGAAAATTTGAAGCGCTCATATGGGGTTACGTGAGGCGCTTGAAGCAGTGTTAAACATTGAAGATTTGAAGCGCTCACGTGGGGTAACTTGAGGCGCTTGAAGTAGTGTCAAACACTGAAAGTCTGAGGTGCTCACGTGAGGCGCCTGAGATTTGGCACAGCTTCTTTGGATTTGTTCCCTTTTTCTTTTCTGAATACTAAGCACTACTGGATCACGTGGGATCACGTGAGGCGTCCCCAAAGACTGAAAGCTGCCTTTGTTTTATTCTCTTTTGAAAAGTGCTAAGCACTATTAAGAGGTCACGTGGGGTCACGTGAGGCGTCCTAAGAATGGAATCTATCTTAAGCTTATTCCTATTTTACAAAGGTTTGTTCAGGGGGCACGTGGGAGCACGTGATCTGCAATTATCATGTTTGGATGCTAATCTCCCTTTACGTGCATAGGGATCTTAAGTTTTCAAACCCCTTGTTTAATAAGAATTAAATTCTGTTATAGGGTTAAACCCTAGTTTTATTTAGAGGAATTAAATTCCTATATGTTTTGTTGTAAGAATTAAATTCTTTGGACTCAATTCTCCCCCTAAGTTTTGAATCTGCATAACAGATCTCCCCGATGAGAATTAAATTCTCAACTTGTGGGGAGATCTGCTTCTGTAGATATTCAACCAGAGGAAAAACTAAGTTCTTTTTAAAAGAGTTAAACTCTTGTGAAGGTGGAGAAGAAATAAAAGGTTCTGTGTTTGGTTCCTTTCCTTATCTAGGGTTTCTTTTTTGGAGATTTTTTTCTCTCTGGAGAATTAAATTCTCTTTTCTTTTGGCTTATGAAGGGTTTTCTTTTTCTCTCCCTTTCTGTCTCTCTTTGAACTTGAAGTTTATGGGGGAGGTTCCTCTGTACAAGACTAGAAGTCTTGGGTCCTTTATATAGGGGAGGCTAATTTGTTGAACCAGTTAAGGAAATCTTTCGTTGAGAGATCTCTAATTGATTTGGGAATTTATCCCACCATTGGATCTTTGATCCAAGGGATTCTGTTTTACAGAATACATCTTTCTTGTTTTTAGCAAGATTGGAAAATATTTTTCCATACATAACTTATTCTGTATCTTGGTGATGTTTAATCACCATTGGATCTTTGATCCAACGGTGCTCTGATTTACAGAGCACAATCTTTCTTATTTGAAAAGATTTAAGGAAGCATTTTCCACCCAGGGGTTTTGATTCCTCTTAATTAGAATTTAATTCTATCGGTTCAGAAGGCATACGAGCTCATCACGTGTAGCACGTGACCCTACCAAATTAAGCCTACCAAAGAGTGTCCCGTGCTATCATGTGAGTTTTTGCTCTGGCCAATTGTTTGTTTTAGTAAAAGCGCCTATATACTTTATATATAGGGTCACGTGTCTGCACGTGAGGCTCAGTTTTAGCCTTATTTTGTTAAGCGAAATGCTTATCATGTGTGGGCACGCGATGCTTCGTTTGGGGAATTTTCCCGTTGCTTTTTACTTATTATTCAATTTTTATCAGAGAACAAAAATTATTACATCTAAGATGCTATCTTATTCTAGAATTTAAGCAATTCTTAATTGGTTAAAGGTTTGTAACACCCTAATACGTTTATACAATATAATTTGGTATTTTAAATCTTGCTTTAAAATTCTTTTATTCTTTTTGCTATTGGGTTGCGAATGATTCAAGTAGTAGTAGTCGTTATCCGACTCGACCTGTATGTTTAAAACCCGATATGGTGCAAGGTTATATCCAATATTTACTGGTACGGTGTATCTACGTGAATCTAGTATAATATATTTATATAATATCTAAATCACCATATATCTTTTGGGTAGTCATACCCCTAATTTAAAATTTAAAAGAATTCTAAAAATATATTTAGATTTAATAAATATTTGATATTAGATATCTTGAGATTTAAAGATAAAAGGTAAAAGCAAAATAAGATATGGGATCCCAACCATATGATAACAGTTAACAATTACAAATTATCCTTAACTTGTGGCTACCCAAAATATATATGATGATTTAGATATTATATATAGATATATTATACTAGATTCACGTAGATACACCGTACCAGTAAATATTGGATATAACTTTGCACCATATCGGGTTTTAAACATGCTGGTCGGGTCGGATAACAACTACTCCTGCTTGAATCATTCGCAACCCAATAGCAAAAAAAATAAAAGAATTTTAAAGCAAGATTTAAAATACCAAATTATATTGTATAAACGTACTAGACTGTTACAAGGCTTAAGAGGAAAAAAAACTCTATCAAGCGGTTAATAAATCAATAACTCATCAGCTTTCTTAATAATGGGCACCATACATATTGATAAAAAATATTTTAAGGTATGCATTCACAAAAACTTATGTGTTTTCGATACTTCTTGCTTCAGGAAAATGCAATAAGAGAAACATTTTCCATAACCAATTCAATGGCACAAGAGAAACTCAATAATAGAATATTTTCCATTACCAAATCAATTGTGAAAGAGTAACCTCTCTTCTATGCCTCTCTTCTATGCCTGTGACAAATATGGAAGAAAAACTATCCTATTCTTTAGACATACAAACCAAGTTTTATAGGTTATCATACCTGTAAGCAATGGCTCAATTGGTGGTATGACACTTCTCTCTTGGAAAGAGTGCACGATTCTATACCCAAAGGGAAGCGATTTTTCATAGAAAAACTTCGTTCCTAATGATGCTTATACGTGGGAATTATCCGGATCATGATACGTAGCGGATGACGTGTCGTCCACGTAAGCCCACTAAATTCTTGAAGGCTATGAACTGGAATGAATATAATGCATTAGAGACATTTCTCGGCGTCTCACTTCCGAGATTGTACCTGACCTTTTGGAGACCTTCCCAGAGTACGTTCTCTCTTCGGCTAACCACCGGCCAATAGCTCGTCTCCGAACTATCCTATAACTGAGAATCCTCAGCTCACTTGCTCGTCTCCGAACTATCCTATAGGCGAGGTTCCTCGGTGCCCCTTGTTCGGCCGGGAGCACGGAGCATGAATGCCTCCGTAACGGTTCCGTGTATCTCGCCACGACGAGATCTCCGCCGCTCCACGTCCCGCATCCGACGCCAGCGCATCTCGTCAATAATGAGCCTATCTCGCCACTAATGAGTATATCCCGCAATCAACGCTAACGTGACGCAGGGGCGTAACGGACGGCGAGAATCTTGCATCGGCTCGTTCCATGCGACCGTTATATAAACCCTTCTTCGAGACGACTCAAGTAACTCAATTTGATTCCAATACACCGCTACCCTGTCCAATTATTTCAAGGTATTTACTTGATCGTCGGAGATTACTATAGTGGTTTTCCGTCCATGACTTCTTCATCTTCATCGCACATCTCAACTGTTCAGCCCGTTGACCACAGGATAGACGGTGGACTTCATCGGGAGATTCTTCCCCTTGTTCTATTAACATAGCATATCTTCTTTTTCTCCTATTCCTTCCACCCACAAAATCGTGTGTCTGACTTTTGTGGATGCGGGTTCATCATCTCCCCCCAACGCACAAATTTAGAAAGGGTCGAGGGTCGTCACTTCAATGTTCATTGCATTACTTATAGCCGTCCCCCTTAGACATACTAGAAGGCGGCTCCCTTTTCCCCTTCCTCTTTCATTTATTTTATTAAAACCCCATCCCCCAGCTTGTTTTATTTCACAATTATACAATTTATACCATTCGATAATCACAAGTTGTGATCAATGGAAACCCTAGCCCTCTCCTCCTCCTCCCCTCGTTTCCTTCCCTCAACTACCCTCCGTCGCCACCGCGCTCCTTCGGCTGTTCCGGCGGCTACTATCGCCATTGCCAGGAAAGCCACCTCTCGCCGTTTCTCTTCTTCTTCTTCTTCTTTTCTCGCTTCCTTTCAATGCTGCTCTGCTGTCCCATTTCCGGATGCCGTCTTAGGTAACTTAATCAATGCAGCAGGTATTGCTATTCTTCTTCTTCTTCTTCTTCTTCTTGTTGTTGTTAAAGATCGCGATTTATTTATTTATTTTCTTTAATCAATTACATGTGTAGATGAGAAAGATGACAAGGCAAACTTCTTTCAGGCGGCCAAGAATGGCAACCTAGTACCCCTTCACCGGTGTATATTCTCGGATCATCTGACACCTGTGTTGGCGTACCGCTGCCTCGTCAAAGAAGACGACCGTGAGGCCCCCAGCTTCCTTTTTGAGTCTGTAGAGCAGGGTGCTCAGGGAACCAATGCTGTAAGACCCATAACTTACTCTGCACGGATCCAGCATTCGTTGGTTTATTCTTTGAGGATTTGTTTTGTAGGGCCGGTACAGCTATGTTGGAGCTCAGCCAGCAATGGAGATTGTGGCCAAGGAGAATATGGTGTCGATCATGGACCACGAGAAAGGGGACAGGACCGAAATGACCGTTGATGATCCGATGCGTATCCCACGGGAGATCGCCCAAGACTGGAGACCGCAGTGCCTTGATGAGCTTCCTAATGTCTTCTGCGGTACCAATTTATATCCATTATTCTTTCTTGAGAGTATCATGCATATGTCCTAGGTTTAGATCCTATTTTCCGTCACAATGTTGATGCCATTTTGAGGAAGTAACTAAATCAACAAAACTAGTGTAATATTAAATAAAATATAAATTTTATAGAGGAGATTGACATACATTTTATGGACTACCGATATAAAAGGGGCCTTAACTACTGTTATATTATCAGGATCGTTCTAGCTTTTGGTCTTTCTATATTTACGTAATTGAATAATTTGGTTTGCTGGCACTCTAATCTATTTCATATTCATTTTGTTTTTGCCTTGTACCATTTCTTGATTTTGAATTTCCAAAATAACATATAACAATCACATATAGCAACATACGAACTAACATACCAAAGCTCAGCTGGTATCAATTTCCTCTCCAATGTGTGAGGTCGCATGTTCGATCCCCGAAGGGGTTGATTCCAAAAAAAACATACGAACTAACTTTCATTTCGTTTGGTAAAACATAAAGCTTCTTGGAACGACTTTCAAAATGAGTTGCATGTTCCTTGTTACTTCGTCAATGCCATTTTTCAATTAATAATTCATATAGATGATTTGGTGGTCACACATTTATGTGTAAAAATAAAGAAAATTACATTGGGATGCTTTTTACAATAGTGAAGGCACTGCAAATTCATCAACTTTACACATTGGAAAAATTTATTACAATGTTTTTATTCTTTAGGTGACATAATTCATTTATGGATGGCTAGCATTATTTGCCTTCTCATTTTTAGTAAACCATGTCTAGCCTTGTAGGTGCTAAATACATACAATGCTCATCTTCGCTTAATGTTAGTGTAGCTTAAATACAAAGCTTAAGTACACCATGTTGTCAACTATTTATCAAATAATTTTAATGATGTTTATATAGCTTCCACATTATTACGCGATGAGCATTATATGGATAATACACAAAAGCATAGTCATTTTTGTTTATTACAAGCTTGCTTGTAAATTTGAAATATAAATGCACAATTTCATTGTAGGGGGTTGGATTGGTTATTTTTCATATGACACGGTTCGTTATGCGGAAAAGAAGAAGTTGCCATTTTCTGGTGCTCCAGAAGATGACAGGAACCTTCCAGATGTTCACTTAGGACTCTACAATGATGTTATAGTGTTTGATAACGTGGAAAAGGTATTTTTTTACTTAATTGATTGCATTTACAATGTATCAAGGCATATAATTCATTATTTATGTATTCTCATTAACTTTAAGCATCCAAGTTTGGAGTGTTAGGAGCTCTTAAGATTTTATTTGTATTCTATTTTTATTTTGCATCAGTTTGTACTTTTTTAATTGCATTCTGAAGTCGAGTGTTGAAATGATTTATCTGGTACAAGAGTGTTAGCAAAAATAAAGTTAAAACATCGCTGTCCATTAAAAGGTAAAACAATGTATAACAATTTGCTTCAATCATTATTAAGTGTTAGGATTTAGGACTATGAAGAAAAACAGATGGAGTAAGAGAACATTGCGAAAGACCTAGTCCATAAACTATTTTGACTTTTTAATAGTTATATTTCATGTCTTCATGTGTATCCTCATTGTCAACTCCTTTTGCTAAAAACATTTGGAGAAATGCTCTAGGTTTAGAAGGCTTTGCCGAAGTATTGACCAGATTGCAAGGGATGTTGTAGACCGGATGCAAACCCTCTATGATCGTCAACTCTGACCTAGAATATTTTCGACAATATATAACTTTCGATGTAAAGAAAGGTAGGATAATAAATAGACTTTTGATTTAAAGAAAGATAATAGATAGCTTTTCGATTATTTGCTATAATAATCTAAGATGTTTTAGAATCGTACCACCTAGTAATAACATATCACACCTCAAAGTCATTGCATTGAAAAAAACTGCAAGTCAATGCTAACATCGAGTTGCTATAAAGTTTTAAAAAATGAAAATGAGGATGCCATACCCTCCTTCCATGCATGAGGACACTCGTTCCATGTGCTTGGACCAAATTATTGACATGTCTTTGCAACTCATGAGATTTAGCTTCATGCACATTTGATCCTTATAATTTCCTGTTTATTTTTACATGCACCTTAAGATTCCTTCTTTTTGGTTGAAGAGAAGAGGTTAACTCTAAAAGCCTTGAAGGTATGAACTGATACATGAGCCTTTTATTTCAAATACTGTTGTTGATACCCAGATATTTAAGAATCTTCCGTGCATCAGAGTGTAAGTAAATATTTATATCGATTGAATAGGTATGTAGAGCAGGATCGTCTTAGTGCAATCATAAGCATGTGGGAATATCTAGCAATGAAAGTTAACTTAGACAGCTTGGTTGAAACAATATATTGGAAACTTGAACTTCGAAGGAGAAAAGCAGGTAACAGCTTTCCTATCCTAGCAAAACTTTGTTATGTTCTAGGGGATTATGTTCTCTTCCGTATTTAATATCCTAATAAAACTATACTGAGCTTGTATTCACCGCTAGATATAAACTATATATAATGTACAAGAAAAATAGATATTCGAAATTAAATTACAACTAAGCCAGTGAACTAGGCATGTTGGTAAGAAAGAAAGGTTTCTTATGTTAAAGGCATTAAATCCTTGAAATATAGTTTCTGGTGAAGCAAGTATTCATTAAATTACCAGTGTTGCCATCTTCAACTTGTAGTTTACTAATATTCTTGTTGAGAACATCATTATCCAGAAAATGCATCTCATTCTCACAAGTTCAGCATTTAGAAATCATTTTAATCTGTCATCTGAATATTTAATTTTGAATACGTGGAAAATTGGCAATTTTTTTTTGGAAAAGGCGGTACCAAATTTGGAAGTTGCAGAAACTAAATGGAACAAAATAACAATGCCAAGTTTGAGATAGAAGTAAAATAAGTAACTATTGATAGTCAAAGTTATAGAAATATTTTGCTGGGTTAGAAGTCTCGGTTTCAGTATTGGTATCGAATTGCTTTCTTAGCTATTAGTTTCGGTGCTTGTGGAACAAAGTATCGAATTCTTGATATTGACATCTTGATTGCCCGATACAACTTTTGATGTCACTTCTAATGTTTTTATAGTCTCATCTTAAATATAACTGTTCCAATTACTGGAATGTGGATTTCTTATATATATATATATATATATATATATATAGAGAGAGAGAGAGAGAGAGAGAGAGAGAGAGAGAGAGCGAGCGCGAGAGTAGGCTCCTTCAAATCCTCCTTCCAATAGGATTTGCTATCAAATCCTACTAATTTTTACACCATTAGATTTGGTTTGGGATTTGTGCAGTGAATTATGAAATGGTCGTAAAAAATCGAAGATTTTATTCATAATTGATTGCACACATCCCAAAATGGATCTAATGGTTAACAATAGATGGGATTCGATATCAAATCCTATAGGAAGAAGCCTAGTCGTAGAAGAGAGAGAATAATGTTGAAAAGAGGCTCTAGGAGGAATTTTCGTCAGGTGACGTCAAAAAACTACACCCTCCACAATTTTATTCGACGATCGGAACCATCATCATCTTTATCATTTAAGACGTGGATATACCAAATTTCATGCGATTCCACCATTTTTGCACCGTTGAATTAGCAATGTAAAAAGTTCTATTGTCGGTAAACCATTAATTTTGCACTCACGAAATCAACAGTGAAAGAGTGATGGAATCACATGAAATTTGGTGTATCCATATCTTATATGATAAAGATGATGATGATGGGTGCCGATCGTCGAAAAAAATAGTGGAGGGTGTACTTTTCGACGCCATAGGAGGAAATTCCCTCCTATGGCACCTTTCCTCCATTATATATATATATATATATATATATATATATATATATATGAAATAATTAATGCATTTATTATTCAAATTGGTCATTTTACATATACTATGAATACTAATTCTGTGAAGATTGTTGGATACGGGAAATACATGTGTTCTGCTATTATAATCCAAGAAGGGAAAAAAGTTTGGCAAGTATAAAATTTATTTTTAAATAGGGACAAGTACTAAATTTATCATTTTATTCTTTCCATACATGTTGAATCCTCATGACCTTTTTCGAGGGTTTATATACAAAAGACCAAAGTATCTAATTATAAAATCTAATAGCAAAACTTTTGGTCCTTTACTAGATTTGAACCATAGATCTTTCTTTGTAACGACGTTAATAGCCACATATCAACATGGCAACTCTCAGGTGTTGTTTAAGAATAAAACAGATTTGCATGTAAACCATTATATTTCATACTGGTTTTAGTATCAAAAACTGTAGCTCCCATTAATTGGAGGTGAGAAATAACCCAGTTCCCCCTCCCTCCTTTGTCTAAACCTCATACCCCTTCTCCTCATGCTACCAGGTACTCTCTTCCTCTTTCTATTGCAGTTTTCAATCAAAATGATTTTCTCTTGGTTGATATTCGAAACTCCCGGTGAGACTTTTGTAGTTTCAATGACTTTCGGCGCAAATAGATCCAAGTCTAGTCAATTTTTATGGTAAATCTCGATAAATTACGGTTACTTGAATCGGCTAGGTCAAAATCCAATCTAGAACTCTCGACACATCAATTTTGGATGATACTTCAAACCTAAATATTAAACGAATAAGCGGGAAGCAAATATTTACCAAAAAAGATTTAGCCATTGTTTAATTATCTTAATTACTTAGCAGAATTGTATTATTGTACATGAAAATTATTTGAATATTTCCATATACATGCATGTATAAAGTATTTTCATAGATATCATTCTTTAAGGTTTTAATGGGGCTAGGGTCGATCGCAGCCTTGTACCAGCAGATGCGTGACCCAGCTCCTATGGGGGGGGGGTCTGCCCACTTAAGCCAAGCCCCCACCCCATTTGGACCGCTTTTCAGGGCTGCACGCCTGCAACGACGAGGCCGGGTTGGGCATGCTTAGGAGGATAAGGCGGCGGGCGACCGCAACCCCAGTTAACCCATTCTTTAGAGTTAATCATTATTTGTTATACTTTTTCTTTGCCACATCTGTATCAAGTCATTATTTCAGTTTTCAAGTTTTAAGAAAAAACTTATAAGATTATTATGTATTTCTTGTGTTTTAGAAAGCGTATGTGATTCATTGGGTGCGTATAGATCGATTCTCTTCAATTGAAGAAGCATATAAAGAAGGAAAGATACGGTTGGAACGTTTGCTAGCTACTGTGCATAATGCGGATATGTAAGTAATTTGTTCCTACTTTATATCTTTGTAATTGTATTTTTGTGTTTCTCTATTTTTTTTCTTGTGTTTTGATATAGTTTTTCCTTATGGTGATACATGATGTTCTCTTTCAGCCCAAGATTATCAGCTGGATCTGTAAAATTACATACTCATCAGTTTGGTTCTTCATTAAAGATGTCATCAATGACAAGTGAAGAATATAAGAAGGCCGTTATGCAAGCGAAAGAACATATTCTCGCAGGTGATATATTTCAAGTTGTTTTAAGCCAGCGTTTTGAGAGACGTACATATGCAGATCCATTCGAAGTGTATCGAGCATTAAGAATTGTGAATCCAAGTCCATATATGACTTATTTACAAGTGGGTGAATCTCTCTACAAACTTACCTAATGTCAAATTTATCCATTTGATTTATTCATGCGTCATGTTTATCCATTCATGTCTTTTAATTCTGTTCTTTTTTTATGATTACTAACTAGGCACGGGGATGCATTCTTGTGTCGTCAAGTCCTGAAATTCTTACTCAGGTTAAAAACGTAAGTTGGTTCTTTTTCCTTTTTTACTTTTAGTTTGAAAATTCTTGATTTCTTTTTTTATTTTTTTAAAATAACAACTTGAAACTTACATGAATTTTTCAGAACATGACAATTTCTAAACCTATTACTAATTTCTTATTTTTGTTCTTTTCCCATAAAAGTCTATGTTGAACCAATACTCTAAAATTATGGTGAGGATTGAGCGATATCTTATTTTCTACTTCGCAAGGGGCCAAAAGCTTGTCTTTACATCAATATTCTTTTAGTCCGCTTATATAAATGCCTCCCTGGTGGGATGTGAACTTGGGGGTTGCTATCTTGAAACTCTATCACTATACCAAAACGATGAAGTTGAAATGAGGTTTAAAGGATATAGTTTTACACAAGGTTTAAAATCTCGGTATCGAGATCCGCGGACGGTCACTTTTGGGATTGAAATCGGCAATCTCGGTCGTATCGGCTGTTTCGAATCGGAACATTAGATATTGTATCGCTTTGAAAACGATTTTTTTAGATTAGGATTTTTTTAAAAATAAACATTTAAAATAACTATAAATAATTCATCAAATTCTTTTGTAATTAATGATGTCTAAAGTCGTATTAATGGTGTCAAACTAACTGTCATAGTCCAATAACCTATAAATACAATAAAACCATTAAGATCATTAATGAACCCATTATTAAATTCACTAACCATTTAAAACTTAATACAAAAACCTTATTATAAAATGGTATACTCCTTATCGTTCACTGCGTTCACTTGACTTGATCTCCGTTCCACTAACACAATGTTACTTGGTATTGGACGAAATCGAAGTACCGAAACTCATATGGTCATTTTCGGGATCAAAATCAGCCATCTCGGATTAGGAATGGCCGAGATTTCAAACCATGGTTTAACACCTCTGATAGGTAAGTTGTAGACCATGAATTAAGTATGCATTAAAGGGGAAAATTTGGTGTGATGGATTTTAGCCTTTTTTCGATCCAACTCATTATGCACTTTCACAAGAATATAGGCGTTTTATTGGAAAAACACCTTTTAGTTGTAAGATTCAACTCCAGCTCGGCTCCTGATACTATGTATATCCTTTAGAAATGGTAGTATGTTTTCCTTAAGGTATGCATTTTTCTGATAGGACTTTACATGCAAACATTATCTAAAATGATAATCCTAATGACATAAAATAAAATTAATGGATATGAATCCGATTAGCAGTCCTAATATAGTTTTGCGCACCAAGACTTTGTTGCTATTTTTATTGTATTCATGTTGTGTACCCTGACTGGAACTTACATTTTATACGAGGTTCCATGTTACCAACACTTGAATTTAGGTTTGGATTTTACCTTTAGATGTCCATTATTTTAGGTGCATGTTATGTATTAACTTTCTTCCATTACTGATATGTATATAGAGTAGTCGTTCATTTAATAGCGTAATGTGTATTAACTTTAAAGTCCAATTTACAATTTGAACTTGGAGCTTTTTGTCAACAGAGAAAGATTGTTAATCGGCCACTGGCTGGAACAGTTAGAAGAGGCAGAACAATTGAGGAGGATAAGAGGCTAGAAAAAGAATTATTGAGTGATGAGAAACAATGTGCCGAACATATCATGCTGGTAGATTTGGGTCGTAATGATGTGGGGAAGGTTTGTCTTTACTTGATATATTCTTAATTCCTTCTATCTGGTTGTATAGATCAATAAAATCGCGATCGTTCAATAGCTATGATGTTCTACGCTTCTTTGTGCTATATTGGAATTTGTTCCATTTCTCTCTTGGTTATATTTGTGCTTTAGAGTTGAACATAATTCCATATAATAATTATATCATATTTTCTCCTTCTCTTAGACTTTTCCATAGTCTATGAGAGTTTGGAGGATACCAACTGGTCATTTCCGGTTATGATAAGCCCCACTCTCATCATAGTTTCAAAACCAAAATTGACACTTATTTGGAGAGGGTAGACGTAAGGTCAACAACCGGTCATAAAACTTTGTTAATTTTTTACTGAAGCTTTGCTTCATAGCCGATCCCATTTGGATGGTGAAAGGCTTCAATGACGCCGCCGCCACCTTATTTATTCTATATACATTTGAAGCGACTTCTTTTTATATCATATAGCATAAATTCTCTAATAGTAGTAGTTTGTTCTACTGCTTCTTAGGTAATTTTCTGAGACTGTTTTAAGATTTAATGTTAGGTACAAGTTTCCTGCAAAATAGACTGGGTTACAACAATATAGTCTCTTGCCTTGTCATTTGCATGTTCATTGTTCTATGTTTGTCCTTTAACTAATGGAAATGTGGATTTTGGCCTGCCAAAATCCTGTAGAAATTGACACAAGGGTTATTCCAAATTTATGTATTCATTACATATTTGCATTATGGTAATGCTTTTTTCCGTAAGTTATAATTTACTCTTTCCGTATATGAGCACTATTGGTCACAAAAATATATATTAGCTTACATTATTACAAATTCTAGGAATATCTTCTTGATCTATAATTTTGACATCTGTGCCAGCTTTCCGATGTGCCCATTTTTCAAAGTTCTATTGCTACAGGTCTCGAAGGCTGGCTCCGTGACAGTCGAGAAGCTCATGAATATTGAAAGATATTCACATGTGATGCACATTAGCTCCACGGTCAGGCTCTTTGTCTTTACCTTGGTTAAATTTTGATTCATTTTTGCTGAAAATCTGAATAAGCTAAATTGAAAATTGAGGCATACAACAATATTCAGAGTGCAAGTGTAATTTTGAAAT
Organism: Agapanthus africanus; assembly: GCA_030015575.1. Classification (NCBI taxonomy): domain Eukaryota; kingdom Viridiplantae; phylum Streptophyta; class Magnoliopsida; order Asparagales; family Amaryllidaceae; genus Agapanthus; species Agapanthus africanus. Next base: position 257,807,113 of record CM057341.1, read on the forward strand.
GATTAGCGCTTTTCAACTGTAGATAACTTTTGTTTAGTTATTTTATTAGAAACTAATTCGAATAGTTAAATTTTATTTGTTCGTAGCTAAGGGATTGATAAAAAATGCAACAACTACACAATGCTCGTTTGAAGCTTCAAATAGTTTCGCTTGTACATTGAGCTATACAATCATGTTGGACTTTCACAGGTTACCGGAGAGTTGCTTGATCATCTAACTTGCTGGGATGCTCTGCGTGCTGCATTGCCCGTAGGAACAGTCAGCGGAGCTCCAAAGGTTTGATCTATATGCTTGTTCTAGTCTGTGTTGTTAACAATTCTAAACTAGTAGTCCTGATGCATAACATTAAAAGAAGACACCAGTTTGTGCATCTCTCCTCTTACTGTTTCCTCTGTCATTCTATTTATGGTTCAATCCTAATGAGTATCGCATGCCTAATGTCGCCCTTTCCATCCCATTTTCTTGTGTTGATATTTTTCAATATATTCTTTACTTTCTCTATCGCTAACCGTTTACTGTATTTGGTGCTTGCAATTTATCAAACCCCCATCTATTTTGTCTCATAGAACTGTATGTTACCATCTCAACCTTGCAAATTTTCTGGTATATTCAGATTATATTTTTTTAGGCTTAATTCCGAAACTACCAATAACTTGGGGGCTGTGACAAGTAACTACCAAATTATTTGAAAATTACAGAAAACTACCAGAGCGTACGACATCCTTAATTTTCTTAAACCTAGTTTGGTAGCTTATTGAATATTTAGTAAACAAATTTGGTAGTTTATTGTTTATTAATTTTACAAGTGTTTGTATACCTGATAGTTTCTTTTCCTGTAATTTTCAAAGAAGTTGGTATTTACTTATCATAGACCCTAAGATTTTGGTGGTTTTTGGAAATTAAGCCTTTTTAAACCTCATTGGTGTTATTTCATTGCGGTTAGCATGAAACAGCTGATTAATTATTTCATAGTTATAAAGGTATAGAATAGAGGGACTTTAAAGAGCGAGAGTTGAGGAATAAAAGGACCAAGTCCCAAAGTTTAATTGCATTCATCTGTGTGTATGGTTACATGACTTTGTCTGTGATCCTGCATCACCTCGTTTGAAACATTGGATAACTGATGCATCCATTTGCATCCAAGGATGTTCATTGGACTGAAATTTCAATTGATTGACGTTTCAGCATAAAATTAATGATAGATTAACCTGGATCATTTTTCCACTGCGAAACAGGTAAAGGCCATGGAGTTAATTGACCAGTTGGAAGTAACGAGGCGAGGGCCTTACAGCGGTGGATTTGGAAGCGTATCATTTTCTGGGGACATGAAAATGGCGATAGCTTTAAGGACCATTGTATTCCCAACAAGAAATCGTTATGATACTATGTACTCTTACAAGAATGTAAACCGACGCCAGGAATGGGTGGCCCACCTTCAAGCCGGAGCAGGCATTGTGGCTGATAGCAAGCCTGATGAGGAGCAAAGAGAATGTGAGAACAAGGCCGCTGCTCTTGCTCGGGCGATCGATCTTGCCGAGTCTACTTTTGTTGAGAAAGAATAAGTCGGCCTCCCATTTACCTCTGCTTGTATTCCCAGCAAACTAGCAGTAACTTTGTTCCTTCTTTAAGAATAAAACATATAATGGAATAGCCCAAAAATTAAGATTGCCATATTTATGTTTATTTCATCTATTCTTGTCAGTCTTTGATGCAAGTTTGTTTGTGATGACTAATTTTTCAAATCAGTAAATCCCCCCTCCCACCCCACCCCACCCCACCCTACACACCCTCATCCCTTCTTTATATATATATATATATGAGAATAATGGAGGAAAGAGGGGATTTTCTCCTATGGCGTCGAAAAAATACAACCTCCATTTTTTCCGACGATCGGCATCTAACGGTGAAAAAATGGTATAATCACATTAAATTTGGTGTATCCACATCTTAGATAATAAAGATGAAGGTGATGCATGTCGATCATCGAAAAAAATCATGAAGGGTGCATTTTTCCGATGCCATAGGGAAAATTCCCTCTTTTGGCACCTTTCCTCCGTTAACCTCTTTCTCTCTCTCTCTCTATATATATATATATGGTGGAGTGAGCCATTGCAAACCGGAACCGGTCCGTGTTTTTTAAAAATGGGAACTCCCAATCTACGATATATTTTAATAACCCGATTCGTTCAAGTTGATCACCTTACCTTCAATTATGTGTATAAAAAATCAACGGATTTAAAAACCTTTGGCTTATGCATCGAATAACGTTTATGTTGCATTATCAAAAAACAATTCATTTTTGCACACATTAATGCATAGGTTAGAGATCTTTAAATCCTTTCATTTTTCATACACATATTTGAGGGTTGGGTGATCAACTTGAACGGATTTTTAAAATATGCTGTAGATCGGGAAATCCCGTTTTTAAAAAACACGGACCGGTACAAGCGCACAATACACCCACCTAAGGGACAATTTGTCCCGAAAGCGTTAATTTGCGGCCACTTTCCTGCTTAGGGTTCAAACCACGCACTTGCCCCAAGAGGGAAAGTGCCCATACCAACTGAGTTAATACACTCATCTAAGGGACAATTTGTCCTGAAAGCGTTAATTTGTTGCTACTTTCCTGCTTCGGATTTGAACCCCACACTTGCCCCAAGAGGGAAAGTGCTTATACCAACTGAGCTATTTGCTCATTAGTAACTAATCATATTTATCATTTATGTGGAGTGTGGTATACAAGAAAATTCCTTTTGGTAATGTGCACGCTCGACAAAACCGTCAATGTTTGGAATGAAATAGCCTGTTCATACTAGGAAAAAACCCGACATTACCGTCAATGTTTGGAATGCGATAGCCTTCTCATACTAGGAAAAAACCTGACATTTTCTTCAATATTTAGCATGTTTGGAATGTGATGATGCTCAATATTGGCGATCCCCAAGATCAGGACACGTAGCAGATGGTGTTGCGCCACGGCAGCGCCCCGGCCGTCTACTCAAGGCCAAAATGCAGAATCAAAAATTTTCTTAACTTTGAACCGGCGCTACCGCGGACAATAAACCCGGATCGTAACCATTAACCCAATCCTAGCAATCAAGAGAATGGGTAGAGAAGTATACCAAGCGATCCGTGTCCTTCGGTCTTCGTCTCCACTCCGATCTCCCGCGGAATCTCCGTTCGTCGCCTCCTCGTCGGAAAGGGCACCACGTAGCCAAATACTTTTACGGGCTCCCACCTCTGGACCGAGACAACTCGGGCGCGAAGTTGGCTAGCCGACGCGTCCAAGATTTGCTATAGGTGTAGTGTAGAAGCTTGTCTCTTTTGGGGTTTTGAAGTTGCCTTTGGATGGAGGTGAAGAAGGAACTTTTGAGAGGTGAGAAGGGTTTTGTGAGCATGCCAAAAATGAGATGTATCAATTTCCCTCTCTCAATGAAATGAACCCCACCTCCACTCAAAAGTGGCCGGCCCCCTATTGTCAAGAATGGTGGAGGGAATGATGAATGGAAAAAGCAAGTGGGGAAAAAGAATTGATAAAGATTAATCAAAAAAGGTCACACTAAATTCTCATTCACATCCTTTCACTCTCATCATAATAAGACATAAGAATGGACTAGAAAAGAATCTCATCATGATAAGAATACACAATCACAATAAACCCCTCCACAAATAAGTTATTTGCAAACTCCCTCCATCAAAAAGTCCGGCCGTGAAGGAACAAAGGAAAATCGGCCGGAACGGAATGCAAACTGGCAACTTCAGAAAACTGATCCCGTAATAAATTACAGGAAAACCCCGCGACTGCATATACATGCCCGCATTTGTATTCCCACTGAATACAAATGCAAAGAGACAAAATCTACACTATCTAATGAAAGGTTCCTAGGCACTCTAGTGAGGTCTCACAAGGCATCGAACATGCCAATTTAAAAAAAATGGTGCCGAGAAACCCTAGACTACGGATCTTAGACTAGATGTTTAGGCGAAATGAAAATCTAGTTAACAAATTAACTAAAGGAAGAGAGCTACAACCTTTGTAGATCAGGATTTCCACTTCCTTAGCTCCACTTGGGTGTCCTCTCGCTGTCCATCATGAATCCCGAACCCAATCGTCGGCTTCATCGGAGAAACGGACGAGCTAGGTCGTCGGCTTCGTGTCAAAGACGATCTACGTCGAGGTTGCACTAGTTCAAGCTCCGACTTCACAAAGTTGTGAAACTTGTGAAGAAAACACCCAAAACAACTTGGCAAGAGGTAGATGGTGAAGAAATAGGAGGTGGGTTCACTTTAGAATTGGATTTCACTCACTTTTGCTCAAGTTGCCATTGATGGACCTTGAGCTTTTCTTGAAGAAGAAGATGGAGCTCAAGAAAGAATATGATAAGTGTTGATTAAAAAGAATAATAAAATCCAACACTTATCATGTTCTAACCTAGGTTAAGTGTAGAGAATAAACCATGGTAAATGGGAATGGTTAGGGTTAAGGATGATGACAAAATAGTCACTTTAGTCAAAGCTTCATGAAGCTTCATCAAGTTTCATGAAAGAAACCATTTTGTTATCATATATATATATATATTTATTTATCAAAAAAGAATAGATAAATAAATAAGTAAATAAATAAAAACCCTAATTATTATCACAACTATGGTTTAAGTCTTAACACAACACCAAACAACATGTATCATCAAACATGACACAAAGTAGTGCACAAAAGTATATCATATATATACTTCTTGCACATCGAGTGAGAAAATCCATATAAAGTGAACCAATACTAGCTAATGCAAAGTAATATATCAAATATATAATTATGCATTAAATCATTAAATCAACATTTGATTCAATGATCCGGTCATGTCGCACATAACCGACTAGAATCCAATGTATCGATTTATCGAATCAATGATTCGATAACTAGGTCATATCGAATATAACTAATCGAAACGTATATCGCGAGAATGAAATGCGGTATCACATATACGCATTATTCTCGGTCCTGCACATATCTCATATGCGCTCCTATTTCGTTTCGCTTGAGCCAGGAAACCTCTGTGTAGGACTCTAAAGACTCGTCAATACGCCGGTAGCAGATGATGATCATATCAAGCATCCACAAGCCGCAAGCGGTCTGCTAAACGTAACGGCCACCCGGGTATCGAGCGATCAGAAGATCGACGAGCTAGCCCGCTCACACTCCTGTGAATCCAACCAGTAACACTTACCGTACAGTCCGGTCTGTTCGTCTGATACGTCGCATATCAAGTCTAGGGGTGGTATACGTCAGACCCCAATAACCGATAAGTCATGCCGATGTGAGGCTCATAACGGGTCGAGAAACTACTGGTAACACTTACCAGCAAATCTCTGATCAGCCCTGGCCAGGGACTTCCCTGTTACGGCCAATCGAGCACAGCGCAACATCAACTCCCAATACCGGGAGAGACGAAACCCCTCCTATCGCTCATTGCCTCCATGTGACTCGGGACTGTACCCAAAGACCACAGTTTTGCACGCCCTCATGGACGTGGTAAGGTGGAGATCAAAGCACAGTGGGAATCACACAAGACTCTATGACGATCTCGGGTCTACAGACTAACCTGTACAAGTGTCAACTGAGAACTGCCATATGACGTGAGGTATAATACCATCTGGGAGTTCTCGGCGAGTCCGTCCAGTGTACCCAGTCTCCACTGAGCACCCGTATACCATCTCTGATGTCAAACACCAATGGATATGGGATCATCCATCGCCCACCACATGGGTCGAGAAGCGTATACGCTAGTCTACACTGGTATATCGATGCCCCGTCTCGATACACCCACGACTAGGGACCTTGAAGGATGTACTTATGGACTACCATGTCCCCACTAGTATGATCTGCATCATAGTCCAGGTAGTCAAGTACAAATCCTAAGGGCTTTACCAACATGTAACTATAAGACAGTATAAAGAGACTAGTGTACATGTTAAGATAAAGAGCAACCAGATAGCATACTATCATGTCGAGCAAGAAAGTCATCTCTATATATGTCCAAGCATCCAATATAATATACATCATCTGTACAATACTGGCCTCTAGGGCATACAAGCAACTAACAATCTCCCACTTGCACTAGGGCCAGCTGCTGTAGTATCGCATACCGAGCATCCCGAAGAGTCTCTCAAACTGTATCTGGGGAATGGCCTTCGTGAGTGGATCCGCAGTGTTGTCCTTCGTGTCAACCCTCCTAACCTCGATCTCCCGGCGATCAACTATCTCCCGGATCAGGTGATACCGCCTCAGAATATGCCTGGATCGCTGATGGGACCTGGGTTCCTTGGCCAAAGCCACCGCTCCATTGTTATCGCAATACAAAGGTATTGGATGCTCAATGGATGGAACCACTCCAAGTTCAGAAATGAACTTCTTGATCCAGACAGCTTCTTTAGCAGCATCGTTGGCAGCGATGTATTCAGCCTCCATCGTCGAGTCTGCCACGGTTTCCTGCTTGGAACTCTTCCAGCTAACCGCCCCTCCGTAAAGGGTAAAGACAAAGCCCGACTGCGACTTAGAGTCGTCCTTATCACTCTGGAAGCTCGAATCGGTAAAGGACTCCACTTGGAGTTCTCCGTTACCATACACCAAGAACATATCTCTAGTCCTTCGCAAGTACTTGAGAATGTTCTTCACAGCTGTCCAGTGACTCTCTCCAGGATCAGCTTGATACCTGCTCACTACACTTAGTGAGTATGCTACATCGGGTCTGGTACATAGCATCGCATACATGATAGAGCCTACTGCCGAAGCATAGGGTATCCCTTGCATGCGAGCTCTCTCCAAATCAGTCTTGGGAGACATCTCTTTGGAGAGAGTGAGTCCAGAGATAGTGGGTAAGTTCCCACACTTGGATTCTTCCATACTAAACCTCTTTAGTATGGTGTCAATGTACCTGGATTGGGACAATCCCAGTATCCGTTTGGATCTATCTCTATAGATCCTGATTCCCAATATGCAGGAGGCATCACCAAGATCTTTCATTGAGAATCTTTGTGATAAGAAGAGCTTGACCGATTGCAGCATAGGAATATCATTTCCTATCAAGAGTATGTCGTCCACGTACAATACGAGGAAGACGACCTTACTCTCTGCCACCTTCTTGTAGATACAAGGTTCATCTGGATTTTTGACGAAATCAAACTCTTTGATAACGACGTCAAAGCAGATGTTCCAACTCCGCGATGCTTGCTTTAATCCATAAATGGATTTAAGCAGCTTGCACACCTTCCCGCTGCTCCCACTGTCTACGAAGCCCTCTGGCTGAGTCATGTACACGCACTCTTCTAAATCACCGTTTAGAAAGGCGGTCTTAACATCCATTTGCCAGATTTCGTAATCATGATATGCAGCGATGGCAAGTATGATCCGGATGGATTTAAGCATAGCCACTGGAGAAAAGGTCTCGTCATAGTCCACACCTGGTCTTTGACGAAAACCCTTTGCTACAAGTCTAGCTTTGAAAGTCTCCACTTTCCCATCTACACCAAGTTTTTTCTTGAAGATCCATTTGCTCCCAATGGGTTTTACCCCTTCAGGAGCAACTTCCAAAGTCCATACTTTGTTGGTGTACATGGATTCCATCTCGGACCGCATAGCATCCAGCCATTTCACTGAGTCCCCACTCGTGATGGCCTGCTCGAAGCTAGTTGGGTCATCATCTTTCATGATGCAATCCTCGCTCCCACCGTCCATGAGAAAACCGTAGTATCTCTCAGGTTGGCGAGGAACCCTACTAGATCGGCGGAGAGGCTGGGGTTCATTAGGAGCTACTGAATCCTCTTGTTCCACTAAATCTTCAGTTTGAGTTTGTGTATCTGGAACCTCTTCCAGCTCTACCACTTTGCCACTAATTTCTTTTTCAAGAAATTCCTTTTCTAAAAAGGTGGCATGTTGAGCAACAAACACTTTTTGTTCCTCACTGTGGTAGAAAAAATACCCATATGAATTCTTTGGATATCCCACAAACTTGCAAAGAACTGACCGTGCCTCGAGCTTGTCCGGATTTTGTCTTTTGACATAAGCTGGACAACCCCATATTTTAACTCGTTTAAAATATGGCCTCTTCCCATTCCATATCTCATATGGTGTGGTAGGTACAGATTTAGATGGAACTTGATTCAGTAGGTATGCTGCTGTCTCCAGCGCATAGCCCCAGAAGGAAATAGGTAACTCAGCTGTACTCATCATAGAGCGCACCATATCCAATAGGGTGCGGTTCCTCCGTTCAGATACACCGTTGTGCTGTGGTGTATATGGAGGAGTCAGCTGAGAGAGAATCCCATTCTCTTTTAGGAAGTCTAGGAATTCATTGCTCAAGTATTCCCCTCCTCGATCAGATCGTAGGATTTTAATACTTTTTCCGGTTTGGTTCTCAACTTCTTGTTTATATTCCCTAAATTTCTCAAAAGCTTCTGATTTGTGTTTCATCAGGAACACATACCCGAACCTAGAGAGATCGTCAGTGAATGTAATGAAGTATGAAGAACCATCCCTGGCATGTGTAGACATGGGACCGCATACATCACTATGTATCAGTCCCAAGAGTTCGGTAACTCTTTCTCCGTGTCCCGTAAACGGAGTTTTGGTCATCTTGCCTTTGAGACATGACTGGCAAGTGTCATAAGATGAAAATTCAAACGGATTTAAATATCCATCCTTATGCAACTTAGCCAGTCGTGTCGCATTGATGTGACCCAGTCTACAATGCCACAAGAAGGATTCGTTGAGTTCAGAACTCTTCCTCTTGTGTGTGTTTGTTATGCTCAGAACTGTTGATTGATTTAGAACATAAATGCCATTGCATAACGTGCCTGATCCAACCAACTTTTGGTTACGGAAAATGTTCATAACATTGTCCTGTAATACAAAATTATATCCTTCTTTGCTTAATAAAGAAACCGATATAATGTTGCATATCAGGTTCGGCATGTAATAGCATTCGTTCAGAACCAATGTATTACCAGTTGGTAATACAAGATGATATTCCCCGACAGTCTTGGCTGCAACAATTGCACCATTTCCTACTCTAATGTCTTTATCACCTTCTCCAAGTTCTCTACCTTTCCTAAGCCCATGTAACTGATTACATATATGGGATCCTGACCCGGTATCCAATACCCAGGACGTAGAGCAAATGGAGAAACAGTTCTCAGTAACGAACACACCCGAAGAAAATGCATCATCATGTACTTTCTTCATTCGGGTGGCATGGGAATCCTGGTATTCCCCTATATCCTGTTCATTCCTATAACTCTTATAGGAAAGAACGGAACCAACGTTCCCCAGCACAGTATAACATGCGGGTTCGGTCAATACATCCATATTATTATCTTTATTAAGGCATGAAATGGTCGCTACCTGGAGAGAGAGAGAAGAAAACACTTTAGCGTATGCTCGTGCAAGATCAGATTGGTTATTATCTTATCTAATCAGGATGGCTCCCACTGCTTTTTATCAAATCTTCCTTCAAACCCTAAAAGGAAAGACTAGCCGGGATTAATTACACACTACAAGTTCGCCAATCTTTCAGCCAGGCCAGTGTCGGTACTTTGAGGGAGGTCCCCCGTGCTTTCGCACGAACCTAATTAATGTAAACCTCGTTTTTCCAGAGGCGTAACCCCGTTGACACCTTTCTAGACACCTACTTGATCGGCTAATTGTAATGTGTAAAACTCTCCCAGGAGTAACTCTTACTCGCAGTGGGTATCGGGATCCAACCATCTCATAGAAGGTATGCAATCTCATTGCAAATTTCAACACTTGAAATTCCCGATAATCTTTTGCCCCAAACGATCTATGACCTTGACAAGGTCAACAAACCATAGACCGTAAGTCAAGTTCAACCCGTCATTTCTTGATTGAATTAAACCCACCCGCACGACCCTTGACAAGGTCAACAAGGCCGTACGACTACCCTAACTCAATCTGCATCATATGCATAAGCAGATAAATACTGGTTAGCTACCGCACACTGCGCCTTGACAAGGTCAACAAACGCAGCACGAATACTAAACAATACTTATCTGAAATGACGGAGGGCTACGACAGGTTTTTCTGAAAACCTATTGCGTAATGAACTTGATATCGTTGTAGAATCAAATGAAGTTTTGAAATGGAGTGATTTTGAGGCTTTTCTAGTTTTGCTAAAGGGGTCACTCCCGGTGAAGGGATCGTCGGCCCTTTCCTCGTCGAATGAGGTGCGGGATATATCATATATATCGCTGTGCAAAGAAAAAACACAAAAGCAGTCAAAAGCAAACCGAGTGTGTAGCATCTGCCAGTTATTGCTAAAGGAGTCACTCCCGGTGAAGGGATCTCGGTCCTTTCCTCATCGAATAAGGTGCAGGATATATCACATATACCGCTGTGCAAAGCAAGAACTGTAGCTACCTGTTTTAGTTTAAAATTCGATTCCACAACATCTTAGGTTTCTTATCTTTCATTAATCACATTAATGAAGTCCCATCATTTAAATACCTAAACATCACAGATAGATATGACGTACACTTATGCCATCCGCATTCGCCTCGATGTCCCCTCGTGCACCGTTAGGTTAGGTAACTAACGACAGAGCAGGGCAGGGCTAGCGCGGGTGTAAAACATAAGTAACGTCTATATAATATATCATATATACTATATACTATATCCATCACAGAACATCACATGATCACATCACAGATATCGCAGCAGAAGAAACATATGAAATATTGGATATACTAGGACGTCCGTGTTTTCAATACGAGCCAGTATAAAACACGGATTCCACGGTCGTGATGAATAGCCAATCCCACACCCCTAGACCCCTACGAGAGCGGCAAGCAACCCTGCCAATTCTAGGGTTAGGAGACCCGGACTCGACTCCTCGAGTTGGTCTCCCACTGGACCCCAGAACCCGGTTACTTGTGCTCTCCTCCTTGGGTCTATCCTAATGCGGAAAAGTAAATAATATACAAAAGGTGACATCTTCCGCTACCTGGAAGTGCCCCAAATAAAAGAATATTACATACAAGTTTTTACATGAATGAAAATGAAAAACACTCATCTCACATAAAAACCCCCGGCTATTCGAACACGACGATCCAATATAACATATCCAGCAACACATAACATCACATGTCATCAACGTAAGTAAGTATGCATACCCCAATTGTCGTTGACGTATAGCAACGAAACCGGCGATATGAACATACTACACTTACGGTCACAGAAAAGAAAGTGTAAAACTACAACAATTGGAATCCGCAACCTCTTTAGACATCGCATTCCTAACAGATATAAATCCCGCATTTTAGTCTCATTATCGAAAACTCTTTTCAATATCATATGGGACTAAATTGCTAGATTTATAACAATCATTCAGTTATCTCATAACTACTTGTGAATTCCAATCATTGTATCACATTCCAGATAAACAGAAAATGTTAAACTTTCCGATCGAACAGTCGAATATCCAAGTTTTCCCGATACAACTCAACACATGAAATAAGTCTAACAACATTCAGTTCGTGCCTCAGTACCGACGGTCCAGCCGTAGAAGGGTCAAGCCAACGCCTCACATGTGGCACGCCGTACTGCCCCAAACCCGAAGGTTCAAAGGGTAGTTCAAGACGGTCACATAATCGAGTTAAGGTTTGTTGTCTTCTAGAGAGTCCATCGCGTTACTTGCACTACTTAGAACGTCGTTAAACTACGGAAAAATCCAACACTTGGAAATTTCCCGACAGGGGAAAAATTGGGTATTTATATCCGGTCGAACTTTTTAACATATTCTAAAAATTATCCGGAAATACACAAAAGACGAAATTTGATAATCCGGTCGAAACACTGATTCCCAATAGTACCCCAGAATACTCTTCTGTATAGTCACAATAAAAATGTCCCAGAAAATATAGCATTATATTTTATGAGTTACCGTGCAGAAATTATCAGCCAAAGGAACAGTACGGCCGCGGAACCGCCGCAGTATGCATAGCACGTGCCGCGGTTCCACGGTGGAAAAGTTGATTCAGGCCCTCGTATTTCACAGTAATTCACATAACACCCTGCTTGATTTTCTGCATATTTTTAATTGACAAAAATCCCAAATTTTAGAAAAAGTCCAGAGAGCATTTTAGGGTTTTGGGTTTGGGTTCGATCGGGTTTCAAACGTCGTCGGGACTTCGCCTAAGGCTCTAGCTAGGCTCTGATACCAGTGAAAGGTTCCTAGGCACTCTAGTGAGGTCTCACAAGGCATCGAACATGCCAATTTAAAAAAATGGTGCCGAGAAACCCTAAACTACGGATCTTAGACTAGATGTTTAGGCGAAATGAAAATCTAGTTAACAAATTAACTAAAGGAAGAGAGCTACAACCTTTGTAGATCCGGATTTCCACTTCCTTAGCTCCACTTGGGTGTCCTCTCGCTGTCCATCATGAATCCCGAACCCAATCGTCGGCTTCATCGGAGAAACGGGCGAGCTAGGTCGTCGGCTTCGTGTCAAAGACGATCTACGTCGAGGTTGCACTAGTTCAAGCTCCGACTTCACAAAGTTGTGAAACTTGTGAAGAAAACACCCAAAACAACTTGGCAAGAGGTAGAGGGTGAAGAAATAGGAGGTGGGTTCACTTTAGAATTGGATTTCACTCACTTTTGCTCAAGTTGCCATTGATGGACCTTGAGCTTTTCTTGAAGAAGAAGATGGAGCTCAAGAAAGAATATGATAAGTGTTGATTAAAAAGAATAATAAAATCCAACACTTATCATGTTCTAACCTAGGTTAAGTGTAGAGAATAAACCATGGTAAATGGGAATGGTTAGGGTTAAGGATGATGACAAAATAGTCACTTTAGTCAAAGCTTCATCAAGCTTCATGAAAGAAACCATTTTGTTATCATATATATATATATATTTATTTATCAAAAAAGAATAGATAAATAAATAAGTAAATAAATAAAAACCCTAATTATTATCACAACCATGGTTTAAGTCTTAACACAACACCAAACAACATGTATCATCAAACATGACACAAAGTAGTGCACAAAAGTATATCATATATATACTTCTTGCACATCGAGTGAGAAAATCCATATAAAGTGAACCAATACTAGCTAATGCAAAGTAATATATCAAATATATAATTATGCATTAAATCATTAAATCAACATTTGATTCAATGATCCGGTCATGTCGCACATAACCGACTAGAATCCAATTTATCGATTTATCGAATCAATGATTCGATAACTAGGTCATATCGAATATAACCGATCGAAACGTATATCACGAGAATGAAATGCGGTACCACATACACGCATTATTCTCGGTCCTGCACATATCTCATATGCGCTCCTATTTCGTTTCGCTTGAGCCAGGAAACCTCTGTGTAGGACTCTAAAGACTCGTCAATACGCCGGTAGCAGATGATGATCATATCAAGCATCCACAAGCCGCAAGCGGTCTGCTAAACTAACGGCCACCCGGGTATTGAGCGATCAGAAGATCGACGAGCTAGCCCGCTCACACTCCTGTGAATCCAACCAGTAACACTTACCGTACAGTCCGGTCTGTTCGTCTGATACGTCGCATATCAAGTCTAGGGGTGGTATACGTCAGACCCCAATAACCGATAAGTCATGCCGATGTGAGGCTCATAACGGGTCGAGAAACTACTGGTAACACTTACCAGCAAATCTCTGATCAGCCCTGGCCAGGGACTTCCCTGTTACGGCCAATCGAGCACAGCGCAACATCAACTCCCAATACCGGGAGAGACGAAACCCCTCCTATCGCTCATTGCCTCCATGTGACTCGGGACTGTACCCAAAGACCACCGATTTGCACGCCCTCATGGACGTGGTAAGGTGGAGATCAAAGCACAGTGGGAATCACACAAGACTCTATGACGATCTCGGGTCTACAGACTAACCTGTTCAAGTGTCACCTGAGAACTGCCATATGACGTGAGGTATAATACCATCTGGGAGTTCTCGGCGAGTCCGTCCAGTGTACCCAGTCTCCACTGAGCACCCGTATACCATCTCTGATGTCAAACACCAATGGATATGGGATCATCCATCGCCCACCACATGGGTCGAGAAGCGTATACGCTAGTCTACACTGGTATATCGATGCCCCGTCTCGATACACCCACGACTAGGGACCTTGAAGGATGTACTTATGGACTACCATGTCCCCACTAGTATGATCTGCATCATAGTCCAGGTAGTCAAGTACAAATCCTAAGGGCTTTACCAACATGTAACTATAAGACAGTATAAAGAGACTAGTGTACATGTTAAGATAAAGAGCAACCAGATAGCATACTATCATGTCGAGCAAGAAAGTCATCTCTATATATGTCCAAGCATCCAATATAATATACATCATCTGTACAATACTGGCCTCTAGGGCATACAAGCAACTAACAATCTCCCACTTGCACTAGGGCCAGCTGCTGTAGTATCGCATACCGAGCATCCCGAAGAGTCTCTCAAACTGTATCTGGGGAATGGCCTTCGTGAGTGGATCCGCAGTGTTGTCCTTCGTGTCAACCCTCCTAACCTCGATCTCCCGGCGATCAACTATCTCCCGGATCAGGTGATACCGCCTCAGAATATGCCTGGATCGCTGATGGGACCTGGGTTCCTTGGCCAAAGCCACCGCTCCATTGTTATCGCAATACAAAGGTATTGGATGCTCAATGGATGGAACCACTCCAAGTTCAGAAATGAACTTCTTGATCCAGACAGCTTCTTTAGCAGCATCGTTGGCAGCGATGTATTCAGCCTCCATCGTCGAGTCTGCCACGGTTTCCTGCTTGGAACTCTTCCAGCTAACCGCCCCTCCGTAAAGGGTAAAGACAAAGCCCGACTGCGACTTAGAGTCGTCCTTATCACTCTGGAAGCTCGAATCGGTAAAGGACTCCACTTGGAGTTCTCCGTTACCATACACCAAGAACATATCTCTAGTCCTTCGCAAGTACTTGAGAATGTTCTTCACAGCTGTCCAGTGACTCTCTCCAGGATCAGCTTGATACCTGCTCACTACACTTAGTGAGTATGCTACATCGGGTCTGGTACATAGCATCGCATACATGATAGAGCCTACTGCCGAAGCATAGGGTATCCCTTGCATGCGAGCTCTCTCCAAATCAGTCTTGGGAGACATCTCTTTGGAGAGAGTGAGTCCAGAGATAGTGGGTAAGTTCCCACACTTGGATTCTTCCATACTAAACCTCTTTAGTATGGTGTCAATGTACCTGGATTGGGACAATCCCAGTATCCGTTTGGATCTATCTCTATAGATCCTGATTCCCAATATGCAGGAGGCATCACCAAGATCTTTCATTGAGAATCTTTGTGATAAGAAGAGCTTGACCGATTGCAGCATAGGAATATCATTTCCTATCAAGAGTATGTCGTCCACGTACAATACGAGGAAGACAACCTTACTCTCTGCCACCTTCTTGTAGATACAAGGTTCATCTGGATTTTTGACGAAATCAAACACTTTGATAACGACGTCAAAGCAGATGTTCCAACTCCGCGATGCTTGCTTTAATCCATAAATGGATTTAAGCAGCTTGCACACCTTCCCGCTGCTCCCACTGTCTACGAAGCCCTCTGGCTGAGTCATGTACACGCACTCTTCTAAATCACCGTTTAGAAAGGCGGTCTTAACATCCATTTGCCAGATTTCGTAATCATGATATGCAGCGATGGCAAGTATGATCCGGATGGATTTAAGCATAGCCACTGGAGAAAAGGTCTCGTCATAGTCCACACCTGGTCTTTGACGAAAACCCTTTGCTACAAGTCTAGCTTTGAAAGTCTCCACTTTCCCATCTACACCAAGTTTTTTCTTGAAGATCCATTTGCTCCCAATGGGTTTTACCCCTTCAGGAGCAACTTCCAAAGTCCATACTTTGTTGGTGTACATGGATTCCATCTCGGACCGCATAGCATCCAGCCATTTCACTGAGTCCCCACTCGTGATGGCCTGCTCGAAGCTAGTTGGGTCATCATCTTTCATGATGCAATCCTCGCTCCCACCGTCCATGAGAAAACCGTAGTATCTCTCAGGTTGGCGAGGAACCCTACTAGATCGGCGGAGAGGCTGGGGTTCATTAGGAGCTACTGAATCCTCTTGTTCCACTAAATCTTCAGTTTGAGTTTGTGTATCTGGAACCTCTTCCAGCTCTACCACTTTGCCACTAATTTCTTTTTCAAGAAATTCCTTTTCTAAAAAGGTGGCATGTTGAGCAACAAACACTTTTTGTTCCTCACTGTGGTAGAAAAAATACCCATATGAATTCTTTGGATATCCCACAAACTTGCAAAGAACTGACCGTGCCTCGAGCTTGTCCGGATTTTGTCTTTTGACATAAGCTGGACAACCCCATATTTTAACTCGTTTAAAATATGGCCTCTTCCCATTCCATATCTCATATGGTGTGGTAGGTACAGATTTAGATGGAACTTGATTCAGTAGGTATGCTGCTGTCTCCAGCGCATAGCCCCAGAAGGAAATAGGTAACTCAGCTGTACTCATCATAGAGCGCACCATATCCAATAGGGTGCGGTTCCTCCGTTCAGATACACCGTTGTGCTGTGGTGTATATGGAGGAGTCAGCTGAGAGAGAATCCCATTCTCTTTTAGGAAGTCTAGGAATTCATTGCTCAAGTATTCCCCTCCTCGATCAGATCGTAGGATTTTAATACTTTTTCCGGTTTGGTTCTCAACTTCTTGTTTATATTCCCTAAATTTCTCAAAAGCTTCTGATTTGTGTTTCATCAGGAACACATACCCGAACCTAGAGAGATCGTCAGTGAATGTAATGAAGTATGAAGAACCATCCCTGGCATGTGTAGACATGGGACCGCATACATCACTATGTATCAGTCCCAAGAGTTCGGTAACTCTTTCTCCGTGTCCCGTAAACGGAGTTTTGGTCATCTTGCCTTTGAGACATGACTGGCAAGTGTCATAAGATGAAAATTCAAACGGATTTAAATATCCATCCTTATGCAACTTAGCCAGTCGTGTCGCATTGATGTGACCCAGTCTACAATGCCACAAGAAGGATTCGTTGAGTTCAGAACTCTTCCTCTTGTGTGTGTTTGTTATGCTCAGAACTGTTGATTGATTTAGAACATAAATGCCATTGCATAACGTGCCTGATCCAACCAACTTTTGGTTACGGAAAATGTTCATAACATTGTCCTGTAATACAAAATTATATCCTTCTTTGCTTAATAAAGAAACCGATATAATGTTGCATATCAGGTTCGGCATGTAATAGCATTCGTTCAGAACCAATGTATTACCAGTTGGTAATACAAGGTGATATTCCCCGACAGTCTTGGCTGCAACAATTGCACCATTTCCTACTCTAATGTCTTTATCACCTTCTCCAAGTTCTCTACCTTTCCTAAGCCCATGTAACTGATTACATATATGGGATCCTGACCCGGTATCCAATACCCAGGACGTAGAGCAAATGGAGAAACAGTTCTCAGTAACGAACACACCCGAAGAAAATGCATCATCATGTACTTTCTTCATTCGGGTGGCATGGGAATCCTGGTATTCCCCTATATCCTGTTCATTCCTATAACTCTTATAGGAAAGAACGGAACCAACGTTCCCCAGCACAGTATAACATGCGGGTTCGGTCAATACATCCATATTATTATCTTTATTAAGGCATGAAATGGTCGCTACCTGGAGAGAGAGAGAAGAAAACACTTTAGCGTATGCTCGTGCAAGATCAGATTGGTTATTATCTTATCTAATCAGGATGGCTCCCA
Source organism: Agapanthus africanus (assembly GCA_030015575.1). Taxonomy (NCBI): domain Eukaryota; kingdom Viridiplantae; phylum Streptophyta; class Magnoliopsida; order Asparagales; family Amaryllidaceae; genus Agapanthus; species Agapanthus africanus. Next base: position 257,824,943 of record CM057341.1, read on the forward strand.
CTGCTTTTTATCAAATCTTCCTTCAAACCCTAAAAGGAAAGACTAGCCGGGATTAATTACACACTACAAGTTCGCCAATCTTTCAGCCAGGCCAGTGTCGGTACTTTGAGGGAGGTCCCCCGTGCTTTCGCACGAACCTAATTAATGTAAACCTCGTTTTTCCAGAGGCGTAACCCCGTTGACACCTTTCTAGACACCTACTTGATCGGCTAATTGCAATGTGTAAAACTCTCCCAGGAGTAACTCTTACTCGCAGTGGGTATCGGGATCCAACCATCTCATAGAAGGTATGCAATCTCATTGCAAATTTCAACACTTGAAATTCCCGATAATCTTTTGCCCCAAACGATCTATGACCTTGACAAGGTCAACAAACCATAGACCGTAAGTCAAGTTCAACCCGTCATTTCTTGATTGAATTAAACCCACCCGCACGACCCTTGACAAGGTCAACAAGGCCGTACGACTACCCTAACTCAATCTGCATCATATGCATAAGCAGATAAATACTGGTTAGCTACCGCACACTGCGCCTTGACAAGGTCAACAAACGCAGCACGAATACTAAACAGTACTTATCTGAAATGACGGAGGGCTACGACAGGTTTTTCTGAAAACCTATTGCGTAATGAACTTGATATCGTTGTAGAATCAAATGAAGTTTTGAAATGGAGTGATTTTGAGGCTTTTCTAGTTTTGCTAAAGGGGTCACTCCCGGTGAAGGGATCGTCGGCCCTTTCCTCGTCGAATGAGGTGCGGGATATATCATATATATCGCTGTGCAAAGAAAAAACACAAAAGCAGTCAAAAGCAAACCGAGTGTGTAGCATCTGCCAGTTATTGCTAAAGGAGTCACTCCCGGTGAAGGGATCTCGGTCCTTTCCTCATCGAATAAGGTGCAGGATATATCACATATACCGCTGTGCAAAGCAAGAACTGTAGCTACCTGTTTTAGTTTAAAATTCGATTCCACAACATCTTAGGTTTCTTATCTTTCATTAATCACATTAATGAAGTCCCATCATTTAAATACCTAAACATCACAGATAGATATGACGTACACTTATGCCATCCGCATTCGCCTCGATGTCCCCTCGTGCACCGTTAGGTTAGGTAACTAACGACAGAGCAGGGCAGGGCTAGCGCGGGTGTAAAACATAAGTAACGTCTATATAATATATCATATATACTATATACTATATCCATCACATGATCACATCACAGATATCGCAGCAGAAGAAACATATGAAATATTGGATATACTAGGACGTCCGTGTTTTCAATACGAGCCAGTATAAAACACGGATTCCACGGTCGTGATGAATAGCCAATCCCACACCCCTAGACCCCTACGAGAGCGGCAAGCAACCCTGCCAATTCTAGGGTTAGGAGACCCGGACTCGACTCCTCGAGTTGGTCTCCCACTGGACCCCAGAACCCGGTTACTTGTGCTCTCCTCCTTGGGTCTATCCTAATGCGGAAAAGTAAATAATATACAAAAGGTGACATCTTCCGCTACCTGGAAGTGCCCCAAATAAAAGAATATTACATAGAAGTTTTTACATGAATGAAAATGAAAAACACTCATCTCACATAAAAACCCCCGGCTATTCGAACACGACGATCCAATATAACATATCCAGCAACACATAACATCACATGTCATCAACGTAAGTAAGTATGCATACCCCAATTGTCGTTGACGTATAGCAACGAAACCGGCGATATGAACATACTACACTTACGGTCACAGAAAAGAAAGTGTAAAACTACAACAATTGGAATCCGCAACCTCTTTAGACATCGCATGCCTAACAGATATAAATCCCGCATTTTAGTCTCATTATCGAAAACTCTTTTCAATATCATATGGGACTAAATTGCTAGATTTATAACAATCATTCAGTTATCTCATAACTACTTGTGAATTCCAATCATTGTATCACATTCCAGATAAACAGAAAATGTTAAACTTTCCGATCGAACAGTCGAATACCCAAGTTTTCCCGATACAACTCAACACATGAAATAAGTCTAACAACATTCAGTTCGTGCCTCAGTACCGACGGTCCAGCCGTAGAAGGGTCAAGCCAACGCCTCACATGTGGCACGCCGTACTGCCCCAAACCCGAAGGTTCAAAGGGTAGTTCAAGACGGTCACATAATCGAGTTAAGGTTTGTTGTCTTCTAGAGAGTCCATCGCGTTACTTGCACTACTTAGAACGTCGTTAAACTACGGAAAAATCCAACACTTGGAAATTTCCCGACAGGGGAAAAATTGGGTATTTATATCCGGTCGAACTTTTTAACATATTCTAAAAATTATCCGGAAATACACAAAAGATGAAATTTGATAATCCGGTCGAAACACTGATTCCCAATAGTACCCCAGAATACTCTTCTGTATAGTCACAATAAAAATGTCCCAGAAAATATAGCATTATATTTTATGAGTTACTGTGCAGAAATTATCAGCCAAAGGAACAGTACGGCCGCGGAACCGCCGCAGTATGCATAGCACGTGCCGCGGTTCCGCGGTGGAAAAGTTGATTCAGGCCCTCGTATTTCACAGTAATTCACATAACACCCTGCTTGATTTTCTGCATATTTTTAATTGACAAAAATCCCAAATTTTAGAAAAAGTCCAGAGAGCATTTTAGGGTTTTGGGTTTGGGTTCGATCGGGTTTCAAACGTCGTCGGGACTTCGCCTAAGGCTCTAGCTAGGCTCTGATACCAGTGAAAGGTTCCTAGGCACTCTAGTGAGGTCTCACAAGGCATCGAACATGCTAATTTAAAAAAAATGGTGCCGAGAAACCCTAGACTACGGATCTTAGACTAGATGTTTAGGCGAAATGAAAATCTAGTTAACAAATTAACTAAAGGAAGAGAGCTACAACCTTTGTAGATCCGGATTTCCACTTCCTTAGCTCCACTTGGGTGTCCTCTCGCTTTCCATCATGAATCCCGAACCCAATCGTCGGCTTCATCGGAGAAACGGGCGAGCTAGGTCGTCGGCTTCGTGTCAAAGACGATCTACGTCGAGGTTGCACTAGTTCAAGCTCCGACTTCACAAAGTTGTGAAACTTGTGAAGAAAACACCCAAAACAACTTGGCAAGAGGTAGAGGGTGAAGAAATAGGAGGTGGGTTCACTTTAGAATTGGATTTCACTCACTTTTGCTCAAGTTGCCATTGATGGACCTTGAGCTTTTCTTGAAGAAGAAGATGGAGCTCAAGAAAGAATATGATAAGTGTTGATTAAAAAGAATAATAAAATCCAACACTTATCATGTTCTAACCTAGGTTAAGTGTAGAGAATAAACCATGGTAAATGGGAATGGTTAGGGTTAAGGATGATGACAAAATAGTCACTTTAGTCAAAGCTTCATGAAGCTTCATCAAGCTTCATGAAAGAAACCATTTTGTTATCATATATATATATATTTATTTATCAAAAAAGAATAGATAAATAAATAAGTAAATAAATAAAAACCCTAATTATTATCACAACCATGGTTTAAGTCTTAACACAACACCAAACAACATGTATCATCAAACATGACACAAAGTAGTGCACAAAAGTATATCATATATATACTTCTTGCACATCGAGTGAGAAAATCCATATAAAGTGAACCAATACTAGCTAATGCAAAGTAATATATCAAATATATAATTATGCATTAAATCATTAAATCAACATTTGATTCAATGATCCGGTCATGTCGCACATAACCGACTAGAATCCAATGTATCGATTTATTGAATCAATGATTCGATAACTAGGTCATATCGAATATAACCGATCGAAACGTATATCGCGAGAATGAAATGCGGTATCACATACACGCATTATTCTCGGTCCTGCACATATCTCATATGCGCTCCTATTTCGTTTCGCTTGAGCCAGGAAACCTCTGTGTAGGACTCTAAAGACTCGTCAATACGCCGGTAGCAGATGATGATCATATCAAGCATCCACAAGCCGCAAGCGGTCTGCTAAACTAACGGCCACCCGGGTATTGAGCGATCAGAAGATCGACGAGCTAGCCCGCTCACACTCCTGTGAATCCAACCAGTAACACTTACCGTACAGTCCGGTCTGTTCGTCTGATACGTCGCATATCAAGTCTAGGGGTGGTATACGTCAGACCCCAATAACCGATAAGTCGTGCCGATGTGAGGCTCATAACGGGTCGAGAAACTACTGGTAACACTTACCAGCAAATCTCTGATCAGCCCTGGCCAGGGACTTCCCTGTTACGGCCAATCGAGCACAGCGCAACATCAACTCCCAATACCGGGAGAGACGAAACCCCTCCTATCGCTTATTGCCTCCATGTGACTCGGGACTGTACCCAAAGACCACCGTTTTGCACGCCCTCATGGACGTGGTAAGGTGGAGATCAAAGCACAGTGGGAATCACACAAGACTCTATGACGATCTCGGGTCTACAGACTAACCTGTACAAGTGTCACCTGAGAACTGCCATCTGACGTGAGGTATAATACCATCTGGGAGTTCTCGGCGAGTCCGTCCAGTGTACCCAGTCTCCACTGAGCACCCGTATACCATCTCTGATGTCAAACACCAATGGATATGGGATCATCCATCGCCCATCACATGGGTCGAGAAGCGTATACGCTAGTCTACACTGGTATATCGATGCCCCGTCTCGATACACCCACGACTAGGGACCTTGAAGGATGTACTTATGGACTACCATGTCCCCACTAGTATGATCTGCATCATAGTCCAGATAGTCAAGTACAAATCCTAAGGGCTTTACCAACATGTAACTATAAGACAGTATAAAGAGACTAGTGTACATGTTAAAATAAAGAGCAACCAGATAGCATACTATCATGTCGAGCAAGAAAGTCATCTCTATATATGTCCAAGCATCCAATATAATACACATCATCTGTACAATACTGGCCTCTAGGGCATACATACAACTAACATCTAATACTAGGATCCGGCTTAAGCCAAAACCGGCTAGTAAAAACCGTTCGATCATGATCCGTGCAATACCGCACGTATCTGATCGAACCCTGCCAAATCTCCATACGGCCTCTACAGCGTTTCGCCCGAAACTTGAGTAACAGTGTGTGTGGTGGACTCTAAAGATTCGTCAATACTATGGCTGTGGATTTAACCACTAGCACGTTAGAGGTATCAGCCATACGTGATGGGCCACCAGCTATTGACCAAAAGGGACGTCGATGAGCGAACTCATCCTGACACCCTACTGAGCCTGTCAGTGACAATATCCGTACAGTCCGGTCCGTTCGTCTATGAGTATCGCATGGCGGGCCTAGGGGGTTGGTAAAAGTCAGACCCCCAAAAGCGGTACAAGTCGTGTCGGAGTGTAGCCCAGAACACCCTGAGATACTACCGGAATACCTACCAGTAAATCTCCTGCCTCGGCCGAGGGCTTTGTGTAATGGCTCTCCTAGACACAGCGCGACCTCACCCCCAATACCGGGAGAGACGAACCCCTGCAGATCCGCTCACTGCCTCCATGTGGCTCGGGACTGTACCCAACTAAAACCTGTTTGCACGACTCCTTTGAGCCGTGGTAGGGTAGTAATCAAAGCACAGTGGAAACTCACACGAGACAAATGACGATCTCAGGTCGATGAACTAACCTGTTCATATGTCACCTGGGAACTGCTATCTGACGTTTGGTATAATCCCAACTAGCAGGTTCCCGGCAAGTCCTGTCCGGTGTACTCATAACCCAATGAGCACCTATATACATCTTAGGTGAACCAACTGACACCAGTGGCTTGTGAGACCGGCCACCGCCCCTCGTCGGGGTCTCGACTGTATACACTAGTCTACTCTGGAGTATCGATGCCCTGTCTCGAAACTCCCACGACTAGGGACCTTTTAAGGATGTGCTTATAGACTCCAGCTCTCACGTATATGATCGCCCTCATACTGCTGGTAGTCAAGCAAGAATCCTAGAGGCTCTATCAACGTGTAATAGCGACTCGTAAGGTCACCTAAAGCAGTACACGATGATAAAGATAAACCAGATAGCATACTATCATCTTGAGTAAGACTGTTCTACCGGGATAGGTCCTCCCTCAATCATTGCAATCACGTGCCTGTGATCCAATAATTGACTCTGAGGGCACTATCTCCAACAATCTCCCACTTGCACTCAAGGCTAATTATTGCGATATCGCATACTCACAGCCCGTGTGATACCGAACACCCAACTCCTCTACTAGTCAGTCTCACAAAGCTCGTTTGCGAAACTATTGCGTTCGAGGAATAGCCTCAGTGAGTCGATCCGCTGTGATGTTTCTTTCTATGTCTCTCTATATCTCAAGTTCGCGGAGAAAGCCATCTCCCGAAATGAGCAATACCTGTCTTAGAATGTGTCTGGATGTCTGATGGGACCTAGCTCATAAATGAACTCCAAATCCAAACTTCTTAGACTGTATCGACAACTGAACTTCATCAGTATCCTGCGCCATACCTTCCCTTAGTATCCACTGGACCACCTGTCCAAAATACAGCCCCTCGTCAGAGGGCAAACTATAACTCTGACAACCTCTCTGTCATCCAGGTCACCTTGGAAGCCTGGAATGATAACCGTCTCCTAAAGGAGGCTGCCGTTATCAAATCTCTAGAACATTCACTTATGTTCTAAAGCTGCTTCCGATTGTTTCTCCAGGATTGGATTAATATCAACTTTTGCATCTACTGCAAGAACAACATCTGGTGTGGTACTTGACATCTCATGATTGACTCAATTGCCTAAGCAAGTGATCTGCCAATCATGCACATCCCTCTCCCCTTTAGTTTGTAAGACACCTTTAGAGAGGGTGACTCCATCACCTGCAGGTACACTACCGTGCTAGGAGTCGTCCATTCTAAATACTTATAGAATGCTATCTAAGTACCCAGATTGGGAAACCACCCAAATCTAGATCTAAAACCATAGATCCAGTAACCAGAATGTATAATATCCAAGTCCTATGTGGAGAAACCACTGTGTGACAACCAAAGAATAACCGATCGTAGTATAGGAATATCACTTCCTACTCTGTGTATGTCATCAAATACCAGGACATCACACCCTACTACCTTCTTAACAGATCCATCCCCTATTCTGATGAAGTCAAACCTATGACTGTCACATCAGAAATAGATGATCTATCTCCGCTATATCTGGTTTAGTCTATAAATAGACATAAGCCTCCTGTCCACCAATGCTTCCGCTGCTCCCACTGACTACGACAACCCTCTGGCAGAGTCATATAGACGTACACTTCTAAAACTAGTTCAGAACGACGCTATACTCATCCTCCTGCCGGGTCTCACAGTCTGGAACAACAGCAATGGCAAGTTTGGGTAAACAAGAACCTCCCTGCTACCGTCCTTGAGCATACCGAAGTACCTCTCGGGTGCCTGAGCTTACCCACTTTATCTGTGGAGTGGCCAATGGAATGTCAAATCAGATTGAATTTTTAGGTTCTTATCAAATCTTCAGTAATCGTTTGCGGTTCTGGAATCACTTCCAATTCTACCATACTCCTACTACTGTTTTTTTGAAAAATCCATTTCTTTTAAAAATGTGGCGAGTCAAGAACAATATCACTATTGATCTTCCAGATGGTAGAAAGTCAACCCTCGTCATAGCCCGGGTCAACCCATAAACAGCCATTACAGAAACGCCTTAAGTTATCCGGAGTCTGGTTTTAAGCATAAGCCGGACAACTCCCCGTACCTTAACATCGTTAAGATATGAACTGTTCTATATCCAATACAGAAACAGAGGCACTGATTTAATTGAACCAGATTCAAATCATGCAGCTGTCTCCAGTGCATGCCAACTAAATGGAAGAGAGGCCGATCAGCGTTACTCAACTTAGGAGTACTTCCAATTATGAGTAACCTGAAAGAGAAGCTAGTTTTCTTAATCATTACTATCAACTGAATACCATTCACAAGTATCTACATCTTCGATCACCTTGAAGAATCCCGATACTTGCAATACCTGGTTCTCTACTTTACTCTTATACCTATAACTTCTCAAAATTCGGACCTTGTGTTTCTACGAAACACTTGTCTAAAAACTAGAGAAGTCATAAGTAAGCCGAATATAGTACGAGGACCAACCCCTCTGTCCTAATGGACACTGGACAATATACAATACTTTGTATAAGTCCCTTGAGTCTAATAACTCATTCACTGTGTGTCGTAGGTTGAAAACTGTACTTATGGTTAAGAAGAATTACACCGCTGTTCAATGCTCCTTACCTAACCATCCACTGATATAGGTAAATGTCATAGACATAATTTCAAAAAGGTATATCTCACTCTATAAAAATAGACGTACAGATATATCAATTTGAAATTGGTGCATAACAACGGATATTCAAAACCAAATATTTGCCGTCCGGCAAACAACCCAGGTGACTTCCTCAAATATCACCAATCACAACGAATTCCGATATAATGAGGATGATCACCTAATTCTCAATAACTTACTCTCACTCATCATCTGTAAAACCATACAGATATGAGAATCATACCTGGTAAATACATACCCTGGAGCAAGTGTCTAATTGGGAAATCAGTTTTCTTTTAACAGTACACAGTGAAACTGAAACATTGAAATGTTTCGATGGGGTATCCCGGTATTCCTAGTAATGCCTCTTCCATTATCCAGATTCACAACTATAACCGTATAATTCTTTGCCACCTCTCCAAATCCCTTTATATGTCTTTAGTCATTACCTTCTGTACACCCCTTTAGGCCAAATGGTTTTCTTCCTTCCCTACCGTTCGGCACCAGCCTATAGTTTGGAAGAAGACTATCCAATAAGCATAATGGGTGTACTGTCCTAATCCTAGGAGCACTCGCAATGCGAGAGAAGGTGAAGATAAAAGACAACCGAATAAACCTTATTCCTATTTCTCCTGAACCAGGATCCATCCCCGAACTGGAACAAGTTCCTTTCGAGTTCGTATATAACCATACGATGGAGTATCCAATAAACTTGGGATCTTCGTAGTGATACGGAGTGTCCTGGAGAAATACAAAGGTGATTTAGGATTGGCGAAGAAATACTTGGTTTGGTCGTAAATAGCAGTCGCAGTTTACTTTGCCCTCTTACTAATCCCTTGCTTTGTCTTAACTTAATACCTTCTGTACACCATTTAGGCTAATTGGTTTTCTTCATTCCCTACCGGTCGGCACCTGCCTATGGTTTGGAAGAAGACTATCCAATTTGCGTAATAGGTGTACTATCTCCTAAACCAAGGAGTACTCGCAATGAGAGAAGGTGAAAAGAAAAGACAACTGAATAGTCCTATTCGTTTTCTCCAGAACCGGAAACCATCCTCGAATTCCTTCGAGTTCGTATATAACCATACGATGGTTTTGTCCAATGGAAGTGGACGTTTGTAGTAATACGGGATGTCCTGGAGAAAAGGGTAAAAGTAGGAGTGGCAATGAGGTATGCAACTCTGACAATCCAAAAGCCAGTGTTAAGAAGGTTCGGTCAACTTGGTCACTGAGTTATAGTCTAGGGTTGGGTCAATGGTCGCTGCCAAAGAGAGAGAGAAAAGAAACACTCAGCGTGCACTCTAACCTAGATCAGAATGGTTATCACTTTATCTAATCTGGAAACCTCCCACTGTAACCTCAAATTCTTCTCCAAACCTGAAAGAAGAATTAGTCGGGATCACCCGAGGAGTAAACCAACTCATCAGTGGGAATCGGGATCCAACTATCATCGCATGATAACTTGACGGAATCCACTCAAGTCACCACACTCCAGAAGGTATGCGCATGCCTGGCAAGTTTCAGTTTCTTTAGAAACTCCCGATGTGATTTTTACCCCAAGCGGCTTATGACCTTGACTAGGTCAACAAACCATAAACCGCCAGTCAAGTTCAACCCATCATTATTCTGGATTGCATTAAACCCACCCGTACGTGCCCTTGACTAGGTCAACAAGGCCGCACGACTGTCCTAACCGATCCCACTTATGCAACAAACAAGTACCACTTAGCTACCGAACACTACGTCTTGACTAATTCAACAAACGCAGCACGAATACTAAATAATACCCGTAGGAAATGACGGAGGGCTACGGCTGGTTTTTGGCGAAAAACCTTTAACGTAATGAACTTGATATCGTTGAAGGAACTGCATAGCTTTTTATAAAAATATAGTGGCGAAAACCCTTTGCTAAAGAGGCCACTCCCGGTGAAGGGATCTCGGCTCTTTCCCCGTAGAATGAGGTGCAGGATATTCTAACTGAATACCACGATGCAAAGCAAAAAGTAATCGGCTATAGTGAAGTTATTGCCCTGACGCAAACTTCTGTCCAAGGGGTCACTCCCGGTGAAGGGATCTCGGCCCTTGCCTCGTCGACTGAGGAGCAGGATATTCCAACTGAATACCACGATGCAAAACAAAAGAGAACGCCCTTGCAATAACAGCTTTTGAAAAAAGTTCCAACAACATCAGAATAGGTTTGTTTATCTTGCATTGATCCGAATCAATGCAGTCCCATCAATTGATCACACCACAAAAGAACGAAAATAATGATGTACGTATATGCCATCCGCATTCGCCACTGGGTCCCGTCATCACCCGTTAGGTTACTTAACTAACGACAGAGCAGGGACTGGACTAGCGCGGATGCAAAACATATACAATATCTACTAGTATATATATAATATATAATTTTCGCTCAAGGCGTGATAAAATGCAACATCACAGAAATGTAACCAGCTTCACAGAACAATACAGATATCTGGAAGCCCCGGGTTTCACAGAGCCGCTGCTGAAACCCGACGTTCCCCTGGTCGTGTGGATAGCCTGTGCAATGAAATCCTAGACCCCTACGGGCGCGGCAAGTTACCCGCCAAAACCTGAAGCGAGGCAGCCCCCTTCAGCAACGTGAATGGACCACCCAGCACTTCACGAAATCCGGTAACTTGGGCACCCCTCCTTGGGCCAACCTGTACCCCCTACGAGTGCGGCGAACAGCCCGCCAATTCTAGAGTAAAGCCCCCTCCGTCTCAATGCCATGAGATGCGGGCTCGTTGCCCTCTAGAACCCGGCTATCCGTGCACCCCACCTTGGGGTAATCCTAGTACAGAAAGTAAATTATGCATACAACGGGTACATCGACCGCAACCTGGTCATGCCCCAAAAGAATAATACAAACAGGCAGTGACGGCAGTCCACATGTCGGACGCTCGCCCCGCAATATCAAATGTACATATAAAACAAAACTGTACTACCACTGCATCCAGGCTATCCCCACAACCGATCCGCAACATCACAGCACAACACAGAACATCAACGTGAATGCCACGTTCGCAAATCCTTCTAACCGGGCTATAGCAGTTAGACATGATTTACCGATCAAGTGACATTCACGGTCGCAGATATAATGTAAATACTGTGAACTAATGTGTTTAAAACATCCGATCGATCAAAATTTTACCAAGTGGGCCCCAAGCATTACTGTAGCACATAAAGAAATTCTGGGCCCAAAAAGAATATACCAAAACCCCTATTTTCAGCCCAAAAGCCCACTGCAAAAAATTGGTGAATTGAAGACTCAATACTGCGGCGGAACCGCGGCCAAATAGGGGTTATGGCCGCGGTTCCGCGGTCGTATGGAGGGATCAGACTACCAAATTTTCACAGTGTTCTTAGAATTCCATGTACATCATTCTACAACAACCTGAAAAATTTTTGGAGCTAAAAAAAATTCGACAGAAAACACATGGAATGAAAATGCGGTTTTGGGATAAATGTTCGATCGAAGTTTTAAACACACTAGACCAAGCTAGACTAGGTTAATGGCGTGGCTCTGATACCATGTTGCGCCACGGCCGTCTACTCGAGGCCAAAATGCGGAATCAAAAATTTTCTTAACTTTAAACCGGCGCTACCGCGGACAATAAACCCAGATCGTAACCATTAACCCAATCCTAGCAATCAAGAGAATGGGTAGAGAAGTATACCAAGCAATCCGTGTCCTTCGGTCTTCGTTTCCACTCCGATCTCCCGCGGAATCTCCGTTCATCGCCTCCTCGTCGAAAAGGGCACCACGTAGCCAAATACTTTTACGGGCTCCCACCTCTGGACCGAGGCAACTCGGGCGCGAAGTTGGCTAGCCGACGCGTTCAAGATTTGCTATAGGTGTAGTGTAGAAGCTTGTCTCTTTTGGGATTTTGAAGTTGCCTTTAGATGGAGGTGAAGAAGGAACTTTTGAGAGGTGAGAAGGGTTTTGTGAGCATGCCAAAAATGAGATGTATCAATTTCCCTCTCTCAATGAAATGAACCCCACCTCCACTCAAAAGTGGCCGGCCCCCTATTGTCAAGAATGGTGGAGGGAATGATGAATGGAAAAAGCAAGTGGGGAAAAAGAATTGATAAAGATTAATCAAAAAAGGTCACACCAAATTCTCATTCACATCCTTTCACTCTCATCACAATAAGGCATAAGAATGGACTAGAAAAGAATCTCATCATGATAAGAATACACAATCACAATAAACCCCTCCACAAATAAGTTATTTGCAAACTGCAAATAACCCCTCCATCAAAAAGTCCGGCCGTGAAGGAACAAAGGAAAATCGGCCGGAACGGAATGCAAACTGGCAACTTCAGAAAACTGATCCCGTAATAAATTACAGGAAAACCCCGCGACTGCATATACATGCCCGCATTTGTATTCCCACTGAATACAAATGCAAAGAGACAAAATCTACACTATCTAATACTAGGATCCGGCTTAAACCAAAGCCGGCTAGTAAAAACCGTCCGATCACGATCCGTGCAATACCGCACGTATCTGATCGAACCCTGCCATATCTCCATACGGCCTCTACAGCGTTTCGCCCGAAACTTGAGTAACTGTGTGTGTGGTGGACTCTAAAGACTCGTCAATACTATGGCTGTGGATTTAACCACTAGCACGTCAGAGGTATCAGCCATACGTGATGGGCCACCAGCTATTGACCAAAAGGGACGTCGATGAGCGAACTCATCCTGACACCCTACTGAGCCTGTCAGTGACAATATCCGTACAGTCCGGTCCGTTCGTCTATGAGTATCGCATGGCGGGCCTAGGGGGGTGGTTAAAGTCAGACCCCCAAAAGCGGTACAAGTCGTGTCGGAGTGTAGCCCAGAACACCCTGAGATACTACTGGAATACCTACCGGTAAATCTCCTGCCTCGGGCGAGGGCTTTGTGTAATGGCTCTCCTAGACACAGCGCGACCTCACCCCCAATATCGGGAGAGACGAACCCCTGCAGATCCGCTCACTGCCTCCATGTGGCTCGGGACTGTACCCAACTAAAACCTGTTTGCACGACTCCTTTGAGCCGTGGTAGGGTAGTAATCAAAGCACAGTGGGAACTCACACGAGACAAATGACGATCTCAGGTCGATGAACTAACCTGTACACATGTCACCTGGGAACTGCTATCTGACGTCTGGTATAATCCCAACTAGCAGGTTCCCAGCGAGTCCTGTCCGGTGTACTCATAACCCAATGAGCACCTATATACATCTTAGGTGAACCAACTGACACCAGTGGCTTGTGAGACCGGCCACCGCCCCTCGTCGGGGTCTTGACTATATACACTAGTCTACTCTGGAGTATCGATGCCCTGTCTCGAAACTCCCACGACTAGGGACCTTTTAAGGATGTGCTTATAGAGTCCAGCTCTCACGTATATGATCGCCCTCATACTGCTGGTAGTCAAGCAAGAATCCTAGGGGCTCTATCAACGTGTAATAGCGACTCGTAAGGTCACCTAAAGCAGTACACAATGATAAAGATAAACCAGATAGCATACTATCATCTTGAGTAAGACTGTCCTACCGGGATAGGTCCTCCCTCAATCATTGCAATCACGTGCATGTGATCCAATAATTGACTCTGAGGGCACTATCTCCAATAGATGGCATGTCCCATAACTCAGAAGAAAGGGCCTACAGAGGCCGACCAGGCCACCCCTATACCCGACCTGCAAGCACAAGCTAGCCCTCCTTGGGGCCCCATGCAGATTAGCCTCCTCGGCATCTCAGCTCGCCCCGAGCTGCCACAAGACCAAGACTCCTCGGCCTTCTCGCTCGTCCCCGAGCCCTCCCGGCCGAGGCCATCTTCCTCGGTCCTCCGACCAACTCCACCGCTCACCGGCGTAACCGCCGCTCCGCAAATCTCGCCATGCACGGATTCTCCGCCAGCAACATCCCACGTTCCACGCTTTCACGATCCCCATTAATGGGCGATCCGCTCTCTACGCGGGGGTGACGTCGGGAGCGTAACTGCCAGCGAGATTCTCATGCCTGCTACTGCGTGCCGCCACCGCTATATAAACCCCCATCACAGAGGGGTCAAGTAAGCCATTTTTTTACTCTACTTAGTCGTTACGCTGCTCGGATCTAGTACTAACTTGATCATTGGAGGGTCCTCGGTGGTACCAAACCACCCCGGGACTTCTTTGCTGGTATTCGACGCTAAACTCCTCAAATCACCAATCTCCTCAAAACCCATTAAGACCCACACGCAACAGGGGATCACCTCTAAAATCCACCGGGAGATCGACGGAAGACGACATCTGAAGGAGACTCGAAAAGGACCTCCATCAGTTGGCGCCGTCTGTGGGAACGCAAACTCCATAAAAACAAAGTTGGCCTTCCGATCTCCGTCCACATGGCAAGCAACCATCCTGAAGATCCGGGTACCAGCCGCCGTCTCCCCCTCACCGGAGACGCGGATGAACCTCCTTCGGTGACCATCATCAACGCCCTCGCCAGCCGAATAGATCGGCTACAGTCCCTTGTAGAGGCGCTCGTCCGCATCCAAATGGCCGGGCCTGGGCCTCAGATCGCCGCTCCTCCGCCTCCAGAATGCTCTGCCCCCGTCGGCACGGCTGACCAACGGCAGGCTACGACTCCTGACCACAGATCTTACGGACCGATACTTCCTGAGGCCCGTTGGGCGCCTCGCGGCTCCACACCAAGGTCCGCCGCCGGAGTGCCTCGCCTCGAGCCTCCTCGCGACCCTTGACCCCTGAGGAGATGTCGGTCACCTCACCTGCCCACAGGCATGACCGGCACCCTCTCCCTCGACTGGGTCGCACAGAAGGGGCTCGCCACGACGGCTCGAGAGCCACCTCGCCCGGGGATCTGAGGAACCTCATCGAGAGGAACCGGGGCCGTGCCCAGACGCAGGTCTCCCATAGCAGAGGCCAGGGATCACGAGGCGCTGAGTCCTCGGGGTACCACGGCCGACTCGACGCCCTCGGGAAGAAGATCTAGGGCATGCGCCGGGAAGGTCACCTCTCGGTGCTGCCGACTCGCTCACCAAACCGTTTACCGAAGGACTGCTCGCTGTCCACGTCTCCTCGCACAACAAACCCCCGAAGGTCTCTCTGTTCGACGGGAAAACCGACCCTAAAGACCATTTGGATGCTTTCACCGCGGGGATGAGCTTCCAGGATCATTCCAACGCCGTCCAGTGTAGGGCCTTCCCAGCCACCCTCATTCGCTCTGGTCGGGACTGGTTCCGAGGACTCGAGCCTCACTCAATCTCGACCTTCGACGAGCTGGCTACTCATTTCCTCGGCCACTTCGTTGGGAACCGTCGGCAGAAGCGCACGGTCGACTACCTCTTCACAATTAAGAGCGGGGACAAGGAGACGTTCAAGGCTTACATCACCTGCTTCTACAACGCCCTCCTCGAGGTCCCCGAGCACAGGGATGAAACCGTCATCACGGCGCTCAGATCTGGTCTGAGGCATAAGGAGTGGCTGCGCTCCTTTGCATTGGCACAGCCTAAGACCATGGCCGAGGTCAAGGCGTGGACTGAGCGCGAGGTTCAGCTGGAGTCCGAGGTGAACGCGAACCTCCCCCGGGCAGAACGGTCTGACCAGAAGAAGAGGGCTCGGGAGGAGAGGCCAGAGCGTCAGCAGCCCTATCATTCGAAGTTCTAGGAGTACACCCCGCTCAACGTCTCCCTCGCAGAGTTACTAGTGGAGGCCCAAGGCGAAGGGTTCTTCAAGTTCCCTCCAATCCCGCGTCAGGCCTCGAAGCGGACCCAGGGCCCTTACTGCGCCTTCCACCGGACACTGGGCCACGCCACGGAGGATTGTAAGCAACTCCGGGAATACATCGAGGAGCTCATCCGATCGGGGCACCTCGCCGCCTACTTAAGGGACAAACGGCAGGCCGACCGCGAGTAGGAGTAGCGTCCCCCTCCCGCCGAGCTGACCATCAACCAGATCATGCTTGTCTCAGCAGATGACCAGTCCGGCGCTCGGGAAGCCCCGTACCCGGTGCCGAGCACGGAGACCAACAAGTCTCCGGGAAGCTCGGGCCACGCTGATAGGGTCATCTATTAGCATGTACTTTTCTTTTGGGGCAATGTAAACTCTCCCTAGGGTCTATTGTTAATTTAATAAAGATTAACAGAACATTGCGAAAAATAGGAAAGATCTCATTTATATAAAAAAGGTATTATGGGCTCCTCAGCCGTACATACAAAAAGAAAAAGAAAACTACAACAGCGGGGGAAGGGGTGCAGAGAGCACTGCTCATGATATTCGGTAAAGATCTCCGCCAGCCGAGGCCTCGAGAGTGTTGGGGTAAAAATTTACACCCCGGTTGACCAAGTCAAAATCAAAGTCAACCCCAAGCCAAGTGGGCCCAAGCCCAGATCCAGTGGGTCCATGCCCGGGTCGAGCCCGAACATGAAATGGCCGGCCTCCCCCCATGCCAAGATAAAAATTTTGTAATAAATAATTTTGTTGTATTTCTTTTATTTTATTTTATGGATAAATGTAAGAAAAATAGGCATAAAGCCAAATTTTTGTAAAGCCCATGGCTTATGTGCAAAAAAAAATGGCACATGAGCCATGGGATAGGCAAAATGCCATTTTGTGAAGCCCAAGGGGCTATGTGTAAAGTGTATAGCTTATAAAGGCAAGGATAATGAAAATATCTAACAACTTCTTCTCTCTCCAAAAAAAAAAAGTTTCAGATTTGAGATCTTTCTTCCTTCTTCAAGGTTCCAAGACCTTCTCATTTCTTTTGAATTAAATCAAGAGTTTTACTCTTCCTTTTCAAAAACAAAATAGTTTTTCACCACAAAACCCACAAAGGGGAACTTGGATCTGTCTTTAGATCCCCAAAAGGAGAGATTTTGAGATCTCACATCTATTGATCTTCAAGATCCAGCTAACAGAGGAGGAAGAAGAAGAACCCCTTTCACTAAACCTAAAAAAAAACACACACTCAGGAGTCCAACTCCTCTCTGATTTCTCTTCTGAGAAATTTTTTTAGGCTAAAAGCCACTTTTTCTCGCCGGCGCTCGAGCGCAGAGCGCCCGCGTGCCGACACATGGCGCGCTTGCGCTCGAGCGCAAGTCGCCCCCGTGCCGACAAGTGGCGCGCTTGCGCTCAAGCACAAGCGCTCGAGCGCAAGTCGCCCCCGTGCCGACACGTGGAGCGCTTGTCGCCCCGTGTCGACACGTGGCGCGCTTGTGCTCAAGCGCAAGCGCTTGAGCGCAAGTCGCCCCCGTGCCGACACGTGGAGCGCTTGCGCTCCAGCGCAAGCGCTCGAGTGCAAGTCGCCCCCGTGTCGACACGTGGCGCGCTTGCGCTCAAGCGCAAGCGCTCAAGCGCAAGTCG
The DNA here is from genome assembly GCA_030015575.1 of Agapanthus africanus. Taxonomy (NCBI): domain Eukaryota; kingdom Viridiplantae; phylum Streptophyta; class Magnoliopsida; order Asparagales; family Amaryllidaceae; genus Agapanthus; species Agapanthus africanus. The sequence goes on from CM057341.1 coordinate 257,842,638, forward strand.
CCCCCGTGCCGACACGTGGCGTGCTTGCGCTCCAGCGCCCAGCGCTCAAGCGCAGAGCGCCCACGTACCGACACGTGGCACTCTAGCGCCTGAGCGCACAGCACCTAGGCGCACAGCGCCCAAGGTGATGTCCCTACGCATCCTTTGGATGTCTTTTCCCCTTTTTATATATATACATGTATATCTGTACATATGTATACATATTTACATACACACATACTCCACGACACTGTCTCTGTTAGAAAAAAATTTCTAACGGGGCGCTGCCCCGCACCCCGCAAGGGGGCTGCTAGCCCCCTTGACCCCCAGCCCGCTATCCGGGTAGCGGGACCCCCGTAAAAAACTCTGCGTGGCTCCCGATATATTTAAACCCCCGCCTACCCTAGGCAGGGGGAATCTGTAGTACGCCTGACAAGCGCGCGCATATTCCCATCTCAATGGGGTGACGAAAAACACCCTACAGAATCTGGCACGCCCGGTGGGACCCTCTCTCCTCCCATATTTCGGGTTAAACTTTCATGCGAACTCAATCAATATACATATCGATTGTCTATACTGAAATGATATTTCTTTTCTGTGCAGCAATCAACCTTCGACGACAATGTCTCCCCAGACGAATTCAGCTTCCAACATGACCCCGATTCCGTACGTGGTCAAGATCAACGCTCGTGTGGTCCTCCCCGCAAGCCTCAGTCGACAGTGGGAGGAACCGTCCCGCCAGTTTGGCTCCGTCATCATCTACCCTGCCGGAAGCGCTCATCTGGCGGAGATCCCGGTGGAACAGGTAGCCAAGCCAGTCTCAAGGGGTAAGAGGCCGAATGTCGTGATCGCCAAGGCACCACAACCGAAACTTAAAACGGTGTCTGAACGATTCTCTGGTGCTCCAGCGGGGGGCAAGAACTTCGGTACAAAGGGAAACATTAAATGTTGCGGACGAGCTCAGGCGATGACTCCAACAAATGCACAATCGAGCGTATCTCCAAGGCCCTCCATCGACCGGTCTGCGGCGTCTTCCCAAAGAGCCGAAGTCTGCCAGGTGCTTAGAACAGAGAAGTTAAGGCAGAAGCGGCTCAGGTATCGAGCCAACAAAAGGGCCAAATCTTCGGCCAAATGGAATCGTGTGAAGTTCCAAGTGCAGGGTTGCCCAGCGACGACGGCTGAGTCGGACGTAAGAATCAGCAATTCCTTCGAGCCTCTGAAGTGGGTTCAGAAAAATGCCATGACCGCCAGAATCAAGATGACAGCGGTCCGAACAGTGCCACAAAGAGACGTGTCCCGGCCCCAACAGAAAAAGTACGACACTGTCTCTTCAAGAGTCTATCAAGCACTCTGTGCCGCACGAAAGCAGCGGGGCGAACCCAGAAAAGAAGCGCCAGCACCATTCAAGAACCTGGTTAGGCCAGCCGCCTTCAATCGACTACCAGCTACCGAAACAAGGGGGTCAAGATAGCGATCCATGAAATCAGCTGCCAATGATAGAAAGACGGCAGGATATATCATCCATACGTCTATATGGCGGGCGGGCGCCCTAGCGACAACCTTTGCAGCAAAAGCAAGGATGGGGCCACCACATCCCAAGTCCAATCTGGCTTGAATGTGGTTGCCGCTGCCCAAGAACAGCCGCCCCTGCTGGATGAAGAAAACCCTCTCGATGAGGATGATAGGAAGAAAGACCCCTCGGTCCATGCAGAGTCAAGCTCGGACAGCGAGGAAGATCCGACTTTCCGCCCCAGGACTGCGGAGCAAGAGCTGCTTCAAGAGCTTCGAAAACAGCTCAGGAGCAAAGATAAAGAGATGGCCAAGCTCTATTCGAAGATTGACGACTTAACGAACGTGGTGATGCAGCTTACGGCTCAAATTGCTCGAGCGCCTCCCAATCAAGCACAAGCCGCTACTAATCAGCCGGGTGATGAAAATCCGAGGCAGCCAATGCCTGTTCCTTCGGGTCCAAGACTGGTCGAGCCACATGAAAGCCGGCCACACTCCGCTTCTGGGGATGCCTTAGCCCCAGATAGCACTATCCCGCTAACACAGGATCGGATAATGGATTTGGTCACCAGCAAGGTTAAAATATTGGTGGCTGAAGCTGAAGCTCAGAAAGAAATCGGCAGTAGTGGGCGGCCATATCCCGCGCAATACGATCTGATTGAGTTCCCAAGCGGCTACGTCATTCCTAAGTTCGGAAGATTTGATGGAACGGGGAATGCAAATCAGCATGTCGTCCACTTCAAAGCATCGTGCGGAAATACAGGGGGCAATGACGCGCTCCTTCTTCGTCAGTTTGTCAACAGCCTGACCGGTGTCGCTTTCGACTGGTACGCGAGCATACCAGACGGGTCCGTCATTACTTTTTCCCAAATGGAGTCTCTGTTCTGGCAAAGGTTCATGAGCGTCAGTGATAAAATCTCCATTGCCGACCTTGTGAGGACCAAGCCGGGGAAGAATGAAAGCAACACTGACTTTATCGCCTGATGGCGTAATCTCACAGTCAAGTGCGAACCGCCGCTGGAGCAGGACCAGTCCGTCAGCCTTCTCATTGGGAACCTCAGCAATTGGATGGTCCCATTCTTGTGTACAGCGGGCCTCAAGACATTCCAGGAGCTAACCAAGAAAGTCCAAATGCTGGAACGGTCGAAGCAAGAGTCCCCGCCGGACTCTCAGAGAGACAAAACCTGGAAAAGCAAGCGGGACGATAACCGTAGAAGCGGGAGTTCCAGCAGTACCAATGTCTTCAATGCGTCCGACAATGAAGAAAAGCGAAGGGCGGGCGAATCCAAAACCAACCGGTCTCGAAAGCCATTGCTGGGAGGAGATGAGCCTTCCCTAGAGGAGAAGAAGAACAAGGTTTACTCTTTCAGAAGGGACAAGGTCCGTAAGATATTTAAAGATGCCTTGAACAACGGCCTACAATTGCCGGAGTCGAAAAGACCCCAAGAAGCAAAAATGACCGACAATTCGCTGTATTGCCCGTACCCCCGAGTAGTGAGCCATGCGATCGAGGATTGCTATATCTTCAAGGACTGGGTCGAAAAGCAGTACAAGGCTGGAGAGATCGAGCTGTCCAAAAGCGTGTTGGTGAACAATCAAGTTGCAACCGCCAACTTTATACAGACAGAAGTTGAAGCCTTCTGGGAGCAGACAGCTGAACCTGCTTCCCTGACAAACGAAACTGACTCATCGCGGCCTCCGTGGAGTACGCACATATCTAATAAGATGAAGAAGATGCTAAAGCTGCTTCAGAAAGAGCCCAGGATGGAATGGGAAGGACAGAAGAAGCCTACCAGTCCAGCTGCCAATGCGGCTCCATCAGGCTCAAAATCCAAGAAGCTCAAGAAGAAGAAAAGTGCAGCTCGGCGCGAAAAAGAGTCTGCAGGGAGATCGACCATTCAAAAATATATCGATTTCCTCGAAGAATATGAACAAAGGGAAAGAACATTGATTCAATTGAAGGAGTTCTTCCCTGTACAAGCGGCTGAAATTATGGAGGAGTTGGAAGAAGACTCCAATGAAGAGATCCAAGTAGTGACCTGCTACGCCATCCATCTTGGCAGCAACTCCGAGGATGAGCTCTGTTTTCCCGAAGAGGACGAGGAGCTCGCCACAACGGCCAATCAAATCCAGCTCAGAAGCGGTAGGGCTCTACCGCCAAATCAGGGCAATGCCCCAAAAGGGAAGGAAAAACAAGTCGCTAATGAAGAAGATGGCAGAGAACCGGCTAATGAAAACATAAGTCCTTCCTTGGTGGACTATAATGTCCTGGCACATCTCCGGAAGCTTCCGTCTCTCCTGAGCATCTACGACGCCTTGGTCCTATCTAAGGAGCTTAGAGATGTTCTCATTCACGCTGTACAAAACCCCGAGCGGTATCAGGCTCACTTTGCGGAAATTAATATGAAAGAAGCCCAGCATGCTTTGCATGCCGCCGCAGTCACATTTAAGGATGAAGACTTGCTACTGGGAACGGCTGAGCATAATCGGCCGCTTTACGTGACCGGGTACAGTGACGGAGATCGAATTAATTGCATATTGATTGATCCGGGGTCCTCAGTGAACATCATGAACTTGCGAACTCTGAAGAGTTTGTCAATGGACATCCGACACCTGTCAAAAGAAAGGATTGTCATTCAAGGCTTCAACCAAAATTGCCAGCAAGTTCTGGGGTCTATAGCTTTGCCAATCAAATTTGGGGATCTGCAAACTGAAGCTAAGATATACGTGCTCGACGCCGACACATCTTATAAGATTCTCTTGGGGCGGCCGTGGCTCCACGATTACGGCATCATTCCATCAACTCTCCATCAATGCATGAAGTATACTAAAAATGGCAAAGAAAGACGCATTGACGGAGACATCCAGCCGTTCGGTGTGCATGAAGTCCGATATGAAGATTCTCGGTACTTTATGAACCACCAAAATGCTAAGCCACAACCGACTGAGGATAGACCGGCCCCAAGACTCAAAAGCAAATCTGCGCCGGCTATCACTTTCAAAAGCAAAAATACCCAATTGCGCCCGCATTTCGGCAGCGACACTGATGAGTCCGATGCTGGAAGCCCGTCCTTCCGCAAAACTCGCCCTCATTTCGGAAGCGATACGGAAGATTCTGTTACTGAAGGCCCATCTAGCAGCAAAGCCCGCCCTCATCTTGGCAGTGACACTGAAGAGTCAGAAGAAGAGGACCTGCCGTGCAACAGCTGTGCAGATTGGCCCCCCATGCAGCAAGCGAAACTACGAGAGACCTTCGAAGTCGCAGAAGGATCCCTGGCCATCACAAGGGTGCCGGAACGTATGTGCAAAGAGCTCGACGCATTGTCAGTCTCTACCGTGGACCAGCTGAAAACTTTCTACGTGCCCGGGAGGAAAAATGGACAGAAGGGCATCTTGTTTTACGGGTCAAACCCCGTTGTGCACCCGGATGATCTTTCTGTCGCGTGCCTTCCCTATGAGAGAGGCATAAGAGCCGTCCTCAATCCCAGATACTATGCGCCCGAGATGCGGGAATACTTTAAGAAGTGCGGATGCCGGTTATATCAAACAGAGTCCGAAGCAAAGTTTTACGAAGGGCTATGGTATCCGCCCCAGGTCTGAGCACTCATAGATGGACGAATTTCAGATAGACGGGGCATAGGCTACATTCAACCTGATTCCAAAGCGTGCTACATGATCCATGTTGGTGAGGCCAGCGAAAGATCAAATGGTGATGACGAGATAGCCGAGCCAGAAGAAGCTCCTCAAGAGCTCGAAGATGGCGGACAAGCAACCTTTGATGAGCTAACCGAGATTGACTTAGGGACGCTCGATAATCCAAGGCCGACCTACATCAGCTCACTCTTGTCGAAGGAAATGAAAGAGCAGATAATTGCCCTACTGCGTGAGTTCGTCGACTGTTTCGCGTGGACGTACAAAGAAATGCCTGGCCTTTCCCCTGAGGTAGCTGTGCATAAGCTGGCTATATCTCCTGATGCTAAGCCAGTCAAACAAGCTCCTCGAAGAATGAGAAGGGAGTTGGAAGAAAAGGTCATCGAGTAAATCAAGAAACTCATCGATGCCGGCTTCATCAGGGAAGAGAAATATGCAGACTGGATCGCATGCATAGTCCCAGTGAAGAAGAAAAATGGGCAGATCCGAGTTTGTGTCGATTTCAGGGACCTCAACAAGGCATGTCCTAAAGACGACTTCCCGCTACCGGTCATGGAAATGATGGTCGATGACACCTCAAATTACAAACTGTTCACCTTTATGGATGGGTCGTCTGGATATAATTAGATCAAGATGTCGCCTGAGGATGAGAAGCACACAGCATTTCGAACCCCGATCGGAATATATTGCTACAAGGTAATGCCATTCGGACTGAAGAACGCAGGTGCTACATATCAAAGGGCAATGACTAATATCTTTGATGACCTAATCCATAAAGTCGTCGAATGCTATGTTGATGATCTGGTCTTCAAGACTAAAGCCAAGGCCGATCATATCCAAGATCTCAGGACCGTTCTCACCAGACTGAGGGAATACGATCTGAAGATGAATCCTCTGAAGTGCGCTTTTGGCATGTCATCGGGAAAATTCCTGGGCTTCATAGTCCGACATCGAGGGATCGAAGTTGACCTATCAAAGATAAAGGCCATCATGGAGATGCCCCCTCCGAAGAGTTTGACGCAGCTAAGATCTTTTTAAGGCAAGCTTGCTTACATACGGAGGTTTATCTCAAATTTATCGGGGAGATGTAGGCCCTTCTCAAAGCTCATGAAGAAAGGAGCTCCTTTTATCTGGGATGCCGAGTGTCAAGCAGCGTTTGAAAGCATCAAACAATACTTATTGCACCCTCCAGTGCTGGCCGCTCCCATTCCAAATAAACCGCTGATTCTCTACACTGCCGCGCTAGATGAGTCACTCGGTGCGCTCCTTGCCCAGAATAACGAGGAGGGAAAGGAAAATGCCCTCTACTACCTCAGTCGAACTCTAGTCGGGACGGAACACAACTATTCCCCAATCGAAAAGCAATGCCTGGCTCTGATATTTGCTGTGAAGAAGCTGAGGCACTATCTGCTGGCTCATCGGGTTATGCTGATCTCCAAGGTCGACCCGCTCAAACACTTGATGACCAAAGCAAGCCTAGCCGGCAGAATGGCAAGATGGGCTGTCATGCTACTTGAGTTTGACATAGTTGATACTCCTCAGAAAGCAGTAAAAGGGCAAGCTCTTGCAGACTTTCTCGCTGCTCATCCCATACCAGAAAGGTCGCCACTAAATTATGAGTTACCCGATGAACAAGTGCTGCACCTCGAGGAAGATGGGCCATGTTGGGAGCTCTACTTCGATGGAGCCTCATCAATAAAGACATCCAGTAAATCAAGCGTCCTGGAGATAAAGGCAGGGATAGGATTGGTGTTCATCACGCCATCAATGGGAACCTTACGGCGCTCTTTTGCTCTCACCGAGCCTC